>CM053625.1:44944240-44982258 GCA_028646595.1 Phalanger gymnotis | reverse complement strand
ATACATATACATATGTGTATATATATATATATGTATATGTGTATATGTATAGACAGTGGGCACAGGGTGAGTTGAATACGAAGAGAAGATATCTAAAAAAATAAAATAAAATTAAGGGATGAAAGAGGAATATATTAAGAGAGGGAGAAAGGGAGAGATAGAATGGGATAAATTATCTCACGTAAAAGTGGCAAGAAAAGGCAGTTCTGTTGGAAGGGAAGAGGGGGCAGGTGAGGGGGAATGAGTGAATCTTGCTCTCATCAGATTTGACTTGAGAAGGGAATAACATACACACTCAATCGGATATCTTATCCCACAGGAAAGAAGGAGGAAGGGGATAAAAAAGTGGGGATGATAGAAAGGAGGGCAAGTGGGGGAGGATGTAACCAAAAACAAACACTTTTGAAAAGGGACATGGTCAAGGGAGAAAATTGAATAAAGGGGGACAGAATAGGATGGAGTGAAATGTGGTTAGTCTTTCACAACATGAGTATTGTGGAAATGTTTTACATAATGATACATATGTGGCCTATGTTGAATTGCTTGCCTTCTTAGGGAGGGTGGGTGGGGAAGGAAGAAGGGAGAGAATTTGGAACTCAAAGTTTTAAAAGCACAGATGTTCAAAAAAAATGCTGTTTTTGCAAGCAACTGGAAAATAAGATAAACAGGCAATGCGGCGTTTTGCCCTAAAAGAAAGTAAGGGGAAATGGGATGGGGGGAGTGGGGTGACAGAACAGAGGGCTGACTGGGGAATGGGGCAATCAGAATATGTGCCACGTTGGAGTGGGGTGGAGAATGAGGAGAAAATTTGTAACTCAAAAACTTATGGAAATCAATGCTGAGAATTAAAAATATTAAATAATAAAATATGGAAAAAAAATTTAAAAAATAGAATAAATTGCTGAGCCCAGGGATTCATACAAAAAAAAAGAGAAAGTCATGAGAAGGATACAGATATGAGAGATTCCATGGAAGCAGAATTGATAAGACATAGCAAGGGGTCATAGATGACAGAGACATGAATGATAGAAAGTGAAGAGTCAAGGATGAGTCCTGTATTCTGAACCTACCTAACTTGAAGGAAGGTGATGTACTTGACAAATAAGGAAATGGAGTAGAAATGTGGGATGTTATTTAAGGATAAAAGATAATCAGTTCTGCTTTGAACATGTTGAGTTGGAAATATTTTTGAACATACAGTGGAAGAAGAAGAAAGAGAGGGAAAAGGAAGAGGAGGAGGAAGAGGAAAAGGAAAGGAAGAGGAGGAGAGGAAGAAGAATAAGAACAAGAAGGAAGAGGAGAAGGAGAAGGAAAAAAGGAAGGGAAGGAGGGGATAGTGGGGTTGTAGAAGGGAAGGGAAGGCACAGGAGAGAAATTTGTGACATATGCACAGTTTCACAGTTAGGAATTGGGACATATCTCATGATTCAGTAAAGGAGATCAAGAGTTCAGTGCTTTATGTCAGGAAAACCCACAGAGGATGAGAGAGTATGGAGTAACAGAAAGTTGTTAGCATCCATTGCTGTGCACAAGTCTAGAATGATAAAGGCTGGATTGAATCGGCAATTGAACATTATTAATGACCATAGAGAGGACAGTTTTCAAGGAGTAATGAGTTCATTAGACTGTATGGGGTTGAGGCATGAATGAGAGAAATGAAGGTAACTAGGGCAGACAAAGTTTCTTAGGAATTTTGTAAGAAATTGAAGGAATTGGAACAGGCAGTGAGGAAACAAAAGTATTACTCTGCAGATGATATGACAGTATGCTTAAAGAATCCTAAGGAAGCAGCTAAAAACTAATCAAATAAATAAATAAACCCACATAAATCATCAGCATTTCTATATATTATCAACAAAGCCTAGCAGCAAGAGATGAAGAAATTCCATTTAAATTAACTAGAGAAAATATAAAGCACTTGGGAGTTTACCCACTAAGACAACCTAGGAATTTTGTGAACACAATTACAAAATACCTTCACACAAATAACATTGGATCTAAACAATTGGAAAATATTAATTGCTCATGCATAGGCAGAGCCAATATAATAATAATGACAATTTTACATAAGTTGATCTATTTATGCAGTGCCATACCAAACTATTTTGTAGGGCTGGAAAAAATAACAAAATTCATCTGGAACAAAAATTCATCTTGACAAAAGTCAAGAATAAGAAGGGAATCAATGAAAAAAAATGTTAAGGAAAGTGACCCAGAAGTACTAGATCTCAAACTGTATTCTAAAGTGTAATCATTAAAATAATCTGGTACTCACAAAGAAATAGAGTAGTAGATCAGTGGAATAGATCAAGTACACAACATATCGTAGTAAATGACCATGGTAATTTAGTGTTTGATAAACACAAATATCCAAGCTTTGGGGATAAAAACTCACTATTTGACAAAAACTGCTGAGAAAACTGGAAAACAGTATGACATAAACTATATAGAGAACAACATTTCAGATCCATGGAGAAGGTAGGAATTCAGGACCAAACAAGAGAGAGCACAATGAAATGTAAAATAGATAATTTTGATGATATTAAATTTAAAAAAATTCTGCACAAATAAAACCAATGCAACTAAAATTAGAAGAAAAGTTGGAAACTGGGAGAAATTTTTACAGTAAGTATCTCTGATTAACTCCAATTTATAAGAATACAAGTCATTCCTCAATTGATAAATGGTCAAAGGTTATGAACAGGCATTTTTTTAAAAAGAGAAATCCATAATCACATTAAAAAATGCTCTAAATCATGATTGATAAGAGAAATGCAAATTAAATTAACTCTGAGGTACCATCCCACACCCTTTATATCAGCTAACATACAGAAAAGGAAAATGACAAATGTAGAAGAAATGTGGGAAAATTGGGACACTAATGCATTGTTGGTGCAGTTGTGAATTGATCCAACCATTCTGGAGAGCATTCTATACACAAAGGGCTATAAAACTATTCATACCTTTTGACCTAACAGTACCACTACTATATCTGTATCCCAAAGAGACAAAAAAGGGAAAAGATCTACTTATGCAAGGGTATTAATAGCAGTGTTTTTTATTATTGCTAAGAAATGGAAATTGAGGGAATGTCCATCAACTGGGAATGGCTGAACAAGTTACAATATATGATTTTGATGGAATACTGTTGTGCTATAAGAAATGATGAGCAGGATGACTTCAGAAAAACCTGGAAAGACTTACATGAACTAATATAGAATAAAGTGAGCAGAATCAGAAACACATTGTACACAGTCACAACAATATTGCATGACGATCAACTGAGTGACTTGGCTATTCTTAGCAATATATATATATATATATATAATGATCCAAGACAATTACAAAAGACTCACAAATTCTATCCACATCCAGAGAAAGAACCGATGGCATCTGAATGTAAACCAAAGCATACCATTTTCACTTTCTTTCTTTTTTTTGGGACGGGGGAGGGTGGGGTTCAAGCATTCTTCCACAAAATGACTAATATGGCAATGTTTTAAATGATTGCACATAGTATAATCAATTTCAGATTACTAGCCATCTCAGCAGGGAGTAAGGCAGGGAAGGAAGAAGAGAATTTGGAATTTAATAAAAATTGTTAAAAATATCGTTACATGTAATTGGGGAAAATAAAATAGTATTTTAAAAGGAATTTTGTAAGAGAAGGCATAATGCAGAAGGTGAAGACCAATTATTTTAGGCTGTATCACCTGAAAGATCCATTGTCAGAACAAATTCAACATCTACTAAGCATCTTTTCTGTGTAGAATGATGGGCAAGGTGCTGTTGGAAATGAAAAGTTCCCTCAACACTGCGACTCTGCATTACTGGAACACACTTGAGTATGGGGTCAGACATGTTCATAAATAATTTTAGACTGGACCTGTGATTACTTTGGAATTGGAAAATTCTGATGTGGAAACTCCTCCTAATAATGCAGATCAATACCTACTCTGAATCTTATGGTCGTAGTTGCCTCTCTGAGACAGACATATAACAAAAAAAAATCCCATTATAAATGATACGTAGTGGTTAAGAAAGGGGAAAAAATGAAGTTTTGTTTGAAATCCTGGGAAAGGAGGACAGGGGAATATTTGTATTGAGATTATAATAGGCAGAAATTTAGGGTTACATACGATGGAAGTGTAAGGAGGTGTTGATTTAAACATAGAATCAGTTATTTTTCTCAGAGAGGTAGGAAAGTATGAGATAAGCACAGAGAATGGCAATTGTTGATTATAGATTGGCTGCCAGAGTTCATTGAGTGGAACAGAATGGGACAAGGCCATAAAAGGTAATATGGTATGATCCTGTTGAAGACTTTAAATGACAGGCTAATGAGTTTGAACTGTATTCAGTAGGCAAAAGGGATCCATTAATAAAGATTCATCAGAGGAATGGCAAGATTAAACCCTATCCTCAGTTTTGAAACTAAAACCTGGAAGGAGTTTTAGCAGCTGCCTGGAAACTACAGTATTAGGCTCCGCCACATGCAGATGTGCTCAGTCTGGAACTAAATACATGCACTGTGTTTGGAAGTAATACCATCTAATAAGATCCTGGTTCTTACGGCTAGACTTTGACCACATTCACCCCTACCCAACCCATGCACTTCCCATTCTGATAGCTCTGCCTGCCTAATAGGTTACTGGGGTAATGTTCTTTATGAGTGTGCTTCTAAAATTGTTCTTGAAGTGTCATAAATGAAAAAGAGCCCAGTGGAGCCACTGAATGGTGAGTCTAAGTGGTACTTGTTTTCTGTGTGTTTTTGTGTGTGTCTATTTTGTTTATGCTAATTAGGGAGGTTACAGAACAGTTACTTAGCAATATTCCTCTGTGAGATGTTCAGTGCTGGAAGCTTAATTATATGTTTTAGGCTTAAAGTGGTCATTATTAAGATATGAGCTGGAGATATCCATGGATTAGATGCTGCTCTCAGTGCTTCCGGATTCTGGCACTAAGATACTCCTTCAATGTGAAAACCCATTTACTAAAAGGGATATGTCATTATATGGGGTGTTTTATTGCCTGATGACCTAAATGGCCTTGGGGAAGATTTTGGAAATTATTTTAGGGACCATTTTACTTGCATAAGGTAATCTCATTATACGGATACTGCTGGCTTTGATAGACCTTCTTCCACTCTATTGCATTCATTATCTTAGTAAGCCCACCAAAATGCAAGCAATTTCCACACTTACCTTTGACTAGTGTGAATAAGTGCTTCCTAAATCAATCCTTTATCTACCAGTGAAAGAGAAAACTCCATTAAGAATCAAATTTCTCAAGGGTTTTTAATGCAACCCATCAGTTTCTTTATGTGTGAAAAGGAAAATCCATAAGTTGCTCTAGCTATATTTTTTTTCCCTAAGAGAAAACAAATTATAGATTTTCTTTTCAATTGGACTTTAATGTTTTAAATCAATGGTTGTTTCTTCCTCAAATAAAAATCAACCTCCTACCTCCATGTATAAAATAGAGAGGGAAGCACAGTAATTTTCTGCAACTGAATCTGACAGAATGTTCACCGCAGAAGCCTAGACAGCAAACAGACATAAACAACATAAAAAATTTAGATCCCAGAAAAACTGAGTGATTCTAGGGAGTAATGGGTATGAGTTGTCCTTGGTGTAACAGTCAGTATGTGATAATTCTCCATGGCTTTAGGGCACAAAAAGGAATATATCTTCTGGAAGACTAAAATGACCACTTGTAAGACATCTTCCAAACACCCTAAATATGAGATGAACCAAATATTGTCATTTTTAGCCTGGCTTTATAATGCAAGTTTGTTGAATATATTACTTCATTTTCTCATTAATGAAGTCTAGATGTGTATCACTTACAAAATGTGCCATCATGAGAGTCTATATTTAAGCTTAGCTCCTGTATCAGGAGGCAGGTTTTGTACCCTATCCCTAACCCCCTCCACTAAGCCATACCTGAAAGCCAAACTCCTCAATGTAAGAGTCCAAGGGTCCAGATTGAGAGAAGAAGAAAAAATACAAGGAAGTACTTGCTGGGAAAAGAAATGGCTGGAGTGGGTAGGAGGGAGGTTAAGCTATGTGTGCCTTCCTCTACTTGCCACTTCCCATTTGTTCAGCAGAAAACTTTATGAGTCAATGGTCTCTTTAAGTCCATGATGGGGAATCTGTGCTCCCCTCTTCTCCAAAGTAGCAATTATTTACTAGCAGCTAGGTACTTGTAATCCTCCTATGAAGGTCTCTCTCACCAATCCTCTCCTACAATGAGATTTCTCTTATGTGAACAGCCATAGAACTCTATTACCCAGCTTAACATTTGAGCAATCTTTTTTTGTTGTTGTTGTGGTTGATAGCGGTCCAGTCCTATGATTTATGAGTTAAAAATTCCTTCCACTGAGGCAGATCAGCAACTTGTCTGCAAATTATCTAATTATAAAGGACTTCCTAGGGGTGACTGATTGTTAAAAAAAAACCTTACTGATGCTCTCTCTCTCTCTCTCTCTCTCTCTCTCTCATACACTCGCACACGAACACACACACACACACACACACACACACACACACACACACACCACTAGTGTGTGTCAGGAGGAAAACATAACCCAGTTCTTCCTGATATTAATGTTAGCCCTCCCTCCACAAAGACATGCAACCTCTTGATTACATAATGCCTGAAAATGTTTTCAGTGGTATCATATACATACATGAAATTACAGAATCATAAATCTGAAAGAAATATTAGAGATCCTCTAGTCTCACCCCTACTTGAAGCAGGAATCCCTTTTTATCACCCTTCAGCCAATCTCTTCCTGAAAACATTCTGTCATAATGAACTTACTACCTCTTTAGACCATCATTTTATTGCTGGACAGCTCTAATTATTTGAGAGTTTTTCCTTATGTTGTGCCTAATGCTGTCCCCGTGTAACTTACTCACTCTTATTCATTCTACTGCTACCCTCTAGTGCCAGGGAGAGTAAATTTCCTTCTTCCCTCTTGTCTCCCCATTATATCGAAGACTGCATTCCAGCTCACTAAGTATAGAATACAGCTTGATGGGTCAGCTACCAACTAAGAGGGTGGGGTGGAGGAGGGGGGGAACTCCATCATGCAATAAGCTAATTTCATTTATTGTATGTTCTAAATATTTCTTCTTGCCACAGCAATGGGTTATTAGATGGTTAGTTCTATTTCTAATAGCAAGAAAACTATGCATCTTGTTTTGTCTTTATCAGTTTCTCTACAATGAAGATTTATCATAAAGCTAGATTTTTTAACTTTCCTACAATTTGAATCTGGCTCTTTGTGATCACTGCCTCCTTTTCTAGATGTTCATCAATCATCCCTTTAATATGAAGTCCCAGAACTTTGCTAGAAATTGAATTCACTCTCATTGATTTATTTTTTTATTTCACTTTTCCCCTCTCCCCCTTTTTTTGAGAATATCTTTTTCAATCCTATGGCTTTTCACCAGCATTTCAAAGACCATTGATAGGGCTGAGGAATCATACCTACTAGTTCTTCCAATATTATGTGATTTAATTTAATTTGATAAAAATGTATTGAGAATTTACTATGTGTAGGCTATTGTGTAAGATCTGAGATTGAAAAGAGGAAAATGGTTTCTTTTCAGAATGGTTTCTTTTTGAATTATCAAAATTTTGAATTATCAAAATTTTTTTTCTTGAGAGAACCATCCCATCCTTCTGTTCTGACCTCATATAGACTATCAGTATATAGGATCCTACTTTTCCTTTCTCTGCATACTTTGATATTTGCTCTCCCAAAATCTAGAGTGGGGAAGAGTAAAGGATACATCAGGCTATGTCTAATTTTCATCTTTTCTTTTTTAAAAATTGTAACTGTCAACATGGAGTGGTCACTTCTTTCAAAAAATCCTATTATTTCTCCTTTAGAAACCTGTTCTTTATTGGTGATCAGGATCAGGACTAGGATAACAGTTGCCTTTGCCAATTCCTGAAGGATGAAAATATCACTGAGGCAAGGAAATAAATTATTACCTACTCTGCTTTGGGCAGAAAGAGAGGAGAGAGTTCTAGCAGATGATGAAAATAATAATAGCTGACATTTATACAGCACTTTAAGCTTCACCAAGCTTTCACATACTTCTCATTTGAGCCTCACAACAGCAATCTGAGATAGCTTCTATGGTTTTATTTCACATGAGGAAACTGATACTCAGAAGGTAAAGAGACTTGCCTAGGTCACACAACTAGTTAAGTATAGAGGATAAGCATAGGAATAATGCCCTGGCAATTCTGACTCAAAGTTAATCATTCTAACTCCCCCATGACTATTTATAACATTATTTCATGCAGGCTTGTGATCTATTTTCAGTTACTCCCTTAGATTAGTAGGATTCTAACTCATTCTATTTATTTTCCCTCACTTTCTCTCTTATATGGTCTCTTCATTCTTTTGTATTTATTCATGTTTTACTTTGCATTATTTCAGAAAGATTTTTTGAAATTTCATTGTATTCCTCATACTTACATGTCTTAACTGCATCACAGTATTTATTTAACTCCTCTATTGTTCAACATTTAGGTTGTGTCATATATATGTATGTGTGTGTTTGTGTATATGTGCATGTATATATACATATATGTGTGTATTTAATATGTTTATGAAATATTTTAACAGATGTTAAAAATAAAAGAAGACCTGGCACAATGAGAATTAGGTTGTAATTTGACTACAGTTGTCAGAAAAGGAAATAAAAAGGGGGTATTGGGGAGATGAAGAAAATGGTCAACTGAGCACCATTTAGTTCTTCTGTGGTATGGTCTGGGGATTGGCCCATTTTGGAGCATGGGGTAAGCAGTAGAAAGAGGAGCAAGGTAGAAAAATGATTGTGTTTGTATGTGTGTGTGTGTGTGTGTGTCTGTCTGTCTGTCTGTGAAAGAGAGAGGGTGCTATTACTGATGTTCTAATTTCAGGGATTGGTTGGCAAACTAAGACCTATGGGCCATGTGGCCCACAGCCTATTTTTTGTGCAGCTCACGTGGGCTGTGCAAAAACAAGTGGTAGGCAGCTAGATGTGGCCCTCAAGCCATAGTTTTATGACCTTTGATAGATTATTAGTGAAGTTAAATGCTTTTTCACGCAAATAATTATTAATAATTTCTTTCTGATTTTGGAAATTGTTCATACCTTGACCATTTATTAATTGTGAACTGGGAATTACTACTATAACTTTTTAATAGTTCCTTATATATTTCAGACATCAATTTTCAGTTCTATTTGTTGTAAAAATTTCCAATAAGTTGTTACTCTTTTTCTTGTAGTTGCACTATATTTTGTTATAGAGTACTTTGAAAAATTTTGTCTAGTCAAGTGCATCTACCTTGTCTCTTGGATTTTCTTTGTTGAATACAAAAATAGGTAATGCTCCTCCTGCATAATCGAGACAAATACTTTATTCTACTCTCTCCCCTTTTCTTTAGAGTTTCTAACTTTAATATTAAAGCTCATCACCCACCTAGAATTCCCTGGGATATGTGACATAATTTCAAAGTACATACAAGTCCTTTTCTTGACAGACTTCCAACCAATTTTTCCAGATATATTGGTTAAACAATGAATCCTTATGTTGTATAGACTTACCAAACACTATTTTTCCCCATATATTTGTTTTGCTCTTTGGCATGTCTAGTCTACTTCACTAATTGAGTTCTTATTTTAAGGAACTAATTGATGATAACTATTTTATAATATGCTTTGATATATGAGATTAGAAGGATATCACTAGCTTTTATCTTCAATTGTACATCTCGATATTCTTACTCATTTTTTGTCATAAATTTCATTGTGATTTTAAGCAATTTTATAAGGATCCCCACTGGTATTTTGATTGGTATTAAAATAAACATATACATTAATTGGTAGGCTATTGTTATTTTTGGTATTTTTGGTGTCCATAAACAATGACTGTCCCTAAAATTATTTCAGTTATCCTTTATTTTGCTCATTTTATTCTCTAACATTATTCTTCAACTAAATCATGTTTCTCTCCTGTTTGCTAGATTTCCGCTTTATAAAATGCATTGCACCACATGCCTCCCTATCCTGTTTCGTTTAATAGGCATGACCTTTAAGAGCTATCGTCTAGTCATGGATCCCAACCTACCAAGTCTCACTGCCATCTATAAGATCAAATGTCTCTCCTTGCATTAGGATGAATAGTTTGCCTTGATGGTTGCCCATATTTTGCACACAGCATGACTTTCATTGCTGGTTTCTTTCTTTGATTTTGCTTCCTAAGAGTCACTCACTGAGTGTCTTTCCTGCTATTCTTTCTATATGCAACAGTTTCAAAAGCTGTTACTTCAAATGTATTCATAGTTTAGTTCAGCAGATATTCATAGATCATTTTCTTTGTGCCTAATCCTTTTCATTTTGAGACCTTTTGATTATATTTACATGGCAACACTCCAAGCAAATGCATGTTTAGCATCCCTTGTTAAATGTTTTCTGTCCCCCAACAAAAGTCTATTCCTATATTTTGAGTTTTAGTCTAGAAATCCAAATTCCATTCTCAATATCACCTTGTGCAGTTGTTCATTTTCCATTCAACTATGTCCATGGATAGCATATATCTCCAGTACTGGATGGACAAATTCCATTAAATCCAGGTTACTGAGCAAGGTACAAGGTTACAAAGATGCCCCTCAGAAGAACCACAACTTTAGGTTGCCCATGTGGGCAAGTTTCAAAATTCCTTTTTTCTTGAGGAGCTTCACACTTGTTAGAACCTCCGAGACCAATCTGAATGAGATGAGACACAGTGGAGCAGCCTCAGATGGAGAAGTTTTTTCTAGACTTTTGTAGATTACTGTTAAGTATTTGGAGTCAGAAGACCTGAGTTCAGATCTGCTTCTGACACTAGCTCTGTGATGGTATTCTTGAGCCTCATCTATAAAAATGAGATAATAATATCTGCAGCTTCTATTCCATAGAATTCTTGAGGATTAAATGAGGTAATGTACATTGAGCAATGTGTAAACCTGAAAATACTTTGCGAATAACAGCAATGAAAAAGTCTATGAATAATGTGTTCTAAATGCCTTATAGGATTGTATGTAAATGATTTTTTGCTCATTTTTATGGGTTGAAACAAATAAGCAAACAAGGACAATAGGAATAGCAACAACGATAGTAGAAACAAACTTCTCTGAGGAAAAAAGAGACATCATTTAGTAGATACTACATTCTACTGGTGCTATGATTTGAATGTACAGGGGGTTTGTGGAAGCCAGTTCATACCAGCTCAGGAGATCCAGTTGTTAAATGTTCAGTGCAAATATTTAGACTTCATAGATTGGCAAATATTATAAATCAAGGCTTGATAAATTGTTTTGTTTATTTTCAAGACTTAAGAGAGTGATGGAGAAAATGTATAGATTAATAATTATAATACAGAGAATAATATAGAATAAGCTTAAAAATGTGTCATGCATACTTTTCTTTAGAAATCCAGTTGTTAAGCACTTATTAGCATACTCCTGACTAGGAGACATAGAAAACAACAGTCTCTAAACATTTGAAAATGGGTACTGCAAAAAACAAAATGTACAGGGGCATAGTGAATATAAGTAGGCTGTAAAATATAACCAATAAGGAACTTCAAAGAAAAACAGTAATATAGATTATCATAGGGTAATGTTAAGCTTGAAATAGAAGACAGGCTGGTTATATGGAAGAGTAAGGGTCACGAACAATCCAAGTGACATGTTGCTTTCTCTAGAGTATTAGGAATAAACAAGGAAAGCCCCAAGTACCTTGGGTAGAATCCCAATGGCAAACCTATGAGATGAAATACAAAAGAATAACATAAAATGTTCAGGCATCTAAATGGAGACCCAAGATCCACTTGAATATTTTGGGGGAGTACGTGGGGCAAATAAGTGATTTCATTGGTGTAGGGATTTCTAATATGGGAACTTCCTCCACAGGTTCAAATTGGCAGCTTCTCTGTAATCCATAGTCTTGGAAAGTTGCCTCAGAAACTGAGAGATTAAGTAATTTAGGATCTAAATCTAGAAGGTATACTCCAACCCCATCATTTTACAGGTGAAGAAACTGAGACTGAGGCAGGTTGAGTGACTTCCAGAGCTCTATTTCTATTACCAAGCTGCTTCTTCTTGTTCAGCGTCACGGAGGTAGTATGTCTGAGGCAGAACTTGATTTCAGGTTTTCCTCCTCTGTACACATGGCAGCCACATTGCTAGTGAACCTATGAACATTATTTAACCTGGATATGATGCTGAGTATAAAAAAGGAGAGTAAATAATTATTTTCCAAATACTAATCTCCATGAGTTTTTGCTATGAATTTTAAAGTATATTCATAGACAGACAGATAGATAGATGGATAGACATACAGAAAGACAGACAGACAGACAGATAGATAGATAGATAGATAGACAGACAGAAAGATAGACATACCGACAGAGAGACAGACAGAGAGACAGATAGAGAGAGACAGACAAAGAGATAGAGAGACAGACAGGCAGATAGACAGACAGACCGAGAGACAGACAGACAGACAGATAGATAGATAGATAGATAGATAGATAGATAGATAGATAGATAGATAGATAGATATAGATGTAGAGATAGGTAGATACAAAGTAGATGTGGAGATATAGATCGATTTGCATATGTATATGTATGTATATATTTATATGTATATGTATATACACACAAAGATATATTTAGGTATACTCTTTAAATCTCTTTTCTCCCTAATCCATCACCCACACAGCCGCCAAGTATGGATGGCCATGTCAATCTCCTGTTCAAAAGTCAATCACCTCCTTAAAAGTTTAACTCTTATAGCTAATATGGAAATATGTTTTGCATGATTTCACATATATAATTGATAACATATTGCTTTCCTTTTCAGCAGGTGGCAGAAGAGGAATGGAGGGAGAGAATCTGGAACTCATATTTCTTCTAAATTTAAAAAAAAAGAAGAAACAAATTGTAACCCTGGCAGTTACAGCCTGGTGAGATTTTTAATCAAAGTGAAGTGTGAACTGTAGAGGTTCAATTAATAATAATAAAAAAGTCCATCCTATGGTTGGCTTCCAAAAAAAAGTTAATCTCTATTGCCTCTAGGATAAAATACAAATCCTACAGTATGGTTTTTAAAAATCTTTTTTTACTGTTTGACTCTAGCTTTCCATTCCAGGTTTATTAAATACCACACTCTACAATCCTACCAAACTGGATTACTTGCTATTTCTCATATATGATATTCCATTTCTCTTCTCTATGGCTTTACATGGGCTTTCTCTCATGCCTGCAATGTCCTCCTTCCTCACCTTGGCCTCTTTGAATCCCTAGCCTTTATCAAAATTAAATTCAAGTTCCACTTCTTAGAAACTCTCTTCACCTGCCATTCAAAGTTGCTATGCTGCTCCCACTCCAATTACCTTGTATTTCTTCTGTGAATGTATGGCTTCTACTGTTAGGATATGAGCTCTTTGAAGACAGGGCCTGTTTCATTTTTGTCCTTGTACCTTTAGGAGCTATCACAGTATCTGGTACACAATATGTACTCAATATATGCTTATTGGTTAGTTGACTGAAATTCACCTTAAGTCCTTTTGCAATTCAGCTAGATGTAGGACGTGAATATAAAGGTAAAATAGAGGTGAGCCTCAACAGGACACCAGCACATCCAGTTTAAATCAATTGTTTATTAAGCACAGCCTGTTGCAAAGTAGTTTAGAAAACACTAGGCATACAAAAATATAAACAAAAAAGAAAGAAAGAACCAGTTACTTCCCTTAAGGAGTTTACATTCTATTGGAAGAAAATGTGCACAAGAATAAGCAAATCACAGCAGTTTTAGAAAAGAGAGCACACTAACAAGTGGAAGGAGGAGGGCTCAGAAAAGGATACCTATAGGAGGTGGTACCCGAAGTGAGCTTTGAAGGAAGTAAAGAATTTTAAGGTAAAAAGGTGCAAAGTATGCATGCATTTAGATATAAGCATAAGACATATGCATTATGAAAGCAATAAATATGGAAGATGGACTGCTGAGCTAAAGGAATAGTAGATAAATTTGGCAAGAATTTAGACTGCATGGAAAGGAATAAGGTGAAATAATTCTGGAAAATAGGTTGGAGCCAGATTATGAAGGGTTAAATGTCTCATTGCATTCTTATCAAAACAATAGGGAATACTGTCATCTATCTATCTATCTATCTATCTATCTATCTATCTATCTATCTATTTATCTATCTATCTATCTATTCATATGTAGTAGAAGGAAGATTATTTTGGTGTCAGTAGAGCATAGATTAGAGGAGAAAGAGATGTGAAGGATGGAGAGGAATTAGAAGACTGTTACAATAAACTAATGCCTTGAACTATACTGGTATCTAATTATATGGAAGGAGCTAAATGTGAGAGATGCAGTAGAGGTAGAATTGCCAAGATTTTATTGTAACGGAGATGACTCTGAGGCATGAAACTAGGTTATCAAGAGGAAGGTTGTGCTCTCAAGAGAAATATCATAACCTGAAGGGGAGGAGAAAGAAATTGGTGATGGTCCAGTAAAGGAGACTGAGAAAGAACAAGTAGGAATAGACCAAGACAAAGAAGAATCATGGAAAACAGAGGAAAAAAGACTCTTCTAGTAGAACATATGGTTAATAATGTCAAAAGTTTCAGTGGTTAATAAATATGGACTAAGTAAAGGCCACTGGATTTGTCAATGGTAATACTGGGGACAAGTTACGTCCAAGTGGCAGGATTGGAACCCAGAACACATGGAGGTGGAGAAGAATGTAGGAAGTAAGAAAACAGGAACATAGAGCAACATTTTACAGGGCATATTACAACACAGACTAAAAAACCCTATTCCATCTCCAATTATACTGGCTTCTGATAGAAAGAAAAAAAAAACACATTACCTCTATTCAATTTTGATCTCTTCAAAGAGAAGGTGACTGCTATGTGCCTCATTAGAGACATGCCACATAGAGTCATCTTCTTTTAAGGAGCTTCATCTAAAGATTACTTTTTTTCCTTTTAAAGGCCTTTTCTGAATTATCCTACAGAATGACAGCTATATACTGGGCCATCAACAATTACATTCACAAAAGAGAAAGAGATTCCATATGTGCATTTTCCCCCCTTCAAAGTACCATATTATACAAGTTCACTTCTAAAAACCCTTTCAGTGGGTGTGTAGGACAGAGCAGACTGATTGATTTTATGAAAATAGATTGTTCTCCCTCTCATGCACATTCAGTGTCTTCTGGTTTCTCTAATAAGGGAGGGCAAGGGAAATGACTATTTGGTTCTTGCATTTGTAAAGGATTTATGGAAATGAGAGATCCTACACAAAATGAAGCTGTATTCTATTGTATCCTTGTTATTTTTAAGCATTTTGTACTTCCTAATGAACTTTTAAAGAAAAGATTCCCATTAATCAAAATCATATAGTAAGTCAGAATAATTTAATTACAGCAGTATATTCCAATGAGGTTTTCTAATGGGAGCCAAACTGCAATGCTCAGCTTTCACCTAATTTATCTGCAGAAGGATAGGGGGAAGAGAACTTCCTCTTTGATTAAGAAATGAAGTCAATTCATAATCAATAAAGTAACAAGTCTATCTGTCTCTGTCAGGAGCTCTGGGCTACAGTGGTATTCAGAAAAGATGTGTTTACACTTGGCCATTGACAGGACTGTCAAGGCTTGCTTATTTGTTTGGTCTGATTTTTTATATCCAGAATGACAAGGTCAAAGTTAAAGAACCCCACACAGTCTCAAACATAAAGTTCTATGATGCCCCATACAGTCATTTTCCCTCCTCTCAATACATCAATTATCAAGGCAATCACACAGATTGATTTTCCTACCTGAAACAAAAGATTTGCATTAACAATGATGTGGAGAGCCTGGTTTGACCTGGCCGCAAGCACAATTACCCAAATCTGATTTGCAGTAATTGCCCTACATTATGTATACTCAAGTGCATCCTGTAGTCATTGTGATTGATAGCTCCTCCTCATTGGGAATGATGCTGCTCTTTATTACAGCAGTATAATGTACAATCCCATTTAATGAGTAAAAATAAAGATAGCATGACCTACAAGGTCCTAACACTGATGTATCTCTAAAGGAAAGAATGTGGCATTTAGAAGAGAAGGATCTGGGTTCTAGGTCTGGTACTGTAGGCAAGTCTCATCAACTTTCTGCAATTGCTGCAATTTCATTTTCTGCAAAATGACCTCGATAATACCTGCCTTGATTCATAGCATAGGATCATTTTGAGGAAAGTGGTTATAAATCTTAAAGTACTAAAGAAATGTTAGCCATTAGTCAGATTAAAATTGGTCTTACTATATGGTGGTGCTGCTGTTATACTTCTGTAGCCTTCATCTGCAGAATGTTACTCTCTAACAAATTTGGTCTTATGTTTAGTTAGAATCACTAGCTAGCTATATGTTGGAATTTCAGAAGTGCTGTGAGAGCCCTCTTTCCCCCAATACTTCTCAATTATCTATGAAATTCCCATAAAACTGAGAATGTCCAAACACACAGCGATATATGGATGGGATGGTATATTGTTATATAACAAGCCAGGAGAAATGTGAACAAAATGGCAATACTTATCTTTGACTGAATTGCTCTGGAAAAGAACTGCCCTTTCAATCAACAAAACTATTTGGTACCGTCTAAGAAATAGAGGGGTGGGTCGGTGGAATAGGTGAGGTACACAAGATACAGTAGTAAATGACTATATTAACCCACTGTTTGATAAACCCAAAGACTCCAGCTTGTGAGATAAGAATTAATTATTTGATAAAAACTACTTGGAAAACTGGAAAATAGTATGGCAGAAACTAGGCATAGACTAACATCTCACACTATATTCCAAGATAAGGTGAAAATGGGCACATGATTTAGATATAAAGGGTGATGCCATAAACAAATTAGGAGAGCAAGGAATATTTTACCTTTCATGTCTATAGAGAAGGGAAGAATTTATGATCAAATAAGAGAGAATGTTATAGAAGGCAAAATGGATAATTTGATTACGTTAAATTAAAAAGCTTTTGCACAAACAAAACCAATGCAACCAAGATTAGAAGAAAAACAGAAAGCTGGGAAACATTTTTATAGCCAGTGATTCTGTTAAATGTCTAAATTCTAAAATATAGAGAGAACTGAGTCAAATTTATAAAAAACATGGGTCATTCTTCAGTTTTCAGATGAAGAAATAAAAGCAATCTATAGTCACATGAAAAAGTGCTCTAAATCACTATTGATTAGAGAAATGTAAATTAAGACAACTCTGACATATCACCTGGCACCTATCAAATTGACTAATATAACAGAAGAGGAAAATGATAAATGTTGGAGAAGATGTGGGAAAAATGGAACTCTGATGCATTGTTAGTGGAGTCGCGAACTGATCTAACCATTCAGGAGAGCAATTTGGAACTGTGCCAAAAGGGGTTTAAAACTGTACATACCTTTTGATCCAGCAATACTACTACTAGGTCTATATCCCAAAGAGATCAATAAAAAGGGAAAAGAATTCACATGTACAAAATTATGTATGACAGCTCTTTCTGTGGTGGAAAAGAACTGAAAATTGAGGGGATGTCCATCAATTGGGGAATGGCTGAACAAGTTGTGGTACATGAATGTAATGAATGCTATTGTTGTACAAAAAAATGATGACCAAGTGGATTTCAGAAAAACGTGGACTTACATGAACTGATGCTGAGTGAAGTCAGGAGAACCAAGAGAACATTGTACAGAATAATCGCAACATTGTGTGATCAACTGTGATTGATTTAGCTCTTCTCAGCAAAGCAATGATCCAAGACGATTCCAAAATACTCAAGATGGAAAATGCTAACCACATCCAGAAAAAGAACTGAATGCACATCAAAGCATACTATTTCCACTTTGGGGTTTTTTTTCCTGTTTTTTCTTTCTTGTGTTTTTTTCCCTTTTCTTCTGATTCTTTTTTCACAACATGACTAATCTGGAAATATGTTTAACATGATTGTACAGGTATGAGCTATAGCAGATTGCTGTCTTGGGTAGGGGGAAAGAGAGGAAGGGAGAAAGATTCGGAACTCAAAATTTTTAAAAAATGAATGTTGAAAACTATCTTTACATGTAATTGGGAAAAAATAAAATACTATTAAGCAAAAAAAGGAAAATAACTGCTTTTTTCATTAAGAAATCAGGTCAATTCTTAATCAGCTTCAGAGAAACACAAGAATATTTGTATGAATTGATGCAGAGTAAAATAAAGAAAACAAGAAAACGATGTACTGAATGATTATAACTTAGGTGAAAAAAAGACTATAAAAAGAAACCAACCTTCAAGCAATTATAATGACTACTCTATCTTGGTCCTAGAGGACAGATAATGAAACAATACCTCCCACCTTTAAGATAAGCTTAGATCTACCAGGGAAGATGGTTGCATAGACTGTCAGATAAGCACAGTATAATGGCTTTAAAAAATGTTTTTCATCCTCCTCTCCCACAACCTTTTTTAAATAAGGGAAGTTTCATTTCAGAGGTGGGAATAACTTTAAGGCAAAAACACAAAATGCACTAGCAAATTATACTTTAAAAAAATTCCCATGATTTCCTTTTTTGGGTTAAGGCATATAGAGGCTTCTCTTAAAATAAATAGATGTTGTCTTGGAGGGGCAATGCATTAAATTATTATCACTTTATAGTAGCACCTATCTCTTGGGGTCATTGGGAGCATCAAAGGAGAAAATATTTGTTCAATTATTAGGTTCTAAGAGGGAGACAAAGGGCAAGTCCAAAGTACAGAACTGCTGAAGTGGCCATATGTTTTTGGGAAGGGGAGAGGAAGTCTGAGAAGCCAGAGACAGTAGGGATATTCACTGGAAATTCGGTAAACAGTTATAAAGCACCTGCTATATTGGGCAGGAGGAAGTACAATAATAAATAAGACACATTTCCTGCCCTCAAGGAACTCTCAATTTAGTGGGAGATATATAAGAGTAAATGAAAGGTAATATGAGTGTAGAAAAAGTCCCAATCTAACCTTACCAATCTTGTTATTTACCCCACTTTCCAATTTGTGTGCTACCATATTTGTATTTATATCTCTCTCACAACAGTTTCTATAAAAGTTTAGAAGAAGAGCATTGGAGAGCTATAGTCAGAGGACCTGAGTTCAGATGTGAGGTGGCTGGGAGTGCAATGCATAGAGCAGGACTTTTGACCCTCAAACTCGGGTCTTCCCGACTCCAGCTTCTGCTCTCTGCCCATTGTACCACTAGGTCCTCTACCTCCAGATCCCCAATGCTCTTATATCATAGAAAATGTTGTGAAAGATATAAAGGTAAAGATAGTTAACTTCTCTCAAGCCCCTGTTTACTCATCTGTAAAGTGGGGATAATAGTTGCACTTAACGCACAGCATTGTTTTAAGGATAAAATGAGTTAACTTATATAAGACACATTGCAAATCTTAAAGTGTAATCTAATTGTTTATCATCATCATCATCATATCATCATCATCATCATCATCATCATCATCATTGCCAATATTTTCTGCTATTTGCTACTTGCTACCTGTGTTACTTTTTGAACCTTCCAGCCCTTAGTGTCCTCATCAATAAAGTGAGCAGGCTGAGAGAAAAACCTTGATTCAGCAGAAAGTGCTTTGAACTTGAAGTCAGTGGCCTGGGTTCAAATCCTAGCCTTGCTAATTTCTCTGGGTCTCCCCTTCCTCATATGGAGGATGAAAGGGTTTGGGCTGGATGAGCTTGAAAGCCTCTTCTAGATTTAAGGCTGTGCGTGATCTTACCATCACAAAATCCCCTTCCACTGCTAAATCCCATGATTGTCGGCTACTGTTGCTAAAGGTCAGCTTCACATCCTGAAGGTTGCTCTGACAGAGGGATCATAGTCTTCTCTTTTGATTGAACTATTAAACCGTCTTTATACACTCCCTTTCAGATACTACAACCACATCATTAGGTTCCAATCAGCAGCCACCTTGATCTCTCCTTATCTTGCTGGACATATTATAAGCTAGGTCCAAAGTAAATGAGAATTCAGAGGCTCCTTTTAAGACCAAGGAAGCTTTTTATTTTTATTTTTTGTTTTTTGGTAAACGCCCTAGCAAACACCATTAGATTCTTGCACTAGCTTCCCTAACACATTCTCGCTTATCCAAAGGTTTGGCATGGGTTACAGGGAATCATGCAGATTAGACTGCCAGACAAGTTGTAGATCCAGGGTTCCAGTTATGATGTTTAATTATGAGATGTTAAAGAAGCTTTCAAGTATAACTTTTATTACTCAATTTTATTGCAGCTTATTGCAAAGGCAGAGGCTCTTTTGAGGCTGCATGAATGATCACCTCTTTGTCAATAAAGCCCGGAGCATGTCTTGGTACTTTACATATCCACTGGGTATAGCCTATATTCGTTTTCCCCTCATCTCTTTTTTCCATTTGGCTCCAATTTCTGCCTTGGCTACATTAAGTTAGGAAAATGAACAGCAATTTAGCAAGCTTTTTTTTTTTCTTATTGCCATTCTTCATGGAAATGTATATATTTTCCTCCAAACAGGAAGTCACGGGTATCAAAAATGATCTTTTTAAACAATAACATGGCAGTTTTTATTCTATCAGTACTACACACTGAAAAGTATTTGAGTTTCATTTGTTTTTTTTAAAGAATTTTTATATATTTCTCTATTCTTTTCCAGTGGAATAAATGTCCCCTTTTAAAGCGAAGGGGGAAGCCCCAAACACTAAGGAGTTAGGGGAACACTTGATAAGAATACCAAACATTACTACTCAACAAATATTCATAGAGCGAATTGTGAATGAGGCCTACACAGAATCCCTGAATGGCATGAAAATCAATGCGATGTGTTTATTACAGGAGACTCTGACAACAGACAAGTTAATTCACTCAAAGGGGAATGTTAAAATCCAGAAAGATTCCACTTTTGGCAAATCCTTTTGGAAATTAGAACAAGAACTATCTTATAATAATAATACTACTCATTGCTAATAGTTTTACATAGAAAAAGCAGTCTGATTATTCAGGTAATAAAATTCAGGTAATAAAATACAATTACAGAATTTTACAACTG
Organism: Phalanger gymnotis; assembly: GCA_028646595.1. Taxonomy (NCBI): domain Eukaryota; kingdom Metazoa; phylum Chordata; class Mammalia; order Diprotodontia; family Phalangeridae; genus Phalanger; species Phalanger gymnotis. The sequence continues at coordinate 44,961,113 of CM053625.1, read as the reverse complement.
GAAGGGTTATTAGAAATCATTTAGTCGAACACTCTCACTTTATAAATGGGGATACTGAGGCACACAAAAATTGGTCAAGGTCACACGTCACAGCTAGTCGGAATCTCAGTCTTGGAAGGGAATTCAGCATCCATCAAACCCAATCTATATCTGAAATATAACCCTTCAACAATATCATCAAATACTCCTTCACACAGCCCATTCTATTTTTAGATAGCTTTAATTGTTAAGTAGTTTTTTCCCCCTGACATTAAACCAAAATCTATAATTTCTATGTCCTGCTCCTAGTTCTGAACTCTGGGGTCAAGCAAAATGAATTAAATCCCCCTTTCCCACAATAGCTCCAGAGGAAAAAATAAGGCTGGTGACTTTGCGTAGCCCTCCCTCATTTAAATCCAATTCACATGGAAGTCATGTCATCTCCTTCCTGATGTCATAGTCCTCTTCGAGAATGAAGGACAAATGACAACAACAACAAACAAGCAGAAATATAGAATACTTGAAGGCAAATGTAACGATTCCTATTGGCTTCATGTAGAAAATAATCAGGAGCTACAAATTACAGCACGTGAATGTGGAATGTAACAAGAGTAAAGGGCTTTAGAAATAATGTAGTTCACCACTTACTCTTTATAATATGGAAACTGAGACCCAGATAAGTGGTCACACACATAATTAGAAATACCTTGAAGATCTCAGATCATGCCCACTGACTTCAGGATAGTGAAAGGTCATCACAAAGGTTATTCACAAGAACTCCAAGGGAAAAAAAAAACACCACCACAATGATTGGACCAAATATTTCACTTGAGTAATAATGGAGAGCCAAGAAAAACTTATAGTGACCTAAGTAGAATGCGCAATGTTTATTTTCCTTCTGTGACCAAAAAATGAGTAACTAGGTTCAGGCTAATCACTTTTCCAGGAGAGAAGGCAAATGGGGCTCAAGAAACACTTCGCCATTGCTCCAATTATCAAGGAAAGTGAAATAATCCTTTAATTTTTAATGTTCTTGAATATGGGAAACAAAGAGAGATCTGAAGAGACAGAAGGGAATCTTAAGTTGTGTCCAGAGGTCAATAGAATCGTAAGCTTAGTCCCAGAAGGGATCACAAGGGTCATCTAGTCCAACATTCTCATTTACCTACTGACCTAATGAGAAGCAGAGGTGGAGTGACCTACCAAAGTTATGCATATATGTTTGAGTGTAAACATATGTATGTTTACTCACATACTCACATTTATACAACACTGTATATGTGTAAAAGCATATGTGTATTCACACATAGTACACACAAGGCATGTACATATATATATATGTATATATCCTTCAATACACATATACAAACCCATATGTATATATAATAACATGTGTATATACATGTGAATTGCATTTATATGTATATGTGAGTGTACATATAGGATGTACATCAATGCAATGTCTGTATATGGGCTACATGTATACATAAATGTATGCCTATACAATGTATCATATTATACATATGTACATATATGATGTGCACATATATGCATTGGGTATAGGTACATGTGTGTGCATATATGTAGGTACATATTTATTATGGGTATTATTATACATGTGTGTACATGTGTATGCATGTTTATGTATATGTGTTTATTTGGCAAAATTGGGATTTGAACCCAAGTCTTGTTCCAAGGAGGTTTCTCTTTCCACTCAACTGGTTAGGAAGATGGAAGAATGTCACCTAGAACAGAAACCACTAAAGAAAGGACCACTGTACGCTTGTAGTCAAGAAATAAGGTATGAGCTTCTTTCAGTAGAAGAGGCAGGGACCCAGGGCCTTTGAGGAAGAAGCAGATGCTTCTGTTCCCAAGAAACAATACTTCATTCCTTCTATGTTTGGGGGAGACATCCTTCCATGACAGTCAGACAAAGAAGAGACAGTAGAAGTAGTTGGCAGCTCTCTGTTAAAGGATGCCAAGGAAGCTCTTTGTTGCCATAGTCAACAACAAAGAGGTCCTCTGTCTAACTCATGCATGCATGCATCCAGGACATTATGGAGAACTTCCTAAGACTTGTCAAACCTGATTGACAAGGTTTGCAACTTCTTGTGACTTCTATGGGCAGCCCTAATGCTGCTAGGGGGAGTCTACAAAGTATTGCTGAAGATTATGACAGCGTGTGTAAGAAATAAAAAAATGTGCAAGGCTTATTTCTAATATGATATTTGCTTCACTGTTGTTGCTCAAAGGCAAGGATTTAAAAAAGAAAATACTCATTTTCAGTAGGTAAACTAAACAGATGGTTGGGAATACGGTGCTACAAAGTGGTATTTGTATTTCTGGACTATAGCTTAAAATACAAGAACAGCGTGCTCTTGGTCAAGGATGGTGTGTAACATATACAGGCAGATAAAAATGAACATACTTGGAATATAGCAACATGAAAAGGGCTTTAAATTGCTAAGGATGGGTAGAGTGTATACCCTAGATTCTATAGAAAGTAGCTCTAATGTGGAAAAATGGCAGACTTGTGCAGTTAGTTCTCAGCACATAAAGTACAAGGAAGGAGCCAGTGATAAAACCTAAGGTCTCAGATATCTATGGATAAATGCATAGAATATTAGTATTAAGCAAGAGGGATTAGAGATTTTAATGCAAGAAGGCAAATTTGATCTCCTAGACATCTCTGAGACTTAGTCGAATGAGACCCATGAATGGAATATAACTGAGGCAGTTATCCCTTTGTGAAAAGAAGCAGATTAGATAAAAAGTGTTGGTGGTAATGAAGTGTGAAACTTGGTGGGGAAAGAGTATGGTGGAGAGCATTTAGGACCCTAGGGAAGAAAGGACCACTCCATCTCATACTTTGTGATAAAGAGAAAGGGCAAAGCAAGGCAGATACCTTGGATTTTTGGTGAGCAGATTACCAAGGATTCAGAAGAAAGAGTTCAGATTCAATGACTTAAAGTTATCCAAAAGAAGCCACCCCAAAAGTAATGGGGAGCACTCAAGAAAGATATTGTTAAGACACAAAGAAAAAGCTCTTCTGATGAAGAATCAAAAAGGAAGCTGTTTAAGGGAATCATATGGATATACAAGGTACTCATTGGCCAATCTATGAAGGAGCATTCCTCACAGAGAAGGAAATTTGATAAGAGTTGAAAATTGAGTTTTTGCTGAAGGTACACAGAAAATGTCAATTTAAGTTTATGAAGAAGACAGAAGTACAACTAAAATTGCAATTTCACGGTTCTGTATCATTTATCATTTAAAGTTCCCAATGAAATTTGGCATTCGTTAATGCCCCAGTAGGATAAATTATTGTAATTCTAATAACAAGAAAAATAATAATCAGTCTTTTTAAAAAACGTACTCATAAGGGATTTTCTCTAAGGAGTTTCATATATTTGCAAACATCCTATTAATCCTCACAGCAAGCAGGTGGGTTGTTTTCCTTTTTTTTCAAAAAAAAAGTTATTTTCTTAAAAAAGTACATATTCTAAATTAGCTTGGTGGCTGAATTCTCTTTACTGAGGGTGGCAGATGCTGACAAATAGGTGTAATACTGGACTCTAAAAGTCATTTATCCCCCACAATTTATGACACCACAGGTAAGAAGTTTAGTAACAAGGGATGTCCCAATAAGGTGCCCATACTCAAATTCCCTGAAAGGAAATTTCAAGGTAAATTCTAGCTTTTCTTAATTATATTCAGGGTATAAAGAAGAACTTTTATAAATGTAATTGTGACCCCATGCATTAAAAGATTATAGGCCCAACTTGCTTCCTGAAATAGCACGTGATGAAAAGACATAGGCCCTGGAATGGAGAAAAGCGATTCATGTCTTTATTTTCTCTGGATCATGATTTTCTAAGTGGTATTATGTTTGCCAAAATTCTTCCAGTGTCATTATCTGGCTGTGATTCAAAGAACAATGCAGCCTCCAAAGAACTGAGATCGAAGATATAACCCAAACAGCCCTGGAGAGAAGCATGGTGGACAAGAGCAAACTGCCAAATTTTATAAACAGAATTCTGCAGGATAAATGGTATAAACAAGACACAATTTATCCCAATGGATATCTGCTCCAATGGAATCTTCACAATGTTAAAAAGAAAATGAAGGAAGCTCTAGCTCAGTTGGTGGTCCTTTTGTATAGGGCATTGAAAAGAGTTTCACAGGATGGGCAGGTATAGATGGGTTATATATGATCTGCCATCTCCATGCACATCCTTTATTCTGAGAGATACGTGATTAATCACATGGACATTCATAGGAGTATGAAGATATTGTGGTTATCTTTTTCTTAGCATGAACACAGAAAGTCTTTTTATTTCTGGCTGAATTCCTACTTTTTTATCTTTACCCCCTCTCTGGTTTTCGGTCTCATGCCAAAGGCCAACTTCAGTGGATTTATGTCGTGTCCAGGTTTGATCAACAGTTAAAAAGCTAATTGCAATCAAAAGCCAGAGCCTCTCCAGGCTGGCAACTGTTTCCACAGACCCTTAAAAAATTCACAAGATAAGAACCATAATTGAGTTCATTAATTTATGACCTAATTTTAATATTTCCTTTCTTAAATGGTTGGCTTATCACCACATATGTTGTCTTATTTAGAAAGAGATGCCCTGTTGTGGCAGTCATAGCTTTCTGGTTGTCCTTGGTCAGGAGATGGTCTCAATACAATCTGCACCCTGGTGCTTTGCTCTCATGTCAGCTAGAAGCAAGTATAATCATTTATGCCCCCTCTGCACTCAATCTGTTGCCACATCCTGCTGTTTCTTCTTCCACAACAACACAAAGGCTTGCTCCTTATACCCCATACTCAGAGGCAAATAACCTGTCTAGCCTCAGACTCAAGATAAATGCCTACCATTTCTCACTAAGTGTCCTCCCTGCTCACCTCTCTTTCATCAAATCATTCTAAAATGACCTTTTTTCCACTGTCGTGATCACCAGACAACCTCCTCTGACTCTCTACTGGTTTTCTTTCACCTTTTCTGTTTAATTTCGGGTTTATCCTTTCCATTTGTTTAAAAGGTCAAAGACCAGCCAGGGCAAGTTACATCATCTTTCCCACATTCCTTTTGATCCTAATCTGAACCCTTCAATACAATTCTCACATAAACTTTCCAACTAAGGGCTCATTTAGATTCTTAAAAAGTCATGTCTTTGGAACCCAATACCTCTATTTAAATAAAACCTTCTAGGCTCTATTTTCAGTCAGCTGTGCATTTACCAACCTTTTCTCCACTTATTTGACAAACTTAGGTAGAATCCCCACATTTTTCCCATTCTTGGAGGGTAAGGTTTCTGCCTATTTTTACTTTTTCTGACCAGAAAAACTATGACTCTCCCTAGGTAACTATTTCCCTTTAATCAAGATATCTCGAATCTCGTCATCCTCAGAATTTTTCCTGCATAGAAAGTATATTCAATTTTATCATGACCTTTGACTCTAGTGATATTCCCACTGATCTTAGAAATAATCTCTAAAATTGGGTAGGAATATAGATTTCTTTGCTCCTTAGAATTGTTTTTGTTAAAAACCCTGACCTTTAAACATGCAACTGAGTCCATGATTTTTTCAATGTGTGTAACTCATCATGAAAAAACTATAATATTTGTAAAAGTGTCTGGACAACGCCTGGCACATAGTAGGTGGTATATAAATGCTATCATCATCATCATAATCATCATTATTGTTATCAATAGTAGTAGTACAAATACAGTTTGGCAAATATTGAAAAACTCATCAATGTATAAAGTTGCCTGAAGTATTATAAGGTTAAGTGATTTATCCAAGGTCACAGAGTCAGTCTATGTCATAGATAAGATTTGAATTCAGGTCTTACTGATTCGAAATCCAGCCCTGTGTACACTGTGCCATGGCGCTGTGTGTATGTATGTATAATATGTATGCTTATGTGTATGTGTACAGAAACCCAAATGTATATATGTGAAATATGTTATGTATGCACACATATATACATGCATATACATATTAAACTATATTTATATATATGATATATATGGCATTAATTAATATGAGAAATACTCATATAAATTGAAAAATAGGAGGAAAAAAGCCATTTTTTCTATTTTGCCCTTCTAAGATCAACTTTCCAAAGACATAGATTTTGAATTATAGACTTAGAATCAGAAGCACTAATAGGCATAATTTACTCTAATCTCCCATCCAGGGTAAGAACCTGTCCAATAACCACCTTGGCAGGTTTATGCCCAAGCTTTTATTGAAAACCTCCACTGATGAAGGACTTATTAATGAGAAATTTCTTCTGATGCTAGAAGGCTCTACTTGTTTAAATTGAGTCAAAATATGGCGCCCTATAACTTCTACCAATTATTCATAATTGTCCTCTGACATAAAATAAACAAAATCTCTCTCTTTCCCCATATGCCTTTAAATGTTTCAAAACCCACAGCCTCTTCTGCTCTTCCTCCCAAAGAAGTCTCCATTCTCAGTCTCTTTTTCCTGGATCTTTCTTGTTTCCATATAATTTAGAGCTAGAGGAACCTTACTCCTTTCAACCAAAGCTCACACAACATGAACTCCAGAGTATTTTCCTCCTTACCAACTATCCTCTGGATACATGTCTATATGCACACACACACATATATACACATATACATACACGTGTGTATTGTATGTAAGCATACATACACATACATATTTACATATACATATACACATGTATTTTTAAATGTGACATCTAGAACTAAAGATAATTATCCAAATCTGGTTTGACCAGATAGTTTGGTATAGTGGAAAATGTAGTGGTGTGGGAGTATATGGATCTGTCCACTAGTCTCAATTCTAAGTAGTTGCATAACTTTGGGTAACACATTTGCCCTCTCTGGGCTTACTTTTTTCACCACCCACACCCCTCAAAACTGAAATACATCTAGATGGCTTTGCAGGTCTTTTCTTCTAAAATTACATGGATTCTACACTTCCTGTGTTCTGCATACTCTATGCATTTAAAAGAGAGAAAAGAATAGTTGTACTTCATAGTCATACTATAAAAAGAAAACACTTTCTAAATTTTAAGCACTCTGTGTTGATACTGTTGTTCTGTCATTTCAGTTGTGTCTGACAACATGAGCCCATCTGGGATTTTCCTGGCAAAGATACTGGAGTAGTTTAACATTTTCTTCTTCAGCTCATTTGACAGACGAAGAAACTGAGGTAAACAAGGTTAAGTGACTTGCCCATGGTCACACTGCTGGTAAGTTTCTGAGGCCAGATTTGAACACAGGAATATGAGTCTTTCTGACTTCAGGTCTGGCATTCTATCCACTGTATCACCATTATAATATATTCTTTATAAACTTTTGAATATTTTGTGTATTATGAATGACATACCCTACATTTTCACATATAAGATCATAGAAGTATAGATGTAAAGCGAAAAGAGACCACACAGACCACCTAATGCACTCCTTGCATTTTACAAAGGAAGAAATTGAGGCCCAGAAAGGTTAAAATACTTGACTAAGTTCAAATAGGCTATTGGTGATGAAAACAGAATTTGAACATGAGTCCTTTGACTCCAGAGTCAGGGCTCTTTCCACTGTACCACGTGGTCATTGCTCTGATTTCTACTTACGCTTCTGTGGGTATTCACCAAATGGTAAATAATGATGACTGAAGCCATTTTCTCAGGTACAAGCTGCAATTTTCCACAATTATCACTTTCAAATTGTGAGTTCTGTGTGCTCTAAATTACTCACAGCTATCCTGGCTCTGAAGGCTTCCTCTCATGTAGTTTTTGCCAGAGATTCCAGAGAAACTCCCATGGGATACCCACTCTAACACTTGATGGGGCACACTGGTTTTCTTGGGGGTAATAGACAAGCAGGAGAACCATGTGCAGCATTTGTTTAGCCTTGCCACTGTGTATCTCTCCTGGGGCTTATTTCACATTCCACAGCAGGGCTCCCAGAAGAAAGCTATGGTTCCATGGGATGATTTTCCCTTGACTCCAAAGTAACTATGGCACTATTTTATGTATCATTAACCCTTCTTCTTGCTGATATTTCAGATGAAACCTTTGGAAAACTGTAAGAAATGGTAAACTGATGAAGTTAAAAGGATCAGTGAAACTTACATGGTCTAGATAATTTTTTCTTATAAATGGTATTTTTTTCCAATTGCATGTAATGATATTTTTCAACAGTCATTTTAACAAGATTTTGAGTTTCAATTTTTTTCTCCCTCCCTCCCACTGCCCCCCTACATGATGGCAAGCAATCTGATACAGTTTGTATTTGTACTATCACGTAAACATATTTCCACTTTAGCCATGTTGTAAAAGAAAAATCAGAACAAATGGGAGAAGCCACAAACTCACAAAACAAAACAAAAAAGTGAAATAAGTTTGCTTCTGTCTGCATTCAGACTCCATAGTTCTTTCTCTGGGTGTGGGTAGCATTTTCCCTCATGAATCTTTTGGAATTGTCTTGAATCATAGTATTGCTGAGAAGAGCTATGTCAATCATAGTTGATCATCACACAATATTGCTATTACTGTGTACAATGTTCTTTTGGTTCTCCTCACTTCATGCAGTATCAGTTCATGTAACTCCAGGTTTTTCTGAAATCTACCTGTTCATTATTTCTTATAGCACAATAGTATGTCATTGCATTCATACACCACAATTTATTCAGCCATTCCCCAATTGATGGGCATCCTGTCAATTTCCAATTCTTTGCCAACACAGAAAGAAGTGCTATAAATATATTTGTATATATTAGTCCTTTCCCATTTTTATGATCTCTTTGGAATATAGTCCTACTAGTGGTATTGCTGGATCAAAGGGTATGCACAGTTTTATAGACCATTGGTCATAGTTCCAAATTGCTCTCCGGAATGGTTGGACCAGTTTACAACCCCAGCCATAACACATTAGAATTCCAATTTTCCCACATCTTCTCCAATATTCATCATTTTCCTTTTCTGTCATGTTACCAATCTTATAGGTATGAAGTGGTACCTCAGATTTGTTTTAATTTGCATTTCTCTAATCAATAGTGATTTAGAGCATTTTATATGACTATAGATAGCTTTAATTTCTTCATCTGAAAATTGCCTGTTCATATCCTTTGACCATTTTTCAGTCAGTGAATGACTTTTGTTCTTATAAATTTGACTCAGTTCCCTGTATATTTTAGAAATGATGTCTTTATCAGTAACACTGGCTATAAATATTGTTTCCTAGCTTTCTACTTTCCTTCTAATCTTGGTTGCATTGGTTTTGTTTGTGCAAAAGCCTTTTAATTTAATGTAATCAAAATTATCCATTTTACCTTCCATAATATTCTCTTTCTTGTTTGGTCATAAATTCTTCCCTTCTCAGATAGGTCTGCCAGGCAAATTATACCTTGCTCTCCTAAATTCCTTAGGGTATCATCCTTTATGTCTAAATCATGTACCCATTTTGACCCTATCTTGGTACACGGTGTGAAATGTTTGTCATTGCCTGGTTTCTGCCAAGATATTTTCTAGTTTTCCCAGCAGTTTTTGTCAAATAGTGAGTTCTTATCCCAGAGGCTGGAGTCTTTGGTTTTATCAAACACTAGATTACTATAATCATTTACTACTGTGTCTTGTGTATTTAATCTATTCCAATGACCTACCTCTGTATTTCTTAACCAGTACCAAGTAGTCTTGATGATTGCTGCTTTATAATATAGTTTTAGATCTTACATAGGTAGGCCACCTTCCTTTGCTTTTTTTTCATTAATTCCCTTGATATTCTTGACCTTTACTTCTTCCAGATGAATTTTGTTATTATTTTTTCAAGCTCTAAACTAATGTTTTGGCAGTTTGATTGGTATGGCAGTGAATAAGTAAATTTATTTAGATAGAATTGTAATTTTTATTATATTAGCTTTGCCAACCCATGAGCAATTAATATCTTTACAGTTGTTTAGATCTGACTTTATTTGTGTGAAAAGTGCTTTGTAATTGTGTTTGTATGGTTCCTGGGTTTGTCTTGCCAAGTAGACTCCCAAATATTTTATATTAGCTACAGTTATTTTAAATGGAATTTCTCTTTCTATCTCTTGCTGCTGGGCTTTGTTGGTAATATAGGGAAAAGCTGATGATTTTGTGGGTTTATTTTATATCTTGCAACTTTGTGAAATTTGTGAATTATTTCAAGTAGTTTTTTAGTTGATTCTCTAGGATCCCCTAAGTATACCATCATATCATCTGCACAGTGCTAGTTTTTTTTCCTTATTGCCCGTTCCTTCAATTTCTTTTTTCCTCTATTATTGCTAAAGTTAACATTTCTAGTATAATACTGAATAACAGTGGTGATAATGAGCATCTTCATTAACCTTGATTCATTGGGAAAGCTTCTTGATCATCCTCATCAGAGGTAATACTTGCTGATGGTTTTAGATAGATACTACTTATCATTTTAAGGAAAGCTCCATTTATTCCTATACTCTCTAGCATTTTTAATAGGAATGTGTGCTTCATTTTGTCAAAAGCTTTTTTTCAGCATCTATTGAGATAATCATATGATTTCTGTTGGATTTGTTATTGATATTGTCAATTGTTCTAACAGTTTTCCTAATATTTAGCCAGCCCTACCTTCCTGTTATAAATCCCACCTGGTCATAGCATCAACCTCATGATAAATTGCTGTAATCTTTTTGATAAATTTTTACTTAAAAATTTGTATCACTATTCATTAGGGAAATTGATCTATAATTTTCTTTCTCTGTTTTAGATCTTCTTGGTTTAGTTATAAGCACCATATTTTTATTATAAAAGGAATTTGGTAGAACTCCTTTGCCTCTTTTTTGAAATAGTACATATAGTTTTATTTATTAGTTCAATAATTGTCTTACTTTCAATTTCATTAATCTCTCCTTTGATTTTTCAGAATTTTTAATTTGGCATTGAATTGTGTATGTTTAATTTGTTCTTTTTTCTAGCTTTTCTAATTGTGCACTCAATATTCCTTGGAGTTTTCATTTTAAGATCTCTTTCAGGAGGTGATCAATAGATTCTTTCAATGACTATTTTATCCTCTGGTTCTGGGATATCAGGGCAGTTTTGCTTAATAATTTTTGATAGCTGTGTGACTTTGGGCAAGTCACTTAACCCCAATTGCCCTGCCTTCCTACCTCCAAAAAAAATAACTTTTTGAAAGATGCTGTTCAGGCTTTTTTTTTTATCATTGCTTTCAGGTAGCCTGATAATTTTTAAGTTGTCTCTCCCAGATCTATTTTCCAGGTCAGTTGTTTTTCCAATGATGTATTTTACATTTTCTTCAATGTTTTTCATTCTTTTGTTTTGATTGACAGATTCTTGATATCTCATGAAGTCATTACCTTCCACTTGCCCAATTCTAATTTTTTAGGAACTATTTTCTTCAGGTAGCTTTTGTACCTCTTTTTCCATTTGGCCAATTTAAGTTTTAAAGGAGTTGTTTTCTTCAGTGGATTTTTGTGCTTCCTTTTCCAAGCTGTTGACCATTCTTTTCATAATTTTCTTGCATAACTCTCATTTCTTTTCCCAATTTTCCTTTTACCTCTCTTACTTGATTTTTTAAATCTTTTTTGAGATCTTCCAAGAAGACTTTTTGGGCTTGAGACCAATTCTTATTCCCCTCTGAGGCTTCATATATAGGCATTTAGACATTGTTGTCCTCTTTTGCATTTGTGTTTTGATATTCCCTGTTGCCATAGTAGCTTTCTATGATCAGGGCTCTTTTTTGTGTTTCACTCATTTTAAAAGATTGACCTTTGCTCTTGTGGTACAGGAGGCACTCTCTTAAGCTTCTTGTCCTGGGGTCTAGGAGCCTTGTTACTGATTTTCTGCACCAGGGTCTCTGGAACTGGTAGTCTTCCCACTGAACTAGGGTGGCCTGGGCTCCAAGGCTAGCAGTTTGCCTGCTATGCTGGGATTGGAGGTGTCACAGCTGGCCTTCAGTACCACTAGCCTGATGATTCAAAACTGTGGGGCCTTGGTTTCTGATTTGTGCTCTGGCTAAGAACTTCCTGCTGGTTTGCCTGGATACCACCTGCCCTGAGCAGCACTCTCTTTTTATTCAAGTGAGACAAACCTTTGCTGAAGTCCTTCTAAGTTATCTTGAGCTGAAAAAAATGCTTCAGTATGTTTTTATGTGAACTCTAGTGCTCCAGAATTCTTTTAAAGGCTTGATTTAACATTGTTTCCAAGGGAAACTGGGGAGAGCTCAGGCAACTTCCTGGCTTTTCTCCCTCTTCTTTACTCCTCTTCTGTCTGGACCAGATGATTTCTAAAGTGCCTTTGGGCTTTAAATGCTATCTGAACTTCTAGAGTGCTAATTAGCTGCTTCCTTGCTTGATCATGTTAACTGCTTGAGGCTTCACTCTTCTTATCTATAAAGCAGGCACCAAGAAATAATGTTTTCTCATTGATTTATTGCAAGGTAGCATGGTATAGTGAATAGGGAGATGGCCTCAAACCTAGGGCTTCTTATCTTCAAATCATTGTTCTAAAACATATTTTAATGTCTTCCCTCTGAGATTATCTCCAATTCGTCCTGTATTATTTTATATGTACATCATAGTTTTATGTTTCCTTCCCTATCATACCTGGAGTTTCTTGGCATTAGGAACAGTTTTTTGCCTTTCTTTGTATCCTTAACACTTTGCATGATGCCCGACATATAGTAGGTATTTAACAAATGTTTCCTGACTGACTGTTTAACATACAGGTTGCGTGACCGTGGATGGGATAAATCATTTTACCTCTCAGTTCTCTAGCCAACTCCCTAAGTTTCAGAGAAAGTGCCAACCTGAGAGTCCTACTAAAGAAATCATAACTCCAGTCCCTGTTCTTTATCAAGTAATTTATACAAATGATAGTTGAGGTAGTATAAAGCTGACAAAATATTTAAATAGCTTGATCAAATATTACAAATATTATTTAATTTTCCTTTGCTTCTTCAACCATTTTAGAGCTTCCTATATTCCCAATTCTGCAAACCAGGTTGCTGATGAACCAGAATACGTGATCTTCAAAGCCCATTACCCCCTGGAGATTCATGTCAGCGGGTTAATATTTGCCCGGTAAGTCAGTTAAGGGATCATTCAATACAGACAACTGAGAAACAATTTGCAAAAGCTCACGCAGCTAGGACATGCCAAAGTTGGGATTCAAACCCAGATCTCCCCTGACATCAGGTTCACTATTTTTTCCACTCTATCACACTGTTACTATATACCAAATGGATGATGGGTGATAAGGATGGTATCAGCCTTGGATCTGTAGATCTAGAGTATTCTGGAACAGGTAATAGTCATATTATGGAAAGTAGGTTCACCCAAGTTTTCTTATTTAGGGAAAAGTTGGTCAGGGAAATGAGGAGTGAATAGATCAGACAGGCAAAGCAAGGAAACCAAAACACCAGACTGGGCTTTGGTGAAACAACTATCTGTAGGCCAGGTTGCCCTTGATCAAGATTCTTTATTCAAGTAGCTCTGCTTTCCAATGTTGGGCTCACCCCAGATATTACCTTATAATCTTAAGGGGTTGTTCAAAATTTTAGTGGTCCTAATCTTACTTTGGGCCAAAGGGCATTGTCCACTGGGGAAGAAAGAGAAATTTGGTCCTGGCATGGAACTTCCAATTGCACTAAGTATGGAAGCTTAGGTACTACTTTGAATCATTTTGTTTTATCCTTTGACTAAACTTGTGATTTCTTTAGCATAGAGACCTCTGATGAAGGAAATCCCTCTATCAATACAGATCAAATAAAGAACTACAAGTAGCTTATAGTCTGTAATGACTTAGAGGAACTCAGAGGTTAAGTACTTAAACAAGATCACACAGCTAGTATGTATCATGGTTGTTACTTGAACTGTGACACTCCTACTTTTGAGCTAGATTCTTTTTCTAACATGTCATTCTATCTCTAGTGCTCTCTAGATTTACAGAGAGGCAGAAAGGGAATCTATTCACCAGGTGGATAAAGGAAATTGCAACCTGTTGTGAAGGATGAAGTGAGAGATGTTTTCAGATAGGTCATGGATTTAGAGTTGGAAAAGACCACAAAGGCCATCTAGTCTAAATATTTGCCCTTCCCTTCACTTTACAGAAGAGAAAACTGAAGTTGAGTGATGTCAAGTCCCTTATCCAGAGTCATGCATCCGATGAGTGTCAGGTGAAGGATTTGAACTGAGGTTTTCCTGATACCAAGTCAAATAGTATCTTCTAAGCCATCTGCCTCTCAGAGAATTCTTATGGACTAAACCAAAGGGTTTAGAGTTATAATGAGCAGTTGTGCTTAGATAGAGATGAAGTTGAGATGGGAAATTGGATTAATCTTGTATTAATTCCAAAATACTCTTTAGTGCTTAATTCTTTGAATAACTATGCCTTACAAGGTCAATCATTTTTTGTCATTTGCTTCTTTTATATAAAGGACAAGCAGTCTCTTCATAGGATAGTTAACTCTGGACTGAAATGGACCTTAGGGAAAATCATATCCACCATCTTCATTTTGAAGCTAAGGACAATTTGGTGCAGAGGGAAAGTGATTTTGCCAAGATCATATGAGGAATAATTGGCAGAGCTAGGATTCAGATCCAGGTCTGCTTGGATTTTGACTCCACATCTAGGCCTCTTCCCACTGCATTCAGATATGAGCTCACCAGGACTGAATTACCCTCAGGGCCCAATTTACAAGTGTCATTATAAGTAGTATCATCACAAGGCTATGATGACTTGGAGATATTGTAATGGACTTGGGGCAGAGAGTCTTATCAAGGGTATACTAGAACCAGCTCCAATATAAGAGCTGATTATTAAATTTTCAGTGTTAGTATTTAGGTCTCAGAAATCAGGAAATGCTACAAATCAGGGATTGATTTATTGTTTTGTTGATTCACTAGAATTAAGACAGTGATGGAAAAAATGTTAATAATGGCAGATAAAATTTTAAAAAGTGTGTCATCATACTTTTCGCCCCCAGAGAGCTGACTGCTAAACATTTACCAGCATTCACCTTCTATGTCACTCATGCTAGGCAGTGACTGAGGGAAGCCACCAAGGTAACTCAAATTGATCTATCACCATCATCAGCCCATAAAATGCCCACTACAGCAAAGGCAAAGCTTCTGAGATTTTTCTAGTCCCATCACACTCCTCCAACTATATACTTTTCTTTAGTGATTTATTTTCTTCTTGACAGCAGCCCTTGATGTTAAGTTTATCTTTATCCATAGGGAAAGCCCTGATTATGGGAGTATGTCTCCTAAAATTAATTGCAATCACACTTAGGTGTACGTGTTCTCTGATTCCCCTGGCCACCATGCATATGGGGAAAGGCATCAAATATGCAACTTTGTTCTTCCTAGTTAGAGTCCATACTGTTTTCTGATTTACTTTTTTTTTATCACCATTTTCATTGCTGTCATTCAATGCCTCTGATTTACAGTGGCAAACATGCTGTTTTATCTAACCAAATCTCCAGGATTACACGAAAGGATTCATCATAGCATTCAGGGCAAGTTAGGATTTAAGCACATGCAGACACAAACAGACAAACACGTCCACAACGCACACACTTCACTCATGTAAAAATAATCAAGTATGTGCCAAGTTCCAAGGGGCCTTTCTAGGATTCTGAAGCATAAAGTGAAATCCTATGGAGGGGAACTATGATGGCAATAAAACCCCAGAAATATATACTCATAAAGGCAGAGCTTTGCAAAGCAAATAACAAATAAAAGTGGAAATATTGTTTCCCAGAATCCTGAATCACCCTGACAGCTACAATATGTGCAAAACCTCAAGTACCTGTAAAAACTCAGCCAGCTCTTAACTGAAGACAGTCTTGCTCAGGGATGCATGTCCTCCTTTATTCTCCCTCTCCTACATTCAAGTGCCCCTCTGAGGCCCCATCATGGGCTACAGATGGTCCTAGGGTCTGGTAGCCTCCATGGGGAGAGCAAATGCTCCAGTAGGTCCTGACAAGTTGGGACGGCTTTGGGGTAGACCCAGTGACAGATTCTGTCTATTGCTGGGACCATTTTAGCCAAATGCTAAAAGGCTCGGCATTGAAAGCCAAAAAGTAGGGGATGGTTTTGGTTTTGGTGTCAGCTGTTTTGTTTTTATTTTTTTTTTGTATATTTTCTGTTTAGTTTTCTTTGGATTTGGTTACGATGACTCATGAAACTATTGACTAAGACATGACAAGGTTATAATCTACATCAGTAAAGGCAATTGTCGTTCAGTCACTCCAACCACATCCAACTTTTTCTCCACTCCATTTTTGGGGTTTTCTTGGCAAAGATACTGGAGTGGTTTGCCATTTCCTTCTCCAGCTCATTTAATAGATGAAGAACTGAGGCAAACAGGGTAAGGCAGCCAGTAAGTATCTGAGGCCGATTTGAAATCAATAAAAGGAAAGACCCACCTTGAAAATAAAATTGAAGATATAGTGAAATTAATCACATCTCTGATAATTTATAGCAACATATAAGATCTTTCAGATAAGCCTCAATACTAGAACATGGTAACACTTTCTCTGACAATTTAAAAGGAGAGATGACTGTATAATGGTGTACTAAATCACTTTTTTTCTGTACTATTTTGGACCACACCTGAACTCACTCACATAGGGAACTCCCAGTCAGGAAACTACCTATTTATCAATGCAGACTGGCAAATTGGATATAATATAGAGTCTAAAAGAGTTCTCTGTAACTAAGGGGTTAAATAACTTGGCTGGCATCAGATGGCTATTTGTAGGAGTCAGGAGCAGGGCACAGCTCGCTCTGACTGAGACCAGCCTGCAGCAATGTCAGCTTTGAGTTTGTCAGGCTTGGCGACTGGGAAGATAACAATACCCTGGATGGGAA
>CM053625.1:44922172-44943740 GCA_028646595.1 Phalanger gymnotis | reverse complement strand
GAAATCACTACTGATTAGAGAAATGCAAATCAAAACAACTCTTACGTACCACATCTCTCCTGTCAGTTTGGCTAAACTGACAAAACAGGAAAATGATAAATGCTGGAGAGGATGTGGGAAAACTGGAACATTGTTACATTGCTGGTGGAGTTGTGAACTGATCCAGCCATTCTGGAGAGCGATTTGGAACTATGCCCAAAGGGCTATAAAAATGTTGATACCCTTTGACCCAGAAATACCACTTCTAGGGTTGTATCCCAAAGAGATCACACAAGTGGGGAAAGGACCCACATGTACAAAAATATTTATAGCAGCTCTTTTTGTAGTAGCTAAGAATTGGAAAACAAGGGGATGCCTATCAATTGGGGAATGGCTGAATAAGTTGTGGTATATGAAAGTAATGGAATGCTATTGTGCTATGAGAAATGGGGTGACACGGACTTCATAACAACCTGGAAAAACTAACACGACATAATGCTGAGTGAGTGGAGCAGAGCCAGGAGAACATTATACACAACCACAGATACATGGACTCTGTGAGGACTAACCCTGATAGACTTTGCTCTTCTCAGCAACACAAGGTGCAAAGAAAACTCCAAAGGACTCACGATAGAGAATGCTATTTGCATCCAGAGAAAGAATTATGAAGTATCAATGCAGATAGAGGCACACTTTATGCTCGCCTTTTTTTTCTCTCCTTTGTTTTCATTTTTGGGTTTTGTTTTTGGTTCTGTTTCTTCTTTCTCATGATTCTCATGATTCATTCCACCGGCCATAATTCTTCTTCACAACTTGACTAGTGCATAAATAATGCGAAGTTGTACATAGAAGATATATTGGATTCAATAGCATCTTGGTGGGGGGGGGAAGAGGGGAAGAAAATCTGGAACTCAAAATTATGTAGAACTGAGTGTTGTAAACTAAAAATTAAAAAGGGGAAAAATGAGACAGTGAAAGAAATCAAAACATGTAGGAAAAAAGATGAGGCACATATCATCCCGGTCATGCTGGTCTATTGCTAGAGTTGACCCAAAAATACATTCAGTGAGCCTATGAAAGGCGAGCTTACATCCAATACTTTTATTCAATTTTTAAGAAATGGTTGTTCTATTCACATATTATCACCTGCATAACATTAAGTATTTATTTAAGGAATAGCAGGAGAGTAACTTGTCCCAGGACAATTTCTATCTGAACTCCACAGGACAAAATATCAAGAATAATGATAGTGATGATGCTGATGCTGATGCTGATACAACTATCACAAGTAATAATCATAATCATAATCATATCAATACCAAATACCTAATAAGACAATGCCTAAAATTACTGACCAGAAATTTGTTTCATTTCATGGCCTGATAGATGAAAATTCCCACAATACAAATACCACAAATATAGACTTCAAAATATCATGAAGAAATCAGCCAGTAGTTTACTATAACTAAATATTGAAACCAGAAAATAATCACAGACTAATCTGGTAATAGGTACCTACAAATACCCAAACATTATACTTATGTGTTAAATTAAAATATAACATTTTAATATATGTCACGATACAAAACACTCATATTTTCCAAGCTTCATGGAGAGAAAATATTCAATATGGAGACCACAGCAGGAGAGAAAAATATTATGGTAACAAGATGAGTATTAAAAGAAAAATTCAATGTTCAGGTCTTTTCTCTGATTAAAGACGCAAAACTCAGGAATAGAAAGTTAGAAAGGAGTTTATTAAAACACTGAGGCAGAGGAATGTTGGTGGGCTAAACTGCTGGGGTCAACCCCTGGATTCAAACTGGTAACTGCTTGTATAGACCACTTATAAGAACATATAAGCATATAAGAGCATACAAGAGCAAGATAATCTTGATAGGTATATGTTTACCAAAGGGGCTGGGCAATTGCATGTCAGTTCTTCCCCCATTGCCACATCATAGAGAAATGAGATTAGAGGTGATGAGAATGGAATTAAAATCATGTAGCTACTTGCTAACTGTCAGGTAACAGAAAAGAGAAGGAGTCAAAGAACAGGCTACAGACTGGCTGCCTCTCTTAAGAGACTGATTAACATACATCTAGAAGCCAAGCAAGACTGAAAACAATAGAGTCATTAGGACACTATTAGCACAAATTTCGATATGGGGTAGGTATATGCCATGTGTATTTTCTGTTCTGCTACTGGAATTGTATTAAGATCACTTGGAGTGTGGGAACAGATGATGATACTTGCTAATACTTGTATTTTACTAGGAAATTCACTACAAAAGTAGGTATTTTATCCACTTATATGACAGTCGATAGCATATTTAAATAAAAAAAAAAGAATCCAAGCAGTAGAGCTATTTGTAGTGGAACTAATTCTACCTGAATCTGATTATAGGTATAAGAATTAGATCATAGTATCAGTTTACATTAGTATAGCACTTTTAAATTACAAAATACTATACATACCCAGGAATATGAAATATTAGCATCTTTAAGAAGACCTGCTAGACATAGTGGAATCAACTTCAGACATTGAGCAATTCTAAGTGATAAGTTCTGAATAATAAGTTAACCAATCAAAAAGCATTTGTTAATTACTAATTATATTTCAATGACTCTATGCCCAAGGAGAAGGGGAAAAAATCTTTATCCTGGACACCATAATCAGATTTAATAAAGTATGCCTAAACTAAGTACTCCTGAGGCTAAAATAGATGGATCACCATTCCCAAAGGCCTTTTATTGATCTCCTGCACATCAAATAAAAGTTTTAAGTCTTACCAGTTATCGTGGGATAGGGTACAAAGGCAACCTGAAACTGAATAACATGATAATGATGGTAATGTGAGAAGTTCAAAAAAAAAAACTTTTAAAGAATCTTAGAGCAGGAAGAGAATCTAGTCTAAGATCTGCCTTTACAGGGCTCTTTTCTACAATATCTGAATAAGTGTTCTGACTTTTTCTCAAACACATCTGCTAAGGGGCTCCTCCATTATCTTTTAAGACTGCCTGTGCTGATTTGATGGGGATAGTTCTAATTGTTAGGAATTTTTTTCCTGACACCAATTCAAAAGCTACATCTCTGCAAATTCCACCACAGTTCTATTCTCTAGGGCCAAGGAGAACAAAACCAATCCTTCTATTTGACAGCCCTTCAAATACTTAAAGAGAACGATCATTACCCCCCTGAGTCTTCTCTTCTCCAATCTGCTGTGAGTCACTAAATGTGATCTTTTGGCTGGTCAAATTATCCTTTTCCAACTCAAACTGCCAGGCAGCGATGCTAGAACTATAAAAACATTACAATTTCTTGTCACAGGTAAGGGGACCTGCATAACTGAGGCAACTGAAGTAGCAGTGATACTAATAAATGCTTACATTGATAGAGCATTTTGTGGAACAATGTGAAATTCATCCTCTCTCTTTCCTCTCTCTCCCCCCTTTCTCTTTCTCTCTTTCTCTCTCTCTCTCTCTCTCTCTCTCTCTCTCTCTCTCTCTCTCTCTCTCTCTCTCTCTCTCTCTCTCTCTCTCTCTCTTTCTCTCTCTCTCTCATCTGACCTGAGTTTCTCTATGTTTGAGAGACAGGTAGGAGACATCTTCAAGTTTGATTAGCTGGAATCTTCAATGTATTTTAGGATGCTTAGATGATAATAGCAAGAGGGCAAAACACCATTATTACTATTATAACCTGTTATAACAATTTTGTATTGCTCTTTCCATTCATTAAACAAACTATTACAAGATTCTAGCCCATCACTGACATAATAATGTGGGCACTAGGAAGTGTAAGATAAGTATTTATGAAAACTATCTGTTAATTTTAGTCTGAGCTGAGCCTGCTTAGTTCTACACAAAAGAAAATCCTTTAAAAGACAGAAAAGAGGGAGGGTAAAGATAGTCCTCTGAGTTCTTACACACCAAAGAGGAACATCATTGACTATTATAGGATCACAGAGCTGGAAGGATCTTTAGCAATCTTTAGCCACCTCAGTTTTGCCTTCTGTACAGTTTCAAAAAAAAGCATTGTTCCAAAAAGGTGGAAGAATAAAAAAGTCTCATACAAGATTATTTACTAAATCAAAGCAGACATGACTGCAACCAATCAACAAGCATGTATTGCTTGTCTAATATTTGCCAAGCATTGCATTAAGGTATGGGTGACACAAAACCAAAATACAATCCCTGGCCTCAAGGAGCTTACATTTAAACATTGAAGGCAACATAAATCCATATAAGTGATCTATCTATCTATCTATCTATCTATCTATCTATCTATCTATCTATCATCTATTTGTCTACCAATCTATTGATGTATCTGTCTAGCTATGTATATGTATATATGCTTGTTTGTATATATGATTGTATTCCTACACATGCATGTATATACATATATGTATGTAAATATGTATATACATATATGTATATAGTACATATAAAACAGATATAAACTAACTTGGGAGGAAGGCAATCACTATTGAGAAGATCAAGAAAAGCCCATTTAGAAGGAAGCAATTGAGCTGAAATGAGGGCTTCCAAGAGACAGAGTTAAAAGAAAGTATATTTCGAGGTTGTGGGAGATTGCGATTCAAAGCAGAGACATGGGAAATAAAGCATGGGTATGAGGAATAACAGAAAGACAAGTTCGAGTAGACTATAGGATGCATGGAATGGAGTAATGTGTAAAAAGCCTGGAAAGGTAGGAAGGGCACAGGTCAAGAAGAGCTTCATCTGATAAACAACTTCACATTTTACTCTAGAGGTGATAGGGAGCCACTGGACTTTACTGAATATTGAGGATGATATGGTCACACCTGCCACTTAGATTAAATCACTTTGGTAGACATGAGAAGGAGGTCTAGAGTGGGGAGAAACTGGAGGAAGTGAGACCATTTAGGAGCCTATTACAATAATCTGGACTAGATAGATCAAGTTATAAGAGAACTGAGAGAAGTCATTGAAAGTGATGGGGGCCTGAACCACAGTGGTGATTATGTGAATAAAGAGGGGGAAGTAGATGAGAATTTTGGGGGCAATAGAAACAATGTATTTTGGCAACTGTGTGTGAGAGTGTGAAGAATTAAGAATAATGCTGGAGTTACCACAAGGATGGTGGTGTCTTGGAAAGAAATAGGAAGGCTTATTAAGACGGGTAGGGTTAGGTTGGGGAAGGACAAAGAATTCCGTTTTGGATGTGTTGAGTCTGAGATGCCTATAGGACATCATGTTCTAAGTGGGGAATATGATGTAGGACTATAGCTCAAGAGGCAGTCTGAGGCTGTATATACAGATCTGGGAGTCATTGGCAAAGAGATAATTTAGCCCACATGAGTTGAAAATATCGTCAAGAAAGGGTGGAGAGAGAAAAGCATTTGTATTATGTTACACAAAGGGATAAACAAACCACTCAAGAGTGCTGCATACATATATCCAGCAAGAACAAACTAAATCCCCTGCATTCTGTGACTACATCAACCATAAACGAAGTGAACTCGGGATCACATTTTGTTGTTGTTGAGTCATTTCAGCTGTGTCTGATTCTTCATAACCCCATTTGGCATTTTCTTGGCAAAGATACTGGAATGCTTTGCTATGTCCTTCTCTAGCTCATTTTACAGATGAGCAAACTGAGGCAACAGGAGTAAGTGACTTGCCCAGGGTCACCCAGCTAGTAAATGTCTGAGGACAAATTTGAACTCAGGGAGATGAGTCTTCCTGACTCCAGGCACTACCTAGCAACACTCCACCCCTCCAGGAGCACGTTTAGATTAGAACTATTTACTATCATCTTATGGCTGCTCCTCGTAAGTACGCATCATCTCATCTGCAAATAAACATCCTTTTATCTTTGGGATGGCATTCTTTGGGATGGGGTGCATTTACACAGTGTATCAGAATCTGAGAAGAACACGGGAGTCAGAAGAACAAAGTTCAAATCGGCTCTACTAATCAATTACCTACATGATTTAATCTCTACAGTCACCAATATACTTATCTGTTGTTCAACAAGATGATCTCTGATGTTCCTTTCAGGTCTGAATCATAGATTAGAATTTCTATTGGGAATCAAGATGGGCTCTTAGCACTTATTCAACCAAGTGGCCTTGAAGAGTTTGGCCTTTGTTTCCTTGATTAAATTAGGAGTCTTTGATGACCTCCTTGCCTCAAGGGAAAGCCTAGTTTACACAGGTTTGAGTGACATATTTGTGACATCAGAGGCTTTTAGACCATGTGGGTTTAAGTAGCATTTTTGTGACAATTTTAAGTCACATGGGTGTCGCATTTGTGACTCACCTTTGACCCTGAACAAGATATGTAAAACCAGGGATTGGCTTTCTTTTTTTGGAGCTCTGAGCCACAGCAGGAGTGGTGCGTGACTCTAGGCCAGTCATTGTTATTAGCTCCCCAGCTTTGATGTTGTTGCTTCTCTGGTAACTGTATATTGTGATTTTGTCAGACAGAAATCTGTGTTTGTATTTGCTCTGAAGTTCAGGGTGCTGGTTTTTTCCCCTGAACTAAGTGAATGATATTTGTATGTTGCATTAAAGTAAGATTGTTAATCCCTTAACATTGCTTTCCTTAGTAAAGCAGATCAAAAGAACCTGGGCTTTCTTGTTGTTGGGCTTGTGTTGGTTTTTCACCCCCACAGCAGCTGCTAGTCGAATTGTTGCAACAGAATCATAATCTAAAAACAAAAATTAAGATTGAGATTCAATACTTTGGGAAAACCCAAATATGTTATGCACAAAAATATAATTAAAAAATAACAGTTACGTGAATGAACTTTGTCATAATTACACTGTGATATAGTACTTTTTTTTTATTTCATTATAGTGGTTACTTATTTAAAAGTCCTTTCCTGCTCTTTGTGGTCCTCTAGATACTGTTTCAAAAAAATATACCATATATCATTAAAACTTATCTTTTCGGCAGAAAATATGTTGATGCTCCCGCTGCCAATCTAAGAACTCTTAAAAAAACTAGTATTGTCTGAATACAAACTGAATACTCTTTCTTTGCTTCTTTCTTTTTTTCTTATACAAAATGATTAACATGAAAATGTTTGACATGATTGCACATCTATAACCTATATCAGATTGCTTATTGCCTCAGGGAGGGGGTAGGGAAGTGAGGAAGGGATAAAATTTGGAACTCAAAATTTAAAACAAATATTAAAATAAGTATTTTATTCATAAAATATTTGTAAATAAAATAGTAAAATAAATTAAATATTGTTCTAACATGTAATCGAGAAAAAAGAAGACGTTGTTCTTAAAAATCACCTCACTTCCCCAGATTTTTCTTCAGTGAACTTTTGGGCCTCTTTTTACATTTGGCCAATCCTGCTTTTTAAGGCATTCTTCTCCTCATTAGCTTTTTGTATCTCTTTTGCATTTGGGTTAGTTTGTTTTAAGGTGTTATTTTCTTCTTCATTTTTGGGGTCTCCTTTAGCAAGCTGTTCATTTGTTTTTCATCGTTTTCTCACATCACTCTCATTTCTCTTCCCAATTTTTCCTCTACTTCTCTTACCTGATTTTTAAAATTCTTTTTGAGCTCTTCCATGGCCTGAGACCAATTCATATTTTTCTTGATGGCTTTGGATGTAGGAGCTTTGACTTTGTTGACTTATTCTGGCTGTGTGTTTTGATCTTCTTTGTCACCAAAGTAAGATTCTATAGTCTAAATTTTTTTTGCACTGTTTGCTCATTTTCCCAGCCAATTACTTGACATTTGAGCTCTTTGTCAAGGTAAGACTCTGCTTTCAAAGTGGAGAGTGCTCTGCCCCAACTTTCAGGGGTTTTGCCCAGCTGTTGTCAGACACTTCTAGACATCTGTAAATTTTCAGTTCTTTTAAGGTGGTATAGTTGGAGAGTTGTTTGCTCTTCTCCCGACTTGTGATCCTGTCTGTGAGTGACCACAAGCACTCTATTCTGCCTTGGAACTGTGAGGAGGATTCCCTCTCCACTGCTGCCTCAAGTTCTGCCACACCAGTACTCCTCTTCACCCCAGGACTGCCACCCAGGAATGTGATGCAGATCCAAGAAGAGCCAAGCAAGAAAATCCCGCCTTGGTGCCAGCAAAGAGACCATTGCAATCCCCTCAGATCAGCCACTTGATAGCTCCACTATCTGTGGGGTAGATCTTTGGAAGAAGCTGCCCCTGCTGCTGCTGCTGCCACCACCACCTCCATTGCTCTGAGATTTGGACCAGACCATGTTCTTCTCTCACTTAGGTCTGACAGAATTTCCGTACCGACCTTCTACTTTGTCTTTGGTGTTTGTGAGTTGAGAAGTCTGGAAACTACCACATCAGCTCTCAACTCAATCCCCTGAGGCCTCCTCCAACCAGGTCGGTGACGACACAGCCCATGCTGAACTGCACTCTGCTCCCAGCCCAGTGCGACAGACTCCTCCTATCTGCCCAGGTTGTCCTGAGTTGGAGATTTGCTTCCCTCTGTCATTTTGTGGGTTCTGTAGCTCTAGAACTATTCAGAGTCATTTTTGCAGATATTTTGAGGCGTTTGGAGGAGAGCTCAAGCATTCCCCGCTTTTACTCTGCCAACTTGGCTCTGCTGATATTTAGCTTCTTATGTATGTTTGGCTCTTCTTCCCAACGGACTGTAAGTTATTTGAGGACAGCACTGGCTCATGATTTCTTTGGTGCCTTATGGTACCTAGAGGAGGATTTTGTACCATGTTTTGATGAATTTTCCTGGCAAGTGGGCAATGAAAACTTAAAGGCTATCACTATAGTTATAGGGGATGTATGATATGTTGAAGCACCCAACCAGGGACAGAACTCTAGTGGGCATCACTAGAGTTTTTTAAGTTCAAATGCTGGTCTTTCTTTTGAGAAGTTCTCATACTGACATTGACAAAGAAGGCAAGATGACCTTCCCAAGGAGAAGGCTGCAATAAAGGGAATTGGAAGAAAGTATGGTTGATTTCAATGCATCTAACCCAGAAATCCTTAACCTTTTTTGTGTCCTGGACCCCTTGGACAGTCTGGTGAAGCCTATGGACTATTTCACATGCTAATGTCTTCAAGTGAATAAAATAAAACAAAGAATTATAAAGAAAAACAAATATATTAAAATATTGTTATCTATCTACACATAGCCTACCTGTGAGGATGGTATTACAGGCATTTTCATGCCCATTTTGCAGATAAGGAAGCTGAGGCTCAGAAAGGTTAAGTGACTTGCCTTGGATCATACAGCCCATGAGTTTAGGAGATAGGTCTTAAGGGCAGGTCTTCTGATGCCAAGTTTAGCACTTTACTATACTCTATTTCTCTTAGAAAACATATGGAATAAAAATATTGCCCTGGACATGCAGGTGACGATTAACAGTCCTCAATACTTGTGACTCTCCCGGACTCAATGAATAATTATACTTTGCTGCCATGTTCCAGGAAAAATGGGAAGACTTTGGCTCTTTTTGAAATGATGCCACCCAGTGGTGAGGACTCAGCACTACAAAGCATAGCAGGCTTTGTAAGACAGGTTGTCTTTTATTCATGTCCCCTTCCAATAGACCAAAACCCTTGGGCACTAACGCTCAAGTTAAGGGCTCCCATTACCTTAGGATTTCTTTTAACAAAAAAGACTTAAGTCTGGAATGACTTTTCCTCTTGATTGACATGGAAGCTCTCCCCGACTCTGCCCATTCCACTCTGTTTTCATGCTTGTGACTGTCTGGGGGGTTGGAATCCCATAGCTTGTAACTTACACTGCATAGCTCCTAGGCCTGTCATAAGAAATGTGCCTTATAAAACTCAAGGTGCTACATAGATGTGAATTGATATTTTGAGATGTAGGATGATTCAGTGAGGAGGATGCTGGACTTGGGAGATTTGGGCTCAAATACCATCTCTGGCACTCACTGCTTTTATAACTATGTTTGTCAACTTAACATTTCTGAAACTGTATCCACATGTGAAAAATAAGGATAATAATGACATTCCTTGACGCTCCTAGAAATCCCAGCTGGGAAGGGGCTTTTTATGCTAGTCAGTCAGCCAGCCCTTGTGAATGGGAGCCATTGTAGATGTGGTGAAGGAAATTCATTATTATGATTTTTATTCCATAATTTTATAATGACACTGAATTCTAAGTCCTTCATAGTATCATTAGCTCTCAAAGATATCCTAGAATTTCAGAATTTGTGACCTTGGTGATCAGACAAATAGCTAAGAATTATACAGCACTTTATATACATTATTTCATTTACTTGTCACAAAGCCCCTATGATGTAGGTTTCTATTATTATCTCCATGTTGCAGATTATGATGCTAAGGCTAAAAGGTCAGTGACTTATCCAAGGTAACATAGCTAGTATGTGAGGCAGTATTAGAAGTCAGGTCTTCTTGATTCTATGTCAAGAGCTCTATTTACTATGCAATATCTATAATAGTTATCTTCATTATACAGATACAAATTAACTAGAGGGGCTATCTCCAGTCATCCTGATCTATACTTGGCCACTGTACCCAGATGGCTCCAGAGGAGAAAATGAGGTTGGTGACTTTGCCCAGCCTTCCCTCACTTAAATCCATTTCACTTGTATGTCATGGCATCACCTTTCTCATGTCACAGTCCTTGTTGAGAATGAAGGACAAACAACAACAATAAATGAATTAGCTTTTCTAAGGTCACACAGTAAGAAAGTAACAGAGATAGGCCCAGAAACTAACTGTCCAAAATGAATCTGGAGCATTTTCCGCCATCTATGTTGCTTACTCATAACTGAGTCAAGAGGCCCAAGTTATACTGAATTCTCAAATCCAGGAGCCACATGATAGCAAGCTTCTTGCTAGTTTGCAGTCTAAAAAGGACACTAGTATGTCATCTGCAACAATTAAGGACCCCCCTTTACTAGGCTCAGACAAAGGGATATTGCCACAAGGAAATCTTCCTTTATGGATGCTAACTTCCCATTCCCTCAATCTGTACTCTGCTTTCCACTTGCAGTATTACTTTGCTTTTGATTTCTACTTTTTGAAAGTATACCAAAGTCATTTGTTTTTCAAGTTATAATGCTCAACTACAAGCTACTCCAAAGCAAGGCTTGGGAATGAATAGACATAGTATGATATATGGGGACAGCTAGGTGGAGAAGTGTTTAAAGTGCCAGGCCTGGAATCAGGAAGACTCATCCTCCAAGGTTTAAATCTGGCGTCAGACACAAAAAAACTGTGTGACTCTGGGCAAGTCACTTAACTCTGCCTCAGTTTCCTCATCTGTAAAATGACCTGAAGAAGGAAATGGCAAACTACTCCAGTATATTTGCCAAGAAAACCCCAAATGGGGTCATGGAGAGTTGGACATGACAGAAATGACTCAACAACATTATAAGTTATCAATAAAAGTTAGCTCCACCCTGAAACCATGACTGATCTCCAGTGATCAGTCCATCAACATGTTGCTACCTTGAGGTACTTATAATAAATTCCTTTTAGGTCTCTTTGTTTCATTAATTTTGTTTTCATTAATTTTGTTGCGTTAATCAGGGTGAAAGTCCAAATGAAAGATTTTCTTTTCAATACCACAAAGAGTCAGACATGACTGAAATGACCGAACAACAAAAAGTGTGATATATATAAATGTGATTAAATATTATTGTAACATAATAAATGCCCCAAAGAAGGAAATCAGGGTGGTTGGAAAAACTTATGCAAAGTGATGCATAGCAAAGTATGAAAGACCAAGAGGATAATGCACACAATGAACACAATTAAATAAAGCAAAACAACAGTGAAAGGTGTCAGAACTCTGAACAAAGCAATGACCAAATTTGAATCCAAAGGACTGATGGCAAAACATATCTCTTTCCTCTTGGCATTGAAGTGGTGGACCATATGTTAATAATGAAACTTACATCGTCAGATATGCCCAATATATTGGTTAACTTTGCTAAACTATGTAATTCTTTGTTAGAAGGGAGGCTTTTATTGTGGGAGGTGGGGAGAGACTGAACATTGGGAAGTGACATGTTATTTTAAACATCAATGAAATATTTTCTGTTTCAAAGGAAGGCATATGCTTTTTAAACAGTTTGAAAAAAATCCTATCACACAGCTCTGCACATAATAGGATCTCAAATATTTGGGAACGATCACCTATTACTTTCTGATGTTCATGGTAGCATGAAAAATTTGTCAAGATGACCAGTTGTTATGGCGATACATACTGCTGGAATGCAGGGAGATAGATTTTTTTTCTTTTAAATTAATTTATTTATTTTTAGTTTACAACATTCAGTTCCACAAGCTTTTGAGTTACAAATTTTCTCCCCCTCGCTCTCCTCCTGCCTCCCCCCTTCCTCAAGACAGCATGAAATCCTGCGTAGGCTCTACATATATGTTCACATTACACATATTTTTACACTAGTCATGTTGCAAAGAAGAATTATAACCAATGGAATGAACCATGAGAAAGAAGAAACAAAACAAAAAATAATGAGCAAATAGTTTCCTTCAATCTGCATTCAGAGTCCCTAATTCTTTCTCTGGATGTGGATAGCATTTTCCATCATGAGTCTTTTGGAGTTATATTAGAACCTTGTATTACTGAGAAGAGCTATATCTATCAAAGTTAGTCATCACAGAATGTGTCTGTAACTGTGTACAATATTCTCCTGGTTCTGCTCCCCTCACTCAGCATCAGTTCATATAAGTCTTTCCAGATTTTTCTGAAGTCCGTCTGCTCATCATTTCTTATAGCAAAATAGTACTCCATTACATTCATATACCACAACTTGTTCCCAAAGAGATCATACATATGGGAAAAGGATCCACATGTACAAAGACATTTATAGCAGCTCTTTTCATGGTGGCAAAGAATTGTAAATTGAGGGGATGCCCATCAATTGAAGAATGGCTGAACAAATTGTGCACATGGCCACACAGCTAGTAAAAGCCTGAGGAAGGATTTGAACTAAGATCTTCTTGGCTCTGGGTCAAGCACTCTCACCACTGTTCTGCCACAAAAACCTAATAATGCCTGCTCTCCATGAGCCTATGTTTTCATAGAATGGAAGAGTTTAAAAGAGCTTTACCATCACAGAATGTAAATTATCAAAGCTAGAAGGGATGTTAGAACTTAGAATGTCAGAACTGCAGGAGATCTTTGAACGATGAATATGAGAGCTGAAAGGAAGCCTAATCAAGTTAGATAGAAAAGATTTATTAGGTTCCCATTAAGCACTAGGTACTGTGCTCAGCACTAGGGATACAAAAAGAGGCAAAAGACAGCCCCTGACTTTGAGGAGCTCACAATCTAAGGGTGTGTGGGGGGGGTTCAACCAAGCAAACAAATACGTACAAACAAGCTGTATACAGGATAAAGAGGATATAAATAACAAAGGGAAGTCACTGGAATCATGAAAAGTTGGGAAAGGCTTCCTGTAGAAGATGGGATTTTAGATGAGACTTAAAAGAAGCTAGGAAAGTCATTAGAGATGAGGTGGGAGAGAATTCTAGGCCTGGGGGCAGCCAGAGAAAAGGTTCATTGACAAGAGATCAACTCTCTTGTTTGTGGGACAGGAAGGAGGCCAGCGTCACCAGATCAAAGAGTATATACCAGGCATGAGAAGATTGGGAAGGTGGGTGGGGGTGCGGACTGATTATGAAGGGTTTTGAACACCAAAGAGGAAATCTTATTTGATCCTGGAAGTAATTGGTAGCCACTGGAGTTTATTGAGTAGCGTGGGGGGGGAGGGTGTGATATGGTAGGACCTACGTACACTTTAAGAAATCACTTTGATTCTCATGGTTCATTCCATTGGTTATAATTCTTCTTTGCAACTTGACTATCACGCAAATAAGTTTAATGTGAAGGTATATGTAGAACCTATATCAGATTACCTGCCATTTTGGGGCAGGGGGGGAGGGGGAAGGAGTAGGAAGGGGATAAAATTTGGAACTCAAAAACTTGTGAAACTGAACGTTGTAAACTAAAACTAAAAAATGAATAAAAAAAAGAAATCATTTTGAGGGCTGAATAGAAGAAAGATTGGAGTATAGACATACTAGATACCATCTAGTCCAATCCCCTTATTAAAAAGGTAGAAACTAAATTTCAAAATGGAAAAGTGACTTACTCAAAGTCACACAGCATGTTAATGGCAAAGTTGGGATTAGAACTACAGGGTTTCATGAATCCTGTGTGACAGCTTTGTTACTCCACAGAGCATTTCACTTTAATTTAATTCCTAAGTAATATACAAACTGGAACCATCTGCTCAATGACTTCCAGGTATGTTATAGCATTGGAAGGAAAGTAAAGCCTCAAGCAAAGCACTCAGTTCATTTGTGACTTGCTCAAAACATTAGTGATTAAAATTTCCAAGAGATATCTAAAAAGTACATGCTTCTTTGATCTACATTGTCTTTTGTAAATATGTTTCAAACAAAACAATTGGCAAGTGTCAAGTGATATGTGCACTGACATAAATATATTTTATTAAAATCTTCTTAAAACAATTAACAATTTTGTTCAGAGTTTACCAGTCTCTCAAATTTCAAACTATAAATATTTTCCTGAGTGGGTGGAAAACAAAACAAAACAAAACTATAAGTTTGTCTCTGGAGCCTTGGAAATTTCCATATAAAATGTTGTGACCATACAGGAGAAAACCCCCACACACAAACACACACATGAACATACCTCTTATTTACTTGTCTCCATATGTCTGACTATACACCATATGCTAGAAAAGTGCCCTTATAAAAGAATAAAGAGAGAGAGAAATTCTTTACTTTTTCTACTTGGACTAAGCTCTCAAGTAAAAAACAAAACTACTGTGTTCTATTTCTGTATCTTCCCTGGTAAAATACCAATAGGTCTTGTACTTGAAGTACTGACTCACAAAAAAAAAAAAAGTTAGTTGTAGTACATGTCAGAGGGAAACCACTTAACTACACCATGTCTTGTATTAATTAAAGATGGATCTTGAAGTACAATAGATCTTTAGCTCCAATTTTTTTTTTCTTTAAAATAGAAATCATTAAGGGTACCAATCTATGCACACACTCAGTGCTGATATAGGTTAATGTAAGAGGAAGTGTTTATTTACTCTTATGTTGGGTGCTATAGACTGGAATGTACCATCATTGGTTTCCTTTTTCTCCTTCAAACTAGTTCAAACATATTCACTGAGCATTGTGAAAATCATCATATTCCATCAGATACCAACCTAGAACCAATTTCAGCAGCATCAGGCTACCTCAATTCTTGTGAATTGAGTGAATGTGGTACACATTAGATAATGTGATAGATATTAGATGAATGTCTCTGATGTTACAGAGTGTAACTTATCATAAAATCAGCTTAAATGTCCCCAAATAGTCAGCACCATCCAAAGGCTTTCTTGGAAAGCATGATCTTCAGGGAAGTCAGAGATAGGAGAGTCAAAATACTTTTGGATTTAGCATGAGAGGACCTGGGTTCTAATTCTGACTGTGTTATCAGCTAGTTGGTCTTGAGGAAGTCACTTTTATCTAGGCTTAATTTTACTTTTCTGTAAAATGAAGAGGTAGACTAGATTATCTTCAGGTTCTCTTTTCAACTATAAATTCTATAACATTGTTTAAAGGAATTTCTACCTTCTTCAATATTCAGCTTATATGCTACCCTTTATAGAGGGCATTTCTTGATCTCCCTGCCTCTGCCCCAGTTACTAGTGCACTTTTGATGCTAAAATTAGTTTGTATTTATGTAAATGTACATGTTGTTCCCTTTTCCAAAAAAGAAAAAAAAAAAGAATCATTACTCTAAAGCTGGAAGGAAGTTTGGAGGTGATCCAAGCCAACTCTTTTATTTTACAGATGAGGAAACTAAAGTCCAAAGAAGTTAAGCAATTTACTGATAAATCAACAATTAAATAAAGAGTAATTGTCAGATGCAGAATTTGGACCCTGTTTATCTCATTCAAGAAATGATTCCACTTTAGAGCGGTGCACCCTCAAGAGCGAGGATTGTTTCAGCAGTGTTTCTATAAGCCCAACTCAGAGCACAGTGCTTGGCACATAGTAGGCACCTAATACATACTTGTTAAATATAATTAAGCCAGTATATAATCTTGTCCAACTGCTTCTCAGGCCATAGCGTAAGTCCTATTTCTTCCATGAAGCTTCTACTAAGCCCTATAGTCCATCATGATCACTTCTGTTTCTAAAATTTTTACCAAACTGTTGTCTGTAGCACTGTTCAAGTTGATAAACGTAGTGACAAGCCAGGGGTAGAAAAATGAAGGCTGAACTTGGATACAGAAGGTCTAAGCTTATGTCCTAGTTAGGTTTTGTTCTTTTAATTTATTCATTATCAAGTGCTTATGCACTTGTTAAGTTTCTATTAGAGCAAATCATTGTCCTAGGTGCTGGGCATACAAAGACAAAAAAAAGTCCCTTCTCTCAGGAAGCTTACATTCACTTGAGGGAAGGCACTGTTACAATAGATGAACAAATATAAACTATTTGGAAGAGGGAGAGATCACTAATAAATGGGGGAAATGGGAAAAGTTTCCTGTAGGCAATGACAATTGAGTTCATCTTTACT
Source organism: Phalanger gymnotis (assembly GCA_028646595.1). Taxonomy (NCBI): domain Eukaryota; kingdom Metazoa; phylum Chordata; class Mammalia; order Diprotodontia; family Phalangeridae; genus Phalanger; species Phalanger gymnotis. The sequence goes on along the minus strand of CM053625.1, from coordinate 44,927,194 downwards.
TGCTATGTGACAATGGGCAAGTTACTTAACTTCTCAAGGTTTTCTCAACTCTGTGTACAATAGCATCTGCCTAGATAGGCAGAACTTTCTATTGTGGTTTTCTGTTTGTTTCCCCTCTGTCTCAAACTGTACATTCTGGAAGTGAAACCAGAGAAGTAAAAGGAGGTGGCTAGAATGTATATGAGTCATCTATCCCCAAAGGGCTATAAAACTGAGCATACCCCCTCCAAAAAAAAAAAAAAACTGGGCATAACCTTTGATCCAGCAGCACCACTACTAGGTCTGTATCCCAAAGAGATCATAAAAAAGGGAAAAGGACCTACATGTACAAAAATATTTATTGTAGCTCTTTTTGTAGTGACAAAGAACTGGAAATTAAGAAGACATCCATCAATTGGGGAATGGCTGAACAAATTGTGGTATATGAATGTAATGGAATGCTATTGTTCTGTAAGAAATGATGAGCAGATGGATTTCAGAGAAACCTAGAAAGACTTACATGAACTGATGCTGAGTGAAGTGAGCAGAGCCAGGGGAACATTGTACACAACAACAGCAACACTGGGTGATGATAAACTATGCTAGACTTAGCTCTTCTCAGCAATACAATGATCCAAGACAATTCCAAATGACTCATGATGGAAAATGCTAATGACATCCAAAGAAAGAACTATGGAGTCTGAATGCAGATCACAGCATTCATTTTTTTGTTGTTCTTTGCTTTTTCTTTCTCTTGTTTTTTTTTTTCCCTTTTGTTCTGATACATCTTTCACAACATGACTAAACTGGAAATATGTTTAACATGATTGTACATATATAACCTACATTAGGTTGCTTACTGCCTTGGGGAGGAGGATGGGGAGAGACAGAGGGAGAAAAGTTTGTAACTCAAAATTTTACAGAAAGAAATGTTGAAAAATATCTTTATGTGTAATTAAAAAATACCAAAATACCATTAAGGAAAAATTTTTAAAAGAGTTATTATGCTATTATATTACTAGTATTTTATATTTATGTGGTACTTAGCACAGCACCTAGCATATAGTAAGTGCTTAATGAATGCTTGTTCCATTATTATTATTATTGTTATTATTCTTATTATTATTTTAGTAGTATTAGTAGCAGTAGCAGCAGCAGCAACAGCAGAAGCAGCAGTGGTAGTGGTGGTGGTGGTAGCAGTGATGGTGGTAGTTGTAATAGGAGCAGTAGTAGTATTGGAAATCCATTTTGTTCAGTCTTATAATATCTCCTCTTTTGATGTCTTAAAATTAATTAAATTTCATTTTGTTGTATAGCTTCACATTTTGATACCTTGATTTCCCAGCTCTATGTTAGCTTTTTCAAAAATACATATTTATTAAGTACCTACTGCATGCTCATGCTGTGGGCTAAAATAACCCTTCGATAAGATTTTGGCAAGAGAGAAAGCTGAAGTAAGACAGAGTTTTACATTAACGGAGGTCATAGTTTAGTAAAATAATATGAAATAAAAATAAATTATGTATGTACATAAATATAAATGTATGTAAAAACAAAATAATATGTACAAAGGAATATGGAGAACAATCTAGACATTTGATTTCATTGTTATACAAATGTACATATAATGTACATATGTACATATGATATAGATAGCCATAATATAAAATAATTACATCAAGGGGTACAAAACAAAAGTCAGGTGAGGCAAAGGTCATTATATACTACGTTGGGGATCTTTCCTTAAGGGCAAGAAGCATAGCTTACATTTTTTGCCTTCCCATCACTTGTGTGTCTATATAACTATTTCTTGATTAGAAAGGCAGCATAATAAATTATTTTATAATTTTACTTTAATTTAAATTATTTTATAATTTTCAACTGTTTGTATCATCTTCCCATCTAGACTTTAAGCTTTTCCAGGGTTCCAATCACATATACTCTTTCTTTGTATTCCTTATATCTTAGTATATAATTGTATGAATGTAATGGGAGCATAATATTTTTGAAAGACCAAATTATGCTAGATTAATTTCTGATATAAAATAAGTCACGTTTTTATATCCCTTTATAGAATACAACACGTTAAATAGGAAGGTCAAGAATTATTGTCTCCATTTTACAGATGAGAAAACAGTCTCAGATTGCTTTATTTATTAACAGTATCGTCATGCAATGAACTCAGGTTTTATGATTCCAATGTATTTCCAATATACCAAGCTAACCCTCCTAAACAGCACAGAGAAGAAAAGAGTTGGCTGCTTTACATTATTGAGGAGAGAGCCAAGTTCTCAAAAGCCTTTTTGGGCTTCCTTCTAAAGACTGCCCTTATCCAAGCCTATTATCTATAAATTAGAGAATTAGATTAAATAATAATCACATTTGATACATTAATGTAACTATTGGCAGCCCAATAATAATTACATTAGAATTATAAACCACCATTTGTTCCAATGAACCACACACAAATCCAATAAACACAACTAGTTTAACTGTCATGATGATTCTTACAAATTATATAATCTTTATCCTTAAGTACACCCAGAATGCCTGCAGACAGAAAGCATACTACTATTCAAATATGATATTTATGAGTGATGATCAACCAGAACTAATTGCATGATAATTATAATTTTTTATTCCTTCATGTACTGACCTGCACTGGCAGAGGGGTTTTCCTAATCCAGAATTTCCCTATACCAGTGAAATCAAAGTTCTAAATCGTTCTCCACATCTCTATTTATGTCATATTATTTTACTAGATTATGACTTCCATAAATAGAAAGACTGTATCTTATGTCAATTTTGTATCTTTCTCAAATCTTATCAAAGGGTTATTGGCACATAGCATAAACATAACCCTTATCAAACCTAATTAATCTCAGTGATTTCTGAATTTTAAATTGAAGATCTTTGCAATAACCACAAAGTGAAGGACATGAAGCTCTTGAGACATCTGTGGCTTGAGGTGAAGAAAGTGACCTCCCAGAGAACCCATTGCACTGAGAGGTGGCTAGGGCCAGCCAAGTTCCCAAATTAGAGCCAGCCTACAATTAGGTAAAACTTACTATAGGACATTCTAAGTGACAGCAGGGAGATAAAGTATACAACTGAGAATGAGGAAGACCTGAGTTTGAGTCCTTCCTTGAACACTTACTAGTGAGAAACTTATGTAACCTTTATCTGACTCAGTTTCCTCACCTGTAAAAAGGAGGATAATAATAATAACATCCACATCAGAATTGTTGTGAGGATCACACGATATTAGAATATTAGATTTATTTACGATATAAAATTTATGATTTTAAAGTACTGATTAAAGTATGATTTAAAGTATGATTAAAGTACTTTTAAAGTATCATACGAAAGTTATTTATAATGATAATTATAATAATATATAACTATTATTAGTTATTTACTTGCCATCATAAGTGGAGTTATTCTCATCTACTGCTACTTTGCCTGAACTAATGTCTTATAGTTAATAAACCCTCACTCTTACTCTCTGAATTCATTGACAGCAGATGCCTGGATGTCTAAGATTAAGCCACTCTCATCCCCAATCATTGTTTCACATTCCTTCATCCCCATACTAAATAAGATACAGGACACTGAGGTCCTTTCTTGAACTAAACTGCCAAGCATTCAAACTACTTCAGAGAGTGCAACTGCAATGGGTTGGGCATGCTGTTCAAATGCAAAACACATAAGTACCAAAAAGACTATTTTATGGAGAACTCATACAGAGCAAGCAACCACATGGTGGTCAGAAGAAGTGATACAACAACACTCTCAAGCTCTCTCTTAAGAATTTTGGAACTAATTTGTGACATGGGAAACACTGGTACAGAACCACTCAGCATGGCATGCCCACATCAGAGAAAGTGCTGTGCTCTATGAGAAAAGCAGAACTGAAATAGCTCAAAAGAAAGGCAAGATGTGCTAATTTAGAGAATCCACTCCAAATGTTCACATGGACTATTTGTGCCTAACCTGTGGCAGAACATTCTGAGCTAGTATTGCTCTGATCAGCCAGTCAGAGACACTGTAATGTGACTCTAGCAGCATAATGGCGTCATTTTGGTCTTCTTCAAGATCAAAGGATAGGGGTGGAGCCAAGATGGTGGCTAGAAAGCAGGGACTACCATGAGCTCCCTACCAAGTCCCTCCAAAAACCTATAAAAAATGGCTCTGAACCAATTCTAGAACTGCAGAACCCACAAGGTGGTGGAGGGAAGCAGGGCTTTAGCCCAGGACAGCCTGGCTGGTCACTGGGTAAGGTCTATCCCACACCAAGCTGGGAGCTGAGGGGAGCGGACCTGACCTGAGCAGAGCCCAGTGTGGGCAGTGCGGACCAACGAGATGAGGAGGCGGGGAGAGCATGCCCTAGCGCCCTGAATCGGTGAGCTGTGGCAGTTACCAGACCTCTCAACCCACAAACAGCAAAGACAACAGAGAAGGTTAGTGGGAAAAGCTGCGGGGACAGGGAGTTTGCGGTTGGGCCACCACCCCTGGGGCAGCAGAGGTGGGGCAGCTACAGAACTACAGCTGCAGTTGCTTCTGGCCCCAGGTCCACCTGGTGGGAGGAATTAAGTGACTGATCAGAGCAGGAGTGAAGAGCCTGCTGAAGATTTAAGCCCAGTTTGGGTAGGGGGTTCTTGGGGAATGAGGAGTGCTGGTGTGGCAGAGATGGCACATCCATCCAAGCGTGGAACATAGAACTCTTCAGTCTACAAGCAGTCCTACCCCGCTGAAAAACTCAAGGGTCAAGTAAGTTGGCTGGGAACATAGCCAGGTGGCGAAAACGCACACAGATTCAATCTCAGACTCTGGAATCCTTCTTTGGTGACAAAGAAGACCAAAACATACAGTCAGAAGAAGTCAACAAAGTCATAGACCCTACAATAAAAACCTCCAAGAAAAACATGAACTGGTCTCAGGTCATGGAAGAGCTCAAAAAGGATTTGGAAAAGCAAGTTAGAGAAGTAGAGGAAAAATTGGGAAGAGAATTGAGAAGGATATGAGAAAACCATGAAAAATAAG
>CM053625.1:44886174-44921672 GCA_028646595.1 Phalanger gymnotis | reverse complement strand
GCTCTTTGTGGGTTGAGAGGTCTGGTACATGCCACAGCTCAGTATTTCAGGATGCCAGGGCACTTTCCGCTCATCTCCTGGTCTGGTAGGTCCGCGTCTGGTCTGTTCGCTCCGTGTGCGCTGCGCTCAGCTCTGCTCCCCTCGGCTGGGGGCTGGGAGGTCCGTGTGGGACCGACCTTACCCAGGGACCATCCAGGCTGTGCTGCGGTGGAGCCCTGCTTCCCTCTGCCACTTTGTGGGTTCTGCAGCTCTAAAATTGGTTCAGAGCCATTGTTTTATAGGTTTTTGGAGGAACTTGGTGGGGAGCTCACGCCAGTCACTGCTTCCCGGCCGCCATCTTGGCTCCGCCCCCCCGAGAATTTGTTTTAAAAACAAATGTTGAACATTGTTTTTACATGTTAGAGGGGGAAAATAAAATACAATATAAATTTTAAAAATATTTTTGAAAAGAGAGTTTTTCTCTAGGACAAAACCAGTCATAACGATGTTAATGTATTAAATGAAATACTAACCATGCAGAATGAATAACAAATAGGAAGCCTCATCATAAAAATTGAAGAAACATCTAAATGGATGCAGAATTAAATAGAAGAACCAGGAAAATTATACAGACAATGACTACAACAATGCAAATTGTTAGTACTCTAAAATAACATTTAATATTGGATGCATATTGTCAGTCAGCCAACTAAAAAAAAACAACAAACAAAACCCCCTTTTACCAGATCCCCCTTGTTTACTGAATAAAATCCGGTATTCTTAACTCAATGTTAAGGACCTTCCACAATTTGATCCCACTCTACCTACTTTTTTAGCCTTCTCCCCCACTACTCTCACTCCAAGTCTTCACTTCCTTAAAAGCGGGGGCTGATTTTTGCCTTTTTCTCCTTTATCTTTATCCCCATTGCTTAGACAGTGTCTAGCACATAGTAAGTTCTTAGTAAATGCTTCCTGATTGATTGACTGACATTCAGCCAAACTGGACTACTTGATTTTCCCCATTCCTGTACCTCAATGGCCTGCCGCCATAGAAAAACATGTCTCAAAACTCTCCCTCCTGAAATCTCCATCCATTGGCATATTGCCACTCTTTAAAGAGGACCCAACTCACCTAATTACCTCTTCTATGAAGTTTTGGTTTCCCTGTTTTCCCTTTCCCCTGATTAAAACTAAATTTCTTCTTCTTGGATTCTTAAGAACTTAATATGTCATTATATGCTTATTTTTTTTTAAAAAAATTCATATTAATATTAATTTATTTTTAGTTTTCAACATTCACTTCCACAAGATTCTGAATTCCAAATTTTCTCCCCGTGTCTCCCCTCCTCCAACTCCAGGAGAGTATATATTTTGATTACCCCTTCCTCCTATCTGCCCATTTTATTACCTCCCACCCCCTTTTCTTACCCCCTTTCCTTCTATTTTCCTGTAGGGTAAGACAGATTTCTATGCCCCATTGTGTGTATATCTTATTCCCCAGTTACATGTAAAAACAATTTTCAACATTCATTTTTAAAGTCATGAGTTCCACGTTCTCTCCCTTCCTCCCTCCCCACCCACCCTCATTGAGAAAGCAAGCAATTTGATATAGGTTATACATATGCAGTCATGCAAAATATTTCCATAACAGTCATGTTTGCAAAGACTAACTATATTACCCTCTATTCTGTCCCATCCTCCATTTATTCTATTTTCTCCTTTGACTTGTCCTTCCAAAAAAGTGTTTGTTTTTGATTGCCCATTCTCCCAACCTGCTGTCCTTTCTATCATCTCCTCTCTCTTACTCCCTTCCCCTCTGCTTTTCTGTAGAGTAAGATAGATTTCCATACCCAACTGAATGTGTATGTTATTACCTCCTTAAGCCAAATCTGATGAGAGTAAGGCTCTCATTCCCTCTCTCCTCTACCCCACTCCCCTCTTCCTCTCCATTGTAAAAGCTCTTTTTTTGCCTCTTTTATATGAGATGATTTACTACATTCTATTTCTCCCTCTCTCCCCCTCCCAACACATTCCTGTCAACACTTAATTTTATTTTTTAGGTATCATCCCTTCATATTCAGCTTACCCTGTGACCTCTGTTTACATATATGCACAACACACATACACATGTATACACACATATATATATACATATATATATACACATATATACATACATATATTTCATATGTATATATTTATATACACATATAGAGACACAGACACACACACATACATATATATATGTATGTACATATATATTATGTATATATATATTTTAACTAAACTAATACTGAGGAAGGTCTCTTGAATTACAAATATCATCTTTCCATGTAGGAATGTAAACAGTTCAACTTTAATATGTCCCTTATGGCTTCTCTTTCCTGTGTACTTTTTCATGTTTCTCTTGTTTCTTGGATTCAAAAGTCAAATTTTCTGTTCAGCTCTGGTCTTTTCAACAAGAATGCTTGAAAGCCCTCTATTTCATTGAAATTCCATTTCCCCCCTGAAATATTATACTCAGGTTTTCTGGGTAGATGATTCTTGATTTTAATCCTATGTCCTTTGACCTCTGGAATACCATATTCCAAGCCCTCTGATACTTTAGTGTAGAAGCTGCTAAATCTTGAATTATCCTGATTGTGTTTCCACAATACTTGAATCGTTTCTTTCTGGCCACTTACAATAGTTTCTCCTTGACCTGGGAATTCTGGAATTTGGCTATAATATTCCTAGGAGTTTTCCTTTTGGGATCTCTTTTTAGGAGCTGATAGGTAGATTCTTTCCATTTGCATTTTACCCTCTGGTTCCAGAATATCAGGAGAGTTTTCCTCGATAATCTCTTGAAAGAAAATGTCTAGGCTCTTTTTTTTAATCTTGGTTTTTAAGTAGTCTAATAATTTTTTTTAAATTATCTCTCCTAGGTCTATTTTCCAGGTCAGTTGTTTTTTTAATGAGATATTTCACATCGTCTTCTACTTTTTCATTCTTTTGGTTTTGGCTTATAATTTCTTGATTTCTCTTAAAGTCATTACCTTCCACTTGCTCCATTTGATGGAATTATTTTCGTCAGCAAGCTTTTGGACCTCCTTTTCCATTTGGCCAATTCGGCTTTTCAAGACATTGTTCTTCTCATTGGCTTTTTGGATATCTTTTGCCATTTGGGTTAGTCTATTTTTAAAGGTGTTATTTTCTTTAGCATTTTTTAGGTCTCCTTTAGCAAGCTGTTGACTTGTTTTTCATGATTTTCTTGCATCACTCTCATTTCTTTTTCCAATTTTTCCTCCACTTCTCTTACTTGATTTTCAAAATCCTTTCTGAGCTCTTCCATGGCCTGAGACTATTTCATAGTTTTCTTGGAGGCTTTGGATGTTGTTGCCTTGACCTTGTTGTCTTCTTCTGGTTGCATGTCTTGATCTTCCTTGTCAGTAAGTGTGTAAGAAAACATCTTTTCACCAAGAAAATAACCTTCTATAGTTTTATTCTTTTTCCCTTGTTTGCTCATTTTTCCAGCCAATTATTTGACTTTTGAGGTCTTTGTTAAGTGGAGGGTGTAGTGCCCCAAGTTTGAGGGGTTTTGTGCAGCTGTTTTCAGAGATATATCTAAGAAGCTATAAATTCTCAATTCCTCCAAAGTGGTATGATAAAAAGAGAGGTGTTTACTTCTCTCCTGGCCTGTGTTCTAGTCTCTGAGCGGCCACAAGCACTCTTTTCTGCCTTGGAACTGTAAGGAGGGATCCCTCTCCACAGCTGTCACTAGCTCTGCCATGCCAGAGCTCTTCCTCACCCTCAGACTACCACCCAGGACTGTGACTCAGATCAACCACTCAGTTCTCCCAGCTTCTGTGGGCAAAGAGCTCCAGAAGCAGCCACTTCTGTGGCAGTGGCTGCCACTGCCCTGGGGCTAGGGCTGTGGCTGTGGCCGGACCATGCTCCCCTTTCACTTAGGTGAGAGAGCTTTCCCAGTCCTTTGGCAGTTGTGAGTTGAGAAGTCTGGAAACTGCCACAGCTGCCAGTGATTCATTGCCTTGAGGCCTGGTCCAAGCCCATTTGTGCTGGTGCAGCATAGGCTGAGTTGCACTCCACTCCCAGCATGGTGGAATAGGCCTTTCCTGTCAGCCTTCCAGATTGTCCTGGGCTGGAAATCTGCTTCACTCTGTCATTTTGTGGTTTCTGCTGCTCTAGAATTTGTTTAGAGTAATTTTTTTTACAGGTATTTTGAGGGGTTTGGGGGAAGAGCTCAATCAGGTCCCTGCTCCTACTCCACCATCTTGGCTCTGCCCCCTGTCATTATATACTTAGGATGTATTGTGGTTATTTGTGACTTTGTTTTATTGCCCTGTCAGACTATAAGCTTCATGAAGGCAGGGACCAGACCTCATTCATCTCCCTCAGGGCTGACCGCTGTGCTCTGCCCGCACAACTATTTAATAAATATTGATTGAATTTCATACGCTTTTTGCCTTGGCTGACATATATGATAGTTTTGCTAAGATTTTTTTTCTCACTTTCTTATTTTATTCTTTATTTAAAGGATGAATCTCTGGATGAACAAGAAGGAAGAGGGATACATTTGGAAATTAAAGTTATGCTAAAAAGATATCAATACGGTTTTAGTGATTGTTCAGTTGAACTTCAAGAGTCCTAGATTTGGAACTAGATGACCTGGGTTCAAACACTGTGTTCCTTACTTCTTACACAATGTTGGCAAATCATTTCACTTCCCTGGGCCAGAGCATCCTTATCTATGAAATAAGGAAATTGAACTAAATGACCTCTAAGGTTCCTTCCAACCCTAAGTCTGATCCTATGGACCTAAAAATGAGTAATAAGAGATATCTAGTCTTCCTTGGTACTTTGTTTCCCATTTTCCATATGAAATACCACTTAGTTATTGTGGCAAAAGGGCTTAAGAGTCCTTGGGACATATAATGTTCTTTATTATTAATGATTTGCAATCTTCTCTCATATTCTAATGATATATATTGTCATTGTGAAATAGAAATTACATTCTAAAAGTCTAAAATATAGTACAACACAAGTTCTGGCTGAAATTTTTCCCAGTGTAACTCATTTAAGTAGTAGTCCGGCTGGTAATTCCAGAGCAATAATAAATGAAAATAATAGGCATTTTCAGAATCAGTGTAATATACCCTGGTTGCCTCAATATAAACAATATATTACATATCCAAATGTTGCACTCAAGAGAAAATGACATATATATTGATAGATATAGACATAGATATATGCACATCTTATATATCTGCTTATACACAAATATACACATATATGCATGTGATATACATCTTTAAATTGCTAAGTTATATTTCACAATGCTCAATTTAAGGAGATTTTCTCATTTGAAAGTTGTGATATTTTCTGATGGGATGCAAGTGCTTCACTTAATATTTCCATATTTAGTAGAATTTTTAGAGATCAAGCATCTTACCATTAGGACTAAGACAGAATAATATGTAATGATGATGAGGAAAAAGGCAGTATCTTTAAGACTATGGTCTTAACTGATTTAGAAATACCCAGCAGGTGATCAAATGGAGCCCCAAACTAGCTTCCCCTCAAAGTTTCCATTTCGGGAAGGAAGGCCTGATAAGAGGCATACCTATCCCTTGAGTCACAAGTTGACTATTACCAATGTTATTAACCTGATGCCTTCTCCCAACATCACAATTCATTGGGGGAGTATACTAGGGAACACTATTTTTGTTTATTTTTATAGTTGTCTGCATGAGAGACAGATGGAACTTAACCAGGATATCTTAGACCCTTCTGTTGGCAGCTGATTTCCAGCCAGGAGCCCCTGCAGCTGAGCTGTGAAAGTGATTAGCTGGTATCCATGGAGTGACAAGACCAATTGGTTGCTTCCCACAGAGCTGTGATCCTGATTGACAGCTTCACAATCTTCCATGAGCGCCACCTATAATTATGTGCCTTTAATAGTGCACCTGGACCAAGTCTAGGAGCCCGAATGAAGGAGCTATGGGCAGTTTCCTAAGTTTTGTTTCTGTTGTTCTCTCTCACTTTAGGAGAAGAACGAATAAGTGAGGTGGTGTGGTAGGAGGGAGGAACAAACCCAAGGACAAATCGGCATGGCAAATGCAAAACTTCTGAGCAACTTTGGTTTACTGAAAAGCTTTTGCTTAGAGCTTAATATACTCTATAATTCTTTCATCCCCAAAGTCTCTGTGAGTTAGACTATTTTGAAGCTTTATTAAGGCAAAAATAGCAGGCCTATAGACCACATCTCACTCTCATATTATCCGGGTTGCATTACATTGTTAGAAACAAGTGAAGTCATAGAATATAGGGCAAACTAGGAGTCAGGAGGCCTCGTTTGTCATTAACAGCATGACCTTGAGTAAGACAACTAACATTTCTTGGTCTCAACTGGCCATGCAACATTAATAACTTCATTTTACAAGTGGAGAAACTCCAGCTCACAGTATCCAATCAATCAATTAACAAATATTTCTTAAATATTTCTTAAATGCCTTTTATGTACCAGATACTGAGCCAAGTGCTAGGGATTCAGATGAAAAAATGAAATAATGCCTGTTCTCAGGGAGTTTACATGTTATAGGGGAGGCAATATACAAAAATCTAGGTATATATTGAATAAATATATGCCAAAATAATGCAAAATAACTACAGAGTAGTTAGGGAAGGTTGACACTATCCATTGAGGAAATGAGGAAATATTTCACATAGTAGACAACATTGGAGCTGAGACTTGAAGAAAGTGAAGGCTTCTGTGAGGTAGAGGTGAGAAGAGAATACATTTTAGGCATGGAGGACAACATATGAAAAGTTTAGAAATGGGCATCTTTGAAGGGCAAAGAGAAGTATATACTATAAATTGTGAGAAGGGGAAAAATGTATGATGATACTGGACAGGCAGATTGGAGTTAAATTGTAAGGAGCTTCAAAAGCCAAACAGATGAATTTATATTATATTCTACAGGCACGATGTGATTGAATTTTATTGAGTAGGAGAATGGCATAGTTAGAAAGGTTTTTGCTTTGTGTAGGATGAATTAGTGAACGAGTAGATTTTAGGATGGGAGACCAATTAGGAGCTCATTGCAAGTCAAAGGACATGCTTAAGGTTAAATACTTATTAAAGAGAGCTATGAAATAAAGACTAAAATAGACAAATACATTAAAAAATATATAAATGAAAGCAAACTCATTGGCCCACAGGTTAGAAGCAATTTAAATTCAGTCAGAACACAGCCAAGTTTATTAGTTGATTAGCAACCCTATCAGAGCAGTAAATGAACCCAGATTCTTATATTTCGGTTCTATTTCTACTACAAACTAATGATAGGTCAGGCAACAAGCATCCATAGATGTATATTATTCAGTCTCTGTTGGACTTTAACCAATGCTCTCCTTTGAGATGTCCTAGATAAACATGTAGATCAGACAAGTGTTAAGGGCAGTGTGATATAGTGAGAGGACAACTGGACTTGGACCCAGAAGATATTTGGGTATGAATCCCAGTTCTGTCACTTAAGAGCCTTGTGACCATAGGCTAGCCACCTCATATCTATCAACTTCAATTTTCCAAAACTGAAATAATAATACTTTAATCACCAGCCTTATAGAACTATTGTAAGACAAATCCTTTATAAAATATATAGGGCTACAAACTTCCCTACCTGCTGCAGCTACTGTGTCAGGTCATCTGCAGCTGCCTAAACCATTCGCTACCATGAATAATAGAATCTAGCCAGATACCACCATCTTTATAAGCACCAAAATCTATATTGTTTACAAATAAAAGAAGAAAATGATGGACACATCCATGACTTTTGCATAGATATATTTTGTTCTTTTCTTTCTTTTTTTTGTAAACATTCTGGAAAGAGGAGCCCTTTTTATTCTTCTTTATGGTAGTCACTGAAGATATAATTGCTGATTGAATGAATAAACTGAAGATGAACTAGATGCCCTGGTAAGAAAGCTTCATCTAGGGAATTGCTTTCCCCTCCCAACAACCTTGACCACAGAATTGGTGTATGGCAATTATAGTAAATTTACCTAATGCAGTGATCAAAAGAACTGGCCAAAATGCTGAGACTAAAGAAACTCTTTGTTCATTGAAGTATTCTATTTGTATATCAGTAATAGTACAAAAATATAAAGATAAGCAAAATTCATAATATTAGCTTGCTATTTCTTCATTTCTTTTTTTTCAGCCTCATTTATTTTCTTGATTTCCTTTTTTCTTTCCTTTCCCTCCTGAGTCTCCTGAATTTTCTGTTCTGAAACAACTAATTATTATGCGTTCTGATGGATAAGCTCTCTGCTACGGTGCTCTGTTTTGGGTAATGGGGACTCCCGGTTCCTTTAGCACTTTTTGAAAAATAGATTTTCTTAATTAAATGATCTTTGCATTTACCATTTCCTAACTTGTATTTCATACCCTCTTGACTTTTGCTTCTGGCCAATACAAAAAAAAAAAGGATAAACCACAAAATTCATCATTTTTCTCTACATTTTTAGCCTGCCTTTTTATTTCAATGATATTTTATATACAATTTTCTTTTTTCTCTATGTCATGCATTCAATCATTCCTAAAGGTCAGAGTGTTTTTCCATATCCAAAAAGTGAACATGTGAGTTAACATCAAACTTCAACTATTTCTACTTCAATGATGGGCTCTAAAAAGCTGGAATTTTGGATTTGGCTTGGATCATCCTCTAATATAGCCAGTGCCTTAAAAAATAAAAATAAAACTTCATATATTTCAACTTATGAGATAGGGAATAATTCCACATTTTTCAAAATTAATCCAGGTGATGGGAAAGTGGATGCTTTCATAAAGTTGAAAAAGATACATATCATATACCAAGATAAGATCTAAATGGATATATGATAGATAGTAAGGTTTACATCATGAAAAAGGAATAATGAAGAAATTACCTTTTAAATCTATCGATTGGGGAAGAATCTATGACCAAATACAGGAGAGAGATCACAAAAGATAAAATAAAAAAAATTCTATAAAAATTTTAAAGTTTTTGCATAAAAAAGTGAATTTGATTAATATTAAAAGGGAAGCAGATAAGGGAGGAGAAAATGCAGAAAAATATGTTGGTAAGAGTCTCATTTTCAAAATGTTAAAGGAACTGATTCAAATCTATAAAACTAAAAGCTATTCACAATCAAGAAATGGCCAAGTGATATAAACAAACAGTTGACTAAGGAAGAAATCCAAGCTATTGGTAGCTATACAAAAAAGCTACAAATCACTAATAGTCAGAGAAATGCAAATTAAAGAAACCCTGTGGTCCTACCTCATACATTGTATTCACAAAAGTGACTGAAAGGGAAACTCACAAACTTTAGATGGGTTGCAGGAAAATGGGCACTGTTGGGAGAACTGAAAAGTGGTACAACTGTTTTCAGAAAACAATTTGGAATTATGCTGCTCAAAGGACTAAACTCTGTATACTCTTTTCCTCCAGCAATACCACTACCGGGTTTATACCCTAAAAAAGATTAAAGAAAGAGTCCATGGATCCATATATACAGAAATATTTATAGCTCCTCCATTTGTAGGAAGGATGATCTGGAAACTAAGATGCTACCCATCAATTGGGAATGGCTTAACAAATTACAGCAAATGCAAGAGAGTGAAAACAAGGGAGTGGAGTAGAAAAAGCAATTCAGCTGAATTCTCTCAACATTTTACTCCAAAGAATTTTAAAATAATGCCTCAAATCAAATTTTGGAGTAGTTTAGTCAACAAAACATCAGGTTGAGACATATTTCCAACCTAAGACAATTTAAGGACTTGGCAGGAGAGGACAACTGGGAGGGGCTGGGTTGGAACAGATGTGGTGGTAGCACCAGCTATGGGCCTTGGAGATGGCTAAAATGCTAGGATTAGTATTTTCAGGAGTTCTCACCAAAGAAAGGCTAAAGGAGGTAGACAACAGGTGGGAAACACACTACAAGGGACGCTTTTCTAGTGCTGGGTGCAGCTGTAGATAAGTGGCAATTGTATTGCTTATATGCAGTTCTGGGTTGAAATTATAGGGCAGAAAGGAGTACTTATGGTCAGTCAAGAGCAAAGAGGGGCCCTGGTCCCATTTCAGGGGCACTGAGCAGCACTAGTACTTGTGACTACAGGAAAACAAGGGATCTTCTTGGGTAAAAACCAGAGTACAGAACAGTATAGCAGTGACCACATCTCTCTGGATCACATCACCTTGGAAGCAGCGAAAACTTGAAGACCCCCAGAATTAGCTGTGAAAATAGCACCATGCAAAAGCTTGAAGCTTGGCACACTACTTCCCCACCCCCAAGTGAGCAGAGCCCAACTTTAACATAAAGTTAAAAGTCAAGAACCAGGCTGGAAAATGAGAAAACAACAACAACAAAAAAAAAAAGAACTTGACCATAAAAATCTAGCAATTATGATCTCAGATAAAGCAAATGCAAAACTAGATGTAATTAAAATAGAAAATCAGAGAAACTACACAGATGGAGGCAGTACCATAGATGGAGGCAGAGCCAAGATGGTGGAGAAAAGGCAAGGAATCACCTGAGCTCTCCCCCAAACCCCTCCAAGTACCTTTAAAAATAACTTTAAACAAATTCCACCATAGCAGAACCTACAAAAAGATGCAGTGAAACAAATTTCCAGCCCAAGACAACCTGAAAGTTTGGCAGGAAAGGTTTGTTGTGCCAGGATGAGAGAAGAGCACAAGCCATGTCAGCACAGACTAGGCCCCAGCAAACCCTAAGCAATACTCAGGGTGACTGAATCAGTCACAGCAGTGGCAGTTTCCAGATCTCTCAGACTACAACACCAAAAGGAATGTGGAAGGTCAGCAGGAAAAGTCTGTCACACCTCTGTGAGAGGGGAGCCCAGTCCAATACAGGTCATGTCAGCATAGCCCCAGCCCCAGCAAACCAGAAACAGGTCTTAGGAGTGACTGAATCAGTAGGAGCAGAGACTGTGTCAAGAGCTCACAAGAGTCACAGATGGTAAGGGGTTTAAGCAACTGGTCAGAGAGAGATTACAAGGATTTTTTTTGCTAGCACTGAGGCAGGACTCTGCTGCTTTGCTGATAGCTGGATCCAGGTCACTGTCCTGGACGTGAGTCCCAGGGTGAGAAGGAGCACTAGCAGAGCATAATTTGTGACCACAGTGGAGGGGGGACCCTCCTTACAGTAAGTTCCAGGGCAGAAAAGAGTGCTTATGTTTGCTCACGAACACAGGCCAGGAGAGTAGCAAACACTTCTTAGATCACACCACCTTGAAAGAACTGAAAACTTACAGGTTGCTAGAAGTATCTCTGAAAACAGTTGCACAAGACCCCTGAAGCTTGAGATAGTGTGCCCTCCATTCTGGAAGCAGAGCTAAATTTTTACAAACAGTTAAAAGTCAAGTAATAGGCTGGGAAAATAAACAAACGGCAGAAAAACCTCTAACTATAGAAAGTTACTGTGATGACAAGGAAGATCAAAACCCACACTGAGAAAACAACAAAGTCAAAGCTCCTACGTCCAAAGCCAAGAAAAATATGAATTGATCTCAGGCCATGGAAGAGCTCAGAAAGGATTTTGACAACCAAGAGAGGTAGGGGAGCAATTGGGAAGAGAAATGAGAATTTTGCAAGAAAATCATGAAAAATGAGTTAACAGCTTGGTAAAGGAAACATAGAAAAATACTGAAGAAAATAACACCTTAAAAACACACCGGATCAAATGGTAAAAGAGGTTAAAAAATCCAGTGAGGAGAAGAATGCCTTTAAAAACAGAACTGGCCAAATGGAAAAGGAGGTACAAAATCTCACTGAAGAAAATTCCTTAAAAATTAGAATGGAGCAAGTAGAAGCTAATGGCATTAATGAGAAATCAAGAAGCAAGAAAACAAAGCCAAAAGAATGAAAAAAAAAAGGAAGACAATGTGAAATATCTCATTGGAAACACAACTGACCGGGAAAATAGATAATTTAAAAATTATTGGACCAGCTGAAAGCCATGATCGAAAAGAGTCTAAACATAAGAAATTATCAAGGAAAATTTCCCTGATGTTCTAGAAACAGTTGGTAAAATAGAAATTGAAAGAATCCTCCGATCACCTCCTAAAAGCAATCCCAAAAGGAAAACTGCCAGGAATATTATAGCCAAATTCTAGAGTTCCCAGGTCAAAGAGAAAATATTGCAAGCAGCCAGAAAGAAACTATTCAAGTATCATGGAGCCACAAACAGGACAATACAAGATATAGAAGTTCCTACATTAAGGGACTGGAGAGCTTGAAGGAACTAGGGTCACAATTAAGAATCACCTATCCAACAAAACTGACTATAATCCTTCAGGGAGAAAAATAAACATTCAATGAGATAGAGGACTTTTAAGCAATCTTGATGAACATAGAGTTAAATAGAAAATTTGACTTTCAAATACAAGACTCAAGAGAAGCGTAAGAGGGTGTGTGAGCGTGAGTGTGTGTGTGTGTGTGTGTGTGTGTGTGTTTAAATAATAAGGGACTTGATAAGGTTAAACTGTTCACACTCCTAAAAAGGAAGATGATATTTAACTCATAAAACCTTTCTCATTATTAGGGTAGTTAGAAGGAGTGCGTATATAGACAGAGGGTACAGGTGTGAGTCGAATATGAAAGAATGATATCTAAAAAATAAAATTAAAGGGTGAGAGATGAATGTACTGGAAGAAAGAGAAAGATAGAGGTAGAATGAGGTAAATCACCTCACATAAAAGAGGCAAGGAAAAGCTTTTAGAGTGGAGGGGAAGTTGAAGGAGGTGAGGTGGAGTGAGTGAACCTTACTCTTATCAAAATTGGCTCCAAGAGGGAATAACATACACACTCAATTGGGTACAGATATCTATCTTACCCTAAAGGAGAGCAGGAGGAGAAGGGATAAGAGATGGGGGGGGGGCATGATTAAAGGGAAGAAATTGGGGGAAGCAGTAGTCAGAAGCAAAATACTTTTGAGCAGGGACAAGGTGAAAGGAGAGAGAGAATAGAATAGGGGAGGGGCGAAAGGATGGAGAGAAATACAGTTAGCACTAGTAACTGTGAAAAAAAAATTCAAAGCAAGTTTCTCTGATAGAGGCCTCATTTCTCAACCATACAGAGAGCTGAGTCAAATTTATAAAAATAACAGCAATTCCCCAACTGATAAATGACCAAAAGATAACATGGCATCTGAATACAGAATGAAGCATACTTTTTTTTCTTTATTTTTTCTTGTCTTTTTTGCCTATGTTTTCTTCCACAATATGACTATTATGGATTTGTTTTTCATGATTACACACATGTAACCTATATTGAACTGCTTGCCTCCTCAATGTGAGGTGAGGGGGAGGAAGGAAGGAAAATAATTTAGAACTCAATATTTTATAAACAAATGTTAAAAATTGTTTTTACATGTAACTGGTAAGTAATTAATTTAAAAATACATTAGACAATGAAGAAACATAAAAAAAAATCAAGCAGCAAGTTTCTCTGATAAAGGCCTCATTTTTCAAATATATATTGAACTGAGTCAAATTTATGAAAATAAAAGCCATTTCTCAATTGACAAATGGTCAAATGATATGAACATGCAGTTCTCAGAAGAAAAAAGTCAAAGCTTTCTATAGTCATATGAAAAAAAATGCTCTAAAGCACTACTGATTAGAGATATACACATTATAGCACCTCTGAGTTATCACCCCAATCAGAAATGGCAAATGGTGGAGTGATGAGGGAAAATAGTATACCAATGAATTGTAGGCGGAGTAGTAAACAGGCCCAATCATTCTAGAAAGTGATTTCAAACTGCGGTCAAAGGACCATAAAACTATGTATATCCTTTGACCTAGCAATATCACTCCTAGGATTGTACCCCAAAGAGATCAAAGAAAAAGAAAAAGGACCTATATATCCAAAAATATTTGTGGCAACTCTTTTTCTGGCAGCAAAGATTTGGGAATTAAGGGAATGCTCAGCAATGGGGAAATGACTGAACAAATTATTGCATGTGATTTGTGATGGAGTAAATTGTGCTATAAGAAATGGTGAGGGGGATGGTTTCAGAAAACTGATGAACTCTGAGTACAAATTGAATTTTATTTATTTGTTTGTTTATTTGTTTGTTTGTTTGTTTGTTTGTTTATTGCTTTTTAGGGATATGACTATGTGGAAATATGTTTTACAATGCAAGACCCAGAGTCATGATGACCTGAGTTCAAATCCTGCCTCAGACTGTAGTTATGTGATCCTGAGCAATTCTGTATACCTTAGTTTCCACATCTGCAAAATTAGCAAAATAATAGTACCTATCTCTCAGGATTGTTGTGAGGATAAAATGAGATAATATTTGTAAGGCACTTTAAGAATCTTAAAACTACACACACACAGCTATTTTCTTTTTGGTTTTTTGTATCTCTAGGGTCTAGGAGAGTGACTGCCACATAGTAGGCTCTTAATAAATGTATGTTTATCAATTACTTAAAGAGTCATCAACAAATTAGAACAAGTGTGGCAAGAAATTCAGACAGGGAGTTGTCTAAAAAATATTCCATGGGAAATGGTTAAAGAAATTTATTTTATGTTGCCTAGGAAGAGAAGACTAAGAGAATAATCATCTTAGAATTTTTGAAATACTATCATGTAGAAATTGATAAGAGTCCTGGACTTGGAGGAACACCTAGATCTGAAACCTGCCTCACACACTTAACAATCATGGGCATATCACTAAAATTCTCTCAGTTCCAGGCAACTGCCCAGGAATTTATAGATAGATTAATGCCTATGTGGGCTCCCATACCACCCAAATTTTTGATTCTTCATTTAATGATGTGAAAAATTGAAATAATATTCTGTGATATTCAGAAAAGAACTAGAACTTTGTTGAAGTAACAAGGACATAGATTTCAGGTAAGCTTTCTAATAACTAGGTCTCTTCACTGAATGGCATATTTCATGTTGTAGTGACCTTCCTCCTCCTCCTCCTTCTCTGCTTCCTACTACTACTACTATCACCACCACCACTACTAGTACTAGTACTACTACTACTGAGTGAATAAGAATTTATACAGAACTTTAAGGTTTTCAAAGTATATTATTTCATTTTATTCTCATGGCAAACCTGGGAGATAGGTGCTACTTTTATGCCCATTTTACAGATACAGAAACTGAGGCATATAGTACATCATCCTGGATCACACAGCTATTAATCATCTGAGGCAAGATTTGAAGTCAGATCATCCTGTTTCCAGATCCAACTCAGCTGATTTGTCATCATGGATGTAGTTAGAGCAATGTTGGGTTGTAGCTGCAACTAGATGACTCTATGGTTCCTTTGAAGTGTTTGATTCTATTAGGTTCTTAAAGCAGGTCAGCTTAATTTGGTCCTACTTTAAGACAGGCAGGTACTATTAGATGATATCTTGAGGTATCTTTAGCAAGATTCTATTTATTGTGCTTTCTTCACATAGACTTACATTATTGTGATATTTGGGAAACTAGAAGACTTCTCTGAAAGTTCCACTGATAACCCTTTCATTAGATCCTGAAATAACTTTCATGTCATTTGAACCTAAAAGATCTATTTAAGTTTGCAGGTTTTCCTAACCAGGGGTGGGGAACCTATGATCTTGAGGACACATCTGGCCTTCTAGGTCTTTGGGTGAAGCCTTTTGACTGAGTCCAAGTTTTACAGAATAAGTTCTTTTATTAAGGGGATTTGTTCTGTGAAGTTTGGATTCAGTCAAAGGGCTCTACTTGAAGAGCTAGAGGGCTACATCTGACCTTGAGGCCACAGGTTCCCCACCCCATCCTAACCCCTCTTTTTTCTTACCAAGAAGGGCAATTTTCTCTATTAAGCCAACAGTACTTATGTAGGTTTAAGATCTTCTCAGTATCTTACAGAATAGTATGCAAAGGAAAGTACCATCTATCTTACAGAATAATATGCAAAGGAAAGTACTTAGACAAGTAATATTATCTGTATCAACAATCCTGAAAAGCTATTTGGTTTTTCCTGTTATATTCCAGGATTCTAAGTGATATTTGTAGGACCAGACTCTGAGTTTCCTTCATTCTAACCATCAATTTTTCCATAGTTTTTGCTCACACCATAGTAAATTTGTTCTGGACACCATCACTGATGGGATTAGAAGGAGCAAAGGCATTGGATGCTACCAAAGTATCTCTTAATTTCTTAGACTAATAGCATGAATTCTGCTATGAGAGGTATCCAGAGGAGCCATGACATTGCCAAAGGAGAAGGAAGAAACCAACATAGGGTGTTAACCTTCTAGGAAAAGTATGATGATTAAACTCTTGCTACCCTGAATCCCTAGTGATGGGGAAAGTTTCACAAGAAATACTAATTAATTCATCATGATGATTTTTTTAAATACAACGATATGTGTTATGGAGACTGTAAACTATGAGATTTTTCCAAGATTGTTTTTAAAGATGAACAAGTGGTAAGATTTCTTCTGTCAGGTTGCTGATGATATAGAGAGACAGTATAAGAGAATGCAGATACCATTAAAATAAAGCCAGAGCTTCTGAGACAGAGACAAAATTCATCTGAAATCACAATACATAAGCTGCTGGATCAAGAGGGATCACAAATATATTTAAATCTAACATTGCTTCCATAACTTCACATTAACAAAATGCTGACTCTTATTCTCCACTTGTGGTTACTCTTTCTCCAACTTCCCACAGATCACATGGTAGGAGATAAGATGGAATGTGGAAAGAGTACTTGTTCTTCAGTGCCACTTCCAGAATATTCCTCTACCATCATCCTTCAACGAAATTTCTCATCTGATGTTTATGCCTTCAGTTTTTACCACCAACCCAATTCTGATTGTTAACATAATCATATCCAGATTATTTTTGTCCATTTTTTCAAGAAGTTTAAAGCCTGACTCATGTTCTTTTTCTTTTATTTTAATTTATTATATGGGAGGGCTTTCTGAGAGGGAAGAAGAGGAGGGATACAGAGGGAAATGTAGGCACTGCAATATTTTTTAAATCAATAAAAATTTTATTTATTTAAAAATAAAATAACCAAAGATGGCAGAGTGTAAGGCAGGACCCAGCTCAACTCTCCCAACATTGCCCTCCAAACAACTTTAAAATCACGTCTCAAATCAAATTTTGGAGCAGCAGAGATAACAAAAGGTCATAAGAGGATTTTTTCCAGACTAAGACAGGAGAGGTCTGTAACACTAGGCTAAGTGCAGGCCTGGAGTGAGGTAGGAGCATAAAAGGTAAGCCTTAGAGGTGGCCAAAGTAGCAGCAGCAGCTTTGAGACCCCAGCCCAGAAAGAGTAAGGGAGGGGTCAGACAATCGGTCAGAAAGAACTTACAGGTACACTTTGCTGGCACTGGGTGTAGCTAATGGTGATTAGGAACTCTATTGCCCCAAAGCAGTTCTGGGTTGCAGTTCCAAGCCAGAGAAGAGCACTTAGATGAATCACAAGGGAACAGGGACCTTGATCATAGTTTCAGGGCCAAGAAGAGAAATAGTACTTGGGGTTGAAGGGAAATAGGGGCCCTTCTTGGGTAAAGACATGAGTGCAAACAAGTAGAGCAGTGACCACACTTCTTTCCAGATCAAAGCACCTTGGAAGCAGTAAAAGTTAGGAGACCCCCAAAATTAGCTTTGAAAACAGAATCATGAAAAAGTCTGAAGATTGGCACAGAACCCACAAAATAGCAGAGGGAAGCAGGGCTCCAGCCCAGGACAGCCTGGATGGTTGCTGGGTGAGGTCTTTCATGCACGGAGCTGGGAGTAGAGAACAGTGGAGCAGAGCCCAGCATGGGCAGTGTGGACCAGTCAGACCAGGAGCCAGGCAGATCATGCCCTAGTGCCCTGAATCAGTGAGCTGCAGCAGTTACAAGACTTCTCAAGCCACAAACACCAAAAACAAAAGAGAAGCTTAGTGGGAAAAGCTGCTGGGGACAGAGTGAAAGAAGGAGTTTGTGGTTTGGCCACCGCCCAGAGGGAGGGGCAGTGGAGGTGGGGCAGCTACAGAACTACAGCTACAGGTGCTTCTGGACCCAGGCCCACCTGGTGGGAGGAATTAAGTGGCAGATCAGAGCAGGACTGCAGAGCCTGCTGAAGATCTAAGTCCAGTCCAGGTTGGGGGTTCTTGGGGAAGGAGGAATGCTGGTGTGGCAGAGCTGGCACATTCTCCCAAGCTTGGAACATAGAACTCTTTACTCTACAAGCAGTCATACCCTGCTGAAAATCTCAAGGGTCAAGTAAGTTGGCTGGGAACATGGGCAGGCAGCAAAAACAATAAAATTAATGGATAAGAAAGAGTAATGCACTGGGAGAAAGGGGATGGGAGGGGAAGAATGGGACAAATTATCTCACACAAAAGAGGTCCAAAATATATTTTATAATGGAGGGGAAGTTGAAAGAGGTGGGGGGTGGGGGGAGTGAGTGTGCCTTACTCTTATCAAACTGGCTCAATTCTATACACGTTCAATTGTGTATAGAAATCTCTCTTACCCTACATGAAAGTAGGAGGGGAAGCAGACAAAAGAAGGAGGAGGGGGTGATGGAAGGGAGGGCAGATTGAGGGAGGGAGTAATCAGAAGCAAAATACTTTTGAGAAGGAACAAGGTGAAAGGAGAGAGAGTATAGAATAAATAGGTGTGAAGGAGTAGGATGGAGGAAATATATTTAGCAATCATAATTGTGAAAACTTTTCTGAAACGAATCTCTCTGATAACGACCTCATTTCTCAAATATATAGAGAACTGATTTAAATTTATAAAAATTGATGCCATTCTGCAACTGATAAATGATCAATAGATAATGAACAATTTTCAGATGAAATAATTAAAGTTATCTATAGCCATATAAGAAGGTGATCTAAAATAATTATTGTTTGGAGTAATGCATTTTGAAATATTTCTGAGGTACTACCACATACCACAATCTAATAAGATTGGCTAATAGGACAATGAAAGAAGGATAACAAGGGCATTAGAGGAGATATAAGGAAAATGAGTCATTAATGCACCATTCATGGAGTTGTGAACTGATTCAACCATTCTATAGAGTAATTTGGAACTATGTCAAAAGGGCTACCATGCCTACCCATTGACCTGGCAGTGCCATTACTAGGTATGCATCCAAAAAGAGATAAAAAAGGGAAAAGCACTTATATGAAAAAAAATATTTATGGTAACTCTTTTCTGGTGGCAGAGAGTCAGAAATTGGGAAGATGCCAATCAATTGGGGAATGGCTAAACAAATTGTTCCATGTGATTGTTATGGAGTACTATTGCGCTATGAGAAATAATGAATAGGATGCTCTTAGAAAAACCTGGAAAGATTTATATGAGCTGATGCAAAGTGAAATGTACTGTGTACAAAGTAACAGCAATGCTATAAGATGATTAGCTATGAACTTAGCTATTCTCAGTAATACAATAATCTGAAACAACTCTAAAGGATTTATGATGATAAAAAATGTTATCCATTCCAAGAGAAAGAACTAATGGTGTCTGAATACAAACTGAAGCATACATTTTTAAAAATATTTTCCTGGTTTTTTTTTTGGTTTATGTTTTCTTTAACATGACTAATATGGAAGTATGTTTTGCAAGACTATACATGTATTACCTGCCTTCTCAATGATAGGGATGGGAAGAGAGGATGTGAGAAAATTTAAAACTCAATGTTTCAAAAATCAATGTAAAATTGTTTTTATTGTAACTGGGGAAAAATAAAATACTATATATATAACACTAAAGAGAGGCATTAAAAGGTCAAAATAAAGCTTGTTCTTATGCCCAAAGGGTAATCAAACTGTGCCTACTCTTTAATTTAGCAATACCATTACTAGGTCTATATCTCAAAGAGATAATACAAAGGGAAAAGGACTCACACGTACAAAATTATGTATAGTAGGTTTTTTGGGGGGGCGGGTGGCAAAGACTTGGAAATTTAGGGGATGCACATCAATTAGAGAATGGCTGAACAAGTTGTGGTATATCATGCTGTATGACATGATGAGCAGGGCAGATTTCACAAAAATCTGGAAAGACTTGTATGAACTGATGCTGAGTGAAGTGAGCAGAACCAGGAGAACATCATACACAGCAACAGCAACATTGTGCGATGATCAACTATGATAGACTTAGCTCTTCTCAGGAATATGGTGATCTAAGACAATTCCAGAAAGCTTATGATGGAAGATGATATCCATATCCAAAGAAAGAACTATGGACTTTGAATGCAGATCAAAGCATAGTTTTTTGCTGTTTTCCATGTTTTTATTATTTTTGTTCTGTTTCTACCTTTACAACATGATTAATATGGAAACATGTTTTACATGATTGCACAAATATAACATATCAAATTGTTTACTGTCATAGGGAGCAGGAAAGGGAAGGAGTGAGAGAAAAATATTTGAAACTCAAAATCTTATTTCAAATGAATGTTAAAAATTGTCTCTATGTGTAATTGGAAAAAGTAAAATAATTTAAAGTAAGAATTTAGTAAAAAAAATTTAAAAAGAAA
Source organism: Phalanger gymnotis (assembly GCA_028646595.1). Lineage (NCBI taxonomy): Eukaryota > Metazoa > Chordata > Mammalia > Diprotodontia > Phalangeridae > Phalanger > Phalanger gymnotis. The sequence goes on along the minus strand of CM053625.1, from coordinate 44,901,144 downwards.
AAATAAAATTGCTTTTGCATGCCATTGGGAAAAATAAAATACTAAATAATTTTTAAAAGTTATTAATTCAAATTTCTCTAGTAGTGATTTGAAGCATTTTTATATGACTAGAGAAACTTTGATTTTTCTTCTGAAAATTTCCTATTTATATTCTTTGGCTATTTATCAACTGGGGAAAGGTTCTTATATGAATTTGGTTCAGTTCCCTATCTGTCTGAGAAATGAGGCCTTTATCAAATAAATTTGGTATAAAATTTTTCCTAGTTTCCTGTTTTCCTTCTAGTTTTGCCTGCATTCATTTTGCTTGTGCAAAAGCTTTTCAATATCATGGAACCAAAATTAGTACATTTTACTTCTCATGATACTCTATCTTTTGTTTGCTCATAAGCTCTTCTCTTATGCATATATTTGACAGATATATTTTCCATGCTTTCCTAATTTACTTATATCACCCTTTATTTATAAATCATTTATCCATTTTGACCTTATTTTGGTAGATGATGTGAGACGTTGATCTCTGCCTAGTTTCTGCCAAACTGCTTTCTAGTTTTCCTGGCAATTTTTGTCAAATGTTGAGTATCCCTGCCTTCCCTCCCAACCCCTGCAAGCTTGAATTTTTGGGTTTATTAAACATTTGATTACTATGGTCATTTACTACCATGTATTGTGTACCTAATCTATTCTATTGATCCACTAATCTATTTCTTGGCCAGTAACAGATTGCTTTATGATTGTCAATTTGTAATATAATTTGAAATCTGGTACCGCTAGGCTGCTTTCCTTCACAATTCTTTTGTTTTTCATTAATTCCCTTAATATTCTTGACTTTTTTCTTACAGATAAATTTTGTTTCAATTTTTTCTAGCTCTATAAAATATTTCCTTGGTAGTTTGGTATGACATTGAATAAATAATTTAAATAGAATTGTCATTTTTATTATATTGGCTCAGTCTATTTATGAGCAATTGATATTTCTCCAAATATTTAGATCTGTCTTAACTTGCTTGAAAAGTGTTTTGTAATTGTTTTCATATAGTACTTGGGTTTTGTCTTGGCAGGTAGACTCCTAAGTATTTCATATTATCTGCAGTTATTTTAAATGGAATTTCTCTTTATCTTTTCCTGCTGGGTTTTGTTGGTAGTACATAGAAATGCTGATGATTTATGTGGGTTTATTTTATATCCTGAAACTTTACTTAAGTTATTAATGATTCCAACTAGTTTTTTTAAGCTAATTTTCTAGGGTTTTCTAAATATGCCATCATATCATCTGCAAAAAGTGATACTTTTGTTTCCTCACTATTTTTATCTCTACAATTTTTTTCATGTCTTATTGCTAGAGCTAGCATTTCTAGTACAATATTGAATAATAGTGGTGATAGTGGATATACTTGCTTCACCTCTGATCTTATAGGGAATGGGAAGCCATTTTAATATGCCTTTCAAAGGCTTCCTTTGGTGGGATCTCAGAAATGCTCCTATGTCAAAACAACTCTCTAAGACTGTGAATTGAAGACTGCTTACCAATCTTCATCCATAAAAAAGAACAAAAATAGACATTTGTTAAGTGTCTACTATGTACCAGGCATTATTCTAAGCACTTTACAAATATTATCTCATTTGATGCTAAGGACCATGGAAAGTAGGGGCTATTATCCCCATTTTACAGTTGAGGAAACTGAGGCAGGTAGAGGTTAAGTGATTTGCTCAGGGTCACAAGGCTAGTTAATGTCTGAGGCCAGATTAGAACTTAGGCTTTTTGTTTTTGTTTTTTTTTTTACTCTAGGCCCTGTCCACTGTAAGACCTCATTGGGAGGTCACGATGTGAGTTTCCTATGCCAATGAAATCACAGACCTTCAGGGGGAAAAATAGTACAGTTATATCTTCCACGTTGTGGGGGTTAGGGGCACTGTGCTTCCATCATCTGAAAAATCCATGTTAATTTCTTTTTGGTTCTCCCTTCATACCAGAGAAGAAATCTGAATTTTTTTCCTTTTCTTTCATGAGGTGTAAAATTCAGATTAAGTATTTGGTCATAGGCTCTGTGTCATCTACTGGCTTTTGTATGTCATCTGCAGCTTCTGCAAATCTCCAAAAAAAATTCCATTTAATTTCTTATGTTGACCCACAATATTCAACACTGCAACAGGGAAAGTCTCAATGTGGAAGGGATAACTGTACAGCTACTGAATAAACAATTCATCACGAGTATACCATGAGTTCAATTATTTCATAAAGCTTTTTCTCTTGGGCAAGTCTGAATAACAGGAAAACAATATGAAAGAGTAATAAGATAATTCTCCAATAGGAAAGACCTACCATCTCTTGAACAGGATTAGAAAAGTCTCTGTTTTATTGTCATCTTCATCCTGGAATTTACTTTTCCAACCGACGAGCCATTTCACTTTATCTTAAGATGACTCAATTGTTTAAGTGAGGGAATGACATGACGTGATTACTTGTTTTTGCTGAATGGTATCAACCACTGTTAAGATAAAACTCTTCAATTATTTGGATTTATTACTTATATTTCCATAAAGCTTTTCCTCTGAAAAGTGTTTTCCAAATGCATATTAGATTCAAATAAAAATGTCTTCAGTTGGAAAAGTGAGGAAACATATACACTAATGAATGTGAATTCACATTCATATTCATCTAAATTCACTTGGCCACTTATCTTATTGGGATCTACATGATATATATATATTTTAAAAAACACATATACCACCATAATTACCACTTGTAGATATAGATCTGCATAGTGGCTAAAAATTAGGAACAAGTAACATCTGTAGCAAGGGTTGGTGGGAGGGAGTTAGCTAATAAGAGTTCTGTTTATAGTTTTTGTGTGAAGGGTAATGACTCGTTAGTCTAGCAGTGGCATTTTTCCTCCTTTATATTTTTATTATGGGAAAATATTGAATGAGTTTCTATTCCTTTTGGGGAAATTCAAATGGGTGTGCAGTTTTTATCTCTACTACTAGAGACGTAATGCAGCAGCATTCAGTGAGAAGTGCCAATAATTGTAAAGAAGGCCTGGATTCAAATTTTGAAATTATCGACTTGCCCCAAGAAAATCACTCAACTTTTCTGTTACTCATTTTCTTCCTCTGCAAAAATGAACACTAGCTCAAAATAGCCTCCCAGGATTATTTGGGGAAAATTAGTTTTTAGTGGTCCCCTCTCATCTGCATTTTTATTTTGTCTATAATTAATATACCTACTTTAACATGGCTCCTTGAGGGAAGAGAATTTTTGCCTTTGTATCTACAGTTGTCTGTACTGGTACTAGCACATGAAACACATTTAATAAATGTCTGTTGATTGACTGATTGGTTTTATCAATATGAAAGGCAATAAAGTCTATCTAGTCATAGACTTTGTGTCTTTCATCTAGGGCTAGCTTGCTAAATACAGAGAGGATGATAAGCAGAAGACTGGGCCTCTGGTTGTGATTCATTGTTGGCCATAGGAGTTCTTGAAGATATTCTACTGAAGCACAAAGAGATTTCTGTTTGCTTTAGTGGATGGAGTACCCAAATCGGAATCATAGACCATTTGAAGTAATGACCTTAATATACAGAATGTACCCCAAATCTTGCTATCTTAAGCTGTTAAAGTTTAAAATGAAAAACTATTAAGCTAAAGCTTAAAACTAAAAGCTAATAAAAACTTATACCTGTGCTAAGACTTTTGGGACACCTTCTATATGGGAAATGTATTTACACAGAAAAACAGAAAAAAAATGTGGACAAAGGAGATTGGTGTGATGAAGTTCATATTCCATTTGCCCTGTTTTGCTCTTAGCTAGTGAACAAGCTAAATTTTTGAAGCTCTGAGTGATTACTAGGTGACATTATATCCAAGCACATCTAGTCACTATTCCCTTTTATAAATGGTCTCCCTTGGTGTTAATGCCCTTGAAGTATTGTCAAAATAACAAACCCATAGGTTTCTCACTTAGCAAAGCTATGCATATTTCATGCTTGCCCTCAGCTCACCCAATACTGTCTGCAAGTGATAAATACCCTGTGTTGCCTTTCTCTGAATTCCATAAACTTGGTGAATGCCTATCTTGTATTTAGGGGAAATTGCATATTCAATAGGGAGTGTAATGAAAACATCTTAACATAGCTTTGTGATACGTTAGCCAGAACTGTGGGGAAGGCATACATAGTACCTAGATCTTGCTATAGTCCTGAGCTACTTTTTATATCATCCACAACATTTCTCTTCTCTCAATGTGAATATAATATTTCATATTTCCTGCAATATAGTCTAGAAAATGAGTTCCAGGGGCAGCTAGGTGGTGCAGTGAATAGAGCACTGGCTCTGGAGTCAGGAGGACCTGGGTTCAAATCCTACCTCAGACACTTGACATTTACCAGCTGTTTGACCTTGGGCAAGTCACAACCCCAATTGCCTTGCCTTCCCCCCTCCAAAAAAAAAAAAAGAAAATGAGTTCCATATCTGTAGCTATATTGATATGGAATGAACAGTAAGCAGACTTAGAATCAGGAATCTTGGGTTTCCACCCCAGCTGTACTGTTTACCAACTCTGTGACCTTAGACAAGGTACTATACATATTTGAGTATCAGTTTTCTCATCTATAAAACTGAAACACACTAGCACTTGCACTACTCACCTTGGAGGAATGCTGGAGGCAACACTGAGATGAGGTATGTGTGGTAGGAGATAAGCTGGATTTGTGTGGGTAGACAGTATGCTGAGGTAGAAGCGGAAGTAACAGGAATCATGGAGAAAGTAGCCACCAGGTTGCAGTACCTATACTATTGGGAGCAGGGTCATGTTTGTTCCAGGGTGGGCTGTGACTGGAGATCTTTCTCCCTCTTTCCCTTTTGCCACTTTTCACTGCCCTTCTTCCTTTTTTTTTTCTTCTAAAGACAGCCTTGCCCAATGTCCTGTGCTGGGAGATGACTTTTGAGTAGCAGGTGATCTGTATTGGACCTTTAGGGGCATGAGGATTGTTTGGCTTTTTTTTTATTGTTGAAGTATAAGACCAACCTGGGGGGAAATTGAGTCAGAGAATATACAAAAGTTCCTACAGCCTTCTGGAGTCTTGATCTGGTGATTATGAAGGCAGAAGGAAGTAACATTTCAGAATGATTCTTTGAATCACTTAAATGGTTTTTATTGCCTTTTTAGGATCCATGAATGCCTTTACCACCCTTCCTTGGCTTTTTTCTAGTCTCAGCTAAAATCCTACTTTCTATAAGAAGTCTTTTTTGATTCCACTTAATGTTAGCACCTCACCTCTGAGATTATCTCCAATTCATTTTGTTTGTACATAGTTGTTTGCAAGTTGTCTTCCCATTTGACTGTAAGCTCACTGAGATAAGGCCTTTCTTTGTTGACTTTGTGGTTGTTGACTCATCACATTTTAATACTTGCGCTTGAATCACTGGGCTAGTCTAGTTTATGCTTGGCTTAAAGTGATGTAGAGTTCTTTTTTATAGTGAACAACATAAGATAATCAAAAATAACACTGTTTGCAGTTGCATAACCTAAGTTTGGACTCAGCTCTGCTATTTAAAATATGTGTGATATAAGCAAATCACATTCTCTTTGACTCGGTTTCCTTACATGTAAGGACATTATAGGTAAAGACTAGCTGGTCTCTAAGGTTCCTTCTAGTGCTGCACCTGAGATCTTATGATAAGGATCTTACTCATAGCTCAGTATTATTTTCTAATATACTTTATTACTTCTCTATGATGAACATATTAGACATATCAATATATTTATTCATATACTTTTCTTATTTAATATTTTATTTTCCCCAATTATATGTAAAAATAACTTTAACATTCTTTGCTTTTTCTAAATTTTGAATTCCAAATTCTCTCCCTCCCACCTCTCCTCCCTGCCCCACATTGAGAAGGAAAGCAACTTGACATGGGATATACCTGTGTAGTCATGCAAAACACATTTCCATGTAAGTCATTTTATGAAAGAAAACATAGACAGAAAAAAAAAACACCAAGAAAAATAAAGAAAAAGTATCTTTGATCTGCATTCAGGCTCTACCAGTTCTTTCTCTGGAGATGGACAGGCAGTTGCCATCATGAGTCTTACAGAACTGTCTTGGACCATCATACTGTTGAGAAGAGCTAAGTTATTCATAATAGATCATCATACAATATTGCTGTTACTATGTACAATACCCTTTTAGTTCTGCACATTTCACTTTGCATCAGTTCATGTAAGTTTTTCCATATTTTTCCAAGAGCATCCTGCTCACTACTTCTTAAAGCACAATAATATTCCATCACAATCATATAAAACAACTTGCTCAGCAAATCCCAAGTTGATGGATATCCCCTCAATTTCCACTTCTTTGCCACCACTAAAAGAGCTGCTATAAATATTTTTGTACACATAGGTTCTTTTCCTTTATGCTTTTTATCTCTTTGGGATACAGACCTAATCATGGCATTGCTTAGTCAAAGGGTTTTATAGCCCTTTGGCCATAGTTCCAAATTGTTCTCCAAAATGGTTGAATCAGTATACAACCTAACCAACAGTACATTAGTGTTGTAATTTTCCCACATCCTCTCCAACCTTTTTGCCTTCTGGAATATCATATTCCAAGTCCTTCAATCTTTTAATGTAGAAGCTGCTAAATCTTGTGTTGTCCTGACTGTGGTTCCACAATATTTGAATTTTTTTCTTTTTGGCTGCTTGCTGTATGTTCTCCTTGGTCTAGGAGGTCTGGAATTTGACTATAATATTCTTGAAAGTTTTCATTTGAGGATATCTTTCAGGAGGTGATCGGTAGATTCTTTCAATTTTTATTTTACCCTCTAGTTCTAGAATATCAGGGAAGTTTTCCTTGATAATTTATTGAAGGATTATGTCTAAGGCTCTTTTTTTTTGATCATGGCTTTCAGGTAGCCCAATAATTTTTAAATTATCTCTCCTGGATCTATTTTCCAGGTCAGTTGTTTTTCCAACAAGATACTACTCATTATCTTCTATTTTTTTCATTTTTTTTGTTTTGTGTTATTGTTTCTTAATTTCTCACAAAGTCATTAGCTTTCATTTGCTCAATTCTAATTTTTAAGGCATTATTTTCTTCAGTGAGCTTTTGTACCTCTGTTTCCATCTAGCCAATTCTATTTCTTAAGGAGGTTTCTTTCTTCAGTATATCTTTTTCCATTTGGCCAACTCTGCTTTTCAAGACATTCTTCTCTTCATTAGACTTTTGTGTCTCTTTTACAATTTGGCCTATTCTGTTTTTTAAGTTGTTATTTTCTTCAGTATTTTTTTCTCCTTTATTAAACTGGTGACTTGGGTTTTTTTTTTATGATTTTCTTTCATCACTCTCATTTCTCTTTCCAATTTTTCCTTTACTTCTCTTACTTGATTTTTAAAACCCTTTTTGAGCTCTTCCATGGCCTTAGATCAATTAGTATTTTTCTCAGAGGCTTTGGATATAGGAACTTTGACTTTGTTTTCTTCTTCTGAGTCTGTGTTTTGACCTTCCCTGTCACCATAGTAAGTTTCTATGGTTAGAAATTTTTTCTGTTGTTTGCTCATTTCCCAGCCTACTTCTTGACTTTTAACTGTGTGCTAAAGTAGGGCTCTGCTTCCCAAGTGGATTGGGCACTCTCCCAAGGTTCACATGTTTTGTGCAGCTCTTTTCAGAGGTAATTCTGGGGACATGCAAGTTTTTGGTTCTTCTAAAGTGCTATGATCTAGAGAGAGGTGTGTTAACTTCTCCCTTCTAGTGTACACTGATTTGTGAGTGACCACAAGCACTCTTTTCAATCCTGGAACTGTGATCAGGGTCCCCCCCTGCCTGTGGCAGCAAAGTGCTCCTCTTAGCACTTGGATTAAAACTCAAGGCTATGACCAAGATCCAAGTACTGGCTGTGGTTTGTTCTTCATTCTCAAAGAGCATCATGACATCAGGAAGATGATGACATGACTTGTAATTGAATTGGCTTTGAGTGAGGGAGGGCTATGCAGAGTCATAAGCCTCACTTTCTCCTCCAGAGCCATCTTGTGGCCAGATATAGATCAGGAAGACTGGAGATGGCCCAGGATGCAGTGGGAGGCCTTGGCCATTTTAAGCTAAAGTCTTTCTGGGTCCTCACTTTGAGTGAGGCAATGCCTATTCAGTGAATTGGCCTATTTAAGAAGTGAGTCAAGGGATGGCCTTTTTAATTGAAAAAAAAATCAAAGTGGGATGGGAAGACCCTCAAGGTTGCTGGCCAAAAGAGAAACAGTTACTGATTACCTTTATTCTGAGACAGGATGGCCCCAAAAGCAACCATTTAGTAGTGCTTAGTCAGGGACCTATTGTTGTCCTACCAAGTATAGGAAATGCAACAGAGTCCTGCCCCTGGTGCCAGCAAAGGGATACTTGTGAATTTCCTTCTGACCTGTTGTCCAATACCCTTACCATCTGTGTGGTAAGAGGTCTGGAAGTTGCCATTGCTGGCACTGATTCAGTCACCCTGAGGTCTGTTCCTGGTTTTCTGGGTCCCTGTCCATGCTCGCATACTCGTGCTGGACTGAACTCTTCTCTGACCCTGGTGCAACAGACTTTTCCTGCTGACCTTTTAAGTGTCTTGGCCAGAAAATGGCTTCACTCCATCTTTGTGTGGGTTCTGCCACTCTAGAATTTGTTTAGACTCTTTATTTAAAGGTATTTGGAGGGGCTTGGGGGACAGCTCAGATGAGTTCCTGCCTTTTCTCTGTCATCTTGGCTCTCCTATTCATATACTTTTGATTGACTCCAAAGCTTACTTCAATGTATTCTGAAGTCCCATTTGTAGTCATTCTGCCTATAATTGCAAATGGAAATTCACCCTTTTTTTCACTCTATGTAGTTTCTGTCCATTTTTTAAATATGTTTCTAGGAACATCTACTTGACTTAGAAGAAATTTTTCTTTGAGCCAGTATTTCCAAGAGGCATACCAAGAGGCAGCATAACATAATGGATAGAAAGCTGGCATTGGATTAGAAAAACATGGGTTCAGTCTCTGCCCTTGACTCATGCTGTTGCTTAATCATTTCAGTCTTATTTGATTCTTCATGACCCCATTTGGGGTCTTCTTGGCAAAGATATTGGAATGATTTGGCATTTCCTTCTCTAGATCATTTTACAGGTAAGGAAAGTGAAGCAAACAGGGTTAAGTGACTTGCCCAGGGTCACATAACTAGTAAATGTCTGCAATAGCAATTTAGATTTAAAGATCTTTCCCACCCATTAATAGGCCATGTGACCTGCTTACATCACAGGAAGCCTAAGTCACATGTGGTAGGAGGAGCTTGCTGAGAGGAAAAGGAAATTGTGTCATAGGTAATGCTGAGAGAGAGCTGTTGTTGCTATTAATGGCCATCATGATAGTTAGACCTGAGGAAAAGAAAATCAACCTGTGATAGCTGAGCAGACTGTGATAGATGTTTTTGGGAAGACCCCAGCAGGGGGCTGGAGAGGTTTTGGGATGGCAAGACTCCATGTTGTGATATTGTATTTTAAATTCCTTGCTGTTATGATAAAGTGGGCTAATTGGTTGTGGGAGCTGAACATTTCACAATTATCGTGATGTTGTGTTTATTGTCTGATTGATACAGTGTGTCAGACCAGAATTGAACTTGGGTCTTCTTGACTCTAGGTCCACTGTGCCACCTACTTGTCTAAAACTCACTCTGTGTGAGTTTTAGTAAGTCAGTTCACCTTGCCACAAGTCACTGTCTAAGACCATAAATAGCTATATGTTACTAATCTGAATCTATGGAGAGAGTTTCCACACTAGAAATTCTCTCAATGAATATATTATCTGCAATGCTCAGCAAATTGTGTGCCTATATATAATATATTTTAGAATATTATCTGTTAATGTCTGCCTTTTCTCATTTCACACTTTCATCAAAGAGACCTTCAATATATGCAAAGACCATTTTTCATAGATTATAGGCACATGGCCCAATGTTGTATAGTCTCTATTTATTTCAGTTCATCATATCATCCATAATCTTTTCTCTTCTTTTGAAACTTTTTTCTTATATTAAAACTTGATCCCTGAAAATCATTAAAGTTGTGTAACCTTCAGCATAGATATCATTGGCATTTGGCAATGGATAGCTACTCTCTCCAATTTCTTTTCCTTCAGTGTCATTATATCTTCTTTATATAGTATGTCAGGTAATAAGGTGTTTGAGTTCAAATGTGGGGGTCCTACCTTCATTGACAATAAGAAAAATATTTTAAAAATACATTTGGCAATCTGCATCATTTCATATCTATTTCTAGTCCTTCTTATAGGCACTATTATTCACCCATAAGCAATCTTGTGATGATTTGGTTCTCATGGCAAGCTCATTTTCTCCTTCACTGTTCTTTACTGACTTATGAGACAATATTTCCAATAATTTTCTGTCATCCTACTCCACACTGTTTTGCAAACTTACATGCACTCTCTATATTTTGTTTTCGAGACTGATTTTCCCTTTCTTGCCCAGGCCAGAAGTGGAGTATTCTCTCATAGGTCTGATTTTACTGCTGATTTTCATGGAAGCTTTTACCTGCTATTTTGGCAACCTTGGTTGGTTTACACATTGCAGACAGTCTGACAGCTTTCCTACTCCTAAAGGTTCATCATATTGGTGCTGGACTTAGAACTGATACCTGATCTTCTTTAATCCTTCTGCAGCTCAGAACTCCTGCACTCAAGTGATTCACCAGCCTCAGCCTCTCAAGTAGCAGAGCTTACAGATATATGCCACCATATCTAGCTTTCCACATACTCAAATCAGTGTTTTACATGCTTTCCACATGCATGTGTATGGAAAGATCACTGCATCTGGAATCAATGGCCCCAGGTTTGAAATCTACTTCTCCTACTTAATATACACATAACCTTGATCAAGGCACCTAATTTCTCTGAGCCTGTTTCCATAGTTGTAGAGTAAAAAGATTGGACTACACAATCTCTAAGTGCCTTATGGCTTTAAATCCTACTGGATGCTCTTGAGCAAAGTCATAAAACCATAACAACTAGGATCACTAAAAGTTCATGTTATCTAACATCAAACAGCCCTTTGCTGATATATTGTAACCCTTTTATTCGTTTCTGATTGACTTTCTATCTCACTAGTAGTGGTGACAAAATTCCTCTCTTCTCAAGTCCCAATATTACATCTGTCCCCCTTCTTTAAATGGATCGACTTTCCTGATAAAACTGAGGCCATTGATCATGGTATTCCTCCTCTCTCTCTCTAGCCTTCAAAATCTTTCTATATCAATACCCATCCTCTCTTCAGTTTGCTGTAGTCTCAGAGGATGGCAGCACCCTTCTCCTTGAGGAGGTCTCATTGAGTCACTAATTCTATTACTGTACCATGACTACAATTTCCTCAAACTATCATCCTATACCTCTCCTCTCTTTCACTAGAAGACCATGGGAGAAACAACTATGAAAGCCACAGAGAGAAAAGTTTATCTAGGCCTTCTGAAAACTATAGAGATATCAAAAAGGTGAAGGTCTAAAAAAGAGGCCATAGAACAATTAAGAAGCCATTGAGGACCTTTGGGGGACAGCAGAGGTCAGATTACTAAATACACAAGGGTGGCTAGATGGAAAGGCAGTGGAGGTAGTGAGCATTGACCGTTGTTTCTAATAGTTCAATAGTGAAAGGGAGGAGAGTTTATTGATAGCTCGAGTAAACTGCAGTCCTGGAAGATTTTTATTTTAAGGCTAGAGGAGATCTGAATATGGGTACAGATACTAGGAAAGGAGATAGTAGACATGGAGAGAGCGAAGTGATAGAGAGGGGCTAGGAGGAAAGATTAATGAGACGGCTCCTAAGGAATGCTATGAAACTACTGGAAACAATAATCTATACTCATTATCTCCATTTCCTTGCCACCTAGTCACCCCGCAATATGTACCAATCTGCCTTTAACTCTCTCCCAAAGGTCACCAGTGGCTTCTTAGTTGTTCTATTTTCTTTTCTTAGGTTTTCAGTTCTTTAATATCTCTGTAGCTTTCACAAGTGTCAGTCATCATGATACACTTTTATCTCTGTGGCTAGATTCATCAGAAAGCCATTGGACAGTTCTCTCACTTTTTTTTCTGTTTCTTTTGATGGATCTCCCTCTATTTCCCTTCACTTAAATGTAGGTTTCCCCAAAGGTTCAATATCTTATTTTTCAACATCCTTTTTTTGTTGATCTCATCTACACAGTTGAGTCCCAATTCGGCATATATGGTTTTAATCTTTTTCTTTAATACTGACCTCACAATGCCAACTGAATCTTCACCCTGCCCTCTTCAAAGAAAAAAGATTCACAAAAACCCTTCCCCTCATACCTGAGAGTATTTTTTTCTTCAAATATTCATAGAATATATTTTTTCATCTAATTAACTAATTGCTTCTTACCTTCTATTATACTCTGCATACATGTAACTGTTCAACTCAGTAGAATTTAACATTCTTGAGAGAAGGGACTATTATATTAAATTTAATCCAATTCTCCTTTTTTTTTTTTATAACGGGCAGTTCCTAGGGAGACACTGGCCTGTGAGAAGATAGAGTATCTATTGTTGTGCCCCCCTGTGCTAACAATCTTTCCATTCCTTCTTCTTACTCCCCTCCACCCCAAAAAATGATACTGTACCATCTCTAGCCAAGAAGTACAGGTGGCTCTTCTTCCAAAGCAAAGGCCGTTTCCACCTCCCAGATGAGTTTGTAAAACACATAGAAAAAGCTCCTAGCTTCACATTCCTTCATCATTTCAGTCACATCATATTTTGTGCCAGCAGTTGAGTGATGAAACAGTTAATATCTTGGAAAGTGGATATCAAAAGTTTGGACAAAATTTACACTCCATTTACATGTCTATAAAATCAATCTCAATGATAGCATCTCTCCCCCTGGCTTGTTTTGAGATTAAAATGAAATAATAAATGTAAAGCATTATCACAGTGCCTGCCATGGAGTAGGCATTTAATGAACTCTTATTCCTTTCCTTCCTTCCTTCCTTCCTTCCTTCCTTCCTTCCTTCCTTCCTTCCTTCCTTCCTTCCTTCCTTCCTTCCTTCCTTTTTTCTTTCCTTCTCTTCCTTGTACTTTTCTTTCTTTCTCTCTTCCTTTCTTCCATTAGTTATAAAGATGGAATGGTGGCTATCAATTAGCATTAATAGGAAAAGAGATATTCAACACACGTGGAGGGCTCATAATGATGAAATTCCTATCATAACATGATATCCATTTCTTTTTTATGTTCTATTATTTATTTAATACTTTTAGTTTTCAGCATTGATTCCCACAAGATTTTGAATTACAAATTTTCTCCCCATTTATACCCTCCCCCCACTCCAAGGTGGTATATATTCTGATTGCCCCATTCCCCAGTCAGCCCTCCCTTCTGTCACCCCACCCCCCCCCCCCACATCCCCTTTTCCCTTACTTTCTTGTAGGGCAAGATAGATTTCTATGCCTCATTGTCTGTATATCTTATTTCCCAGTTGCATGCAAAAACCACTTTTTTTTGGAACATCTGCTTTTAAAATTTTGAGTTCTAAATTCTCTCCCCTCTTTCCTCCCCACCTACCCTCCCTAAGAAGGAAAGCAATTCAACACAGGACACATGTGTATCATTATGTAAAATACTCAAGTTGTGAAAGACTAACTATATTTTGCTCCCTCCTATCCAGTCCCTCTTTATTCAATTTTCTCCCTTGACTCTGTCCCTTTTTGATTTTGATTACCTCTTCCCCCATCTGCCCTCCCTTCTATCATCTCCCCTTTTTATCTCCTTCCTCCTTCTTTCCTGTGAAGAAGATGCCCAAATGAGTGTGTATGGTATTCCCTCCTCAAGTCAAATCCAACAAGAGCAAGATTCACTCATTCCCCCTCACCTGCTCCCTCTTACCTTCCTACAGAACTGCTTTTTCTTGCCACTTTTATGTGAGATATATTTTATATGAGATAATTTACCCCATTCTATCTCTCCCTTTCTCCCTCTCTCAATATATTCCTCTCTCATCCCTTAATTTTATTTTTTTAGATATCCTCCCTTCATATTGAACTCACCCTGTACCCTCTGTGTATATTATATTCCCTTCAGCTACCCTAATACTGAGGTCTCATGAATTACACACATCATCTTTCCATGTAGGAATGTAAACAAAACAGTTCAACTTTAGTAAGTCCCTTATGATTTCTCTTTCATGCTTCTCTTGATTCTTGTGTTTGAAAGTCAAATTTTCTATTCAGCTCTGGTCTTTTCACTGAGAAAGCTTGAAAGTCCTCTATTTTATGGAAAATCCATATTTTGCCTTGGAGCATGATACTCAGTTTTGCTGGGTAGGTGATTCTTGGTTTTAATCCTAGCTCCATTGACCTCTAGAATATCATATTGCAAGCCCTTCGATCTCTTAATGTAGAAGCTGCTAAATCTTGGGTTATCCTGATTGTGTTTCCATAATACGCGAATTGTTTCTTTCTGGCTGCTTGCAGTTTTTTCTCCTTCATCTGGTAGCTCTGGAATTTGGCAACAATATTCCTAGGAGTTTTCTTTTTGGGATCTTTTTCAGGAGGTGATCAGTGTATTCTTTCAATTTCTGTTTTACTCTCTGCCTCTAGAATCTCAATGCAGTTCTCCTTGATGACTTCTTGAAAGATGATATCTAGGCTTTTTTTTTTAATACTTTTTTTTTTTGCAGGTGGGAAGGCAGGGCAATTGGGGTTAAGTGACTTGCCCAAGGTCACACAGCTAGTAAATATGTCAGGTGTCTGAGGCTGGATTTGAACTCAGGTCCTCCTGACTCCAGGGCCGGTGCTCTACTCACTGCGCCACCTAGCTGCCCCTAGGCTTTTTTTTTTTGATCACAGCTTTCAGGTAGTTCAATAATTCTTAAAGTATCTCTCCTGGATTTATTTTCCAGGTCAGTGGTTTTTCCAATGAGATATTTCACATTTTCTTCCATTT
>CM053625.1:44856138-44885674 GCA_028646595.1 Phalanger gymnotis | reverse complement strand
AGAGCATAGGCCAGGAGAGTAGTAAACACTTCTCCTTAGATCATATCACCTTGGCAAAACCAAAAACTTACAGATCCCTAGAAGTATCTCTGAAAATAGCAGCACAAAACCCTAGAAGCTTGGGACAGTGTGCCCTCCACCTTGGAAGCAGAGCCCTACTTTAAGAAAAGTCAAATATTAGACTGTGAAAATGAGCAAACTACAGGGGGAGGGAATAAAACTCTGACTACAGACAGTTACTATGGTGACAAGGAAGATCAAAACACATACTCAGAAGAAGATAACAAAGTCAAAGCTACTATAGCCAAAGCCTCCAAGAAAAATATAAATTGGTCTCTGGCCATGGAAGAGCTCAAAAAAGATTTTGAAAATTAAGTAAGAGAGGTAGAGGAAAAATTGGAAAGAGAAATGAGAGTGATGCAAGAAAATAATGAAAAATAAATCAACAGCTTGGTGACAAAATCCTTAAAAAAATTCCTATTATGACACAAATATGTGCTGATACTTAAACCAGTAAGAACCAAAAAAAAAAAAAAAGAAACATATAGACCAATTTTCTTAATGAATATTGATGAAAGAATTTTAAATAAAATCTTTGCAAAGAGACTATAGCAATTTATCATGAAAATAATACACTATGACCAGGTGGGAATTATACCAGCAATGTAGGACTGGTTCATCATTAGGAAAACTATCAGCATAATTGACCATATCAATAACAAAACCAACAGAAATCCTATGATTTTCTCAACAGATGCAGAAAAATCTGCTGATAAAATACAGCTTCCATTCCTATTAAAAACACTAGGGAATATAGGAATAAATGAAGCTTTCTTTAAAATTATAAATAGTATGTAATGGCAAGCAGGGTGGGACCTTTTGCTGTTTTTTTTTTCCTTTTGGAGTGCTTCTCAGCACTAAGGTAATCAAGTACTTTTGACTGAGCTTTTGCCTTTGTTTCAATCAAAGTCTTTGATTGAATGAAGATTCTTTCATGACCTGCTTAAGTCACAAGTAAGCCTAAGTCACATGAGTTCGAGGCACATGGTTGTGATGTCTTCTGACCCTGAAGAAATGTATATATACTCTGAGGTTAGCATTTTGCTTTGGGTGCTCACTTATTGAAAGAGTGTTAGCTTGATTTGGCCAGATGAGACTCTGGGTAGCTGTTAAGAAGTCCCCCGGCTTTGAAAACCCAGATATTTGTGCTTCTCTCTCTGGTAATTATGTATTTATTGCTATGGACAGACAGTTAGAAGCCCTGTCTGCTGATTTGTATTATTTCCTCTGTTTATATAATTTCTACTTGTAATTTCTGTTTGTGTTTTCTCTGAAGTTCAGGGTGCTGACTTTTTCTTCTGAACTAAGTAAATGATACATGTACATTTAATTAAAATGAGATTGAAAACCCATTAAAGTTGCTTTCCTTAGAAAAGCAAACCAAAGAAACTGTGCTAGCAGTCTTCCTGTGTGCTGGTGTTATTTGTCTTACATCTCCACGGCAGCTGCAAGCAGCATTGTTGTTACACAGTATTTAAAATCATCAGCAAGCATTATGTGTAATGGGGATAAGCTAGAAGCTTTCCTAGAAAGAGCAGGGGTGAAATAAGGATACCCATTGACAACACAGTTATTCAACATTATACTAGAAATGTTAACTTTAGCAATAAGAGAAGAAAAAGAAATGGAAGGAATTAGAGTAGGCAATGAAGAAACAAAACCATCTTTCTTTGAGATAATGTGATCTTATCCTTGTAGAATCCTTGAGAATCAACTTAAAAAACCTATTTGAAATAATTAACTACTTTAACAAAGTTGCAGGATATAAAACGAATCCACATAAATCATCAGCATTTCTCTATACTATTAACAAAACCTAGCAGCAAGAGGTAGAAAGAGAAGTTCCATTTAAAATAACTGTAGATAATACAAAATATTTGGGATTGTATCTGGCAAGACAAACCCAGGAACTATATGAACACAATTATAAAATGCTTTTCACAAAAATAAAGTCAGATCTAAACAATTGGAAAAATATCAATTGCTCATGGGTAGGCTGAGCTAATTCAGTAAAAATGATAATTCTGTCTAAAGTAATTTACTTATTCAGTGCCATGCCAATCAAACTTACAAAAAATTGCATTATAGAGCTGGAAAAAATAATAACAAAATTCATCTGGAAGAACAAAAGGCTAAGAATATCAAGGGAATTAGTGGAAAAAAAATGGCAAAGGAAGGTGACCTAGCTGTATAAGTTCTAAAAAATATGTTATAAAGTAGCAATCATCAAAATTATTTGGTACTGGCTAAGAAATAGAATTCTAGATCAGTGGAATAGGTTAGGTACGCAAGATACAATAGTCAATGACTATAGTAATCTACTGTTTGATAAACCCAAAGACTCTAAATTCAGGGATAAGAACTCACTACTTGCCAAAAACTGCTGGGAAACCTAGAAAATGGTATGGCAGAAACTAGCCATAAATCAGCCTCTCACATTTATACCAAGATAACATCAAAATGGGTACATGATTTAGGTATGAAGAATAATACCACAAGCAAATTAGGAGAGCAAGGAATAATTTCCCTGTCAGATCTATGGAGAAGGGAAAAATTTATGACCAAACAAGAGATGAAGAACTATATGAAATGCAAAATGGATAATTTGGGTTACACAAAATTAAAAAGGTTTTCATATACAAAACCAACTCACCCAAGATTAGAAGGAAAGCAGAAAGCTGGGAAATAATTTTTATAGCCAGTATTTCTGATAAAGGCCTCACTTCTAAAACATATAGAGAACTGAGTCAAGGAATTCACCAAATGATAAATAGTCAAAGGATCTGAATAGGCAGTTTTCAGAGCAAGAAATTAAAGCTATCTATAGTCATATGACAAAATGCTCAAAATCACTTCCGATTAAGGAAATGCCAATTGAAACAACTTTTAGATACATCTCACATCTGTTAGATTGGCTAATATGACAGAAAAGGAATGTGATAAATGTTGGAGGTGTGGGAAAATGGGAACACTAATGCATTTTTGGTGGAGTTGTGAACTGATCCAACCATTCTGGAGAGCAATTTAGAACTATCCCCAAAGGGCTATAAAACTGCGCATACTCTTTGATCCAGCAATACCACTACTAGGTCTGTATTCCAAAGAGATCATAAAAAAGAGTAAAGGACCCAGAGGTACAAAAATATTTATAGCAGCAATTTTTGTGGTAGCCAAGAATTGAAATTGAGGGGATACCCGTTAGTTGGGGAATGGCTGAAAAAGTTTGATATATGAATATAATGGCTATAAGAAATGAGAAGCAGAAAATATACACTGGGAAAACATATTAAATGGTGTTGAGTGAAGTGAGCAGAACCAGGTGAACAGTGAATATAGTAATAGCAACACTGTACAGTGACCAACTATGATAAACTTAGCTCTTCCCTGCAATAAAATGATTCAGGACAGTTCCCAAAGGCTCATGGTGGAAAATGCTATCTATAGCAAAAGAAAGAATTGTAGAGTCCAAATGCAGGTTGAAACATACTATTTTCATCTTTTTTTTTTTTATTTTTTTCTTTCTTGCAGTTTCCCCTTTGGTTCTGATTCTTCTTTCACAGCTTGGCTAATGTGGAAATATTTTTTAAAATGATTGTATATGTATAACCTAAAACAAAACAAAAGTAATGCTAAAATGCTACTCTCAACATTTCACTATTTGACTAATTGACAAGTTTACTTCGTAATTCACCTATTAGGTACCCACCAAAATTTTAATTTTCATTCTCTACTCCTTATCATAGCTCAAATTCCTCTAACATTCAAGTCTTACTCATTCACTGACTCCATCCTATACATCAAATTCTATCTCTTATTCCCCAGTGTGAACCTTTTCTAGGGTTTTCTGACTTTTAAGCCTTGTCACTATCTCTTATTCCCCAGTGTGAACCTTTTCTAGGGTTTTCTGACTTTTAAGCCTTGTCATTAGTTAATGGGTTCTTTAAAGGCGTAGACTTTGTATCCGCAGTACACAATAGCAAAATCCTGGCAAATGGTTGGAACATAGCAAATGCTGGAATTGTCTTGATTTCCCCCTCTTCTCCACCAGTTTATATCCCATATTTTCTTCAAAATCTACCTTTTGTACTTATATATTCCATAAACCTTTCCATGATTGCCCTTTAGAGCACTACCTTGTTTTCATAATCTTAATTCCTGTGATAGAAAGAATTCATAGTAGATAAGCATGTCCTCCTCTAATTGCTTTTGCTAATGTATTTTCTTATACCAGTAAGGCTATAAGCTACTCGTGGGTTGGTGCCATGTTTTCTACTTTCTGATTAATCTCAACACCTCCCAAGGTGTTGCACTCAGAGTAAAGATCAAATAAGTTTGTTCTACCTTAGTTCCATGGCTTATAGGAAACTCACACAGGAGGAACTGCTAAGACTGCCATGTTTTCAACATCTAGCTAGATTCATATATAAAAACAACACATTTTGTTGCTCTTGAAAACTGTTTTTGGTGGCAGTGTTGTTAAAACAAGTACCCCTTAAGTGGGTGTGTAGGCTAGAATGCTTGAATCAATAGGCCCTTACAGACATAGATATTTTGTCTTTATCCAACAAGAATATGTTCTGAATAACTTTAGCTCCTATGACAGTTTAGAGTCTTCTACTGTTTAGATAGTTTCACCAATATTGGTGGCATCCAGAGTTATTATTATGAGTAGAGGAAATTACAAATCTCTCCTCTGCTGCTCAAAGAGTCCTAGAAGAGGTAGAGAGTATACTGTTCTCTTTCTCTCCTTCTCTGTTTTTGCCTATCTGTGTGTGTATCTGTCTGTCTCTCTTTTCTCCTAGATGTATGGAAAGGCAGAAATGGGTATTTGAAATCATCTTACCTAGCTCTTTTGTGTGTTAGGGAGTGAGTGGGTATGAAGGACAAGCCGATAAATCAGATGCAAATGTGGTGCTTTTTCCAAGTCTCTAGACCCTTTTGAAGTGCTGATTTAAATAGGAAAAATTTTCATATACATTAGGAGAAAAGATGGAAATGATAAGGATTTTCTGTGAATGACAAGGAATTGAAGAGAGCAATCCACTTAATAAGACATTTTGAGATGTATAATAAATTTCTGTGATTGGAAAGGGAATTAGTGAGTATTAACTTTCATGCTTGTAATGTTTCTTCTAGCCCTTCTTCCCTTCCCCCTCCCCAATATTGTGTGTGACTTTTGATGCCGTGGGAACAGGAACATAAAACATTTTCAGAAGAAATTTTTTTAAATATATTTTGGTCCAGAGATATGTTTTTGAGCTATAAACACATCAGTCAAGAAAGGCTTCACAAATTCCTTCTCCTTTTGGAATCGTTGAAAAAAGATGGCCACAAGAAGACGGACATGTTCAATGTTCTGAGAGACAGGGTGAGCTTCAGGAAGCAGATTTGCAGAGGATAGCCAAAGGGAACCTAGGCAAATGACCACTACTTTCTAGGAGTGGAGATCTGGAGCTCTAGAGACAGCAAAAGGGAATAGCAATGATAGTGAGGAGGAGGTGACCAGCGAAGTCCACTCAAAGTGGTAAAGGCAAGAACATTAGAGAATGAGAAACCTTGTGCAAACAGGAAAGTCATGGAGGGACACAACAATAAGGAGGAGTAAACCCCAATGAAGTCTTGGTAAAGTCTGGGTAGAAGACTTGCTTCTTGATAGACATCCCTTTCATACTCCCTGAAACTCTTAATTTCTAAATATTTATTATATGGGCTAATTATTTCTCCTCTCTTAACTGGCAAACATGACCTCATGCATTTGATTGATATGTAAGTCTTCATGCAGACTAGAGAACTTATAAAAGGACATGCTTATAAGAAGACAAATTAGTGACTAGCGATTAGCATATTTGAAAAAATTGTATATCAAATGTTAAAGTTCCAAGTTCATCTGAATGGGGGCAACAAGCTAGAGAAGTGACGTTTTCCAAGGCATATGTGGGGGACAGGATAATAGGGGAAGCTAGGATGTAAAATGATAGGAAATAGTATAGTGAACTCACCCTCTCCCAAACTCTTCAAACATACTTAGAAAACGCACCAGACCAAATTTCAAAGGGGAAATCCAGAAAACAGTGAGTTACTTGTCTAGTCTACTTGGTATGGGGAGACTGATAGGAACATTTGCAGAGACTACAGATGAGGATAAGCCAAGAACACACTGCCTTCAAGACCTCTAACATCCAGGGAGAGGCTGTGCACCAGGCCAAGAGGTGATTCTAGACTCATACTGCAGTACCCCACACCCACTCTGGTGTATTCGCAATGGGCAGAGTTGCAAACTGTCAAGTTATCACTCACTATGCAGTTCCGGGTTAAAGATCCAAAGCAAACTGTGAAGGGTATCTGTGCACAGGGTGGTATGCTTGGGTAGGGAGGTTTTGGATAGTGTACTAAGAAATAAGAAAGTTCAGAAAGCCAACAGCAGCAACAATGTGGCTAAGACCCTAGGCACAGATCAGGGCCTCATTTCCAGCATCTATCCTTGCCTGTTGGTTAATAAGTAGGGCAGGAATCTCAGACCAAAGAGGAACTAAGAATTCTGCCACTCCAAAACAATAGAGCTTTTCAGCTGGCTGATAGAGGTTAAGTTCAAGAGCAGCTCATGTCTGCTCAGATCCAATCCCAAATTAGTAAATTGAGGAGCTCAGAAAAGGTAAGGGGGCAGTAAAGACATTGCAGTGGATCAAACCACTTTGAGAGCACTAAAAGCTAGCAACTCCTCAGCCTGTCCCTGCCATCCTGGAGTAACACAATATTGAATACCCCCAAGAAAGCAACAGGACCAGCACAGACCTTCCTTCCAGAAGTGCCAGAGAGCCTGGTTCTGCCATTAAATCAAAGTCAGGAAATATGCTAGAAGAATGAGCAAAAAAAGAAACAAACAAACAAACAAAAAAGAAACCTACCATAAGGAGCTATTATGATGGCAGGGAAATGCAAGACACAAACATAAAAGAAGATTATGATTCCAAAACATCCACAAGCAAAGTATCATAGAAAAACAGAGCCTGAGGACATACTCAAGTAGAATGACTGGAAGAGAAAAGGCAAGAGATTTTTTAATTATTAAAATATTTTAATAGGTAAAATAAAAGTGCTTAAGGAAAAAAAAACTGAAAAATAAATGAGAGCAATGGAAGAAAGAACTGGAAAAGGAACTGTCAGTTTGGCATGTGTTACAATTCTCGGCCAAGTACCAAACACCCTGAAAATTAGAATGGAACAAATAGAGGCTAATTACCTCATGAGGCAGCAAAACATATTAAAGCAAAGACTGGAAGAACAGAAGGAAGTCAAGGTATGTCTTAGTGAAAACAACTGATCTGGATGACAGATAAATATTGGGAAAAATAACTGGACTACATGAAAGTCATGATAATCATAATCATAAATATTAATAACTAGCATTTATATAGTACCTACTATGTCCCAGGTACTGTGCTAAGTTCTTTATAAATATTCTATTTGATCCTCACAACAACCTTCTCAGGTAGATGCTATTTTTATCCCCATTTTGCAATTGAAACTGAGGTAAATAAGGGTTAATGACTTGCTGAAGGTTACACAGCTATTATGTACCTGAAGCCAGATTTGAACAGGTCTTTCTGACTCCAGGCCTAGTACTCCATCTGAAGAGGTTTAATCAAAATGATGATTGTTAGTGAACCATAGGTTTCTAGGGGTGCTCGTGACCCCAAAATATCGACACGCCAGGTCCTGCCGAAAGAATTCAACTCAAGAATTCAACTTGTCTTAAGAAATCCCACCCTTTGTGATGCCTGTTTTCACAAGAGGGCCAGATTCAACCTACTAAACTAGATTGAAATCTGAGCACCTTCATGGAGGCAAGGTGGAGATTACATACACAAAGATCGTAGGAGAGATTGAGGGGTGGTCTGGGGTGACTAAAGGAGGGCTTTCGGGAGGGTCCTGAGGAGGAGTCTAAGGAGGACTAGATGAGGTCAGAGTCCAGGAAAGAAGAGAATGGCATTAAGGGTGGGAAGTAGCTGAAGGCATGGATGTTGATAATATCAGGGTTGGGAAGTAACTGAAGGCAATGCATATCGATAGCAACAACAGAGGGCAAGGCTAAGGTGGAGATTTGGGTCTAATGATAATGTAAGGCTATAGTCTCAGGGGAAGGCCAGACCTAGTTGGAAGATTCAAGGAGAATTCAAGGAGGCTCCCAGAGACTGTATTCCAGATTCAAGGGGGTTCCCAGAGACTGTGTCCTCATCACATCCATAGCCGCAAATATCTGTTAAGATATACAAAACAAGAACCTAGAATTCTATTTCAGGAAATCATAAAACAAACTGTGCAGGTTTCTTGAAAGCAGAGTACAGAGTGGAAACAGAAAGAATCCGCTGGCTACCTACTGAAAGAAACCCCCAAAATGAAAATACCTAGAAAATTTGTATCCAAAATCCAGTTTCTAGTCAAAGGAAAAAAAAAATGAAACAATGCAATCAGCCAGAAAGAAAAAAAAATCGAGTACCAAAGAGCCACAGTCAAGATCACACGTGATTTAGGAAACTATTACTTTAAAGGAACAGAGAACATGGAATATTATTTTCCAGAAGTCAAAGGATATGAGTTTACAGCTAAGAATACTTTTCAGCAAAACTAAGTATAATGCTACAGGGCAAATAATGGACCTATAATAAAATAGAGACTGCTAAACAATCCTGATTAAAAAAAAAAAAAAGATCAGAGCTGCATAGAAATTTTGAAGTTCAAAAACAAGAGTAAATAGAAACATAAACATATAAACACAAATGAACTTGTAGCAACAATGTGTCTAGCAGTTGTTCTGGGAGTGAAAGACCAGCACAAGTCTAACAAAAAGAAGGCTGCTAACAGGTTCTTTGATCTGCTTTTCTAAAGAAAGCAACTTTAAGGGGTTAGTAATCTCAGTTTAATCAAACATACATATATCATTCACTTAGTTCAAGGGGAAAAGATCAGCCCCTTGAACTTCAAGGCAAATACAAATAAAAATTACAAACATCAACAGACAGACCTTGTCTGCTTCAAATCACAATGCATAGTTACCAGAGAAGCACCAATCTCTGTCTGGGTTATCAAAGCTGGGGAGCAGTTACAACAGCTTGCCCAGAGTCTCAACACTCCTTCCATGAGTGAGTGCCAAAAGTCACACACCAACCTTATATCTTAGAGGGCCCTAGGGCACTTGATCACCTCAGTACTGAGAAGCACTCAGACAAAGAACAGTGAAAATCCCATTTTGCTGGCCATTGCATTTGAAAGGCAAGACTCATCAAAGGTACTTAACTACCTCAGAAATCCAAAGGGGAAGACAACCAAAAGTCTTGTCCTGATTGGCATTACATTACATTGTCTTAGTGCTGAGAAACACTCCAACACAAAAAGATCCCATTTTACCCGCCCCATTCAAAGGAAGGCCAGAATCATTAAAGGCACTTAAGAGAACAGCAAAAAGTCCCACCTTAATTACTGATACAGAACTAAACTAGAAGAATAAACAAGGATAAACTGCTTACAGGAAAAGAATATGAAGGTGTCCCCTCTGAATCCTAAAATCATCAGAAATCATACAGTGAATCCAATTAGACAAGCCTGTGAGTGGTCCCATAATATCTAGATGACCTTAAGAGAAGAATGGGAAGATAGAAGGAGAGGAATATACTAGGAGAAAGGAAGATAAGCAAAAGTATCTCACATAATCAGGGTGCTCAAGTAGATAGCTACATAAAGAGGGGTATGGGAGTTAGGGGAGACATTGGAACTTAAACACCATTCTCAACTGAATTGGGCCAAAGAAGGATTAATTACACACATGCAGTTATACACAGTTGGGCAAAGAAATATATTTCGCTCAGTAGGGAAATGGGAAGAAAAGAAGAGAAGGGGAGAGGAGAATTAAAAAGAGCACAGATTAAGGGAAGGATTAGTTCTAAGCAAAACAAACGATAAAGATGTATAAAAATAGTAATAACTCTTTTTGAAGTGACAAAGAATGGGAATCCAGAGGGACAGTGCATAAACAGGATAATGAATGAACAAGTTATAGCATATAAATGTGATGGAATACTATTTTTTTTAGAACTGTTATTAGCATAATGACCAGCCAAGATTCCAGAGGACTAATGATGAAACATGTTGTCCACCTATTGATAAAGAGGTAAAGGACTCAATGAGGCATTTTTTATTAGATATGGACAATGTGGAAAATTGTTTTGACTCTACGTATTTGTAATGTTGTGTGTGTATGTGTATGTTCTCTATTCCCAGTTGGGGAAGACAAGGGTTAGCATGGGAGAAAGAGAAGGCAGATTTTGGCTAGTTAAGACAAATTATTTGAAGTATTTGTGGGCTCTTCAGATCAAGAGAAAGCATCTAATGCAAAAGCTGCATGTGATATATTACTTGCCTTAAATTTGTTTGGCAGCATGGCATAAAATGATTGTTCTCTTTACCATCATCCTCCTAATCATCCAGTTTTTCAATGTTGGTATCATCTTTGCTTCACACTCACTTACCTCACATATACTTTGCCAAATATTATTTCTACTTGGATAATATCCATCTTATTTGTACCCTTCTCTTCCTATACATAACTATAACCATAGTCCAGGTTTTTATCACCTTTTTCCTGGAATACTGCAATATATTTCTTTTTTCCCCCTTTCTTAAGTGGAGAGGGCCTGGTTTATTAACCTGCTCATCTTTTATTTTTTTTTAATAATTTTATTTAAACTTTTGAGTTCCAAATTCTATCTCTTCCTCCATCCCTCCCCTTCCTTCTTCCTAAGATAGTAAACAATCAGATATAGGTTATTAATGTGTAGTTATGTAAAACATTTCCATGTTAGTCATTTTGTACAAGAAGACTCAAAAGAAAAAAATGAAAGAAAGAAAATGAGAAACAGCATGCTTCAGTGTGTATTCAAATAATATCGGTTCTTTCTCTGGAGGAGGATAGTGTGCTTCATCTTGAGTCTTTGGGATTGTCTTGGATCATTGTATCACTGAGAAGAGCTAAGTCGTTCACAATTCTTCATCAAACAATATTGCTGTTATTTTGTACAACTTTATCTAGTTCTGTTCACTTCACTATGCATCAGTTCATGTAAGTCTTTGCAGGCTTGTCTGAAATCATCCTGCTTATCATTTCTGACAGCACAATAATATTCCATTACAATCATATGCCACAGACTGTTTAGCCATTTCCCAATTGATGGGCATCCCTTTGATTTCCAATTCTTAGCTACCACAAAAAGAGCCTGTGATAGATGTCTAAGTAGAATTCCCTATTTTAAATTACATGTATTTCTAATCCATGCCCAATTTGGCTGTCAAGTTGATTTTTCTAAAGTGTAGGTGTGACACATTCACACCTTTGCTCAGTGGACTCTTGTGGCTCATTATTAACACATTGCCCTTGATCTGTGCCCCTCTCCACTGATCAGTGTTCTACTTTCAAGCTATCCATCCCTTCTATTATGCTCTCTAAAATGCCTGCTCCACAGGCAACACACTTCCTTTTATCTTAAATATTTTCTTTTCCCGTTCCTTTCATCTTCCGGTTCCATCTGATGCCTGGTGCCCTCTTCATTACATAGCCTCTCTGACTCCCCCTTTCAGCTTGGGCTGTATATTTGCTTATTTCATTCACCTTCTGGTAAAGAGAGGGGAGTTGGAATACTTCTTGCTCCCCATTTCTACTTCCAGGTTTTCCCTTTATCATCATCACTCTCTTCTCTTCTGAGGTTCCCTCAATACATATCTACCAAGCAATCGAAATTCTGGTAGCTGTTGCTTACTGATCCCTGGGATGTTCCCCTTGTTTCCTCATAAGTTCAGTTGCCTGGTTCACAGTCTTTCTCATCTCCTCAGCTCTTGACCTCATAATAGAGGACTTCATCATGTATACTGATACTTCCTCAAATACCCTAACTTCACAATTTCTCAACTTAGTCATTTCACATAACTAATTCCTCTACCCTACCGCTGCCACAAAGATGGCCATATCCTTGATCTTTCCATCAACCAGAAATATACCACTTCCATATTCAGGAACTCTGAAATTCCCTTTCCTGGTCACAGTCTATTATCATTTCACCTCTTCCTCTGCCTTACAAGCCCAAATCCTGTTCTTTGTCCTCATCATGACCTCCAATTACTCAATCCCTCAGATCTTTCTCAGGCTATCACCCATACATTAAATTTGCCTCCTACCTCCCTCAACATTCCCTTCCAAATAACTTTAAAACGACATCTCAAATCAAATTTTGGAGCAGCAGAACCAACAAAAGATCAGTGTGAGACATTTTTTCTGACTTAAGAAAACTTAAGAGATCTGTAAAAGAAGTCTGGATGCCATCCTGGAGCATATACAGGGGGAACAGAGGCAGCAACAGCAGCACAATCAGCAGCTTTGAGAGCTCTTAGTTCAGAGACAGTAAGGAAGTTGGATAAATGGCCAGAAATACATTATAGGGGGCCCTTTATTGGCACTAGATCCAGCTGATGCTGATTGGCAGCTCTATTGCCCATAAGCTACTCTGGGTCACAATTTAAGGGAGGACAGGAACACTGGTGGTTGATCACAAGAGAGCAGGGCCCCTGGTCTCGGTTTTAAGGCAAACAGGAGTGCCAACACTTGCAGCAGCAGGGGAGCACTAGCCCTTCCTAGTGAAGATCCCAGAGCAGACCAGGAGTGCAGTGGTCATACCTCTCCTAGGATTATACCATCTTCAAAGCACTTCAGACTTGCAGACCTTCAGAAATAGCTTGGAAAACAACAGCATGAAAAAGCCTGAAGTTTGAAACAGTGCCATATGAGCAGAGATTAAATATAACGTTCAGAGTCAAGAAATAGGCTGGGAAAATAAGCAAATGACAAAACAAAGCAAAAAAAAAAAAAAACTTGACCAAAAATAATGCAAAACAAAACCAAAACTACTGTAGTGGCCAAGAAGACCAAGACTTAAACTCAAAAGAATATAACAATGTGAAAACAGCTACAAAAAGCCTCAAAAATGTTAATTAGACCCAAGCCCAACGAGAATCCCTTCAAAAGTGAAATAAGAGTAGTAAAAGAAAATTTGGAGAAAGAAATGAGAATGATTCAAGGAAATTATGAAGAAAGAATAGCTTGATAAAAGAAGAACAGGATTTAAAATGGGATGGGCTAGAAGGTTAAAAAAAAAAAGAACAAAAATTCACCAAGGAAAAGAACTCCTTAAAAAGCTGAACAGGTCAAATGAAAAAAAGAGGCACAAAATCTTGCAGAAGAAAATAATTCTTTAAAAATTAGAACTGAGCAACTGAAAGCTAATGACTTCATGAAATATCAAGAAATAAAACAAATTTTTTTTAAAATGAGATGCAAAATATTAAAAAACTGACCTCAAAAATGGATTAAAGAGGTATAATTTAAGAATTATTGATAAATATTTGGCAGAAAGTGTTACTATCATTGACATCATCAAATTAATTTTAGATATGGACCCTGCTGACATTCAAGAAAACATAAGTGTTCATTGGGCTGAGGCAACAGCTAGATTTGGCTTTTTGTTAATGAACTAATAAACTCTTTATGAAATAATAAACTGGCCCAACCATTCTTCATTTCTTTTTGAAATATGGAAATATACTTTGCATGATTTCACATGTATAATTGATATCATATTGTTTGCCTTCTCAGTGGGTAGGGAAGTGATTGGAAGGAAGGGAGAAAATTTGGAAGTCAAAATTGAAAAAGACAAGAGTGTTAAAAATTTAAAAAAAAATTAAAAAGGAAGAAAGAGTGACCACTACCTAGTCAACTCATTTAACCTTTATCAGTGCTTCCTCGTCTGCAAAATGGGGATAGTAATAGCTCCTTCCTCACAGTGTTATTGTGATGATCAAATGATCAACTATAAGTAAAGCATTTTCCTAGGCTTTAAGCATTATAAAATGTTATCATCACCATCATTATTAATATTATTATCATTATTATTAGGTAAAACTTCAATATCTCTATCAATTCAATACAGATGCAGTCTAGAATAATTCAGATTGCAAAACCAATCATGTATTCTCATCCATGAAACTCTTATTTATGTTTTCCAATAATTCTTTCAAATGAGGTCTACCCAATCTATGAGTACCTTTGGCTTGATCTCTTGGCATTACATCCCCATTATGCATTATTCTATTGAGGCAGCTAGTCAGTGATTTTGAAAGGGATCTAGGTTGTGCTGTGGATAAAGCCTTGGCCTTAGAGTCAGGACAGACTTGAGTTCAAATTTAGCCTCAGGTACTTACTAGCTGTACAGCTTTGGGCAAGCCATTTACCTCAGGTTTTTGTTTTTTTCAAATGTAAAAAGAAGGCAATAATAGCACCTTCATTTTGAGGCTGTTTTGAGGATTTAACAAGATAATATTTGTAAAGGCTTTAGCTCTGTGCCTTGAACATAATAAGTGCTTAATTAATGCTTATTTCTTTCTATTGCTTCTTTACTTGTGATATAGAATGGGTTCGCTATATATACATATATATATAGGGATATATGTATATATATAATATGTTATATATATACATATATATACACACATATATATATACACATACACACACACACACACACACATATATATATATATGTATATACACATACTCTTGATCATAAGCATTATGCTGCTTCTTGTCCATTTCTTCATTGGGAATATAGTACAGCACACTTACATTCACTATACTATTCCAACGGCCTTTGAAGACTTGTAATTTCAGTTTTTCAGAGATTGTGACATTATTTTACGAATCATAGCCATTCGGCACCAGGGAGAAACTTGGTGCCATTAAAAGCACTGCTAAATTTCCCAAATGCAGTTTAAGACTTAAGCTCTTTTTCTCTTACTCAATTCCAGTTCATTTTCTGTTGGCTGTCTACCTATTATAAATGTATGTGTATATATTCTATACCATTTTATACACACATAAACATATATGTATGTTACATATGTGTGTATGCATATACATATGAGTTGTCTATACAATTGTTTATCATAATTTGGATAGGCTATTTTCATCCACATGGTTGCTCTAGAGTGGATAGTTAGGCTGAACTCTGAAGAGATTATGAATTTCTTTTTGGAAGTAATTTTGTTTCTCTGTAGCATTTATTTTTTTAGACTCAAGTTGGTTATAATCATTTGTTGTATTAAATAGATTATGTTTAGCCTGAAAATGAAAAGACTTGGGAGTGGGTGGAGCATGAAAAGTAAGAGTCGTCTTCAAGTGTTTGAAGGGCTGCCATGTGGTAAGGGGATTAGACTTACTCTATTTGACCTGTAAAGGAAGAATCAGAAGTAATCCATGGAACAATTTCAGACAGGCAGATTTATGCTTGATATTAAGGGAGAAAAGACTTCTTCACAACCAGAGCTATCCAAAGTTACAATTAACTACTTTCAGAAGTAATGAGTTCTCCCTTCTTGAAGTAAAGGCTAAATAACTATTTTTTGGGACATGTTCTGGTAGGGATTCCTTTATTACATGTGTTAGACTGGATGATCATCACCTAGGTACCTTCCAGATCTTAACTTCTGTGATTCTGGCAACTTTGCACACAGTCATCCATAGACAAGAGCATTTGGATGACTTCCTCATCTATAAGGAATTATATTTTTTTAATTTGGGTTCTGTTTTGTACATCCTCCAAGACAGTGTCAAATACTTAAGTTGATCATATCTATCTTTTTAAAGCCTCATTTGTCATCAATAATCTGAATTGATAAAGTTATGCATTTCAAAGAATAATGACAAAAGGAAAATAAATGTGAATATTAACATTTTGGGGTGCTATGACACAGCCACTGAGGATCTTCAGCACATAAAGCTATTTAAAAGTATTTGGTGAAATGCAGAAAACAAAGACTTTGAAATATGATTATGCATGCATAAATTGTACCAGCTTAGTATGTGTATTAAATATGTGGAAACCAGTCACATAGAGTGGGGAAAGAGCTAGACTTTAAATCAGAAGACATAGGTTGTAGTCCTGGCTTTGCTACTTAACAAGAATGAGAAATTTTCACAAATTGCTTTAACCGTTAGAATTTCTATCTCCCCAGTTTCAATATTTCAATATTTCCTACCTCGTGCAGTTATTGTGAGGTAAGGCCCTTCTAAACCATAAAATACTATGGAAATGTGAGCTATAATCATTATTATTGCTATTATTTTGGAAACAGAATCATAGACCTACTTAGTAGTTTTCTCTTTTTCATATGGATGGTAATAGCTACTTAGGAGAAAGAAAATTATTTCTCTTTCAATTTTGTTCTTTTCAGTTGAACAACTGTTTATTTACTTGCTTTATGCCATGACTAGAAATGATATTAATTTAGGTGTCTCTATTTACTTTCTCATGCACTGATGCATTGAGGCTTCATAGTCACCAATGAGACTGTAAAAACAAGAGTTCAGAAAACCATCTCTGTAAGGATACCCTTTTTTAAAGTGTGTATTCACATGCTCTTCTTGGCCCATGTGCTGAGTTCTTCACCCCCACCCTCCACCCCAGTCCATTAAAGTGAGTCGACTTTATCAAATGGGTTATAATCAAGCGATATTGAAAATTTCAGAGACTCTCAACCATAGTTGGCTTGATTTCTTTTCTGTGTAACATAAGGGATTTAGGACTTTTTGTTACTAGATGGTTCTATTTCACTTTCCTAATCCCAGTTTGACAGTAGCAGTGAGATTCAAAACCTTTTTCTCTCTTCTACCCACTTTCTATTTTATGCACACTGACACAGTATCCCTCTCTTGCCTGTGGGCCATTGGACAAGTGATCTCCCCTGTGTGGAATATATTCCTAACTTATCACCACTTTGCAAAATCTCTAGATTCTTTCCGATTCCATCCACTACAGAAAGCCTTTCTTTGCTTCCCTACAGTTGTTAACCCTTTATTTCTCTTGAAATGCCTTTGCATTATTTTGTATACAGCATTTCAAGGATATACTTGAATGTATGCATGAAGTATCTTTACCCCCACGCCCAACTATTAGCACCTTGTGACCAGAGTCTGTCTTTTAATCCTCCACAGCTAGTACAATGCCTTGTACCTAGCATACGCTTAATAAAGGTTTGTTTCAAAAAGTTGTAAAATTGTTTACCCAAAGATACAGTGTGGTTGAATTGAATTTAGAATAGTTAACAGATAAAACACATACGAGTTTAAATTAATATTAATTTTTTCTCGTAAATCATCCATAAGAAAGCACATCATAAATTCCATTCATCTCTTTTGATGCATTTTGTTTAGAATGCATAAAGGTTTAGAAAGGAGTAGAGAAATGCCAGAATGCCTTTGACAAATTAAATTAAGAAGAGAAATCAGATGTCATACTAGGCTCAGTCAGGCCAACAGCTTATTTACCATAATTATGTAAAATATTTTAGCTGTTGTAAAAGTTTAAAGACAAAATTCCAATTAAGCAAAACTGTGTCAGCCTTTTACAAATAAAGGAGAAGTTGGTAATTGCTTCTATTGAGAGATACTAGGGAGACTTTATGCCCCAACACTTCCCATATTTTCATAGAAGAACTACAGCATCAGAGAAAGAATTTTGGAAGTCTGACTTAGATTTGTTTTGAGCCCTGGTTCTGACTGGCAGTGATAGAGTTAGTTATCTTATCTATAAGATGATGATCCCAATACGTAGGCTACATAGTTTAACCACCACTGTTATTAGGGGAAACTGAAAATGAGATAAACACTCAGTATGTCAACAAGCATTTATTAAGCAGCCACTGGCATAGACTGGTGCTAGGGATTCAAAGACAAAAACCTAACAGTTCCAACCCTGAAAGAACTTATAGTCTTATAGAATATGAGAGTCAAATGACATTTTAAAGTACAGAATATATAATATCGAACCTTTAAAAACTAAATTGAACCAAGGAACCACAAGCAAGATAGTGTCTGGAAAACAGAGTGTGTAGATAGGAGTAACGTACAAAAAGCCTGGAAAGAAAGGAGTGGGGAAAGCTGTGAAGAGCTTTAAATGTCCCAAGGAAGCATTTATAGTATCTTCTAGAGATAATGCTTCTTCATTATAGTGAGGGATAATATAGTCAGACCTGTGCTTTAGGAAAATCATTTTAGTGACCACGTGGTCGATGAATTCCGGTGGTGGGAGATTTCAGGCAGGAAGAAAAAGTTGAAGGGTACTATAAAATTCTAAGTAAGTGGTGATGAGGGCTCAAAATAAGGTGGTGGCTGTATTAATGGAGTAAAGGGGGCATATATAATCAGTGTTGTAGAGTTAGCAGACAGGTGGCACAATAGATAGAGATCTGGGCCTGGAGTCAAGAAGACTCATCTTCATAAGTTCAAATCTGGCTTCAGATACTTACTAGCTGTGTGACCCCAGGTAAATCACTTAACCCTGTTTGCCTCAGTTCTTCATCTGTAAAATGAAGTGGAGAAGGAAATGACAAACCACTCACTCCGGCATCTCCGCCAAGAAAATGGGGTCATGGAGAGTCAGACTTAATTGAAAAACAACTTAACAACAAAAAGTGTTAGGAATGCCAAGATTTAAGAATTGAGTGGATATGTGAGGGGAATGAAATGAGCAGTTAAAGACAGCAGCCCCAGGTAGCAAATAGGTAACTGAAAGGGTCATGGTGGCTTTAATAGTTATAGGGAGTTATAGGAGGAGGGGTGGGTTTTGGGGAACAGTAATGAGTTCTGTTTGGGGCATGTTGATTTTGAGAGGCTTATAGCATATCCAATTCAAAACGATCAACAGGCATTTAGTGAGTTGGGACTGTAGCTCAGCAGAGAATAGGGCCAAATACTAGGAGCTAACTGCATAGAGATAACAATTGAACCCATGGGAGTTGATAAGGTCACCAAGAGGAATGCTCAGGAGAAAGCCATGTGGATATACCTATAGGTAGGGCTAATAAATGAGAATGCATTTTATAATTACTAAGTATCACAAAAATTCAAGCTTTTATTTTATTTAACTTCTTTTTCTCTTTCTTTCTTTTTCTTTCTTTCTTTCTTTCTTTCTTTCTTTCTTTCTTTCTTTCTTTCTTTCTTTCTTTCTTTCTTTCTTTCTTTCTTTCTTTTTTACTGTTCCTCTTTATAGTTCTTCACATAAGCCCTACTCTGTCATCACAGTGTGGAGGCAACCCTCCATTCCAGAAGGCTATGCCAGGAGAGCCCAAGGTCTGGCAGCTTCTATGGCAATGGCAAAGCTTTGATTGTTAACCATATGACAGGATGTGTCTTCTACACAAAGATCAGGCTAGGTGATGACAAACCCATTACTGCAATACAAAATGATCTTTCATCCTATCTGGTCCCCTTGTGTCTTTTCAGTTATGGTTGTAGAGTGGTGAAATGGGGGCAAAGGACATTAAAAATGTCACCATTTTTTTACTTTCTACAAACATTAATTTAACTCTCCATGTCGAATCCTTGATCACTTACTCAAGCAGATACACAGATACACACAGCAGTCATTCAGCTTATCTTCACCACTAGTGGCACAGAGTCACATCCAATGTGAAATTCTCACTATAAATCAAACAAGGAGACCTAAAAGTTTTTCATTTAAATGAAAGGAAAACACAAAGCTTCTTGTCAGAGGGGCAAAAAATGAAATTGGCAAAACTGGTTTGATTTTCTTTATATGTCAAATGTTATGAAATTTCATTTTATGGGACATTTAATTATCTTGAATTATGATGCCCATGATGAACATATTAGAGTAATTGTAACTTGTGTTCCATCATCTGTTGCAGAGGATGAAGATAAGACCCTCAAGTTCAAGTCAAAGCATATTTTGGAACTCCAGGACTTCCATGCAAAGGTAGGCATAGGAGATGAATGAAAAATGGATTTTGAAATATTCTTAAAGACCTAGATGACTCAAAATTGAGTTATTGCAGTCATGCACAGGAGAGAGGGATGGTAGATGGACAGGGCAAAATAACATAATTGACAAAACATTAAAAATGGTTGAGGAAGTTTTCTGTAATTTGCAGCAGATATTCTATAGAGGATTTATAGAAAGACTTAGACTAAATCAGTTTATAAGGTGTCAATGACTTGCAAAATGTGTCACTGGAAGAAGCATCCATAATAATAATTTCAAAAATCTATCTATGTATTTAATAACTATTATACTTGTTATTCTGTCATTAAGTAGCTTCCTTTGTGTTTTCAAGAGTTCTCTGTTAAAAATATAAATATTCCCAGGAAAGGCATGCCATTTTCTTTTTATCAACCATTATCTGCTTATCATGAATTGCTTTGACACATTATCCAGCCACTTAGAAAAGGAGAATGGAACAGGGAAGAGTCTTAGAAGAGGAAAGGTGGGGTAGGAATAGAACTGAAGTCCTGCTGGAGAAGGCCAGACCTAGGTATGAAGCCAAATTGTTCTATTTATTTATATGATTCTAGGAAACTTAGAAGAGGTTGGATGAATGCAGAAAAGTGTTATGGTGAGGAGCCAAAGACAAATTTCTCTACTTCTTTATTTTGGAAGTAGAGGCCATTACTCTTCTTCCATGTATATGTATAAATAGATGACCAAAGGCTATCACTTGAAACAAGCATTTTATTTGTACAACAAACTGATAACTGTTTGAGGTCTTTTAGCCTTAAATGCTCCCTAAAGACTGTTCAATGAACAGTGTTTTCCTTGGATGCCTGATCATGGCATAAACTCTTGATGACTTTACCAATGCAGGCCAGATTCTGGCAGGGTATAAGAATAGCAACTGTCTGTACTTCTTTCTTGTCATAAGCCAGGAAAAACTTGTGAGATCATATAATTTATCCTTCTTATAGCTAAAGAAACAGGTCCACATCAGTTAAATGAATTGCCCAAGCCACCCAGGTAGACACAAACCCAAGTGTTGCAACTGAATCACACGAGTGCCAGCTTAGCTGAGTTCATAGAGACTCAGAATTTGAAACTATGGACACTATCCTAAGCACTGTGGCTGATTTTCTGGAGACAGTAAATATTTAACTGCAAGGAGAGTAAAAAAGATAGGAGGAAGGATATGCTTTCTATTCCCCAATGCGTGTGATATATTTTTAGAATGTAGTTACATATGTCATAATTTTAGGGTGGAAGCAAGAAGAATTTATGCTCTGATTGAGTCAAGTAAAAAAATAACACAATTGGCTAAGAAAACTAATTACCTATTTCTCTGAGGGCTTTAAATAGGTCCAAAGGAGCTTGAAGCAGCCAAGACTTGGAGCAGCTGTAGGTGCAACTACAACTGCTTCCTAACTTTGCAAAGGAGGAAGAAGGGATGTGACTGTCTTGCCTCTTTTGTTATTAGATTTAGCAGCAGAGTAGGTGACATCCCAATCAGATCCCAACAAAGGAAGAGATGATAAACAAAGAAGCTTCCTGTGGAGGAGGGGCTTTCTCTCTCTTCCATCCCCTACCACACCTATAATTGTCATGCATCTTTGAAGGACAGTTAGAGGACTGGTAGGAGACAATGCA
Organism: Phalanger gymnotis; assembly: GCA_028646595.1. Classification (NCBI taxonomy): domain Eukaryota; kingdom Metazoa; phylum Chordata; class Mammalia; order Diprotodontia; family Phalangeridae; genus Phalanger; species Phalanger gymnotis. The sequence continues at coordinate 44,864,087 of CM053625.1, read as the reverse complement.
TCAGGTGGGGAGCACTAAAGAGAAATAGCAAACCCAAAGAAAACAGCTTCACTTAATGAATCTCAATGGAGTCCCTAACTCACCTGTCACCAGGACAAACAGGCTAACTTCTGAAGGAAAACCAACTCAGAAAAGACCCAAAGGACTATGAGCTGTGGAGCTGAAGTGGATCATGGGAATGCAAATGGAGCTCTGTACAAAAGAGGCAAGGACTTTCAGACCTACTGGCTGATTATTAATGACAAGTACATCAGCAAGGGCTGATGAGCAAGAGGACTAGGACTTACCACCCCTAGAGTCTAAAGCAGCAGGGATCTCTGGGAACGAAACCTGTTGGCATGAGAAGAAATTGGGAGAACAGTACCGGAGGGTGTAGTGCTTCCTCTGGAAAACTCACTCCTTTTCTGAATTTCTGAATTTCTTTTTTTTTTTTTTTGGAGGGGGGAAGGCAAGGCAATTGGGGTTAAGTGACTTGCCCAAGATCACACAGCTAGTAAGTGTCAAGTGTCTGAGGTTGGATTTGAACTCATGTCCTCCTGACTCCAGGGCCAATACTCTATTCACTGCACCACCTAGCTGCCCTCGATTTCTTTTTAAGGTACTGGTATCCTTCCAGTCTCACAGGTTTGCAACCTTGATATTATTCTTTAATCTTCATTCTCCCTCAGGTCACATATCCAATCCCATATAACCAATTAATTACTAAGTCTTGTCAATCTTGTTACAAATGCTTTCATTTATTTCCTCTTCTCTCCATTGACACAGTTACCATCTTAGTTCAGGCCCTCAATATGTCTATCCTAAACTATTATAATAGCATTCTAATTGGTCTCCCTGCCTCAAGTCTTGCCCTATTCCAAACAATCTTGACACAGTTGATGAAATAGTTTTCTTAAACCATGTTGGCCTCCTACTCCATAAACCTCAGTTTCTTCCTATTACCTTTAGGAGCAAATATAAATCCTCAGATTGGCTTTTAACCCCCCTCATAATCTATGCTCAGTCTCCCTTTCTGGCCTTATTACACATTATTCCCTTCATAGCCCTGTGGTACAGTCAATTGGGTTTTTATATTGTTTCTTATGCATAGATGCCCATTTCTTATTTCCTTGCCATTGCATGTCTATTATGGTCCCCCCCCCCCCATGAATTCACTTTCTCATATTTATGCCTCTCAGAATTCCTAGTTTCCTTCAAAATTCAGTTCAATCAAAACCTTCTACATTGATATCTTCCCTGATTTCCTTCAGCTGCTAGGACCTGATCGCTTAAGTCTATTTTAAATATAACTTTATATACTATATCTCCCCTACCCCCCGAATATAAGCAATTTGAGGGAAAGGACTTTTTAATTTTTACCTTGTTACCCTTTAGTGCCTAACATAGTAACAATAAATGTGTGGCTAGGTTACATGATGTGAGAATTTTAATTACTTTTGAATACAATTTCAAATTGCTATAATAACATATAAATATATAGAATATAAATATATATATATAATATTATAATGATTCATAATTCTACCAATAGAGTATTAGTGTGTCTGTCTTTCTATAGCCCCTCTGATACTATTTCTATAATTTATTATATTTGAAAATTATTTGAATATGCTTTTCACATTAATGTTTTTTATTAGTTATTTGCAACAATCTTTGGTATGGTTGTTAATAATATACAATTTCTTTTTTAAAGAATCATTTATTTATATCTTTTGTGCCTATTAAGGAATTTTTCTTGGTTTCATATATTTGTGTAGATACTTATACATCTTATATATAAGACCTCTATCAGAATTATTTGATACAAAGATTTTTTTCCTCTATCGATGGTCTTTTCTTATCCTACTTGCATTGATTTTGTTCATGCCAATGTTTTACTATTTCATGTAACTAAATTACTTAGTTTATCTTTTGTGAGACATTTGGTTATAAAGCCATCTGCTAGCCACAGCTCTCAAAGATAACATCTCATTCAATTTTCATTATTAAACGACATGACTGAAAATTATGGATTATTTTTAAAAGATAAATCCACTTTTAAAAATGTTAATATCACCAAGCAAAAAGTATTGTAAAAGACACTTTTTTAAAACTACCAGCCAACCAAACAGGGAAATCACAAAACTCTCTTGTGCCCTACTTAGCATAGTACGAATGGTTGTACTGCATGCCCCAAATGACCAACTGAAACTATGAGCTTTTATGGGTAAAGCACTGCAATACTCTGGAAAGCCCAGGCAAAAGATAATTTTCCATAATGTATTGAAACTGTCCTCTATGTCCAAATATTTGGTGCAGTCCTTAATTGCCCATTCCTAGTCCTATCCCTTCTAAGGAATAACTGGAAGTTGTGAAGCCATTCAAAACAGACAGTTCATCAATCAAGAGACAGTGCCAGATTATTCACTAGCATTGATACCTTCCTCAGTTATGTAAGTAGAGTGTTCAATGACACATGATAACTGTCAACTATCTTCCTAGCCAGACTAGAAGCAGAAAGTAGTAAAGTCAAGTGAAGGAGCCATGCCTTGTCTTGTGAAAACACAATCAGATTGATGGGAGGGCTGAATGTAATTACGACTTAGAGACTGGCCAGCATAGTGAGGATAATCTGATGTAAAGACCTTCAGGCTTAAGAAGGAGCTTGGTGATGCAATAGATAAACTATAGGCCTTCCCACTAATCCATCTTTCTTGACTTCTGAATTTCCACAGCAGGGAAAATGAAAAGATTATTTAATAATGTTCTCCATGTCTACTTAGTTACAGGGATCAGATAGGAAGGGCCATTGATAAAACCTTCCTCAGGAGATGTTGATTGGTCAGAATAATGAATCCCCTTAGATAGTCATAGTTGAATTTGCACTATTCAAACTTATAATTATGTAACATATGGCTCTTGGTTCTAGCCCAATGGAAATATGCAGTGCAAATTCAAATAATGTGACGACTTTAGGGGGATTAATTATTCACACTCTTTGGTACCAAATTGTAGCTCATATAGTTGCTTAAATCAGGAAGAAGCACACAGGGGAACAAAATGTCTCCTTAATGAAAAGTCAACTTTATCAATGTAACTTTTCTTGTACTCTGATAATAAGTAGGGCTTAGCATTATTTCTTTACCCAGACAGCAGATAAACCAAGCCAAAAGGGCCTTTTGTAAACAGAGGGTAAAGAAAGGAGGGGCATGGGGTGAAAGTCACCAAACCACTGCCGTTATGTAAAGCAAAATGGTGTGACAAAAAATCCAAATAACAATTTACCCAGTGATGTAAAAGCCACAGGGGCCCAATTGTGTGTGATAGTTGAACAAGTACAGTAAGTAGGCCAGAGACGGATCAGCAATAATTTTGCCCATTTTCCGAAAACAAACCTTTTGAAGTGTGCGTGGAGGATGGCTGCTCATTTTTCAAGTGGTCCACCTGACAGCTGTGTTGCAGATAATCAAGAAACCCGGGGGCAATTAATTCTACTGTTTTGACAGTGAGAAAGTAGAAAAGCCTCTGGATCTGGCCACTAGAGTCATGCTTGGGAGGTTCTTTATTAGGCTTGGAGATCAGATGTGTTTCTTATGTCAGCTTTTTTGATGCCTACTATCCATGGCTTTATTTTCTCACAAAACATAGTCTTCCCTCATCCAGAGGTAATGTTACATGAGTTGTGTTGTTGTTTTAGTCATGTCTGACTCTTCATGACCCCTTTTGGAATTTTCCTGGCAAAGATATTGAAGCAGTTTGTCATTTCCTTCTCCAGCTCATTTTATAAATGAGGAAACTAAGACAAACAAGGTGAAATGACTTGCTCTAATGGCAAGCAAAGTGGGACTTTTTGTTATTTTTTCTTTTGGAGAGCTTCTCAGCAAAAAAACCAAGTGCCTTTGATTGAGCCTTGCCTTTGATTGAATCAAGAGTCTTTGATGACCTGATTAATGACAAGAAAGCTTAAGTCACATGAGTTTGAGTCATATGGTTGTGATGCCTTCTGACCCTGAAGAAATGTATATATATTCTGAGGTTAGCCTTTTGCTTGAGGCTCACTCATTGGAAGAGTGTTTGTGTGATTGGCCAGATGAGACTCTGGGTGGCCTTTAAGGAGCCCCCTGGCTTAGAAACTCAGATGTTGGTGCTTTATTCTCTGGTAGCTATGTATGTATTGCTATGGACAGACAGTTAGAAGCCCTGTCTGCTGATTTGTGTTATTTCCTCTATATAATTTCTGCCTTTAATTTCTGTTTGTATTCTCTCTGAAGTTCAGGGTATTGACTCTTTCCCCTGAACTAAGTGAATAATATATGAATGTTTAATTAAAGTAAGATTGTTAACCCCTTAAAGTTGTTTACCTTAGAAAAGCAAATCAAAGAACTTGTGTTAGCAGCTCTCCTATGTGCTGGTGTTATTGGTCTTATACCTCCACAATGCTGCAAGCAGCACTTGCCCAGGGTCACACAGCTAGTACAGTGGCTGAGGCCAAATCTGAACTCAGATCTTCCTGACTCCAGGCCTGGCACTCTATCCATCATGCCACCAGGCTGCCCAATGCTATAAAGTAGAAAGAATGATAGACCAGGAGTCAGGAGATCTGGATTCCAATTTTGACTCTGTGATTTTTGGTCCTTCACCTTGATGTGATAAATTTTCCCCACTTTCAAAATTAATTTGTTGAGGTAGTTGACCTCTAAAAGTCAGAAACTATGATAGTCATTGTGTGAAAACTTCTGTTTGACTGCTCCCTACCGCCCCACCCCCACCCCAAGGTACAGGTAAGAGATAACTCATAAAGGAATTTATTTTTGGTAGTGTCAAATGCTATTCTTCCCTTTTATAAAACTACACTTCCTTTTTTTATAATGTCAAATGTTATTTTTCCTTCAGTAATGTAAAGTGAATGAACATTGCTTTCTATTGATTACTCCCTGGAATGAAATCTCACTCTACCAGTTGGCACTCTAGGTACATTTATTATGTTAAAGAATATGTGGAAACCCTAAGATCACAGGACAATACAAGAAGCCCAGACTGTGTGAAACTCTTTTTAAAGAGTCAAATTAAGTGCTGAATCAGGCCTGTGTGTGAAGCTGGATTTGTTCACCAAAAGTATATTATAATTCTCCTACCTGATAGTTCCAAGTGCCTTGATTAAACGTTTTCTCTTGCCCTTTTCTCTTTCTGTTGGTCTTATAGAAAAGTTTGAAAATTATTTTGACTTCTAAAAGTGCTTTTCCAAAGAATATGGATTTTCATGCAGAAAGAAGATAAGGAAAATACTACAGGACAATATTTAAAAGTCACATTGTTAAAAATTCCTGTATTGATCACTAAATTAAAGCACTATGTCTCATAGCCACATGGGCGTACCTGTTTTGTATGACTTTTTTTCAGATACAGTCAGAAATGAATTTTATCACTATACATACATATATACACATATATGGGTATATACATATATACAAATATATCTATATGTAAATATATACACATGCATAGAGATAAAAAGGTAGATGAAAGATGATAGAGGAATAGATAGATCAATTGACAGATAAACATTTTGCTTTCTCATCAAAATTTTAATAGCTACTCTTTTACAGCCTGTTAGATTCTTGAGCTACTTTGCAAGGTCCCTCTTCTAGCTATTTAAATAATGACTATCTTCCAGCAAGGGAAAGCCTCAAAGGTTTGGACATGTAATGAAGACAGATTTCTGGAGACCCTAGCTGAAGATCCTTGAATAAGGAAAACCAATTGTTCTCAGAGTACTGCATCTAGCAGCTCTAGTCTTAGCCATTCACAATTTCAAGCCTCCCAGGACATATATCTTGAAGTGCAGAATTGATTATACATCAGGGACATGTCACAAGCCTAGAGAGTATATAAAGAAATGAAGTAAGACACTCAGTTTGTATTGCTCCTTTTCTCTACAAAATTCACATGGACAATGGCACTCTCCTTGGTATGTTAGCAGTTGGTTTGAAGGTGAATTTCACAGGACCTAATGGTAGCAGGGTAAGTTATTTTTAGTAACTATGTTCCTTACACTTGTTGTTTATCTAAAATCTGCTCATCTGTACTACATCCCTTAATAAATTCCAGATTGAGTATAGGAGTTGTACATTGGGCATACTTTTTCATACGAGAGGTGTGACAAAAGATTTCCAAACAGTAATTCATTTAGAAAGTATTTGCTATTAAATGTTGGAGAAAGAGTAGGAGAAACTGTTCACATCACTAAAAGGGAACATCAGCCCCTTGAACTTAAAATAGGAGTTTAGAGGACATCTAGTCTCGAGGTAAAGTAGATGGGCAACAAGAACCCTGAAGATTCTTCTTTGAGATGGGATTCTAATGCTTAGATCATATCAAATACACATTGGAGGCAGGTCATCTCTCTGCATAGGACTGTCATAATAACTAAAGTATAATTTTCTCACTTTCTCTATTTTTCTTGCTTTTTAAAAATATGGCTAATATGGAAATATGTTTTGCATGATTTCACAGGTATAACAGATATATTGTTAGCCTTCTCAGTAGGTTGAGTAAGAAGTCAGAGGGAGGGAGAGAACTTGAAATTCCAAATTTAAAAAGAAAAACCTGTTTAAAAGTAAATTAATTAAAATGTAAAAAAAAAAATGTTAAAAATACCTATAAGTAAACTCCTTTTCTCTTTGGTTTCAGGAATCAGTAATATTGTATGGGTAATTCTGATTCTCACACTTATAACTGTATGATCCTGGGTAAGTCCCTTAACTTCTGTGGGCTTTGACTTTCTCATGTGCACAATTAGGATAAGAATAGATGTACTCTTGTCCAAAATATTCCTCATATTTCTCATTGTCTCATGGTAGTGACCATGAGATATGGAAGACTATGACACCAGAGATAAAATTCTGCCAAGTCTTACCTGTATCTACCACCTAAAGACCAAAAGTTTGAAAGGGTAATGTTCATAAAGAGAACCAGGCATTGAATATGGTGAGCCACTGCAACATAGAAACCCTCTGCAAAAGGGTAGAAAGATAATGATTTACATCCATAAAGGCAGAATGCTCATGCCAAGGAAGTCACAAATTCATGGAGAATAGAGAAAATAGGCCTAATATCTCAAAGGACTTTGGAGAAAGCTAAAGAAGATTTTGTAAGAAAAATGCTTTATAAAAATATCATTTTGTATCTGTGAGTTGGTAATGGATAGGGTGCTAGATCTGGAATCAAAAAGGCTTGAGTTCAAACCCTCCCTCTCATATTTATGAACTATGACCTCGACCTCTCATAGGATTGTTGTAGGGCTCAAATGAACCAAAGTATGCAGAACATTTTGTTGTATACATGTCTATTATTATCATTAAATAATGGCAACGAGGTGGATGGGATTGCTAGGTATAAGATCTCTATTTAGAAACAGACGAACTTCAGAGGAAGAGATGAATATCCCAGGGTGGGAGGATCCATTTTATTCCTCCCTAGCAAAGGAATTGGCTAAAAGAGCTGGACCTTGGGAAAACTGGGAACCAAGGCTACAGAGAGGAGATCTTAGGTATTTGGAAAGGTGTTTACAAGAGGTTGGAATTCAGTCAGGGGCATCACTATCTAGGCAAAGCTGGATAGTATTATCAGCCTACTGGCTAGTACATGAAAGACTGAGATTAAGTGAAAGAGATGGGGGCACTCCTATGCCACGACAAGAAGAGGAATCTCAGATAGCAGGAGAACAAACTGCTGCTCAAGAATCTACTGACTCAAATGAGAACTTTTCTGTTAATGCGGCTAGGAGCAATGGGAGGCCAAATAAGCCAAGAGGGCATTCCAACTCAGCCCAAGCTGAGCCTGACTGCCTGCTTTGTCCTTGCCGTGGTGGCAGGGGAAGGGAGTGGAGAGAAAATGAGACGATGTTATGGGCTGAGGCACAAAATGCTACTAGAGTTCGAGACATCCCTTGCATAGAGAATGAGAGATGG
>CM053625.1:44839008-44855638 GCA_028646595.1 Phalanger gymnotis | reverse complement strand
GGCAAGACGCTGTTTTCATGCGGCCATCTTGGCTCCGCCCCCCTCTTATCAAGTTCTTTAATTTTTAAGGTGTCTTCCACACAATTGTAAGATTATAAATCATGGATGACTTGATAATCTGTATCAGTGAAGGGAATTTATACATAGGGAATTCTACACATTGATGAAATAACAGGTTTGAGCCAAAAAGTAAAACATTTGTGCTACCCACATCATGCCATTTTTTGTAAGTATCAAATGAAATATTATTTATAATGTGTGTACTTTATAACTGTAAAGTGTTATGTAAAGTCAGCTATTACTCTTCTCATTTGTATCTCATGGTCTGCCAATTTCTTTAGAAATGCAAGTGTGAATATGCACACACATACAAAACATATAGATATTTATAAAATACATACCATAAATATATGACTATGTTTAACATATATAGACATCAATGATAAATCTATATAATATAAAATTATGCTCATTTCATTTCTCTGACAAGCAACTGAATTCGTTCCTGCCTTCCCATATATGTTTTCTTTCATTTCATTTGTTAAAGTAAAAAAGTAGAAGTGGAATAAAATCACATAGCTGGAAAATATCATTTTGTTTATTCTCCAAGGTGTTCAATTTTGTTGTTGCTGTTCAGTCATTTCGGTTGTGTCCAACTCTTCACGACCCCATTTGGTGGTTTCTAAGCAAAGATACTGGGTTAGCTTTCCATTTCCTTCTCTAGTTCATTTTACAGATGAGGAAATTGAGGCAAACAGTTAAGTGGCTTGCCTAGACCCACACAGCTATTAAGTGTCTGTGGCTGGATTTGAACTTTAGAAAATGAGTCTTCCTGACTTCAAGCCCACCACTCTATCTATTGTGCCACCTACCTGCCTATTACTTTATCTACTACCATGTTATTATTGCATATTGAGTAAATAGAGACATGTGAACTTGCTTTCACTAAAGAATCCTAACCTCCCTTTATTTCCATGCCCCACTTTCCCTATTTTCCTTTCACTTATTACATATCCAGTCCCCATGATAGATGTTGGCACTTGCTCTTCTTTTACCATAGACTCTTATGGGATCACATATTTTAAACTTAAAAGACATTGACAGCTATCAAATGTATACCCCCTTCCATTTTGCAGATGGGGATACTGAGGCACAGAACGATTAAGTGATTTGCCCACGGTGATAGAGCTAAAAAATGTTTGGAGTGAGATTTAAACTCCATTCCTCCTGACTATAGGTCCAGTTCTTTTTGATTTATTTACATTGGTTAATAATGTAGGATAGTATTGCAGTTGGTGACTATGTCCTTTCTTTTATCCATAGCCTGTGTTTCATCAATAACTTACTTAAATAGGTCAAGATAGCACTTAACTGCACTAATAGCCTTTTCTCCTTTTTATTTTCAGCCTGTCTTTTTGCTAACTTTGTTCTTTGTTCAAAATAGTCTCTGATCTGACTGTAACCAGATAGCTGATTCAAAAATTATCTCCACAGTACTAATGAGTCATTTCCTGTCATTGAAATATAATCAATTTCCTTTCTGGTGATGTTTTTCAGTGTTTGCCACAACCATTGATAATTTTCTTGAAGTAATTATTCATGCTGAATAGAGGTATGAATTTGCTGTAGTCTGCAAATATTTAACTTCTTTCATTCTTTATTCCTGACCCATATTTCTGCATGCAGTTCTCATCACTTTAACCTATTCTTATCTTTGTAGGGATGTCACTACACATGTCTTCATGACCATTGGAACAAATTGTTCTCATGTGCCTATTTCTCTGTTCCCTCTACCCCCGACCCCCAGGAGAAATCTTCACATGATTGGGGTAGACATTCTCTAACTCACTGATGGGTTTGAGGCCTGTCAGACACCCTCAACCTGGCTTAGCCTGTCTGCTAAGATGCTTTTACCTTGGGGTGGCCACTGTGCATGATATAGCTTCTTGGAGTCACAGGAGAGAGTGGGGTGAAGGAGGACAACAAAAATGGATAAGTAGCCCTGAAAAGGGCTAAGCAAGCCCTCACACCAGAGGTGCTAGTACTCCCTGAACATTCCATACTCCCCAATATAGGAAGAGTAGGGGGCCATCAGGATCCCTGCAGGGGGGAAGACTGATCCAGGTCAGAAACTGAGCAGGTCAAAGCTTCCATGTGAATTCAGCGGTGAGATCAGGCCACTACTGGCCACAACACTACACATCTGGACAAGGGAGTAAAAAGTAGATGGTGGAAGGAAAGGACTTTTTAGGGGCTTCCGTTTAATTCTTTTAAAATTCAAGTAGGTTGGTGAATTTTCTGTGCCTTTACACTGCTATTTGTCGTTTTCCACCCACCTCTTAGAAATTGCTTCTCTTTCGTTCTTCAGAATTTCATTTTCGAGAACTTCCTATGCCTCCAGGACTGTGTTCCCTGCAAAATTTTAGTCTGAGTTCCTACCTATTCCAGTTCTTTGAAATCTACTCTCTCCAAATCTAGAGTAAATATCAGATTATTCTTGATTTTTCTATCCTTCTAATTGCCTTTTTTGGAGCTAAATTTTCTCTCTAAATCACTTTCCTTACATTCCTGGTTAAAAGTATGGGACTTGGAGTCAGAAGACCTGGGGCTGTTTTCTAGTTTCCACACTTACTAGTTATGTGACCCTAAGCAAGTAATTTAACCTTCATTAACTTCATTTTTTCTCCACTGTAAATTAGGGTCAATAATACTGGTATTCTACTTCACAGAGTCGTTCAAAGGAATGCATTTTTACCAACATTTAAAGCTCCATAGAAATTTCAGCTTTGGGGTGGGTGAATGGGAACTAGACTATAATTTCTTTACTTTAGGGAACTACCTACAAAGAAATTCATTTTCTCTGATATTTATAACCTTAGAAAGTTGCCCGGGGCATGATAAGGGTAGGTGACTTGTCAAAAGTTAGTAGGTAAAAGAGGTTAGACTGGAGCTTATCTCCTCTGGATGGCTCTCTGTACACTCTGAGCTCCCTGCTGTTGTTGCCATAGACGTCAGCATCACTATTATCTTGATTATAATTAATGTTATTCAGAGTCGACTGCATTTAAGGTTTTGAGAAAGGAAGGCAGGAAGGCAGGAAGGCAGGAAGGCAGGAAGGCAGGAAGGCAGGCAGGAAGGAAGGAAGGAAGGAAGGAAGGAAGGAAGGAAGGAAGGAAGGAAGGAAGGAAAGAGCCAGTAAACCCCAAGTTAAGTTGGCAGCTTCTGGCCATTATAATTTACCTTCCTTTGGAGAGGAGAAGGGAGAGGGAGAGGGAGAGGAAGAGAGAGAAGGAAAAAGAGAGGGAGAGGGAGAGGACGAACTGAGCTACACAACTAGGTGGGTCCCCTTTCAGGCAGCTCGGTCTATTCACAGGTTGTGTTTGTCCTTCATTTTTGAAAAGGACCATGACATTGGAAATGATGACATTCCTGCAGTTGAGATTGGACCACAACAGGTCCCTGCCCAGACTCACTTACTGGCTCTGTTGGGCCCTCCTGACTTAGAGTGAATGTCAATGGTAACTGTTTCTCTTTGGAACAGCAACCCTGAGCATCTTCCTCTCCTAGCTTGATTTTTTTTTTCTTTTTTATAATTAAAGGGGCCATCCCTTGACTCACTTCTTTAAGAGGCCTATTCACTGAATGGGCTTTACCTCACTCTAATTGAGTACATGAAAAGGCCTTCCCCTAAAAGGGCCAGAGTTTCCCATTGCATCCTGGGTCATTTCCAGTCATCCTGATGAGTATCTGGTCACTGGATCCAGATGGCTCTAGAGGAAAAAGCGAGGCTTGTGACCTTTCACAGCCCTCCCTCACTGAGATCAAAGTCAACTGCAAGTCATGTAATCATTTCCCTGATGCCATGGTCCTCTTCAAAAATGAAGGACAAACACAACAATGTTATTATTATTGTTATTATGCAGGATCATTTCCTGGGTCAGTGGGCTGGGCAAAGTAGACACATTATCTCTTGAGATTTTGGTTGTCAGAGTACTTGCCATGAGCAGGAATCTTTGTGTGTGCCCTTCAGGGCTCACTGAGGGACACCTGGTATCTGGGGTTGGCTTGATGCTCTTCACCTTCCTTAGTCACCAAGTCCACAACAGCTGGCAAGCTGCAGTTAATCATGGGTATTTTCCTCTGAAGACTATAAAGAGATGAGCAATGGATCAGTGACAACTGTGATTGCTGTCTTTTGTGTACACATTAAGTACACCAGGCTATCCAGCGTGACACCCCGAGTGCATCAGCCCATGTGCCTAGAGACATGTAATGCCTATGTAGCTTTGTCTGGTCACCAAATACTGCTTCCTATTGACCTGCTCCCTGGAATTTATCCTTCTTGGCATAAAGTAAGAGCAAAGATGCCTTACTGGGAGCTTCCAAGAATAATCCAGAGCTGATTTCTGGGTATGGAATCTGCTGGAATTGTTATCACATTAAAAAGAGCCATTTACATTTTCTGCACGTCTGAGCTTGGCCTGCCTCTGAGAAGGAAAGCTCATACAGTTTGATCAAATGGCTAAAATGAGTCTATTCACAATCTTGCAGCTTTTGGTCTTGGGAATTTAAATACAGTTACATATCACCCACAATTGTCAATACATATGTATTTGGTTTGAGAATAGAAGCTGATAGTCCTTTTCTGGACATGGGGTTCAATTTTCCTCTTTGAATAAATAGAAATATTACTCCCAAAGCTGGGAATCCTGAGAAGTCAGTCTTTCCCAAAGAAAACCTGGCTTCACAGACTTTTTTTTAATTTTTGAAATCCATAGAATACGTGTATTTTTTTTACCTTTTCTTTTTTCTTTGTTTTTCTTTTCAGCCTGCAGGCCTAGCTCTCTCTCCTGTAGCTTCCTCCATGAAATAGCATTGAACCCTGGTATCAACCTCAATGTTTTACAGTGAGAGAGCCCATACCTTGAGACTCTTCTCTCTGAGCATTTCTGTCTGATTCAGGCTTATGCTGGGAATTCCTTGAGCCTGACAATCATGATTGTTCCAACCATTTGTATTCAGTTACCATTTGAATTACTACCTACTATGGCAAGTTCTTGAATTTTATTTCTCATTCTGTATTGATCACCTGCTTAAACTTAAACATTTACATACAGTGTGTCCCAAAAACGTTGGTGCATTTAAGGTATCAAAATTTACAAATAGTTTTAGTAACTCAAAGACATTTATTTAGTAGCTTTTAAAACTTTATAGATTTAATAACTTAATGGGGACATGGTACTTTCGGGGCTATAGTACTTTTTAGTACTTTAATACTTCATAGTACTTCTTAAAGCGATGTGGATGAAGAATACCTACTGGGCATATTACGATATGTGGTAGAATAGACAAACTATAAATCTCATCCATCAGTGCATGTATCTTGGTATAGAAATTGCAGTGAACAAGGAGTTGGGACAAGAAATGGCTAAGAGGAAGACAGTTATCTGGATTACCTTTAGAAAAATGAAGGTACTTTAATGACCAGGGTTCTCCTTGACACCAAAGCTATTTTGATCCTAACATTTTTTCTGGTGATATGGTATGTCTGTGTCATGAAATAGAGATGAAAGAGTCAAAGCTGATGATCACCTGAAGTAAAAAGGTGCACAGCAGGTATGAGTAGATTTCACCAAGAAGTAACTATGTAGGGAAAGTGGCATAAAGGATGTCATTAAAGATATATGTGATTCAAAAAGAAGATACAATGATCACATTATGAGAGCAAGGGGTAAGAGATGGAAAATGCTTATATCATTCTGGTAATATCATAAGGTTAAAAAGAACTCAAGGAATAACTTAACACAATGGGTCTGCCCCTTGTGGTAAACTGATAGGACATAAAGATATACAGAATTGGCAGGTACAGATAGCTCATAATCTGAATCATTGAAGGGAACACTCACATTATAGACTATTGGAGGGTATCTTTTCTACTTTAAAATATTCTTTTTTCCAGTGAAACACTGGATATCTTACTGATATTGATCAATGCATCTATGAACATCTTCTGTTTTAATGACCTTAGGCTAGGTGAGGATGGCTACAAAACAGGATAAAGAATGGCTCTTGGAATTTATAATTTAGCTGGTGAGACCAGACGTAAACATATGAAAAGTTAATTAACAATAAAACTTTTGAATAGTTCAAGGAAGCTATAGAGTCATGTTGCATGGCAGCACATAATTATTTACCAAATAAATTGTACAGAAGTTAATTGCTATAGGAATAGAGAAGATGGAGAAGTCACTTCAGGTTGGAGAACCAGGCAAGACTAGAAAAGAAGTGGGGTTTGACCTGGGTATTTAAAGATTTGGATTGAGGGAGTGGCAGTGAAAACCTCAAGTGTGCAGAATACATACAAACCTGTGTTCTCTCAATTAGTATTTAGTCTTTTATAAACCAGCATGGATTTGGAGGTCAATTGTCAGAAAAGTTCGAGAATGTGTGATTCCCCAAGGCCCTTTTGGCTTCAGGGATTTCTTTGCTAAATTCAAGGATTTGGACAAACCTTGTTCCAAAAATATGGTTTTTTTTTTCAGAAGTCTTAGTGCAGTTTTGATCTGTTAAAGTTTAAAACTGTACCAATATTTTGGAGCACCTTGTGTAGTAGTTTACTTCTATCTTAGTATTTATGTGGTTGAATTCAGTATTCATTCTTAAATATTTATAGATCTAGATCTATCTAGATCTAGATCTGTCTAGATCTCTCTGTCTCTGTCTCTTGATCTAGTGATCTATCTAAATATCTATCTATACGTGTATGTTGCTGAAAAGAAACCACATTAAAATGTACAGAGTGGTGTGGTGGGTGCTGATGTTCCCTGCTCTACCAAGTCATGTGACTTTGAGTAAGTAACAGCCTCCCTGAGACTGTTTCTCCCTCTGTAAAATGTGATAGTATACTATTAATCCAAAAGTAACCAACCCTTAAAAATTTCAGTGATCTGAATTTTGTAGCTATGGGAGTGTTACTGTTATAGATAGATAAATCAATAGATCGATAGAAAGATAGATGGATAGATATAGATAAGATAGATCGATAGACAGATGGATGGATCGATGGATAGATAGATGAATAGATATCACATGACATCACATGATATCTATCTATCCATCGATCCATCCATCTATCTATCGATCTATCAATCTTTCTATGTCCACTCATTTATATTTCAATAAATAAGTCTTAGAAAGCTTCTTGAGATTTACAGTGGTTTGTGACTTACTTGCAAGTAAGGATAGGATTATCCTTAAACTCAATGAAATTTTATTTGGGAAGATTAGGCATAAACATGTAAAAGTTAAATAAAAATTTTGAATAGTGGTTCAAGACAACAGGAGAGAAGTCGCAAGGCAAGCTAGGATATATTTTGTGTATGGATAGATAAATCTATGGATATGTGCACAACTAGCATGTTATTGTGTCTGACTCCTTGTGACCCCACTTAAGATTTTCTTGGCAAAGATACTGCAGTGGTTAGCCATTTCCTTCTTCAGCCCATTTTACAGGTGAGGAAACTGAGGCAAATAAGGTTAAGTGACTTGTCTAGTAAGGTCATAGTAAGTGTCTGAGACTGGATTTAAACTCAGGTCCTCCTAACTCTGCTATCCCTGCACCACCTAGCTAGAAAACATACATATGTCTGTATAATGCATTTTTTGTCAGAAGAGCACTGTCTGCTTAGAATGTGTTATATATTGGATAGAAAACTGCTGTTGGATCAGAAAGCTCTGACTGGGTTGAAATTTCCCTTCTTACTTACATTGGGTTACCCAGAATAAGTAACTCAACTTCTCAGTTCCCCAGAGAAGATTACAACTTGTGTTTGTAAAGGGAGTTCCTCACTAGGAATTCCATAAGCTGATTAAATCACAGGTCTAGTTAAATAATCAAATATACATACGCATACACACACACACATACATATATACATATGTGTACACATATGTACATATGTATTTCTAGATATATGCAAATATGCATATATGCCACCTCTAAAATGATGTGTTTTTAATAAATAAATTTATTTATTTTTAGTTTTTGACATTCACTTCCATAAGTTTTAAATTTTCTCCACCTCCCTGCCCTCCCCCCTCCCCAAGATGGTGTGCAATCTGATCTAGGCTCTACATATACATTCATATTAAATATATTTTCACATTAGTCATGTTGTATAGAAGAATTAGAACAAATGGGAGGAAGCATGAGAAAGAAAATACAAAACGAAACAAAAAAGCACAAATAGTATGCTTTGATATGCATTCAAACTCCACATTTCTTTCTCTGTATATGGATGGCATTTTCCATCATGAGTCTTTTGGAATTGTTTTAGGTCCTTGAATTTCTGAGAAAAGGTAAGTCTATCAAAGTCAGTCATCGCACAATGTGGCTGTTACTGTGTACAAGGTTCTCCTGGTTCTGCTCACTTCACTCAGCATCAGTTCATATAAGTCTTTCCAGGTTTTTCTGAAGTCTGTCTGCTCATCATAAAATGATGTTTTTGATGGGAGAATTAATAGGTATACTGTATACCAAAAACAAATAACACTGTTCATAGATTGTGTTGTCCTTTTTTTCATCTTTTTTTTTTCATTTTCCCCAGATTTGGGGAGAAAACAGGGCAGATATTTGGAATGATACAATAACATCCCTACCAGTTGGACAAGGCTGTTGTGAGGATCAAAGGAGCCATTGTATAAAAGCACATTGTGAGGGGGAAGAGTTAAGATGGCAGAGAAAAGGCAGGGACTCACCTGAGCTCTCCCCCAAACCCCTCTGAACACCTTTAAATAACACCAAAAAACAATTTGTAGAGCGGCAGAAATGAAAAAAAAGACAGGGTGAAAGAATTTTCCAGTCAGTGACAACTTAGAAGGTCAGTGGGAAAAGTCTATTGAGCCTGGATAAGAGTGAAGCACAAGCTGCTGCAGGCCACACCAGCATATACCTGCAAAGAACAGGCTTTGGGAGATATTGAATCAGTAGTGGCAACAGCAGTTTCTGGAGCTCTCAGACCAGGCAGTGAGGTGGGTCAAATGAGTGGTCAGAAGGAGATTACAGTGTCACTTTGTTACCATCGAGGCAGGACTCTGTTGCTTTGCCCAACCTCAGATTCAGATCTCAGTCCTGGCTGGAAGTGCCAGGGCAAGGAGGATCACTAGCACACCCAGAGCTTGTGGCCACAGTGGAGTGGGCACTCTCGTCACAGTTCTAGGGCAGAAAAGAGCACTTGTGATCTCTCACAAGCCAGTGCACAATACATGAGAGTAGTAAACACATCTCTCCTTAGATCACACCAGAAAAACTGAAAAACTTACAGTGCCTTAGAAGTACTTCTGAAAACAGCAGCACGAAACCCATGAAGGTTGGGACAGTGCACCCTCGATACTGGAAGCAGAGATCTACTTTAACAAAAAGTTAAAAGTCAAGAAATAGGCTGGGAAAATGAGCAAATAACAGAAAAAAATTCTGACTATACAAAGTTGCTATAGTGACAAGGAAGATCAAAATACACACTAAGAAGAAGATAACAAAGTCAAAACTCCTACATCTAAAGCCTCCAAGAAATATTGAACTGGTCTTAGGCCATGAAAGATCATAAAAAGGATTTTAAAAATCAAGTAAGAATGGTAAAGGAAAAATTGGGAAGAGAAATGAGAATTTTGCAAGAAAATCATGAAAAATGAATCAACAGCTTGCTAAAAAGACACAAGAAAATACTGAAGAAAATAACACCTTAAAAAACAGACTAGGCCAAATGATAAAAGAGGTACAAAAAGACAATGAGGAGAAGAATATGTTAAAAAACAAAATTGGCCAAATGGAAAAAGATGAACAAAAATTTACTGAAGAAAAAAAAAAAATCTCCTGAAAAAGTAGAATTGGACAAATGGAAAAGGAGGTACCAAAACTAATTAAAGAAAATAATTCTTTAAAATTTAGAATTGAGTAAATGAAAATTAATGATTTTTTGACAAATCAAGAACCAATTAAAAATGAAAAATGGAAGACAATGTGAAATATCTCGTTGGAAAAGCAACTAACCTGGAAAATAGATTCAGGAGAGATAATCCAAAAGTTATCAGACTACCTGAAAGCTATTATACAAACAAGAACCTAGACAACATGTTTCAAGAAATTATCCAGGAAAACTGCCCTGATATTCTAGAACTAAAGGGCAAAAGAGAAATTGAAAGAATCCACTGATCACCTCTTGAAAGAGATCTCGAAATGAAAACTCCCAGGAATATTGTCATCAAATTCCAGAGCTTTTAAGGTTAAGGAGAAAATGTTGCAAGCACCTGAAAGAAATGATTTAAATATCATAGAGCCACAGTCAGGATAAGACAAGATTTAGTGCTTCTGCATTATAGGATTGGAGGGCTTGGAATGTGATATTCTGGAGGGCAAAGTAGTTAGGCTTACAAACAAGAATCACATAGCCAGCAAAACTGAGTATAATCCTTCAGGGGGAAAAATAAACATTCAGTGAGATAGAGGACTTTCAAGCATTCTTGATCAAAAGACCAGAGCTGAATTGACATTTTGACTTTCACATATAAGACTCAAGAGAAGCTTAATAAGGTAAACAGGAAAGAGAAATCACAAGGGACTTAATAAGATTAAACTATTTACATACCTACATGGGAAGATGATACTTGTAACTCATAAGAAATTTCTTATTATGGCAGTTAGAAGAAGTATATATAGACAGAGAGCATAGGTATGAGTTGAATATGAAGAGATGATATCCAAAAAATAAAATTAAGGGTTGAGAGAGGAATGTACTAGGATAACAGGAAAGGGAGGGGTAATATGGGGTAAATTACGTCACATAAAATAGGCAAGAAAAATATTTTCTAGTAGGTGGAAGAGGGAAGAGATGAGCTAGAATGACTAAACCTTATCCCCATCAGAATTGGTGCAAAGAGGGAATAACATATGCACTCAGTAGTTGAGTATAGAAATCTGTCTTACTCTTCAGGAAAGTAGGAGGGGAGGAGAAATAGAAGAGAGGGCAGACTCAGGGAGGGAGTAGTTAGAAGCAAAATACTTTTGAGGAGGGACAGGATAAAAGGAGAGAATAAATAAATGGGGAGAAATAGGATGGAGGGAAATACAGTTAGAAATAATAACTGTGAAAAAATTTGAAGCAAGTTTCTCTGATAAAGGCCTCATTCCTCAAACATATAGAGAATTGAGTCAAATTTATAAAACTAAGAGCCATTCCACAGTTGATAAGTGATCAAGAGAAATGGATTGCAATCTGCAGATGCAGATTGAAACAATTCTGAAGTACTACCTCATATCTATTAGACTTGCTATTAGGACAGAAAAGGAGAATGAAAATGAAAGAGGGGATGTAGGGAAAATGAAACATTAATGCACCATTGGTGGAGTTGTGAACTGATTCAACTATTCTGTAGAGTAATTTGGAACTATGTCCAAAGGGCTGTAAAACCATGCCTACCCTTTGACCTAGCAGCACCACTTCTAGGTATGTATCCCAAAAGAGAGAAAAAGGAAAAAGGAAAAGGACCTATGTGTACAAAAATATTTAGAGTAGCTCTTTTCTTGCGGTAAAGAATTGGAAATTGAGGAGATACCCATCAACTGGGGAATGGTTGAACAAATTATGGCATGTAATTATAATGGAACACCATTGTGCTATAAGAATAATGAGCAGGATGCTCTCAGAAAAACCTGGGAAGACTTACATGGGCTGATGCAAAGTGAAATGTACTATGTAAAATGTAATAGCAACATTATAAGATTAAAAGAATGAATTATCTTTTTTTTTAATTTTGTTTTTCTTGATGGTTTTTTTGTTCCATTTTCTTTCACAACATAACTAATATGGAAATATTTTGTGTAACTACACATGTATAACCTAAATCAAATTGCTTGCCTTTTTAATGTGGGGGGCGGGGAAGAAAGGAAGAAATTTGGAACAAAGTTTTAAAAAATGAATATTAAAATTGTTTTACATGTAATTATGGAAAAATAGTAAGTAAAAATATTAATAAAAAAGATGGTGGAAAAAAGAAAAAAAATAATTAGACTTTATACATGCCAGGTTTTTGAAAATTTTGTTTTCCCTACCTTTATAGTTTTGCTGTATTTTGTCATATCTTCAATTTTTTTTGTCTAGTAAACATTTTTGTCTAATTTTTGTCTAATAAATATTGCATCTCTTTTTTAAAGTATACTGTCTATTACAAAGAATTTAATGCTATATTTCTTGATTTTTCTGGTGAACATTTATGATAATTTAACATTTCCTAGAGACTCTATCCATGAGAAGCATTAACAATATCCTTCAACTTTGCACATAGATCATTTTAACTAGAACGATCATTTTAGAGTCCAAGACAGAGTTACCTTTGAAGTTATAATTGCAGTGTTTTGTTTTGTTTTTTAATCAGTAATACCATTCATTTTGTTTCTTTTCTTGCTTTTAATCAGTTATCTCTTGTTTCCAAATGGATAATTTATAGAGGGGGGAAGAAAAACCTTACTTTTCTTATATATTTTTTTAAAAAACTTTGTATATGTTACATTTTATCACAGATTTGCTAAATTCAGGAAAAGAAAAAAAAAGCCTTGGTGATTTGTTGAATCTACTGGTTAGCTATGGCAAGATTTCATTTTTATTCTTTGTGGACTTATCATGTGTGCCTGACCTTCTCTTCCATCTGACCTTGGCTACTTCTGGTGGTCATCTTTGATTCCAGCAACTTTTCACCTTACTTGAGGGACAAGATATAGAGAGGACAATCTTCTGTGGCAATTTACACTGTCTGCTCAGATTATTTGAAGGTACCTTGGAGGTAATTGCACCCATTCCAGTTGATATGTCTATCTTAATGTGCAGTCTCCTGTGGAGCAGTCCATTTTTAAACCTCTAACTCCAAAAAATGAGAAGTTGACAATCTTAAATGTTTCTTTACTTGGTGAAGGGGCAAGGTTTGGGGGTGGGGGGAGGAGAAGAAATTCATTTACTGAAAACTTTGATGCTACAGACTCCTCGTGGAAGCTGCTTGTAGTATTGGCTAGGCTCTGTTAAAACAGACTTCTCTGCAATAATTTTTTTTTCTAATTAAAATAATAATAACCAAATTTGTTAATAGATATGGAAAGAGCAATGCATTTCCCCTATCAATATAATGTATTTAAGTCTTTGTGGTTTTGTGTGTGTGTGTTTCCTGTCTCCTGGCTCCCGTTATCATACCTTTGTACTAGATTTCCCAATGTCTGAAATGTACTGTCAGCCTCTTAGCATTCTTTGTTTCCTTCAAAACGCTGGCCAAGCACCACCTTCTACAAGAGGCCTCACCTGTTCTATCCATCTATTAATGCCCTCTCTTACCTTCCCTTTTCTATTCCTCCCTCCAAAAAAAAATGCCTTAAATTTATTTTGCCTAATGCTTAAATTTATTTTCTGATACATAAAGACTGTCATTCTGGACAATTCACTTAACCACTCAGTGTTCTAGGCAGATCTTTAAGACCATAAATTTCATAGACTATGCAGAGATACATTTGTAGAGGGAAATTTCTCATCTAGGAGTTCATATGTGAAGGAAATCACATGTCCAGTCTCCATCCCTATTTATTTTGAATATATGTATTTCCACACTTCTTGTCTTCCATAATAAAAGGGCAGAATTGATTTCATTTTTGTATTTATATCTCCAATACTTAGCACATAGTAAGCACCTAAAAATGCTTGTTTATACACACATACACGTGTGTCTGTATGCATATATGCACACAAACACATATATGTACATATATGCATATATTCATATGTTTATTCACATGTCTACTATATTCAACTGTTAATTAAATAAAAATTCATTAGGTATCTAGTATATCCAGAATCTGTACTAAATACTCTAGTGAACTGATTTAGTTTAATTTAGATGAGTAAGACTTGGTTCTGGCTCTGAAAGGGTTTACAGACTGGGAGAGAAGAAAAAGGAAGATGAAGACCAAAGGAACTCAAAATTCTTATTAGGTCTGATGATAACAGCACTTGATTTGAAGTCAGAAGCCTTAGAATTATAAAAGACTATGTAGAAAAAGTGGAAGGAAGGTCAGGTAACAGAAGATAAAGGCAAACTTGTGAGAAGGATACAAGATAAATGATTGTTTTCCATTATATTAATAACCCTTTGATATAGGTTTTTTTAATTTTTTTTTATTCAAGGACAAGCACCTGTAGGTCAGTCAGCCAGGCTCTGAAGAACATGGCTGATAGTTGAAAAAGATTGCCATAATTCTCTGTGAACAGGCTCCTTAGTCTTGGGAGGGACCCTATCTAACTAGGAGACTTTACTTCTGTTTAGAATGCAAACAGAATCTAATCTAGATAAATTTCTGGCCCAAAGCAATGACCACAAGCCCTTGTGTCCTTAAGAATGGTCTCCTTAGAGATGGATTCCCCTGTCCAGACTGTTGGAGGGGGCTGAATCTCATGATCAAGCCACACTCTCAGGGGGAGAAGCTAAAGACTCAGCCCACCTCCTTATTTAAATGTCCATCAATCAGATTTGATTTCTCTCCTCAGGGGCATTCCCTTTCAAAAAAAATTAAGGCATTGGATATTTCCATTAGAGGTTTTTGGTTACTGAAAGAAACCACTGATCATCCATTTATTGGTTCTTAGCTAGCCTAATTAATAATTTGACTAATAATTACTCAGAAAGTCTGTCTCTCAGGTTTTTCATTCATCACAGATGTTAGGAGGACTAAAGGTCAGAATGGGCAGAAGCTGTGGAGAAAGATAAGAGTAACAAAATAGTTTTTCATTGTTTTTTTTTTTTTTGCTAGCTTAGGGAAAAGTGGAAGATTAAAGAAGAGATAGGACAACATGCATGGAATGATGATAACCGAAGACTGAGAAAAGACAGAGTTATTCTAATCCATATTTTGTTTCTGTTTTCTCTGCCAAGGAAAATATCCTGTGGGCTATAAAGACTAGGGGGGAAAAAGAGTTCATAAACTTGATACTCAAGATAAGTAAGGAAATATTTAGAGAATACCAAGCTAGGTAGAGACAACTAGGTGGTGCAGAAGATAGAGTGCCAGGCCTGCAGTCAAGAAAACTCATCTTCCTAAGTTCAAATCTGGCCTCAGACACTTACTAGCCGTGTGACCCTGGGCAAGTCACTTAAACCAGTTTTTTTCAGTTTCCTCATCTGTAAAATGAGCTGGAGAAGGAAATAAATGGCAAACTACTTCGGTATCTTTCCTGAGAAAACCACAGGTAAGGTGACAAAGAGTCAGACGTGGCTGAAAACAACAAACCTAGTTACCCTTGCTCAATCACCCACTCAACAAGTAATCATTAAGTTCCTACTACATGTCAAACACTGTACCGAAATCTGAGCTACAAATAAAAAAATAAAAATAAAACAGTCCTTACTCTCAAAGAGCCTGCATTCTATACTTGAAGAATTAAAGTCACTTGGTCCAAATGAACAACAGTTTCACATATTGAAAGAACTGGGAGCTGTCATTCTAAGTCACTATCAGAGATATATGAAAGATTATGGAGAATTGCAAGGGTAAAATAGTACAGAAAAAAAGCAAATGTTGTCCTGGTATTATGGTGGGGGGGGGGGAAGCAAGAGAGTAAAATCTTAAAATTGTAAGCTAATGAACTGACAAAATATTAAAATATATCATAAAATTATTTGGTAAACATTGAGAAAATGATTGTAAGCAAGGATCCCAAAGAGACAGCATGACTTCATGAATACAGGCCATGACATTTTTGAACATGGCCAACATGGAGATTTGTTTTGCTTGAATATGTGTATGATGCCAGGGTTCTGTATTTTTTTTTACCTTTCAATCTTTTTGAGGGGGGGGAGAGTAGAAGGAAGAAAAAAAATGCTCAGTACTTGAAAAAAATTATTATTTTTTAAATTATCAAAGTATAGCTCAAATAAAGAAAAAGAGGCCATGCTGGAAGAACATTTTCTTTTTTGACAGGATTATGAAACTGCTAGTTAATAATAATGCTGTTAATATGGATTGTCTAGATTTTAGCAGATTATTTGATAATTTCACTCTTACTGTCTGTTTCAACAATCCGGCTAGCAGCTGTTGTGGGGGTGTAAGATCCACCCACAGCCAGCACCCAGAAAGCTGCCAACAGCACAGGTTCTTTGGATCTGCTTAACTAAGGAAAGGAAGGTTAAAGGATTGGCAAGCTTACTTTAATTCAGCACACAAATATCATTCACTTAGTTCAAGGGGAAAAGCCAGCACACTGAACTTCAGAGCAAAATACAAACAAATAACAAATATCAACAGACAGACCCAATACAATTCATAGTTACCAACATCTAGGTTCAGCCTGGGAGCTCAGAACAAGGGCTGGCCCAGAGTCACATGCACCACCACTGCTGCGGCAAAGAGCTCCAAGGAAGAGGAGGCCAACCCCTGGTTTTATATCTTTTTCGGCATCAGGGGTGAGTCACACATGTGACCTAAAATTGTCACACAGAGGCAACTTAAACCCACATGGTCTAAGAGCCTCTGCTGTCCCAGACACGTAAACTAGGCCCTCCCTGGAGTTAGCCCCACCTTAGTTGCCAATCCACACCCACATAG
>CM053625.1:44807966-44838508 GCA_028646595.1 Phalanger gymnotis | reverse complement strand
GGGTTGTGGTTTTTTTTTTTGGTTCTGTTTCACCTTTCTCATGAGACATGAGAAAATTTATAAATTAATTCAATGCCTAGTTATACCTGGAAGTTATATGGGACGCCATGCCTTCTTGGGGAGGGGGGGGAGGGAGGGAAGAAAATCTGGAACCCAAAATTATGTAGAACTGTATGTTGCAATCTAAAAATAAAAAAAATGGAAAAAAAATCAAATCAAAAAAAAAAAAAGAAAATATTCATAAGAACACTTTTTGTGGTAGCAAAAAACTGGAAACTAAGAAAATGTTAATCAGGAAATGACTGCAAAGATTATGGTATATAAACAAAACTGGAATATTATTGTATGATAAGAAATGATTAAAGCGATGGACTCAGAAGAAAAGAAAGATGTATATCAAATGATATGGAGTCAAATGAAGACAAGAGAACAATCTATATGATGACAACATTATAAAAAATTCTGAAAGAACTATTATGAGAGGCCAACAGTAAGATGTCAATAAAGAAATGTATACAAATCAATGAAACCTTTTATAAAATGCACAGAAAAGAACAGAATGGGAAATTCAAAGGGAAACACAAACAACTACGTCAGCTTTGAAACTAACATGTTGAATTAATTATATGCTTTAAAAAAAAAAACCCAAGATTTACATAATAGATATTTGAGGTATCATATACAACCCTTTTCTTGTCCTTTTTAACAGGGAAATGTTTGTGTTTGTCAAGTTCAAAATTTTAAAAATTAAAATTAAAACTCTGAAAGAAAAAAAAAATTAAAGAACTTGCCATCAGGCAAATCTTGAACCCCGATTTTCCTGACTTCAAGGCCAGTTTTCTATCCACTTTGCCATGCTGCCTCTCAGAGCAAATAATACTAATTTTTTTAAAGTTAGAAAGATAGATTCAAATAGTTTTAATGATAAACTCATAGTTACAAAATTAGTGGGTGGCAGAGCTGGGATGTGAACCCATGTCTTTCAGACTTCAAAATGAATGTTCTTCCTATTATTCTCTCCTGACTCAGTAAGATTGACTGTCCTGGCCTGGTGACAGAATGTATGCCTTTCATCCCATACCCAGCCTGGATAAATTGAAAGAGGCTCATCACCAGATTGGTCTCAGGGTGACAAACTTTTTAGCTGTAGCAGCTTTAGAAGACTGTCTCAGAATTCACAGACAGGTTGCAATCCCAGTTACTGGAGGGAGGACTTACATTGGCAAAATTACGGATTCTTGAAATATTGAAGTGAGAGCTTGAGAATATAAAAAAGATATTCCCCCTTGGGGAAGATTTAACATATATGTGTGTGTGTGTGTGTGTGTGTGTGTGTGTGTGAAAGAGAGAGAAAGAGAGAGAGAAAGCATAGGAGGTTCCATTTTTTCTTAAATTATAATGCTTTATCTATCCATGTATTCATCTACCTATCAGCTATCTGTGCTCATTCATTCATTGATTTAACATATTTTAATAGCAACACATTTCCCTGTTTAGTATAATTTTTTAATTATGTAATTAATATATTTTATTATGTAGCACTTGTAGAAAAATTAACTTGAAGATATAAAAAACTGTTGAAAATTAATTTAGTCAATTACATTGACTCAGATATTTATTAAATACTCTAATTTCCCAGAGAACTAATTTCTCTTGCAATCTTCAATTGTTTTAGAAAGATTTTTTTTTTCTTTTTGTTACTAAATTGAAGAAGGTCAACCATTTTTGACATCAATAACAAACATCCTTTATTTACCTCCATATGTCCAGGATCTGCCACAGCCCCTCCATGTGTTAGAGGAGGGTTGCATAAGTGCCTGTTACTGAATAATTTATCATTCAGCCACCAACCTTTTGGTGAAAAACTTCTTTGAATTTAGGTTGGTCTTTAGATGACAGACATTCAAAGTGGCACCGACTCTCTTCTGAAAACCTTTCTAGAACACGGTAGGATTTGTTAGAACTCACCCTAGGGTCCTCTCAATAAGATGAGTGCTGAAGTCCTACCTTTCCTACAGACAAAACAAAAATGAGGAAACATGAAGGACTTTTTTGGATGCTATTATTGTTGTTTGTCCTTTGTTTTCAAAGAGGACCATGACATCATGGAAATGATGACATGACTTGCAGTTGACTTTGATTTGAGGGAAGGAGGACTGTGCAAGGTCACCAGCCTCACTTTCTCCTCCAGAGCCATTTGGGTCCAGTGACCAGATATTCATCAAGACTCCTAGAGACGACCTAGGATGCAATGGGAGACCTTGGCCCTTTTAGGCTGAGGTCTTGTCAGGTTGTCACTTTGAGTTAGGTAACAACCATTCAGTGAATAGGCCTCTTTAAATCTAAAGTACTGAGAGCAAAAGTGTTTTTGTCTGTTTTTGTTTATGTTTTTGTTTCTTAAGACATATGATACACGGCCTCTTCAATGAGCATAGAGCTTGGGTTTCCAAGCTTTGTTCTCCACATCAAGATGGTCTCTAAACCCTGAAACTGACAACCTGAAAATCAACCTACCCTTCCCCTCAAATATTTTGACCAGTTGGGAACGATGTACATCCTGAAAGCATCCAGAACATGAGGTGGTCAGGGGAGACTAGGTTTAATTGATCGTCCTTGATGCTTACAGCTGATTATTTTGCAAACAAAAGACAACAATTTAATGATTAGGCAGAAGAAGATTAATAAAACAGACTTGTAAGTCTGGCCCTATAAGAACAGTTTTGAGGATAATAAAAATATTTTATGGGTTTTTGCTTCTGTTTTGTTTGTCTTTCAGGGCAAGAAGAAAACCAAAAGAAGGCACAGGGTGGAGTGAAAAATGACAGATAACAGAAATGACACAGAACCAGTACTTTGCTCTTGTTTTGCTTCTGCTCCCCCCATTCCTAGAAGAATACCACCACACTGGAAAGGATGAATCAATATATGTTAAGAGAGACATAAAGCAAAATATAAGAGAGAAGACAATGAGATCACATTGTTTCCCTCAATAAGTCACCAGGCCTGGATAGAATGAATTTCAGGACCCTGAAAAAACTTACAGATGAAATTACTGATAGTTGAAAAATCATGGAGTTTTGCAGTAGTGAAAATGAGCAAATGGACTTTAAATTTTCATAAAGAGGAAGAAGGTAGATTCTTGAAACTACAGATTGATGAGATGCACTTTGATTCCTGACAAAATTAGAAGACATATTTGTAAAGGAAGCCATTCAAAAGTAAAAGATGCTTTTTGGAAAGTAACGAGTTACCCTAATGACTCGTAATCATCAATCAAAGCCTAGAAGACCATTTGTCATAGATGGTGTGTGTGTGTGTGTGTGTGTGTGTGTGTGTGTGTGTGTGTGTATGTGTGTGTTGGGAGGAATTCTGCGGCACTCAAATGAGGGTTGGTTTAATTCAACAAACATTTATTAGCTATGATGGACAAGGCACTGTTCTAGGTACAAATATATGACATTGGACATGTTCTCAAAACACTTACAAACTAACTGAGATACAGGAAAGTATGTACATAAATAGAGATACATATAAAGGAGTAGTTGCAGTAAAAAGCTTTGAAGAAGTTGAGTCAGGAGAGTTCACTTTCACTCCAGATAGTCAGCGAAGGCCTCATGAAGAAGATACGTGAATTCAATTTTGATGAAACAGTAGGATTTCAATATAGACAGAAATTAAACGGCAACGAGGAGTCTGTTATAGTCATAAACAAAAGCATGGATATGTGAAAAGGCAAAATGAGTCTCAGGAAGAAGAAATTGGATGATTCATTGGAGTGCAAAGAAGAGCCTTTATGCAAAGTTGGATAGAATGTAGGGATTAAAGTTGCAAAAGTAGTTTGGAATCATGTGCAGAGTGCTAGGATTACGAACATATATTTTATTCAGTAGATAATGGGGAACCACCAAAGGTTTTTGAGTAGAGGACCAACAGGATAAAAACAATATATTAGGAATATTATTTAGGTGAAGGTTTGTAGCAATGGGGGTGGAGGGGAAGGGACAGAATTGATATGTCAACTGACCAGATGTATAGTGTAAAGAGAAACGGAGGAGTTAAAGGTAATTTCCATATTCTAGGCCTGGATAGCTGGGAGAATGGAAGTGTTAGCCACAGAAACAGAGAAGTTAGGAGGATGGTCAGGTACCTTCTAGCTGTGAGATGTATCATTTCATAATATCAAGTGATTTATTGAGGAAAAAATTATCATAACTTTCATATCCAACTACCAAATAAGCATTTTCAATGTATTTCAGAAAAAGAATCAGATAGCCCTTCTAGGAGTAGGAGAACCTAGATTTTAGACTTGACTCTGTTGGAATTTATTATGTGGCCTTCCCTTTACCTTCTCCTCTAGCCCTGGGCCACTTAGACCTCATCTGGGCCAGGAAGAAAGCAGAAAAACCAGTCAATACCCAGTGTATCCTCATTTTGCCCATCCCCCACACCTTGGAGAGTTTTGACCTATTTAGGGCACCTTGAATTTTCCCATTGCTTGGATGAAATCAAAGTCACTAAGTCTATTCCTTGGTGAGATGGAAGACATCCAGAACTTACCATTTTCCCTATCACTATGGCCTCTAGACACTTGGGAACTGTAGCTGGCCTACTGATGCAAATTAAGGACAATTGGGGCTTGCCTTCCACTGTACTTTTAGTACTTAGTATTAGGTGCTTAGTACTTCTAGATGCTTTTTCTACTTCCATTCCCAGCACTTGGCACATATTAAATGAAAATAAATCTTTTTTCATTCATTCTTTGATGGTGATTGGATCTCTGATTTCATTGGCATAAGGAATACCTGAAGAGGAAGCTACCTGTACCAATTGAGGTAGGTACCCTCTCTGCAACACAACATCTTAGATTCCTGGGGCAGTAAGACATTTTGTGACTTGCCCAGGATCACACAATCATATGTGCCAGAAGTAAGGTTTTAATTCAGGTCTTCTTGGCAACATGGCTAGTTTCCTATCTACTATGTCATGATGACTTTTTCAAAATCACCTAGATAGATAAAATTGGGAGATCTGAGTTGTGAGGTAATTTAGAACACTTCTACCATGCTCAGGCAAGATTTATCCTCTATGATACAAGATGTCCAGTAACAGAGAGCTCATTGCCTCCTAAGACAATCCATTCAGTTTTGGGGTAGTTCTAAGTATTAGGAGATTTTTCCTCACAAGGAATAGGAATATGACTCTGAGCAACATCCACCTACTATTTCAAGTTCTGCCCTCTGAGTCCTACAGAAAAAGTCTAATCTCCTTTCCATGAGACAGCATTTCAAATGTATTAGACAGATGCCATGTCACCTCTAAATATTCTCTTCTTCAGGCTAAACACCCCCAGTTCCTTTAGCTGATCTTCACAACCCTTCCCCCTTGGGATCTAAATTTTTTCATCTATAAAATAAGAATATAAGACTTGATAATATCTGAACTAAGTATCTTATGATTTATTTATCAAAAATAAATGTCAGGCCATGAATCATTTTTATAAAAATATTTTCCACTCTTAGATCTTTGGCCAATAGAATTTTCTTCACCTAGAAAACTACCTTACTACAGGTGAATGGGGCTTTGTGAAGTTATTCTCTGTGTCACTGGGGAAAAAAAAAAACATTGCTAGCATAGCCCCATCAATTATTATCATGAGTTATCAGAACCCCTTATAAAAGCAGCTGCTCAGAACCATTTCATCAAAACTCCAATCACCATCACCATGTTGGCTATGTAGGAAAAACCTGAAGAGGTAAAATTCATCTTCTAAGCCACTCCTTTTCCATTATCCCAGTCTCTTTGGGTTTCTAGGCCAGTGACTTAATTTTCTACCTCGCTCTCACTTTTGAGAGGCAGCAGGCTATAATCCAAAGAGTGTTGGTCTTGGAGTCCTGAGAGACCTGGCTCTGAGTGAATGAAGTGATTTGACCGTGTTGATGTTGTTATTCAGTAGTTTTAGTCATATTTGACTTTTTGTGACCCCATTTAATGTTTTCTTAATAAAAATATGGTAGAGTTTTATCATTTCCTTCTCCAGAGCATCTCCATTTTACAGATGAGGAACTGAGGCAACTAGGGATTAAATGTTTTGCCTAAAATCACACAACTAGCAAATGTCTGACACCAGATTTAAACTTTTATCTTCCTGACTCCAGGTCCCATGCTGTATGTGCTATAC
Source organism: Phalanger gymnotis (assembly GCA_028646595.1). NCBI lineage: Eukaryota > Metazoa > Chordata > Mammalia > Diprotodontia > Phalangeridae > Phalanger > Phalanger gymnotis. The sequence continues at coordinate 44,832,330 of CM053625.1, read as the reverse complement.
CAGCTAGCTGCCCCAATTTGATCACAGGTAAGCCTAATTAACAAAAAAAATAATGCTTCTTTAATGTTTATGAAGCATTTTGCATATGTTAATCTCATTATCCTCAGCAAGGCACTTAAGGACAAAGTGAGATCATTTTGTAAAATGCTTGGCAAACCAAAAAGTGCTTTCTAAATGCTAGATATTATTATCCTCAGAACAAACCTGGGAAGCAGTTGCTGTCATTATCCTTATCTTAGAGAAGAGAAAATTGAGGAAAATGGTGAAAAAGTCCAGGGTCTTACAGCTAGTGAGTGTGTGAGGCAGGACTGAACTCTTGTCTTCCTTATTCCAAGTCTAGCACTCTATCCATTGTGTCACTAGCTGCCTCTCCCAACCTCAGTTTCTTCACCTACAAAATGAGGGTAAGAACTCCTGTAGTCCCTGTATCACAAGGCTGTAACAGTAATTCAATATGGTCCTGGGATCACTGATCTAGAACTGGAAAGGAGCTTAGAGGCCAACACCCTCATTTTACAGATGAGGAAACAGGCTGAGAAAGCATTTGTGACTTATCCAAGGTCATCCATGCATGTTTATCCAAGGTAGCAGACTTAGGAATCAAACTAAGGTCTCCTAATTCCAAATCCAGCGTTCTTTCCCCTACTTCCTACTGCCACTCACAATGTATGCAAAGTGCTTTCCAAAGCTTAAAATGCTACTTGCATATTAGCTAGAACAATAATTATTACTTTCCTTTCCCTTATTCATTAACACCCATACTTTCAAATCCACAAATATTTATTGAGCAGCCAATATGTTCCATGCATGTACCACAGGAGAGCACAGAGTCATAGTCTCAGTCTTAAAAGATTTTTCAAAGGGGTTGGAGACACAGGACATAAAGCAGATTAGAATGGATAAAATAAAGTGCTATAAGGAAATGAACTTGATCCTGTAGTCATACCTTTGGGCTGCTTATAGCACCCTCATCTTTTCCTTCCTAGTTTATATTATCTTTTTATTATTTATTATTATTATATATGAGATATATATTTATTATGATTATAAATATATATAAATATATAATGTATAAATATATTTATATGTATAAATATAAAATATAAATATAAAAAGGATGATATAATTATTATATTATCGTTTAATTAAGTTGCCTTGAGTATCATATCCAAATCATCTTCATCCTTCAAGGCCCAAGAAAAAGGCTCCCATTCCCACAAATTCCTGATCATCCCAAGCAGAAGCAATCTCTCCCTCTTCTGAGCTCCTGTATTGATGGTCTCAAGCTAAAACAGCCTGCTGGTTAGAAGTGCACATAGTACTCTTCCATTTTTCTGACTCTCATCTAAAACTTAGGATCATAGATTCAGAAATGAAGAGGTCACAGAGTCCAACTCTTTTTGTTTATAGATCAAGAAACCAAGGTCCATAGAGGTTAAAAATTTTGCTTAGGTTCACAAATCTGGTACATATCTAAGATAAGCTTTAAGTTCAGGCTTTCCTTACTTCATTCTCCTCCTACCACTTTTCATTATTTCCTCAGTACTTCCAAATCCTTAATGCCTGGGACCTCCTTAGCATGGAATATTCTACTACCATGTTGATTCATTCACTATGGAATACCCCTTTGCATGGCCTGTCCTGTTCTCCCATTAGTTAGCTTCTCCTGGCGCCAACATTTCATGGAGAGCCTGAGGATGCCCTGACTTATTTTCTTCTCCTAGTCCTGTTTTGGAATTCTTCTAGACTTCAGAACCACGATCTTACTCTGGGTGAGTACCCTCTACATCCCACTTTTGTGCTCCCTTTTTTGTATTGCCTACCACTGCTAGACCTGGGTCAGGAAGACTCAACTTCATGAGTTCAAATCTGGTCTTGGACACTTACTAGCTGTGTGACCCCGGGCAAGTAAACAAACCCTGTTCACTTCAGTTTCCCCATCTGTAAAATGAGATGGAGAAGAAAATGGCAAACCCATGCCAGTATTTTTGTCACAAAAACAAAATCCCAATTAGGGTCATGAAGAGTCAAACATAACTGAAACAAGGGAGCAACAATGATGACCACAACACCCCTATTAGAATGTAAGCTACTTGAGGTCAGAGATTGCCATTCCTTTTCCTTGTATTTGTAGTCCTCAATACTTAGTATAGTTTCTGCCACATAATAAGTGCCTAATAAATAATTGTTTCTTTCTTAGCCCAGTGCTCAAACCCCTACACCATTATCTTCTTGTTTCTCTTCCCAAGTGTACAAATGACTGGGCCCAGAGACTTATAAATATTTTATCTCAGGAGGACAATAAAAAGCAAGGATATATAATGAAATCACTCATGCATTCAAACAAGCACGTACAAAGAAATGCACTGGATGACAGAGATGAAATGACAAAATAAGACAGTCCCGAACTGCCTCTGCTCCGGGACCTTATTTGGAAATGGATTGAATCTGTCACTCAGGTACCTTGTAGTTCTATTAAAATTTTGTTTACATTTGAATACAGACTTACACACATATATTTTAGTGGGGGTTTTTGCAGGCTGATTCTTAAAACAAAGGCTAGCTTTAAGACCATGGGAAGCCAGTGAACAAAGATATTTTTGAGCATGTGGCATTCAAGACACTCTCAAATCACTCTTCAGTCAGGAATATCATTTCTATTTATGCACAAGTCTGGCCTTGATGACCAGGAAGAATCATTATTTGCAGGCCTAAATACCCACCAAAGAGTTTCAAGGCAACAACTTTAGCAACTCATCTAAACTTTACCTTCTTCTAGCTTCATTATAGTTTCTCTCCCTTTGCCTGATAGAAGAGTGCAGGGAGCATTACTTACAGGACCAATTAACGTGCTTAGCTTGAATGCAGTAATGCATGCTTTAACTCAAATTTGCCAAGCACCAAAGATCCATAACAATGAAATCATTTCTGGCAGCTCTAGGGAGTCTCTGCAATGTAAAAGGAACTCTACTGACTCACTCAGAGGCTCATCAGAAATGGGTGAAAATGCAAATTTTTGAAGTGGAATAGAATATTTCTAAGGGGGGATGTGTATATATATATATATAAAATTTAATATATTATATTATTATATATTTTTATTATTATTATATTATTATTTTTATATATTATATACATATAATATAATATATAATTATATAATATATTACATTATTATATATTATATAATTATATAAAAATATATTATTATTGATATTATATAATATACATACCATTATCTATATATAATATAATAAAATATATATATAATAAATATATAAATTAAATATATGTGTATATATATATATATATTAAAATACTCATACCGTAGGCTTGATAGGGAAAATAAAATTGATCTGTCTGGAGCAAAATTCAGAACAAGAATAATACCCATCATTCAAAAGACTTTTTAAACTGAATAATGATATATTGAAGAATTCAAAAGAAATCATGCATCAAAGGAAAGTCATGTCATTGGTAGCAGTGAAGTTGAGATCAAATATTCCAGTTAGTCACAACCATTTTCCCTTGGTAGTTTGGGGGGAAGAAGGACATATGGGGGTAAGAAGGGAAATATAGTCTTAATGGTCGATTTGGGAGTTTTGTTTAATTTATTTGAGACTTTTTTTTCTTTCTTATCCTACAGAGAGCATAACCTAAATCTCTATCCATTTATAAGGCTAGAAAGTATCATAAAATAACTAATAATGATAATAGTAGTAGTAATTATGATGACAAAGATGATTATAATAATCTTTCCATTTCAGTCAGTATACATAACTTGGAGAGCTACTATGCATGGACAATGGACCCAGAGTTGATCAGGAAGAGAAAAAGAATAATAGTATTTTTTTTCCAAAAATTTTTTTTCTTTATTTAAACATTTCTGCCCCCCAGCTTCCTACCCATGCTGCACAAATTGAAAAGACAAGAAATGTGATATCAATTATAATGTGAAATCATACAAAACGTATTTCCATATTAGATATGTTTCAAAAAAAAAGCAAGAAAATAAAGTGAAAAAATTATACTTCAATCTTCATTCAGACTGCATTATTTCTCTCTCTGGAGACAGATAGCATTTTTCATCATAAATCCTTCGTAATTGTCTTGGATTATTGAATGGATCAGAAGAGCCAAGTTACTTGCAGTGGATCTTTGTACAATGTTGCTGTTACTGTGTACAATGTTCTCCTGGTTCTGTCACTTGTTATAGCACAATAGTATTCCATCACAATCACATACCTTGATGTGTTCAGCCATTCCCCAATTGATGGGCACCTCCTCAATTTCCAATTCTCTGCCATCACAAAAGAGCTGCTATAAATATTTTTGTCCAGATAGGTCCTTTTCCTTTTTCATTGATTTTTTTTTGGCATACAAATGTATCATTGGTTTTGCTTGATCTAAGGGTATGTGCACTTTTATAGCCCTTTGGATATAGTTCCTAACTGTTCTTCAAAATGATTAGACCAGTTCACAACTCCACCAACAGCATATTAGTGTCCCAGTTTTTCCACATTTCTTCCAACATTTGTACCTTTCCTTTTCTGTCATGTTAGCCAATCTGACAGGTGTGAAGTGGTATCTCAGAATTGTTTTAATTTGCATTTCTTTAATCAATAGTGATTTAGAACATTTTTTCATATAACTATAGTTTTGATTTATTCTTCTGAAAACTGCCTGTTTGTATTCTTTGATCATTTATCAATTGGAGAATGATTTTTTAAAAAATAAATTTGATTTAGTTCCTTACATATTTAAGAAATGAGGCCTTTAACAGAGAAATTTGCTGTACTTTTTTTTTTCTAATTTCCTGCTTTCCTTCTAATCTTGGTTGCTTTACTTTGGTTTGTATAAACCCTTTTTGATTTCATGTAATCAAAATTATCTATTTTACATCACATAATGTTCTCTATCTCTTGTTTGGCCATAAAATCTTCTTTTCTCCATAGATATGACAGGTAGAATTTTCCATGGTCTCCTAATTATGGTATCATCCTTTATGTATAAATCATTTATCCATTTTCACCTTATCTCGGTATATAGAGTTAGATGATGGTCTATACCTAGTTTCTGCAAGGTAACTGCTTTCCAGTTTTCCCAGAATTTTTGTCAAATAGTGAGTTCTTGTCCTGTAAGCATGGATAATTGGATTTATCAAAATTAGATTACTATGGCTTTTACTACCATGTCCTAGGTATCTAATCCATTCCATTGATCTACCACTCTATTTCTTAATGAGTACCAAATTGTTTTGATGATTATCACTATGTAATATAGTTTGAAATCTGGTACTGCTAGGCTGCCTTCCTTCACATTTTTGTTTTTCATTTATTCTCTTGATATTCTTGAGTCTAGCAGTGAGAACCTGAAGCCTCAAGGCCACATGTGGCCCTCTAGGCCCTCAGTCCTTTGACTGAATCCAAACTTCATAGAATAAATCCCATCAATAAAAGAATTTGTTCTATAAAACTTGGACTCAGTCTAAAGGCCACACCCAAGGACCTTCTGACCATGTGCAGCTTCTAAGCCACAGGTTCCCCACTTGACTTTTGTTCTTCCAGATGAATTTTGATACTATTTTTTCTAGCTCTATAAAATAATTATTTGATAGTTTGATTGCTATGGCACTGAATAAGAAAATTAATTTAGGTAGAGCTGTCATTTTTATTAGAGCAATTAATATTTCTCCAATTATTTAGACCTGTCTTTATTTGTCTGAAAAGTGTTTTGCAATTGTGTTCATATAATTCATGGACTTCTCTTGAGAAGTAGAATCCCCAAGTATTTTATACTGTCTGCAGTTATTTAAAATTGGGATTTCTTTTTCTGTCTCTTTCTGCTGGACTTTGTTGGTAATACACAGAAATGTTGATAGAGAAGAACAGTCTTTGAGGAATTTTATAGGTGGTTTGTGCACGTGTGAACCCAAATTCCTCTTTGAAACAACATTCTGTCTTTTGACAATATCCTTCTATTGATATATAGTTAAGAGTCTTGGCATACCAGTTAATTGAAGAATTAAGGCTGAGGATCAACCCATGGGCAAAGAAAAAAACATGGTGGGTATAAGTAGAATGTAACATTTTCTCCATAAGTAGGAATGGTATAAAGACTGTCATCAGAGAGATGGACATATCACTTGACCTCTATGAATTTTCAGTTTCCTTTAAAATTTCCTGCAAAATAGATTGGATACCCTTCCAATTACAGATTTATGATGATACAATCTATATTTAGCCAGAAAACAAATTGGCTTGGTCATGTAGCTAAAGTGCTGTGGTAGATAGGACACTGAATTAGGAGTAAGGAAAAAAAGGTTCAGATCACACCTCAGACATTTACTGGCTGTATAACAATGGTCAAGTCACTTAGTATCTATACCTCAGTTGCCTCATTTGAAAAAATGGATTGGATTTAAAGGTATCTAAAGTTGTTATGAGTTCTTTGGTATGGAATCTCTATGATCATGTGAATAAATGGATGGATAACTTGAAACTTCTACTGGTATCTAGTCAACATCAGGAGACCTAGAACTTCTTCAGCCTGGAAATTCCTTTTGATTACAGGAGGATATGGACACAAATCTCACAGGAAGGGCTTCAGTCTGCATCACTGGGTGCAATATACACATTTGCAAAATCACATATTCTTTGGAGCTTATAAGAAAGAAACTCTTGCCTTTCACTCTGACTTTGGAATCTACCTTTGCTTTACAGATGAGAATAACAGGTCACTCATCTATAGTCATATAATCAGTGTCAAAATAGATAAGGCATTGGACTTGGAGTCCAGAACTCCTAGATTCAAATCCAGCTCCTACTAATTGAGTGACTCAAGGGAAATCATTTAATCTCCCTGTCCTTAAATCTTTCATCAGTAAAATGAGGGAGGATAGGGCTCTCTTTTAGCTCTATGTCTACAATCCTGTGATTTTATGTTTCTAATTTCAAGTCTAATATTCTTTGCATTGCATGAGACTGAAAACAAGAGAGTCAAGTAGGCTAGTAGATTTTGTGGTGATGGGGTGGAGTGGAGAGTCAAAACTAAACAATATTACAACTCTCTAGAAGGGCTTAAGAATTAATAGTAAGGAAATTCCCATTTACATTCTTAAAGGACATTTTACTTTCACCTCAGTCTGCTTGAGCTATTTGAGTGATTGCTGGTACTACTGGATCTCTTCCACATTTGCTAAAAGTCTATCCAAGGAGAAAGTGTCTCTGGGGTAGTAGTGATTATCCTAGTGCCAGCTTGTTGGGGCTGATCCAAAAGTTTTATTTAGATCCTTAGACAATCCAGGTCCTTCACAGAGGGGGAGCAAAGAGGGCATTCTGGGGTTGTAAATCAGGAACAATCAGCTACCAAAAGATGTGAAGAACAAAATATAGAGTGTTTAAAAAAATAAAATAAAGAGGCCCCAGCAAGAACAAAGAGGAAATCATAGTGAATTAATTTCCTCTTCTGTACTACTGGGGTGGAGGGGCATGGAGCAGGCAGGGAGAATTGAAGAAGAGGATCTCTAGGATCCCTTCTACCTCTAAGGGTCTTTGATTCTAAGGTGGGGACCATCAAGACCTATAATGACAGGGTATGAAGAGGATTTCTTGACCAAAGGTCTTGCTGCCCTACATCTGTTTTTAAACATGTTTGAACAAATTGGTGGCAGGGCCACCAGGTATGTACCCAGATTACCAAACATTGTTTTATAGAAATCTTCCTGGGCCTAATGACTTCAAGTATGCCACTATGTACAGTTGAATTATTTTTAATCATCGTAGTTATATTTTTATTTACTTTTTCTTTAAAAATATGTTCCTAAGGCGGGACTATGTCATTGTGTACATTTGAAAAAGTTGGCTATGTTCTAGTTTGGATATTCAAACATTTTATGATGGCCCAATGATTTAAAACTTACATTTCACTCAAGCAACTCTGACATACAGAATGGAAGCTCTGTTTCTTTTTTTTTCTTCTTGGTAACCCTCCTACTTAGCAAAGTACTTGGCACATAGTAGTTGCTTAATGATATCTTAAATTGATTGATTCATACAACTGAACCATAGAACAGGGAGGAGATAGATCAGTCAGTCGACAAGCATTTAAGTGCTTACTATATGCTAGGTACTCTGCTAAGAACTGGGGATATAAACAATGGCAAAATAGTATCCCTATTCATGAGAAGTTCACATTCTAATAGGAGAAAGAAAACTAAAATAACTATATCTACAAAAGATTTATACAACATAGATGAAAGTTAATCTCAGAAGGAAGGCACTGGCTGTATGGTATAACTAGAAAATTCCTCTTTGTAGAAGGTAGGTTTTGAGCTGAATCTTAAAAGAAGTCAAGAAGCCAACCACCAGAGGTGAAGGACAACTAGTGGAGGGTTGGGGATGGGGAGAGGGAGAGGAAAAGGGGAAATAAGGGAGAGTCACAGAGAGACAGAGAGAAAAAGCAGAGAGTCAGAGAGACAGAAAGAGTGAGACAGAGTCAAACAGAGACAGAGAGAGACAGAGAAACTGAGACAGAAAGAAAGACAGAGACAGAGAAGCAGACAGAGATACAAGGAGACAAAGCGAGAGAGAGATGGGGGGAAGAGAAAGAGGGAGAAGTGGAGAAACAAAGACAGAGAGAGCTGGAGAAAGAGCAGTTTGTTGTTTCCAAAAGTTACCTTTTCTTAATTCTTATTCATTAAAAGATGTCTCCACTCCTCTCTAACTCTCTAAGATTATTAATTACAGAGCAGATGATAATGATCTACATTGGTAGAAATTTTCCTTTCCTTATCAGGAGCTCTCTTTACTAATGAAATCATAGGTTCAGTTACAACCCCCCACAATAAAACAAAGCAAAACAAAACATTTCATACATGCACGCACATACACACACAAATACATATATATGTACACACGTATATGTATATATATGTATATACACATATATGTATATATGTATATACACATATATGTATATATGTGTTTATGTATATATGTGTGTACATATGTATATGTGTATATATGTATGCCTATACATAATTTTCTGAGCATAAGTTAGCTAATACACATATTGTCATTATTTTATTTTAATTTTTATGTCACTCAGCCTTGGATTCAGATGGATTAACTGTGTCCAGTGGGGGATCAGTGTACCTTATTTGACTTGAGCTCCCAAACTAGCTTGGCTGGGAACTTCCAAGGTCATCTAACCTCACTTTGCCCCAGGCTAGCACATCAGACAAGGAGCATGCTTTTAAAAAGTAAAATATTTAATCAGGTCTAAAGTAATTAGTAAAGGAATGAGAAAAGTACTTTCAGCACACACCTCTTGGGAATTAATGTCTCAACAATTTCCTATTAGAGTCAAGATCTGGTAGATGGAACAGAGAGAAGGGGATAGATGACAGAAATGTTTAGATAGAATTTAATTCAAAGGTGAAACAAAGATATAACATTTGTGTGGTGGAGAATAGAAGAAAGAAAAGTAATCTTAAGCTCAAGGAATGGATTTAGAACTCTAAATTGGTTGGAAATTCCATAAGAAATTTCCATAAGAAATGCATAGCAAGATAACTATGTGTTTGCTTTGATTTCTGTTCAAGGAACTTCTGGAAGGATAGAAAAATGCTATCTCTAAATAATTTCCTGGCTCCCCCCCCCCCACGCACACCCTTTACACAACCTGATTTCTACTTAGAATGTTTTTTCTTCAATTGAATGGAATTTTCTGCAGTTTAGTAACTAGATAATGTTCTCTTGTTGCTTTGTCTTGCTTGGCCATGTAGTATTGTTTCTCAAGCCTAATGAACTGATAGAATAGAAGGAAATGCCAATAAATATCACATGTTATATTTGTAACAATAGAAGCATGACATACATATAAATTGCAAATCTTCCATCCTTTACTTCGATCATGAAAATAAGCAATGCTCCATATGTGAGAGCCTGAAAGAAACAATGACTGACCTAATGAGATATGGGCAATGTAATGAAATCAACCAGTCAATCAATAAGCATTTATTGATGACCTACTATGTGCCAAGTACTAATACACCATGCTATTGCACATAACCCTTTGGTTTTCATGGTAATTAGAGTCTTTTAGGAAAGCTCTTGGCATATCAGCTGATGACTGTGGGAAAGGGACTCTCCTTCTCTGGATATCATAATTCTCATGTGTAATTTGAGAGAGTTACACATGTTGATTTTTGCGATTCCTCTATGCTCAAAATGATTCTTCCTATATATAAAAAATCATGGGAAGTGAACAGGCTGCCTTTCACAAATGAAATTCTAAAACAGGTCAGATCTTTATGGTCATACCCTAAAAAGTACACAGAATACAAGATCCACATGTGTTTATTGTTTGTTAGCTATATACACGTATATTAAATATTTTTTTATTTGGTAGAGCAAAATGCAATCTTAAAGACTCCTGCAACAAAGTGTCTCCCTTGTGTAGGTTCAGCTCATACAATATTCTCTTAGATGTAACAACAGACATAACTTTGATAATCTGCTGAATATTAATATTAGGCAAAGCATAAAACAGGAAGAAGTATTCTCACCAACCATTGTGCCACTGTCATGGAGGATGTCCAGAACAGAGTCTAAGTAGACAGTTCCTCTATAGACAATGTTCAGATGTTCCTATCTGAGGATGGCATGGTGCTCTTCACTGAATATTAGTCTCAGAATACTTAAATTGTAGATCACCCCCAAAAAACAACGGAAAAAAAACATTTGTCTTGTTGTCAGGTATGTGGAAGAAGAAACATAAAAGGGATCTTCAGAGGTATTTGAAGGATATGGAAAATGGAATAAAATGGATATAGCATTAATCAATCAAAAAACCTTTATTAAGTGTCTACAATGTACCAGGGTCTGTGCTAATTACAGAAAATGAAAAGAAAAATTGAATCATCTCTGTGTACAAGTAGATTACATGCTAATGGGGGAGATAAGATTTTTTAATATGTAGATGGATAGCTATAGTTATGTACTATAGATATAGATGTTATAGGATATTTACACACATACACTTATACACACATATGAATTATAATGGATATAGATTTGGGATAGCTAGTATAGAAGTATACAGCAAATAAGAAAATGCGATAGAGTATATAAATATATAATAAGATGTGTATATCTTATGTACTGTACTATTACCTTCATAATTCTAAAAGACCTAAAAGAAGGCTCCTAGAAAACTGAGTGGATTGTTTGAGAGGATTTATGGAAGGAAATGGACAAGAATTACGCATATAATCAGAGGGTGTGGATAGCAGCAAACCAAGCCACTTCAGGGAACGTCCACATTGATGAGATAACTCCATGCATTGCAGTATTGTAGTATACCATGAAAATCAAAGGCAGTAACAAAAATGAGAAAGGTAAGTAGAGTTGGATGTTCCAGATAATGCGGATAAGGCCAAGGCACATTTGAATGGGCACGTGGCATCCCGTAGATCAACTATGTTTTCTTAAAATAACTATTCGTAAGGCAGTTTTGTCGCATATAACAACAACATTATCCAACCTCCTTCTGTTCTTTCTCATCTCAGAGGTATACAGACTCTCCAGCAAAACCTGGCAGCTCTGAGTAAATGAACATATTCATCAAGTTAAAGCTAATGAGAAACTGGGCTTTGGCTGCATGCCCACTGCCAGTCAAACATCCTGGTCCATGGCATGGTAAGAGAATGAAAGCCAGAGAGTGGAGAGAAGAACAGTCACCTCTAGCCAATCAGCTACCTCAACAAAATTACATCTTTTAGCTAAGAATTTGAAGAACCTGTTTCTGGAGCAAGGACACAACCAGGGCACTTTGGTTTCAATGGCAATCTTTTTTTAAATTATATATTCTTTTAAAAATCCATATTTGTATGTTGTGAAAGAAAATGTAGACAAAAAAACCTCAAGAAAAATTAAGAAAGTTAAAAAAATGCTTCAATCTGTATTCAGACACCATCAGTTCTTTTCCTGGGAATGGATAGCATTTTTCATCATAAGTCCTCCAGAGTCACCTTGGATCATTGTATTGCTGAGAATAGCTAAGTCACTCACAGCTGATCATCTTAAAATATTGTCATTACTCTATACTGTGCACAGGTCTTTCTGAGAGCATCCTGGACATCATTTCACATAGTTACAATAGTTTTCTTTCATAATCGCATTACCACATTCCCCAATTGATGGGCATCCCCTCAATTTCTACTTCTTCACCCCCAGAAAAGAGCTGCTATAAATATTTTTGCACATTTTTTGTACATTGTCCTTTCCTTTTTTTTTTTTTATCTCTTTTGGGATACAAACCTAATAGTGGTATTGCTAGGTCAAAGGATATGCATGGTTTTATCGCCCTTTGGGCATAGTTCCTAATTGCTCTACAGAGTGGATGAATTAGTTCACAATTAAGCCAACAGTGCAGTAATGTCTCATTTTTCCCATTTGCCGTACAAAATTTGTCATTTTCCTTTTCTGTCCTATTAGCCAGTCTAATAGGTATGACACAGTACCTTGGAATTGTTTTAATTTGCATTTCACCAATTAATAGTGAGTTAGAGCACCTTTTTCATATGTCTATACATAGCTTTGATTACTTCATGCGAAACCTATTTATATCTTTTGATCCTTGACTAGTCGGGGAACGGCTCTTTTATAAATTTGATTCAGTTCTCTATGTGTTTGAGAAATGAGGCCTTTATCAAAGAAACTTCCTTCAAAATTCTTTTCACAGTTAGTATTGCTAATTTTATTTCCTTCCATCCTATTCCCCCCACCCCATTTTTTCTATTCTCTCTCTCCTTTTACCCTATCCTTCCTGAAAAGTATTTTACTTCTACCTACTACTTCCCCTCAGTCTGCTCTCACTTCTATCACCACCCCCTTTCTCTTATCCCCTTCCCCACCTACTTTGCTGTAGGGTAAGATAGATGTCTATACTCAATTGTGTATATATGTTGTTCCCTCTTTCAGCCCATTCTGATGATCTCATCACCCCCCCCCACCTCCTGCCTCTTCCCCTTCACTGCAAAAGCTTTTGCTTGCCTCTTTTATGTGAGATAATTTACCCCATTCTACCTCTTCCTTTCCTGCTCTCCCAAGAAGTTCCTCTCTTAGCCCTTAATTTCATTTTTTAGATAGCATCCCTTCATATTCAACTTGCACCTGTGCCCTCTGTCTATATATACTATTTCTTACTACCTTACTAATGAGAAAGGTCTTATGAATTAAAAATATCATCCTCCCATGCAGGAATGTAAACATTTTAATCTTATTAAGTCCCTTTTGATTTCTCTTTCCTGTTTACCTTATTATGTTTCTCTTGAGTCTTGTATTTGAAAGATTTTCTATTTGGCTCTAGTCTTTTCATCAAGAATCCTTGAAATTCCTCAGTCTCATTGAATACTCAGTTTTTCTAGGTAGGTGATTTTTGGTTGTAATCATAGCTCCTTTGCCTTCCAAAATATCAAATGCAAGTCTTCTAATCCTTTAAGGCAGAAGCTGCTAAATCTTGTGTTATCTTCACTGTGGGTCCACAATACTTGAATTGTTTCTTTCTGGCTGCTTACAGTATTTTCTTCTTGACCTGGGAGCTCTGGAATTTGGCTATAATATTCCTAGTAGTTTGCATTTTGGGATCTCTTTCTGGAGGTGATTGGCAGATTCTTTCCATTTCTGTTTTACCTTCTGGTCTTAAAACACTGCGGCAGTTTCCTTGACAACTTCTTGAATGATGATGTCTAGGATCTTTTTTTAATCATGGTTTTCAGGTAGTTCAATAATTTTTAAAGTCTCTCTCCTGGATCTATTTTCCAAGGCACTTGTTTTGCCAATGAGATATTTCACATTGTCTTCTATTTTTTCATTCTTTTTTATTTGCTTCTTGATTTGTCATGAAGTCATTAGCTTCTATTTGCTCCATTCTAATTTTTAAAGAATTATTTTCTTCAGTAGATTTTGGACCTCCTTTTCCATTTGGTGAATTATTTTTCTTTTTTTTTTTAAAGCATTTTTCTCCTCATTGGCTTTTTGGATCTCTTTTTACCATTTAGCCTAGTCTGTTTTTTAAGGGTCAATTTTCTTCAGTATTTTTTGTGTTTCCTTTACCAAGCTGTTGACTTCATGATTTTGTTGCAAAATTCTCATTTCTTTTCCCAATTTTTCTTCTTCCTTTCTTACTTGATTTTCAAAATCCTTTTTGAGATCTTCCATGGTCTGAGACCAATTCATATTTTTGTTTGAGGCTTTGGATATAGGAGTTTTGACTTTGCTATCTTCTGAGTGTGTGTGTGTGTGTGTATGTGTATGTGTGTGTTTAATTTTCATGTCAGTCATGTTGTATAGAAGAATTACAGGGAATGGGAGGAACCATGAGAAAAACAAAACAAAACAAAAATGAAAATAGGTTGCTTTGCTCTGCGTTCAGACTCCATAGTTCCCTCTCTGGATGTGGACAGCACCCTCCATAATGAGTTTTTTGCAATTATTCTAGGTCCTTTCATTGCTGAGAAGGGCCAAGTCTATCAAAGTAGTCATTGCACACTGTGGCTGTTACTGTGTTCTCCTGGTTCTGCTCACTTCACTCAGCATCAATTCATATAAGTCTTTCCAGGTTTTTTCTGAAGTCTGCCTGTTCATCATTTCTTATAACACAATAGTATTCCATTACATTCATATACCACAACTTGTTCAGCCACTCCCCAGTTGATGGGCATCCCCTTAATTTCCAGTTCTTTGCCACCACAAAAAGAGTTGCTATAAATATTTTTGTACATGTGAGTCCTTTTCCTATTTTTATGATATCTTTGGGATACAGCTCTAGAAGTGGTATTGCTGATTCAAAACTTCTAGTTTTTCATTCTTTTGATTTTATTTGACTGATTCTTGATGCCTCATAGAGTCATTAGCTTTTACTTGCCCAATTCTAATTTTTAACAAACTGTTTTCTTCAGTTAGCTTTTCCATTTGGTCAATTTTACTTTTTAAGGAGTTGTTTTCTTCAGCGAATTTTTTTTTCCATTTTGTCAATTGTATTTTTAAACAAGTTGTTCATTTTTTATTCTACTTGTCTAATTTGACTATTAAAATCCTTCTTGAGCTCTTCCAAGAAGACTTTTCGGGCTTGCTTTAAGGTTTCATATGTGGGTATAGTGACAATGCTGTCCTCTTCTGAATTTGTATTTTGATCTTCCCTGTCCCCATAGTAAGAATCTATGGTCTTTCCTTTTCTAAGTTGCTTTTTGCTCATTGTGTTTGACTTTTTTCCTGGCTGTTAAAGTGGATCTCTGCTTCTGTGGCACAAGTGGCTCTATCCCAAGGCTCTTTTCCTGGGAGCTAGGGGCCTGGTTGCTGGCTTCATGTGCTGGTGCCTCCAGTTCTGGTAGTTGGAAGCTGTATAATACTGTAGCTCATCTAATGCTGAGCTGGAGTGGGCTGGTGTGTGCCAAGGCCAGGTAAGGTCTTTTTGCGTTTTCCCAGGATTAGACTGAAGCTTGAATATTGAGGTGTGGAGGAGGGTGGGGTGTCTGGCTGCTGGAGGTCTCCTCCTCCCTGAGTGCTGTGTTAAAGCACAGGTAGGCTTAGCCTCTGGTGGATGCCTCTCTGTGGTGTATGTAGTGGTTCTCTGAGCTGGTGTCTGCCCCTGGCTGAGTGAAGGCACACAGGGGAGGGAGAGGGTGGAGGAGTGGTCCTGGTGTTGGCACTTGCCAAATCCACTGGCTCAGTGGTTTGCTGAGGGGTACTTACTGCTGACTTTCCTGGACACCTCCCATCCTGTACTGGTTCCCTTTAGCCCCAGCAAGAGGAACCTTTGCTGTTAATCCCTCTGGCCTCTTGAGCTAAAAAATTGCTGCACCTCATCTTTCTGCTGGCTCCAAATGTTTCAGGATTTTTCCTGGGGTGGTATTTTCTGGAGTTTTCAAGGTTAGCAAAAGAGAGCGAGAGCAACTTACTCCTTATTCCACCATCTTGGCTCCAGACCCTGAGTGTGTTTTGATATTCTTTGTCACCATAATAACTTTCTGTAGTCTGACTCCCCGCCCCCCATTGTTTGCTCCTTTTCCCAGCCTTTTACTTGACTTTTAACTGTTTGTTAAAGTAGGGCTCTGCTTCCAGGGTGGAGGGCGCACTGTCTCAAGCTTCAGGGGTTTTGTGCTGCTGTTTTCAGAGTTCCTTCTAGGGACCTGTAAGTTTTCAGTTCTTCCAAGGTGTTATGACCTGAGAGGTGTTTACTACTTTCTTGGCCTATGCTCTGGCATATTAGTGATCACAAGCAATCTTTTCTGCCCAGGAATTATGAGGAGAATTCCCCCTCCACTGCGGCTGCAAACTCTGCTATGCTAGTACTCTTCCTCCCTCTGGGACTGCTGTCCAGGAGTGGGACCCAGATTCAAGTATGGGCAAAGCAACAGCATCTTGCCTCAGCGCTAGCAAAAAGACCCCTGTAATCTTCTCCTGACCAGTTGTTTGACCCCCCTTCACCTTCTGTTGTTTATGAGCTCCAGAAGCAGCCTCTAGCACTGCCACTGCAGATTCAGTCACTCCCAAGGCCTGCTCCTGGTTTGCTGGGGCAGTGATGATACAGTGTGTGTTGAATTGCACTCTACTTTCACTCAGATGTGACAGACCTATCCTGCTGACCTTTAAGCTTTCTTTGGCTTCTCCGGGTTGAGAGGTATGGAAACTACCACCGTTGCCAATGATTCAGTCACCCCAAGGCCTGCTCTGGGTTTACTGGGGCCTGATATGTGCTGGCACAGCCTTCACTGGACTGTCTTCTTCTCTCACTTTAGTGCAATAGACCTTTCCTGCTGACCTTCCATGTTGTCTTTGTCTGGAAATTAGTTTCATTCCATCTTTTTATGGGTTCTGCTGCTCTAGAATTCGTTTAAAGTCATTTTAAAGATGTTTTGAGGGGTTTGAGGGAGAGCTCAGATGAGTCTCTGTCTTTACTCTGCTATCTTGGCTCTATCTCAACACCAATCTTTTAGAGACCTAAGATGAATTCTGTAACATCTGGTAGCATTGTCTGCATGCACCACTATGTTGAACCCCATTTATGAAGACATTTCCATAAGTGCCTATTATATGCAATGGGCTGAACCGGGTGCTGAGGGAGGGATGATGTAAAAATAAGTTAGACACAATTCCTGCTCTCAATAGCTAGATCCTGAAGCATGGCTGTGGTATTAGAATTCTGTTTTCCCATTTGCCAGAACCCATTACCATGTTTTACGTAATTATAATTTCAAATACTTCAATGGGTTCATTATTTGCATTAATCCAGACCTACTTGTGATCTATTTTTTTTTTAATAAGACCTATCATTTCACTGGGGTAGAGAATTAAATTGCTGTAAGGAAGCTAGGGAGAGTAGTGGATAAAGCAATGGGCCTGGAGTCAGGAATAACTGAGTTCAAATATGACCTCAGATACTTACTAGCTCTCTGACTCTGGGCAAGTCAGTTAACCTCTGTTTGCCTCAGTTTCCTTATCTGTCAAATGGAAATAATAATAGCACCTACCTTCCAGGGTTGTTGCGAGAATCAATGAGATAATAGCTTATAAGAACTAGCACAGTGCCTGGCACATAGTAAGTACTACAGATATGATGGTGATGATGATGATGATGATGACGACGACAGAGTTCCAATTGAAGAAATCATCCTTCTCAGTGTAGATCAGTATCTATTCTTCCCTTTGCAGGCTGGTGACATTGATTGTTTGAAACTTATCCAGGACGATATAGCTGGTATATGTTGGAGGCAGGGTTTACGGTTGTCTCTTTGACTCTAAGAGCAGTACTCCATCTATTAGACTACCCTGCCCCACTTAAAATCTTTTAATGCAACATAATTTTTCCACAAAAAAAGAGACTCCTGTTTTATGACCAGAACTAGCAGGTAAAGAAAGGCATTCAGTTTGGAATTTGGGGAATGAAGAAGAAAATAAGAGATTTCCAGATTGAATGTTTGTTATCCCAAACGTGTTGAGACAATTTTAATGAAAACATAAGCTATGAAAAGGCATAGGATTGGACACTTATGGGTCTTCTCTTAGTACAGATTAAATCTCAAATTATAATGAGATGGAGAGGGGGAATCTATTTAATTCTTGACAGGAAGTAGGCGTTGAGGCTATAAGAGAATTTGTTTGCTTATTTTCTTGAAGACTTGATTTTTAATTACTTTCTTATAAGATGACTGTCAAAAGCAAACTGTTTTATATAGCTCTCTTTATGTTTTAATTGCGTTCTAAACAAAGAGCCCTAAGAAACAGTCAGTTTTAGTGCAAAATCAAGTTAAGTGAATCCTTGTTTTTGAAGCCAAGAAAAATAGCTCATACTTACATAACGTGTTCACAGTTGTAGGGCATTTTCCATACAACAACGAGAGGAAAAAATGTGAGTAATATTATCCCCATTTTACAGAGAAAATTGAAATGAATCTCACAGGGCTTAATTAAGTAGACTGTGGTCATATAAGTCGTAAGTCTCAGAAGTGGTTCCTGAAACTCGGTATTTTAACCCCCGAGTCTAATGTATTTCCCATTATACAAAGATTAAGTTTCTTTTGTTAATCGTTTATCCATTCATTTCTTTGGCACCTACTATGAGCAATACAGTATTCTAGATGCTCAAAAACAGTCATTTATTAAATGCTCTTTATGTGCCAGACGTAGTACCGGGTGCTGTCCTAAGTGTGAAGGATACAAAGAAAAGTAAAAAAATACTTTCTGGTGCCAAGGAGCTAGCAGCCTAAAGGGGGCAAAGACAATGGATGATACAAAATCATTATCCTCGAGAGGCTTATAATCTTAGCATACTAACTGCCTTTTGGAAATCTTGACTTGGATGTCTACTAGACATTTTAAACTAAACATGTCTAAAATGGAACTCACTATTTCCTCCCTGAACTCCCTCCTATGCACACTTTTGTTGCTGTTCATTCATTTTTCAGTTGTGTCCAACTCTTTGTGACCCCATTTGGGGTTTTCTTGGCAAAGATATGGGAATGGTTTGTCATTTCCTTCTCCAATCCATTTTACAGATAAAGAAAATGAGGCAGAAAGAGTTAAGTGACTTGCCCAGGGTCACACAGCTACTAAGTGACTGAGGTTGGATTTGAACTCAGATCTTGCTGACTCCAAGGCCCAGCCCTCTATCCACTGTGCCACTAACAGCCTAAAAAAGGCAAAGGAAAGAAACCCATTTTCTTACCTCTTCTTCTGGACTTAGTTGGGTCAATATAATTATGCAGAATTTAGTTTTAGTCATTTGTTCCTTCTGTCCTCACTGTTGTAATTATTTTATACATTGTTTTACTGGTTCTGCTTACTTTGCTCTAGGGAACTTTTTAGGGATTTATAGGAAACTGCAGACTCAAACAGAGTTACATACTCAGCTCACCAGGGCACAAAGAATCGTTTTGATTCTTGCAGTGGTGTGAATAGAGGTAGTCTGAGATCGTGTAAAAAATTTGGAGTCTGAGGACCTAGGCTTGAAGGGAGCTCTACTTCTTACTATCTGTTTGACCTTGGGCAAGTCATTTAACCTCTGAACCTCAGTTTCTTCATCTGTAAAATGGGGGTAATAATAGTACCTACCACTAGGGGTTCCTATGGGAATCAGAAGTGATAACATATGGACTATGCTTTTCAAACCTGAACATATTATACAAAATTAGCTATTATTGTTATTAATAATAATGCTAGAGATGGAATTTTAGGACTACATAATATGCCAATAGCAGGTAGGCCATAGTCCTCAAAAGATACAATGGCTTATCAGATTATTTATGGGCTACTATGACTACTTTGACGCTGCATTTTCCAGTCAAAGAATACTTCTCACCAATGATCTAAA
This sequence comes from Phalanger gymnotis, assembly GCA_028646595.1. NCBI lineage: Eukaryota > Metazoa > Chordata > Mammalia > Diprotodontia > Phalangeridae > Phalanger > Phalanger gymnotis. The sequence continues at coordinate 44,812,455 of CM053625.1, read as the reverse complement.
ATACTTCTAAGTATTGCTAAAGTGTATTGAATGAACTTAAGAACCACCTTATTTAGCACTAAAATACATTTGCACTAATGAGACTTACAAAGGCAGGTCACTGTAGAAACCAGGATATTTAAGGAAGCCACTGGATTTTTCCTTCCCCAGGTTATACTGCACTCCTCTATACGTCCTTATATAGATTCTTTCTGTAGAACTCTCTATAATTTTTGAATTGTCCGTCAACAGTGACGAGAAAAAAAACAACATGTGGCAAACCCACGGGTCATTTGCATGCAGTGGGGTACCTCTCAAAATAATAAACTGTAATATCAATTAAGTTGGGACTTTCTTACTGTTCTAAAATGATCAAGTGTCTCTGAGTCTTACTAGGTGCTAAGCCCCAGGCCCAAACTCCTATTAGGTGCTAAACCTATGTGGGTGTGAATTGGTAACTAAGGTGGGGCCCCAGGTGGGGCTAACTAAGGGAGGTCTGATTAGATCTTTGCTCCTAAATTTGCCCCAAATCCCTAATTACTAGGTGCTAAGCCTATGTGGGTGTGAAGCTCCCAGGATCCTAAGGGGAGATGCTAACTCCAGAGCCAATCATAGGTGCCTAAGTTCTGGTCACTCAGATGATGCTTGATAACATCTGAAACTGTATCAAAAAGGGAAGACAGAGCCATTTTCTTAGGGCTCTCACTCTTGGTGGCCAGCTGATGTGGAGACTCCAGGCAGCTGTAGCTAACAGCCCTCCAGCTTGTAACCCAGATGTTGAGACTTTGTTAAACTCTGGTAACTATGAATTGAGATTTGAATCAGACGAGGTCTGTCTGTTGATGTTTGAAATTTGTTTGCATTTTCTCTGAAGTTCAAGGTGCTGGCTTTTTCCCCTGAACTAAGTGAATGATATTTGTATGCTGAATTAAAGTAAGCCTGTTAACACTTTAACGTTGCTTTCCTTAGTAAAGCAGATCAAAAGAACCTGGGTTTTTGCGGCATTCTGTGAGCTGGTTGTTGTCGATTTTACACCCCCACAGCAGCTGCTAGCCAGATTGTTGAAACATATACTAACAGAAGAGTTTTGAAGCATTGTTGATCCTAAAGATAATTTCCTCCAGACTCCTCTCCCTGGAATCCACAGATATTTTGATGAGTCTTTCAGCAAAATAATGAGTCAAAAATCCAGCGTAGAAGTCAAACAAGCCCATCATACCACTTCAATAGTGTTGTAAGCAGAAAAGAATATATTAAAGAGAACATCTGGATGCTTGACGACAATGTTACTGCTTTACTCTGCCTTGGGCAGAAAAAACTATGTGGTAGTTGAGTCAGCCCTTAGTGCCACATTTTAGAAAGAATAATGATGATAAAGTGGAGAGTGTCCAGAAGAAAAAGACCATAATAAGTAAGGATGCTGAGTTCATGACATATAAGGATCAGGCAAAGGAACTGAGAGTAGGGGGCATGTCTTTATCCTAGAGAAAATAAATCTTAGAGGTGACGTGCTAGCCAAAGTGTCATTGCCTAGAAGTGGGATTAGACTTGTTTGGCTTGATTCCAGAGGACAAGATTAGGAATAATGGGCAGTAGTTGCAAAGGAAAATGTATAATTGATGAAAAAAAAACCAATAATAGTTATTGTCATCATCATCATCATCAGCACCACCACCACCACCACCACCACCACCATTACTACTACTACTACTACTACTACTACTACTACTACTACTACTACACAATCAGAAGTATCCCAAAGTTGCATTAGTTCCCTCCTCTCTGGAGGACTTCAAACACAGACTAGGTGACCAATTATTGAAATCTAGACTGGGAAGGCAGGGATGGAACAAATTTAATTCTGCCTCTCAAACAGCTAAAGGCACGTTTTTCCCAAGACAGGATGAGAACAAAACACTGCCTAAGTATCCAAGGGACACAAAACTGTCAGGTCTGCCCCAATTTATAATAACATTGCAGGTAAGGCATCTGAGAGCTATGACAATAAAAAAACATGGACCTTGAACCTTCTAATCACCAGCCTTCACAAACAGACCTCGATGGTATTCTTGTATATATTCTTTGATGATTAGCATTTTCCCTTTATGTCCTAACCCTCCACATCCCAGTAATACAGTCTATTAGATTGTGACCTCCTTGAGGACAGGGAGTGTCTTTTGCCTCCCTACTTTCTCTCTTTAATTTTAACCTCTCCCTTTTCCTTTCCTTTTTAAATTTTATTATTGTAATCAATGGTACTGCCATCCTTTCAGTCACACAGGATCAAAATATCCATGTCATATGTGATTTCTTTCTCCCTCCCTACATATACAAGAATATTGCCAAATCTTGTTATTTATTTCTCTCTAATATCTCTTGTATATGGTTCCTGTCTATTCACATGGCCACCACCATAGTTTATGTTCATATGATTTCTTACGTAATCTATTATAATCCTTTCCTAATTGGTCTCCCTGTATTATCTTTCCCCAGTCTAATGCATGATCCATTCAGCTTCCAAAGAGATTTTCCTCAAGTGTAGCTCTGACTTTATCACCTCTCCCTGGTCCCTACTCAACTCCAGTAACTGCCTATTATGTCAGCATCAAATCCTTAATCACTCAGTATTAAAGATATTTACAACCTGGCCTCCTCCTATCTTTCTAATGTTTTTCCCCATTTAGCTCCCTTCACATATCCCAGAATCAAGCCATGCTTTCCTACCTGCAATTCCTTGCAAAGAACAATCTCCTGCCTCTCTGGTTATGCACTGGTCATTCCCTATGAATGGAATTCTTTCCTTTGGAATTTCTGACTCTTAGAATTCTTGGCTCCCTTTAAGACGCCAACCATTACTTCCTCCAAGAGGCCTTTACTGTTCTCCTCAGCTGCCATTGCCACCCCCTCTAAAGTATTCTTTCACCTACTCTCTGTATTTATCTTGTATGTTTTGATTCCTATGTTATTTCCACCATTAATATAAGAAGTCCTCCAACCAGGACATACGTAAGTATATACAGAATCAATATAAAGTAAATAAATACAAAGTATAAGGGGCCAGATATGAGGGTATGGGGGTTTCAAGTCTGACCTCTGACTCCCACTATATGTGTGATTCCTTAATCTTTCAGTGATGTAGGCAACTCTCTAAAACTTTTAATTATTTTCAGAGAACTTGCCAACCTGTATTAGAAATGTCCTCTGTGGACCCCTCCCCAAACCATTTTGAACCTCCAAGACCTGAGAAAGGCCTAAAACCTGGATTGGCCAATCAGGAGAGACATTTTAGCCCACTTTGAGCTTAACCTACCATAGTGATTTGTGTGTTCTGGCATAACAGATATGCTTTGCTTTGCTCTCTGAGTGAACTCAAGATGTTCCTTCCTAGGTCAGCAATTACAAGGCCAGATGAAGCTGATCAGGAACAATCTTCTATTTATGACTACCAAGGACAAGGTGTCTTGACCCAAACACTATCTTGAATAACAGGACTTTTCTTATCTTGGTACTTTAGAGACTTATGTTATGTTATGTTATGTTATATCACGTTAGTGATAAGAAACACAGATATCCCGGATCTATAATTTTAATTGACATTTTGACATTTTCCTAGCTTACTATATTTGCAATCTATCCAATTAAGAAATTCCTTTTCATATTATGGTTAACACATATGGAGACTATAATTTGGCTGATATAGGCATCCTGAGCCAGGAAGGGAGGGATGGGTAAGAGGGAATTGCTCTGAAGATATAAGGTCTTCTTTGTCCATTTTTGGCTTCATTGTCTAAAATGAGCTCCCATGCATATCTCTATATACATGTTCTGCAAGCTTTGAGAGAAATAAACATACACATTCATCCTAAAAACAAAAACAAAACAAATGTGGACCTTTAGGACAAGGGCTATTTTGGATATTTTTTTCTTTTGCCATTTGTTTTATTCTCAACTCTTAGAAATATGACTAGCACATAGTAAGTGCTCAATAAATGCTTGCTGGTTTGTCTATTGATGTTGTAGTGGGAGACATTTTTTTCTAACATTAGTTGGATTAGATGACTGAGGTCCGAAACAACTCAAATTCCGTGTGACATGAGACGGGAGTATACATCTCAAAATGGTTGAATACATATTTTGATGGGGGGGATAGACAAGAGAGCATATTCAAGTAATGAGGTGGCAAAGCTCCATTCACCTGAAGTGCATGAGTTTCTGGAGTGCCTTAAAAATGATCCTAGAAGCTGAGGTAAAGTATGTAGGAAGGAAGAAACAAAAGAAAGAGGTGCTTAGAAAGAGAGCAGCAGATAGGTTGGAAGTTTGGGGAGAGAGAGAAAGAGAGAGAGAGAGAGTAGTAGGAAGGCTGAATTTATGATCTCAGATATAATCATGTATATGTTTGAATGGTCCAAAATCGCAAGGTATGAGAGATTCTCTAAGGAGAAAACAACAAGAAATTTATTTAGGCCCCACCGCAGCAAAAACTTGAACCAGCCTCCCCATTCCAACATCT
>CM053625.1:44783380-44807466 GCA_028646595.1 Phalanger gymnotis | reverse complement strand
AACAGGGGAGAGAGGAAGGGAAAGGGGGATGGGAAGGGAATGGGGTGACGGAGGGAAGGGCAGACTGGGGAACAGGGCAACCAGAATGTACGCCATCTTGGAGTGGGGGGGGAGGAAATGGGGAGAAAATTTGTAATTCAAACGCCTGTGAAAATCAATGCTGAAAACCAAACATGTCAAAAATAAATTAAAAAAAAAAGAATGTAATATATGCTAAGTAGGGCAACATAAGAAGGAAAGAGAATGAGAATGAACAAAGAATAATATTAAGGACTTAGAAGTACTGACTTAAAAACACCTATGTGTCAACATTAAATTAAATACTATGCAAAAAAAAAAATTTTACCCTCTGGAACCCCATTACATTTTTTAACAAACTGCCATTCTGATTAGTCATATGTTATGCCTCATGAAGTTACTTTGTATACGTTTTCTATTGAGTTACATGTGCCTATGTTTTTTCCTCCAACAGTATTCAAGGTTCTTAAGGGTACATTCTGTTTTGTTTTATACTTCTGTTCCCAGAAACCAGCACAAAACCTGGCACATTTTAGGCACTTAATAAATGCTTGTTGAATCTTACTGAATTTGAAATCTTGTCCTTGAGTAGGAGAGATTAGCAGAATAAATAGTTTGGATATATCAGGCTTGATTTTCTCCTATAACTCAGAAATACATGGTACACTACGGAGTAGAACAGTGGTTTCAAAGTCAAATAGAAAGAGGGAGGGAGGAACTGTGTCACTAATCTATATGTAAATCCACAGGTCATATATTGATTTAGTTCTAAAATGTAATGTTATCTATGTTTTGCTGTATTTTATTTATTTTGCTAATTATTCTTCAATTACACTTTAATCTGGTTCTGGCACACTGGAGAGTGTTGTAGCCTGAATGCCACAGGCTGAATGTTTGAGACCTCTGAACTCTGTTGCCCCCAAAACATCAAGTACCTTACATTGAATTATGTTGACATGGCAGCTGTAAATGGACCTAAGTCAATGAACAGGAATAAGGAATTATTGACACACATTCTTCCACTCTGTCTTTCCTTGCCCCAAACGGGGCTGAGTTCTGGGGATATGTAACCACCCTGCCAAATACCAACCACAGAAACACAGCACTAATTCATCAAAGGATATAAATTAATTTTAGCTGATACATTTTGATTTAATTTCTAGTGACAGATATAAACATTCAGATATATGAATGAGAACAAATGACAGATAGCCTTCCAAGTGGTTTCTCTGCTGTCTACTCTTTACCTTCGCAATACATCCTCCACTCAACCACCAGATTGATTTTTGTAAAGCATATTTTGGATCATGTCACTCTCCTACTCAAAAATTTTCAGTACCTCACTACTGACTGTTATTTATAAAATCCTCAGACTCAAATATAAAGTCTGGAATTTAAAGGCTCTGCTGTTTTTTGGTTTTGCTTTTTAGTTTTATTTCACTATATTCTCCTTTACACATTTATCATTCCAGGCAAACTAGCTTACTAAGTATTTCTTGTATTGAATATTCCATTTCCTGACTCCAAGTCTCTGGACAGCTCCCCTGCTCCCATGCCTGTAATATATTCCTTCTTCACCTCTCCCTCATAGTTTTCCTAGCTTATTTCAAAGCAGAACTCGAGGGCCAATTATGACACAGTCCTTTCTTAATCTCTCGAATTCTGAGTCTACTTCCTTCCTCTCTCCCTCTCCTCCTTCTCCTTGAATTACTTAGTACACACATTGTATGTACCTATCTTGGTACAGATTATATCCTCCCAGTAGACTGTAAACTCCTTGAGGGCAAAGATGGATTTTTTTTTTTGTTATCCTTAAACCTAACGAAGTGCTTAGCACATAATAAAAGCTTCACAAATGTTTAAGAAATTAAATTGAATAGTATGAATAAAACAAAATAAAATAATAATAATAACAACATGAATGATGTGGTCTCAAGTAGTTGAGAAGCAAACAAAATAGCAAAAAACTCTTGTGAGTGATTTAACATTCAATTATGCAGTTTTAATGGCTCAGTCATGAAAAAAAAAATTGAAGGACATGTGCTTAAAGGGATTTCCAATATCAACAACTGTATTTTTCTTGAATTTTATAGTTCTTTCACGTTGTCTTCATTTATATAGTTGTAGCTATCTCTGCCAAGGAAACACCAAATTGGATAAGAAAGAGCTGAACGTGACTGAAAAATGACTGAAGAACAAAAACCGTTGCATATATTGTTCTTTTGGGTCTGCTTCTTCTTCATCACGTCATATTAATTCTTCCCATATTTCTTCATACTTTTATATTTGCCATTTTCTACAGTGTAATAATATTATATTCCATTCATACACTATAATTTATTCAGCCATTTCCTACCAGCTGAGCATGTAATTTGTGTCTAGGCTTATGTATTACAAATGTTGCTGCCAGGAAAAAATGTGTATTGTGCATGTGTGTGTGTGTGTGTGTGTGTGTGTGTGTGTGTGTGTGTGTATGTGTATGTGTGTGTGTGTACCTGTGTGTATGTTGTGTATATATGTAGAGAGAGAGAAAGAGAGACAGAGACACGCATACACACAGAGACAGACAGACAGAAAGACAGAGGGAGAGAGAGAGAGAGAGACAGAGAGAGAGAGAGACAGAGAGAGAGAGAGAGAGAGAGAGAGAGAGAGAAAGAAAGAGATGTTTATATATGTAAAGCCAGTCTGTAAGTGAAAGATCTTTCCCATCCATTGAATAGTCCTTGAGTGGGGACAACAAAGAGAGGCCTGATTAGAGGCAGACCCACACCTTTTCACTAACTAGTTTTTGCTAAATAGGCTCTGATCCCTCAAGGCCCTGAACAGGGTATAGAAGCTCCGAGGTTGGCGTTTTGCCTTTGGGGCTCTCACTCACTGGAAGAATGTCCTGTGATTTGCCCAGATGAGACTCTGGGAGCTGCTCTTGGTGCCTGTGTCTCTGGTAACTATGTAATTTTTTGGTCAGACTGCTAGAGGCCTGTCTGTTGATAACTCTGTGTGTTTGCTCTGTTTATATTGTCTCTGTTTGTAATTTCTGTTTGTATTCTCTCTGAAGTTCAGAGTGCCGGCTTTTCCCCCTGAACTAAGTGAATGATATATGTATGTTTGATTAAAGTGAGATTTTAACCCCTTAAAGTTGCTTTCCTTAGAAAAACAGATCAAGGAAACTGTGGTAGCAGCCCTCCTGTGTGCTGGTGCTGTTGGTCTTGCACAGCCATGGTAGCGGCAAGCAGCATTGTTGTTACAAGATATGATACCAATAGTGAGATCTCTGGGCCATAGATATGAACATTGCTTTCCAAAACCATGTCAATTCACAATTCTACTACTAGTAAATAACTTCGCTAGTTTTCCTAGATGGCACAGTAGATACAATGTGTAGACCTGAGTTTAAATTTGGCTATGATTATTAGGTGTGTGACCTGGCCAAGTCTCTGCCTGCCTCCATTTCTTTGACTATAAAATAGGAGTAATAATATCACTCACCTCCCTGTTTTTTTTTTTCTTTTTTTGAGGACAAAATAAGATAATATTTGCAAAGTACCTATCACCGTGTCTGGCATAGTGCAGGCATTTAATAAATACTTATCCCTCCCCTCCCCCTCAGGCCCATCAACATTGAATGTTTCATCTCTGTCTTTCCCAATTTGATGAGTGTAAGGTGAGAATTCACTTTTGTTAATTTGTATTCTTAACTACAAAACCATTTAAACACTTTCAAATAAATGTATTAACCTATTTATTGAGCAATTCCTTAATTTCATAAATGTTCAAATTCTTTAGAGATATTGGATATTTTTTAATCAAAAATGTTTAATGTAAAGATTTTTGCCAGTACATATATTTTCTATTTGTTTAAATGATTTGTTTTTATTTATGGAAAAGTATTTTTATATATACCATTAAAATAATCTCTTTTACTATTATAATTCTCTCTCTATTACAGCTGGTTAATTTTTTTCCCCTTATCCACTATCGTGGAAGAGAATCTCATAGTTTCTTCTAATTTTAAATGGTTTGCCCTTTATATTTAACCCTGTGATCTATTTGACACTTCTTCTGGCAAATGGTACAATCCTATTTGCACCCAAATCTCTATGCTATTGTCCCTGAAATTTTGGATTAGTAATGAATTCCTTCCCCAGTACTTTTAGTTGAGAAGTTTCTGGAATAATAGACTAATGTATTCATTCACTTTTAAATTTTGTTCTTTAACTTTCTAATCTTTCTATTTTTTCCAGTTTTATTTTTAGAGCTTTCAGTTTATAGATTAATTTAGAGGTATTTCATTTTTCTTACATTAGGATGAATATTGAATATTTCTCCAATTATTTAGAGCTCCATTTACTTCTGTAAAAAATGTTTTGGAGTTGTAAAGAGAGATAAATTGCATTCCTTTTGTCCATGCTTATTCCTTTAAATTTTTCTTTCATCACATTGCTCTAGCTAGCATCTATTGAACAATGTCAAAAAATAAAAGTGATAATGAGCATCCTAGGGGTAGAAATCCTTCAATTCTGCCTTTCTCTGGAAAAATCTAAGGAAGCTATTCCGTTGTCCTGAGGAAGTAGAGGTTTAGGGTAGCAGAAGTTGGCATCTTAAGGTCATATATGTTTTAATGAAAGATTTCTACAAAATTTTCCTTCTGGAATCTATGTTTATATTTGTTTCAGTATGAACCAAACTTAAAGATCAGTACTCTCAAAGCAACACAGGCAAAATAACATCTAAATTCATATTCATCCTTCTGTCAATCTATCTGTCCATTCACCTATTGAAAAAAATCCTAGGCAGAATCAGTTGTCTCCTCTAGGTTTTAAACAGGGGAAAAAAGAAGCCTTTTTTAGTCTTTATTTTAAGTCTACAGAGAATATCAGAACAGGAAACCATATAGTAATTTTACCAAATTGTAAATTTAGTATCAGTATTATCAGTAAAATTAAATGCTTTTCAAATATGAAAGGTAATAGGCCTCCATGAAGTCCTTGGCAATGTGTTATTATGGTATTTGAAGTGCATCAAAAAGCCAAAGCTAAAGGCATGAAAACATTGGAAGATCCTATCAAATTAGATGGGGTTTGAGTACTCACAAGACATCAATCGTCTCCATGTATCTTGTACATGCAAGGACAAGGCTAACTAAGGTCAGAGAAACCCATTTCTACAAGGATGACTACCAAGTAATCCTTTGAAATACTGAAGTAAAGAAAATGGAATGTGGAAATATTTCTTCCTTATTTTTTTAGACTAAGAAAATATGACATGAAACTGAATTTTCACTACTAATATTTGATGCAATTTCATTTTTTTTAACAGATCAAGAAATATTGTCTCTCTTCTCTGGAAACATTTTTGACATTACAAAGGGACCTAAGTTGGTTGAAGAAACATTTATTTTTTGCGACCTATTCTTCCTACCCTGCACCACCATGCTCAGCTCTCAGTCAGAGGTTCTATGTGTTACATGAGCATTTGTGCTAAATTATTTCTGTATTGACATTTGGGGGATTTCAGAAGTGCGATAATAATGCAGGCACTTCACCATCAAAGGCCAGATCCATCTGAAAGCAACAAAAAGCATAAATTTCATTTCAGCCAGCAACCAGAAAGTGCCCAAGACAAAAGGCAAGCTGGCCCATGGCTATAACTAATTTGATTTTTTCAGGCTGTAGACGTCACACTTTTAGAAGCTGCTAATATATGAGAGGTCACTAATGACATAAGAAGAGATTAAAAATCTATATTGAAGCCAAGTCTTTATCTTCTATCACATTTCCAAGGTATCTTTTGCCTTATGCATTGCCTACTACTCAGTAACATACACAAATTTCCTCTGATCCAAAGTTTGAATCTTCCTTCCTTCTTTAAGCATGAATAGTCTCAAGTTTAAAAAAGGATCAAAACAATAACACTACAACCACCACCACCAACAACTGAGAGATCAGAGATAGCAAAGGGAGGATTGCTGGCTCTAGGAAGCACAGCGAGGTTCCAGTCCACTAAATGACTATAGCTTTCAGGCAGAAAGATTGAATATTCAAAGAAATAAATCCCAATGAAAACAAAGGCAAGGGCACGTACCTTAGCAGTTCTGATAGTTTCGAACTTTGGACATGAGTTTCAGGACAACATCAGGGTTAATATGATTTCCTCAGGCCACCACCAAGTAACAGTCACTTTAAAGCTCTACAGAGGTTCCAGTCCAGCTTTCGATATGTCCCTGAGGATGGCACAGCTTCGTCCAGTTCTTCAAAAGCCATAGCATAAAGGACGCCATTCATAAGTTGATAAAAGGAAGAAAAATGGATATTAAAATCCTGAACTATCAGTTTCCCAGACAACCAGTAGAACATATGAACTGCTGATTGGCATAAAAATAATTCAGAAATAAAATTAAACATTTCACAGCTGATCCAGAGATGCCACCGGTGATGGATCAATTAACAGATACCATTTTGGTACCTCGAATGTGTCTAGAGCAGTATTAATAATAGATCTTACTTCTAGGGCTCTCTATAGTTTACATAGTGCCTTCTTTACAACAACTGCATGAGGTAGGCATTGCAAATATTATTATCCCTATTTTGCATAATAGGAAGCTGAGGATCAGAGAAGTTAAGTGATTAACCCAAAGCCACAAAGTAAGAGTCAGAACTGGGACTGAAATCCAGGTTTTCATCCTCCTAGTCTGTCATTCTTTCTTCTGTGTGATATTGCTACTTTTGCCCTAGGTGCTAACGGGTATACAAAAAAAAATGACATTTATATTGGTGTAGAAATGTATATAGTCCTTGTACAAAAGAAGTCTATTTAAAATTAAACTAAAGAGATGAGACAATGGAATAAATTAGACACACCTTGCCCTTGGGATACCCAGTTTGTCCTTTTAAATCTCCTTTCCACAGATTCATTCTAGTTTTAAAAATATGAAAGCTATTAATAGTAATTACTATATAGAAAATGCTTCAATCATAAAATGCTTTATAAAAATACTCTTTGATCATCACAGTAAGCCTTCGAGGCATTGTTTTGTCCATTTTACAGATTAAGAAAGTGAGACTCAAAGGAGAACTGACTTAACCAATGATCATATAATTCATGTAAAATCCTAACCCAGGTCCCTCCTGACTCTCATTCTCTTATTCCTTACATTGTACCATATTATCTCTCTCAAAACACACACACACACACACACACACACACACACACACACACACACACACAAGAAGCAACACATTGGTTCCAGAGGCACCTCAATGGCAAGTGGTCCAATATTCTATCCTAGACAAGGAAAAAAAGGAGGGGGAGATGAAGGGTATATTCCCTGATGTTGACTCAAAGGTTAGATGACTAACTTCCAAACTCTATTGCCTTCTAATAATTCACTGAGTTTCTATTATTCAAAACTTTAGCTAAATCTTTTTGAAAACTATTCCTATTTTCAGCTTATGTAGCCCCTTGGGAAATTGGGTTCCATAAATTTATTACCTGCTGTGTAAAGGAATGCCTGTCTTTCCCTTTGAACATCACAGGGGGTACCCTTGCTCTAGTAGCCCAAGATCCAGTGAATAAAATCTATTCTCTCCTTATAAATTCAATGCAATTCAGCAATACTTATTAAGCAAATTTTTCTATTGAGTGTTGTGCTCCATACTAGGGAAGACATAGCTTCAAATGACACAGGGTCCTTGCTGTCATGGAGCTCATAGTCAAAAAAGGGAACAGATCGCAGTCACAGATAACTCTCAAACATGATTTTTAAAAAGTTAGGAAAGTACAAAATGAGCTCTTTGTCAAGTTGTTGGGTAAAAAGGCCATTCTTAACTGTCCTGAATCAGAGGAGACCTCCTGGATTAGGTGGCATTTTATTTGGCATTTAAAGGATGGTTAGGAATGTAACGGGTAAGAGAGGAAAAACAGCACATCCCAGACACAGGAAACTATGTGAGCAAAGTCATGGAGACAGGGAAACATAAGGAAAGTCTGGAGAACTTGAAAGAATGTGCCAGTTAGCAAGACTGCGGAGAATAGTATGAGATAGCACTAGAAAGACAAAGTGATATTACATTGTGGAGGACCTCAAATGTTCACCTAACGAATTCGGATGTTGCTCAATATGCAAATGGGCTTTCTAGGCAGAGGAACAGAAAATAGAATATACAAAAGAAAAAATTAGTCAAGGAGCAATAAGAAGGATAGATTGAGTAGTGTGGAGAGCAAAGGCAAGAAGACTGATTAGGAAATTATTACAATGGAGACAGGTAGTAATGAAGTATTATGTCTGAAGGCAATGTTAATAGATAGGGTTTTGCTTCCTTTGAAGACTCTGCTCTATAATTGAGATGAGTATCCTTCAGCTTGCCAAACAGGGACACATTAGGAGAGCAGGCAATAACAGTGAAACAGAAAGAGTCAAGGCTTAAGAGGCAGGAACACTGAGTTCTAATCCTCGTGATGCTATTCAATAGCCAAATTTCTTGCAGTAGGTTTCTTCCCTTCTTTAAGCTTGAAGCTTCTCATCTGCAATATATGGAAGATTTTGTCCAACTCTGATATAATATGATAGGTGACTGGACTTATTGAGGACCTGCTACATGCATAGCAATACTCATGCAAAAGCCACCCTACACTTCTCTCTGCCTTGAGCAAAACCACCACTGCTGATTCTTATGTACCTCCAAAGGGATCTAGGAGCCCTAAAGTATCATTGCAGGATTGCAAGGAGTTTCATTGCTGTATTGGGAAGCAATTCTTTGGTGCTTAGGACTCTTGTTTAGGGCTCTAGCCTTTAAGCCAAGTTTAGTTTAATTGGTATCAGATGCAGGATTTGACTTAAGATAGAGTGAAAGAATTGAGTATTTTCTATTATATTAATAACCCATTACTAATTAGGATCCAGGATTTTTTTTTCATTTTGGGACCAGTCCCTGTGGGTCAGTCATCCAGTCTTTGAAGGGCATGGCTGATAGATGAGACTGGCCAAATCCTCTAGGAACATGCTATTCAGTCTTAGGCAGAACTCCACCCAACCTTACTTCTGTTTAGAGTGTAAATAGAATTTAATCTAGGTGAATTCAAATCCCAATGCATTAAGACCATGTCCTCTCATTCCTCCATTGGAGTTTAGGGTAACCCAGCTTATGAAGGAAAAAACCAGCCAGAGTGGTCTGGTTAGAGAAAGATTCCTTTGTCCAGATTGCTGGGAGTCTCTGAGTCTCATAATCAATCCATATTCTCAACAGGAGGAGCTGAAGACTTTTAGTCCATCTCTTCATTTGAATGTCCACCAAACAGGATTGATTTCTCCAATCAAGTGAATTCCCTTACAAAAAAAATATTAAGGCATTTAGTTGCTCAATATGCAAATGGGCTTTCTGGGCAGAGGAACAGACACCATTAGGTATCTTTGGTTACCGAGAGAAACTACTGACCATCAATTTGTTGATTATTAGCTAGCCTAATTAATAAATTGATTATTAATTACCCAGAAACTCTTTCTCTCAGGTTTTTTTTTTTAATTCATTTTAGTACCCTGATGGAAGGGATAGCAATCAAGAGCAGGGCCACAGCACAAAGAGTTGGAGCTATGAACTGTCCTACAAAAAACAGAAAGGTTTCAATTCATTGTTCATCCTCCATAAGACTATCAGGAGCTGAGGGAGCTCACACTAACACAGGTATCCTCCTGCCTGCTTAACAAGCATGTCACATCCCCCATCCCCAGACTTTCCATATGAACCAGACAGCTTCATTTCCTTAATTCATGTGTGGGTATGTGTGTGTGTGTGTGTGTGTGTGTGTGTGCTCGTTTGTGCATGAACACCTATTATTGCTCTCATGCATACCCTGTGACTCCATCGTAACATTTTTGTCAGCAGATAAGCCATTTCACAGAGACATATATATTCCTCCAAAACTTACAAATATGGAATTATCTATTATCCAAAAGAATGAACTCTACACTAAAGCACTGAGCATAATGCAAAAGGGCATATTGCTGAGATAAACACATAAATCTTAACTCACCCATGGCCTGAGATTTCACAGAATGCTCATCCTGAAGCTGTCAGCCTGAAAGGCCAGGCTTCAAGGCTTAGTGAAAATTGGACATTTTTCATGACACATCAATTAGTAGCAGGTCTGGTAGCAGCATGTGCACCACACCCCTCTAATGGCTAGTTTGCTTGAGACACTTAAGAGGAAGACTTGTTTGGGTGAAAGGAGAAGACAGAAGAAAGCAGGAGGGAGAGACAAAGAGAGACAGAGATGAAGAGAATGGAAAGAGATGGCTGATTAGAGACCTTGAATTGAAAGAGGGCACAGAGAAGATGGAGCCTAATGGATCTCAATCTCACAGTGACTACACAAACAGGACTGGTCCCACACATTGCAAAGGGGAGTTAAGACCTCTTTGCCTAGCGAAACTTTCCTTTCTCTTCCCCCTTTTCCTATTCCCTCCCAGCCAATGCTACCAAACTTGGAGAAGTCTGAGAAAAGAGGAAAAATAAAGGAGGAAGGGCCTTCAGGGCATGATAGTTGTGCAGAATTCAAATAGATATGAGGGAAGTAATATGAAATGATTCAGAATAAAGAAAACAGGTCCAAATAAATAATATAGATGCTGATTACAGCCATAAAAATGAAGATGCTATTACATGGCAATAAAACTCAGGTTAATTTCCATGAATAGAATTGCTATTATATGTTAAAGTTAAATCACATACATAGTCTTCCACTTTTTGCATAAATTTTTAAAGTGTAATTTACAAAAAAAAAAGAAAGACTATATGATTTAATTTTAACCTGGTAATAAATGATCTGGTTTGGGGAGGAAAGAGAGGGAAGAAAAAAATGGAGAGAAGGCAAAGAGTTGTGAAGGGGAGCAATGTGAACTAAGATTATAAAAATATATTAGCTTTAGTTTGCAGACAACCTTGAAATCCAGACTTAAGGAGGTTGGAATCCTGGTTCTTCCACCTCACTAACATTTATTTCTCATCTCTTATTCTGGCTCTTGATGGAATAGTCTTCTCACCTCCTGTCTCCAAAGGTCTTGTCTGTGGCCACCATCTCTGATATCTGTACTCATTCTTTTAACAATGGCATTCACTCCCACAGTTTCAACTCCAATCTCATGCAGATGATTCCAAATTTATATTTGTGGTCCTGACCTTCTTCTAAGTTCAGGGCCACATCACCAACTACCTTAAAAAATCTTATCAACTTTAACATGTCCAAAAAGAAGGCCATTATGTATCTCTTTAAACCTGCTTCTGTTTTCAACTTCTCTCTTCCTGTTGATGGTGCTATCATTCACAGGTATCCTGAGCTCTCAATCTTTAGACTCTAAGATCATAGATTTAAATCTGCGAGGACACTAGATTCCCAACACTTCATTTCACAGATGAAGAAACTTCAATAGGGTCTGAGGTAGGATTTGAACTCAGCTTTCCTTCACCTCTCTGTCTCTACTCTTTCCCTCACATCTCATATCTGATAAATCACCAGAACCTATCTATTCCATCTCGATAAAATCTCTTGAATTCATCCAGCTAAACTGGACAATGATCTGTTGCCCAACTAACACACTGTGTCCTTTTGCTCTGTGCCTTTGCTCCTATTCTTCCCTTTGTCTAGAATGTTCTCCTTCCCCATCTTTCACCTGAGGAATTTCTACTCATCTTTAAAGTCTAACTCAAATGACACCTCTCCAGGGCAACCATTCTTCACCCTCATGATTGGTAACAACCTTTTTTCCCTCCTGCTCCAGGCAGTAGAAATTAAAAGAATGGAAAAGATATACGATATTAATAAAGAAAAACCAGAGAAATGGCTGCTAATTTCATTGAAGAGGAGAGGGCAGACTTACAGATGACTTCAAGGTTTTAAGCCAGGGTGATTGTAAAGATCATAGGATCAGAATTTCCACAGACTAATATAAGGTATATTGTACCTTCAAAATCCCTTTCATAAAGAGTAGTTAATTACAGGGGAAAAAGTAGAATAAGTGTTTGTATAAAGGAAGAGAGTTATATTAATTTTCAAATAATGTGAGATATTGCCACTGCTTCAGATAGATATCTTGATATCAAATATGAGTAGAAAAAGAACCTTTTTATAAGAAGCAGTTAATGATAAAAGGCCAAATAAAAAGGACAGTAATACTTTATATTTGGAAGATGATCATGTCTATAAAAGAGATATGCGAGACTAGGAGAGTACCAGACTTGGAAATAAAGATTGTAAGTTTGGTTTGGAATCCATTGAGTTTGAGGTACTAGTGGGACAAACGAAGTGAGTAGTTAGAAATGGAGATTTAGGACTCATGAGAAAGGTCAGGACTAGAGAGAGAGGGCTTTGGGAATCACTTGGACAGAGGGAATATTTGAAGACTTGGAAAGAGATGAGATCATCAAGGGAGAGATTACCTAGAAATAAGATGGCTGAGAAGAAAGTCTTGGGGAATTTCCAGTTTTAAGAAGCTAGAAGGGGAAACAGCAGCCAGTGAAGGTAACAAAGAAGAAATAATCAGAGAGGAAGAAGAATGCTATATCAGCAAAATGAGAAGAATATATAAACAAATGAAAAATCATTTATTAAATGCTTACTATGTGCCACACAATGAACTAGGGACTGGAGATTCAACCAGAAAAATGAGACAGAATCTATTCTAGATTCTAGTCCTTACCTGAATTGGAAGAGATTTCAATTGCATAGTGACTGGAAATGCCTGGAAGTCCTAATGTATCAATGAAGCATATGGTAAGGTCTAGTGTTCTTTAGGGTTCACTGGCATGTCAGATGTCGGTGTTCAGGGGTTTGGAGCCATAGCAGCAGGGTAGGTGGAAAGAGACAGAGTACCTTTGAATGCAATGGCAAAGCAGATCACAAACCTTAGACATCTTCCATCTTCAAAGAAAGAATATATGTAGTTACATCCCCTTGTCAGGTTAGAGAACTTAGAGAGGCTCTGCCTACTCCTATTGGGAAAGGGAAGTGTGTCTAAAGGTCGTATTGGAACAGAGATCCTAGTTTCTATTCCATGGCAACAGATTAGTTTGTATCTAACTAGGATGGGGATGGAATTGAGGGAAGGAGGAAGGGCATCTCTCTCACATGGTGGCTTGATGTGTGACAGAAGAGACAGTTTCAAGGAGTTGGACTAGTCAATGGAATCCAATACTACAGTGAGGTAAAGGAATAAGAAGACTGAGAAAAGATCATTGGCTTTGAACATCAGGCCATTGATGCATGTTGGTTAGATCAGCCTCTTCAAGTAGAGAAAGATGGATACATAGTTAGAGATGGCTAGAATAATGCAAATCTATGAGTACAGGCCCTAAGTCCCAAGAGATCCTACCAAATGCTTTGTTTCAGTTTATTTTTTCTACTCATAACTAGAGTATTCAAGGGGGCTAGAGTTCAGTTCTCTCAACTTGAAACATCCAGTCCCTTTCAATATAAAACATCAAAGCTCCATAAAATCTTTGAGTCACTAAGAAAAAGTTAGTACTCTAAGCTGACCTGTTGACTTGAAATTTCGCTACACATATCTACTCCTTTATTTCCCCCAAATAAGCCAAAATTGGTACTTGGAATAGAAGTAAGAAAGGGGTACACATGCATTCTTATGCAATTTATTATATGGTCATGTCCACTAAATTGATTTCTACGGTAGCCATAACTCTGTCATCATATTAACTTACTGTGAAGTTGTATCTATGTACTTTGTAATTCAAAATTGAATGCAGTCATTATTGGACATAGAAGAACAATTCTGAGTCTAGACTACCAGAACAAGGATAACAATTTATATGCTAACAACATTGGAAAAAAAAGACAAAACAAAAACTTTGAAACTGAAGAATTTTGATCAATGAATGACCCACCATGATTCTTGAGGACCGAAGATGAAAAGTCCTACCCATCTTCTCACAAAGAGATGACAGACAAAATAGGAGCAAGAGATACATTTATTGCCAATATGAGATTATAGTAAAGCTTATTTGTTCCATTTTTTAAAATCATTTAGAGTATGTTAATTTATTCAATAGTCACTCAATAAATGTATTCATTAATAATGTCATATTTGTACAGCAATATATGGTTTTTAAAGTTTTTTTTCATATCTATCAGATAATAAACATTGAATGAAAAAATAAGCATAGGTATACAGAAGTTAAACTGATCTCTAGAACAAATCAAAACAGATAAGCTTTTTAACTTAACATGTCTGTTTTAATGCATCCCACCAGATTGGAATGTTTTTTTTTAACATTTTAAGATACATTTGTATTACATTTAAATTTTAGATCAAAGTAGCCTAAAATATATTTACCTTAAACAAAGAAATCCCCAAGTATATGGTTTCCATAAGCCCCAACTTCCTTCCTCCTCTTATAGTTAAATTGTTTATTTCATAGATTTTCTGCTTGACTAATTGGCAATATTTTTTTTTTCCTTCCTGAGAGTGTCACAAAGAAAATTTGCTATACCTGTTTATGAAAGAATGGAAGGAAAGGGACTGTTGGACATTACAAATCTTGGTTGAGTATTTAAAAGAGAGCTATTTATAGAGCACTGCTAAGAAAAAAAAATGTTTTAATAACTACCTATCCATTTCTAAGTGTAAACCTCTATGTGCCTTCCTCTATTGTATAAATACATTTTGCATGATAAGTAGGTGTATTTGTTGGCATGGGCACACTTTCGTTTCAGAGAATCTGGACTATAACCTCCTCCTCCTTCCCCCTTAATGCCTGCAGCATTTACTCCGTATATCACTCACGTGGCCTCTTACCATAGGTTGCCTATTGTAAGGTATTGTGTTGGAGCTCAAACTGCACTTAGATGCCTGGAGAGTTCCCACCCCAGGTAGCACCATGGAGGTGTGGGTTTCCTCCCCACTAGAGTTTGGAAAACACTTTGGCCCTACATGCTATGCCCATCCCCCACCCCATTATCTGTGTGTACAAGAAACGGAGTCACACCAAAGTTCACAGTCAAGAATAGATAGATGGCTATTGAAATTCTTTTCTAAGCAATGCCCTAAAAATAGCTCTAGTTTAAATATTCTTTGCAATATCTAACAACAATCCTACTGCTGTCATTCCAGGAAAAAAAAATTGGTTATTTCTCCCTGTGACATTGGGAGAGGGAGGAGGAGTGAGGAGAAATTAGTCAACTAGGGGATCAATGGAAGGAGGAAAGGTAAGATTTAGAGAAAGAGTATATTTGCAGGTGTCTTTGTCTAGTTTGCCACTATGACCCTCGGATAGGCCTCAGCACCATTGCCAGTCCATTCACGATGGTTTTCCTTTGGGATGAAAAAAATCTTAGTCTAGTCTTTCCATTTCATCCTATCATCCTAACTAGACTATAAACCCCAAAGGTCAGGGACATTGGTTTACATGCACTTGTACTTGTAATGTCTATCACAATGGTTTGAGTATATTAGGTCCTCAATTCTTCTGAGAATGATAAGCAAAAATGTTAGACTTTCATTTCTTAAGCCAAACACTTCAGTAAGTTTAAAGGGTTGCTTATAATGACATGCACACTTAGAATTTCTCACAATATGCACTAGATTGGTCCTTCCTCTTCTTCTCACTCCCACCCCTAACATGGAAGGTCAGGAGGGAAGAAGGAACCCAATACCTCCCTTCCCCAGTCTCACTTCCTAGAACTTCACAAATCACCAGAGCAACCCCTCGCCCCAAGCAGGCTCCCCACATAGTCCAATCACAGCCTGCTAATGATTGCTGCCTTCTCCTCATTAAGAAACCTACAGAGCGAATCACAAACAACTCATATAAAAAAGACCACTGGATAAATTGCATGAAAGTTGAAAATGTCATGTATCCCTGCTCTACTGTCTAGTTTTACCTGCCTCATTCTGGAGATTTGATGCTTGAGATCACCTTATAATGTTTCCTGAGGAAAGGACCACAGAAAGAGAAAAAACACAAGAATAAAGAAATATAGAGATTCCCCCTCCTCCAACCCTTTACAACCAGCCCCTGGGTCACAGATATCTCTGGTAGGACACAGATATGTACATTTCTTTGAAATGTTTCCTGATATTAAACTGTTAATCACAGATGTTTGTTTATCATCTGTAGCTAATAGTTTAAATGCTTCTGGTTCAGACTAATAATAGTTCACATTTAAATATTTTATAAAATATTTCCTTACAACTATTCAGGGATTCCTATTTTGCAGACCAAAAAGAAAAACTGAGATCCTGGGATATAAAGAGGTGAGCTTTGGTCTTAGAACTAGCAAGTAAAATAGACAAACAAATGAATGAACATTTTTAAAGTATTTCCTGTGTGATAGAGATTGCCAAGGACCTAAATATAAAGAGTCCCTGTCCTCAAGGATCTTACATTCAAGCAATAGAATGCAAGATATATAGGAGTCTGGTAGCTAGAGAAGAGAGTTTTGTTTTGAGACATCCCAGGGATCGTAAGTGGAGTCGTAAGACAATTCCTTCATAGGAAGAATATGTTGATTTGATCTCTCATCCCACAGCAAGAAGTAGCAAAGGGGGAGGGGTTATGCTCTATGTGCAACATAGCATAAAGATAGGCTGAATGGTATATCCAGAGGCTTCTAAATATGGTGAGCACCAATCAGATCCATTGGGCCTCAGGACAGAAACCAGAATGCTGTGTGAAGTGAGTGTGTGTGTATTGGGGGGGGTGGGGTAGGGACACATCATGACCATGATAATGGCCAGAGCATAAAGAAACAAGCTGAAATTTAAGCCCATATCATGCATCCATTAAACTAATCTAGACACCTATATGACATAACAGAAACCACTTCCAGAATAGCCAAAGTGAAAACAATGGATATTTGCATTAGCAGCTTTAGGTCATTGCTGTTAAAATATTAATTACATCTCACCTCACTGTACTCATTGAAATTATGTGGGGTGGCTTAAAGATAAAATACTTATGGGATCTAGAGACTCAATAGTAATGGATGCCTCCGGCTCTTTGGTGGAATATTAATGGTCTTTCTTTTTGTTTATTATGGGCCTGGATGCCAAGTAATCAAATTATCTGAGTACCTGGTAAATACACATTTGTGAAGCTGGTGTTCCAGTGTACACGATCATGACTTACATACAGCCTTTCTCATCGTGTTCTATCTTATACTCCACATCTATGATTCCTGATTAATATTATCCTTCCTCCAACCTGATTCCTTGATTGAGCAATGTTAAATGGGCCACACCAACAAGGACAAGATTGACATCAAGGGAAAATAACTTTTCATTACACACACACACACACACACACACACACACACACACAGCTCAATAAGCCTTGGGAGCTCTCTATTGCCTCTAGAATCAAATTCAACTTTCTATTTGGCTTTTAATACCCTTTACAACCTTCCTATAGCTTACCTTTCCAAGCTTATGCAAATTGCAGTCCTCCATGAACTCTATGGTTCAGCCAAATTTGCCTTTTTGCTGTTTTCCACATTTTGTCTCCCATTTGCATGACTTGGTATAGGCTGTCTCCCAGACAGGAATGTCTTTCCTCTTTAAATGTACTCCCTCCATAAAGGCCTTCTTAGGATCTCTTTGTTCAAAGTTTTGCTAAAGTTCCACTTCTCCCAATGCTCCTTGCTGGAGTACCTTTTTGTCTCAAATTTCTTTGTATTTACTTTGTATGCATAATCTCTATACTTACAGGTGAACCTATTAGTTTCATATAACTGCCATGATTGCAAGGATTCCTATTTTGGATTAAATGTCTGGTACCTAGCATGGTGTCTGGCATATAGTATGAAGTGATCATTGAAAGGATAGTTAGTGAACTTGTGGGAAAAAAGGGGGTTATAACAAAGAATCAGCAAAGTTTCTTTATGAAGAGTTCAAGCTAAATTAAAATTTTTCCACCTTCAGAGAGGGATACTAAAACTACAGTTTATCTACATTTCTACAAAGCATTTCAGAAATTCTCTCAGGCTAAATTTGTGGATAAAATGCAGGGATATGAGCTAGGCAATGATAAAGTTTGGTATGGGTCAAACCTGTTCAATGTTTAAACCTCAAAAAATAGTCTTTACTGGGTGAATATCAACTTTAAAGAAAGTCTCTAATAGAGTGTCACAGGGATCTGTCCTTAGGCCTGTATTTTTTTAATTTTAATTTATTTTTTATTTTTATCAGTCACTTGAAGGCATATGTGGTAGGCTTATCAATTTTAAGATGACCACAAACTGGAAGAGTTAAGTACGCAATAAATTCAGACTCCAAATGAAAGATACAGAAACTAGAATAATGGGACAATTTAAAAAAATCGAATTGAATAAACATAAATTTAATAAAAACTTTAAACTTGTATTAAAAAGCCAATTTGACAAGTGCAGGAAAGAGATAAGGGTGACAGAAGAAAATCTGGGGGAAAGAATGAGAGTAATTCAAGAAAGTAATAAAAAGAATATTAACAGCATGGTAAAAAAAAAAAAAGAACAAAAAAATTGAAGAAAATAACACCTTAAAAAAAAAAACCATCACTGGCTTAATGGTAAAAGAGGCACAAAAATCTACTGAAGAAAAGATCTCTTTTTGAAAAAGGAGTCTAGGCCAAACTGAAAAGGAGAGACACTGAAGAAAATAATCTCTTAAAAAAGCAGAATTGGCCAAATGAAAGAAGAGGTGCAAAAGGTCACTGAAGAAAATAATTCCTTAAAATTTAGAATTGGGCCAGTGGAAGTTAATGACTCCATGAGAACCAAGAGACAATAAAACAAAGTCAAAAGAATGAAAAAAATAGACAAAAATGTGAAATATCTCACTGGGGAAAAAACTGACCTATAAAGTAGATCACAGAGATATCATTTAATAATTACTGGACTACCTGCCAATCATGATAAAAAAAAGTCTAGATATAATATTTCAAGAAATTATCGAGGAAAACTCCCCTTATATCTTATAGCTAGAAGGCCCCCAAAATTGAAAGAATCTAAACATTACCTTCTGAAAGAGATTAAAAAGTGAAAACTTGTAAGGAACATTATAGCCAAATTCCAGAGCTCCCAGATTAAAGACAAAAATATTGCAAGAATCCAGAAAGAAATGATTAAAATATCATAGAGCTACAGTCAGTATAACATGTGACTTTTTAGCTTCCATGTTAAATGAGTGGAGAACTTAGAATATGATATTCCAGAAGACAAAAGAGCTAGGATTAAAACCAAGAATAATACAACCAGCAAAACTGAGTATAATCCTTCAAGGGAAAAAAAAATTGTTTTTGCTTTTTTGGAGAGGGGAAGGCAGGGCAATTGGTGTTAAGTGACTTGCCCAAGGTCACACAGCTAGTAGTGTGTCAAGTGTCTGAGGCCAGATTTGAACTCAGGTCCTCCTAACCCCAGGGCTGGTGCTCTACTCGCTGCACCATCTAGCTGCCCTGAAAGAAACTGATATTTCATGACATAGAAGACTTTCAAGTACTCCTGATGGAAAGACCAGAGCTGAAGAGAAAGTCTGACATTCAAAGAGAACACCTGAGAGATGCACAAAAAGGTAAATATGAAAGAGTAATCATAAGAGATTCAATAAAGTTAAACTGTTTATATCCCTATATAAGAAGATGATATATATGTCTTAATTTTTAAACTATTATTAGGGCAGTTAGAAGGAATCTAAATAGAGAGGGAGCATGAATGTGAGTTGATTCTGTTGGGATGATCTAAAAAATATGAAGAGACCAGAAAGAGGGATACCCTGGGAGAAGGGGAGAGGGAGAGGCAAAATGGGGAAAATTTTCTCACATAAAAGAGGCATGCAAGAAAGAATTTAATAGTACAGGGGGAAATGGGGCTGTGGCAAGCAATGCCTTACTGTCAGAATTGGTTCAAAGAGGGAAGAATATATATATATATATACACACTCAGCTGAGTATAGAAATACATCTTACCCAACAGGGAAACAGGAGGAAAAGATGACAAGAGATTTGGGGGTATAGGGGAAGATCATAAAAGGGAGGATGGATTAAGGGAAGCAGTGATTAGAAACAAAAGCTTTTGGGAGGGATGAGAGAGAGAGAGACAGAGACAGAGAGAGAGAGAGAGAGAGAGAGACAGAGAGACAGAGAGAGAGACAGAGAGACAGAGAGAGACAGAGAGACAGAGAGAGACAGAGACAGAGAGAGAGAAAGAGAGAGAGAAGATAAACAAAAGAAAATAAAGTAGACAAAAATATACAGTTAGTAATCTTAACTGTGAATATGATTGGGATGAATTCATCCATAAAACAAAAGCAGACAGCGGAATGGATGAGAAACTAGAATCCAACAATATATTGTTTACAAGAGACATACTTGAAACAGAAAGACACACAGAGTTCAAATAAAGGACTGGAGCAGAGTCTATTATGTTTCAACTTAAATTTTTTTTTAAAAAAGGAAGAAGTAACAATGCTGATCTCAGGCAAAGCAAAAGCAAAAATAAATCTAATTACAAGAGATAATCAGGAAAACTATATTTTTCTAAAAGGTACTATAGGGTGCAGTAATATAAAAGTACCAGCAAGTTAATCTGATAAAAGCTTCATTTTTAAATATATAGAAAACAGAGTCAAATTTATAGCAATAAGAGCCATTCCTCCAATGATGAATGGTCAAAGAATATGAACAGGCAGGTTTCAGAAGAAGAAATCAAAGCTATAGTCACATGAAAAAATGCTCAAAATCACTACTGATTAGAGAAATGCAATTATAAAGAACTCTAAGGTGCCACCTCATACTTATCAGAAATGAGAAATGTTACAAGAGATGTGGGAAAGTAGAGACACTTAGGCACTTTTGGTAGAATTGTGAACTGGTCCAACCATTTTCAAGAACAAGTTGGAACTATGCTCAAAGGGCTATAAAACTGTGCATACCCTTTGATCCAATGATATCACTTCTAGGTTTGTACCCCAAAGAGATCAAGGCAAAAGGAAAAAATAGTTTTATCAGTTCTTTTTGCGGTAGCAAAGAATTGAAAATTGAGGGGGAGGTTCATCAGTCGGGGAAAGGCTGAAGACACTGTTGCATATGATTGTGACAGAGTGATATTGTGCTGTAAGACATGATAAAGTGTGTGGTTTAAGGCAAAAAAAAAAAACAACACAAGACCTATATGAACTGATGCAAAGTAAAATGAGAGGAAATAGATCATTGTGCATAGGAACAGCAATGTTGTAATGGTGATCAACTGTGAATGATTTGGCTGTTCTGAATAAGACAATTATCCAAGACAATCCAAAAGGACTCATGGTGAAAAATGCTATCTATCTACAGACAGAGAGCTGATAAACTCTGAGTACAAACTGAAGCAAAATTTTCTTGATATCTTTATTGCATTTGGCTTTTTGTGATATGGTTAATATAGAAATATAATGTTTTGCATGATTTCTCATGAATAATTGGTAGTGTTTTGCTTGCCTTCTCAGTGGTTGAGGGAGGAGTGGAAGAGTCAGAATTTGGAAATCAAAATGTAAAAAGAAAAGAATATTAAACTAAATAAATAACACATTTTCTTTTTTAAAAAGAAAACATATTTTGACACTTCAATGAGCTATGATTTCATTAACGCAGCTAGTGGTTCCCTTAACTAATACCGATCACAACCTCCTCATGCCTACTCTCACGCAATCATTGTGTTATCCCAGAAATCTTTTACAGAAAATCTCCCCAGTGTACACAAGGCCATCTCCATATTCTTTCAATATATCTGTAATGTCAGATTAGTAGCCTGGCTGTCAACTTTAAAGAGGAAAAATCTGGCCTCCTCCTGTCTCTCCATCAGCATGCCTCGTTGCTTTACTTGGACTGACTTTTCTTCCCTGTTGGTGGAAACTGGAAGAATTAGCTGACTTCTTATCTATCGGGGTTGTCAGTCCCTGATAATGACAATAAGGGCTAGGGCAAAAGCAAAACTAGTGCTATGGGAGTGCAGACACCCTCAAAGTTCCTGAACTTATCTGCCTACAGGTGGAACTTGGTCAGTAGCTTTTGAAAGTGGTGAGGAAGGAGGTAGACCCCTTCTCCACAATTCTTTTTCCCATGAATGGAAATTTAGCAACCTAATGCTTGATGAACTGGAAAGCAAAAAAAAAAAAAATACTAAGGAAATAACTGCCTATTTGACTAAAAAATGCTGGAAAAAATTGAAAAGTAATCTGGCAGAAATTAGGCTAAAAAGAGCACTTCATGTCGTATCCCACAATAAATTCAAAATAGATCAATTTTGACCATATTTAATACAATACCATTAAAATTAAAAGAGAACCAGATTGTATACTTTTCACAACTATAAGCATATGTATTTTTAATAAAAAAAGGAATAGTCAGTAAATAAAAATAATTTCAATTACATAAATTTCTGCATAAATTTAGTGTATCTAATATAAGAAGGGAAGAAGTCAGATGGGGAAAATGATCTTATTTTTATGATAAAGAAATTTAGAAAATTAGCATTAGTATATGGGAACAAAAAGATCCCTAATAAATAAGGAGTCAAAGGATATGCTCAAGTAGATCTCCAAAGAAGTGAAAACTAGAAACAGAGGGGTGAATCAGTGGAATATGTTAGGTACACAAGACACAGTAGTCAATGACTGTAGTAATCTACTGTTTGATAAAACAAAAGACTTTAGCTTCTAAGATAAGAACTCACCATTTAATAAAAACTGGTAGGAAGACTGGAAAATAGTATGGCAGAAACTAGGCATAGGTGAACATCTCGCATCCTATACCAGGTTAAAGTCAAAATGGGTATACAATTTAGATGTTTAGTTGATACTATAAGCAAATTAGGACAGCAAGGAAAAATTTACTTGTCAGATTTATGGAGAATGGAAGATTTTATGACCAAACAAGAGATAGAGAACATTATAAAACACAAAATGGATAATTTCGAGTACATTGAATTGAAAAGTTTTTTGCACAAAGCCAATCCAAGCAAGATTAGAAGGGAAGCAAAAAGCTAGGAAACAATTTTTACAACCAGTGTCTCTGATAAAGGCCTCATTTCTAAAATATATAGAGAACTGAGTCAAATTTATATGAATACAAGTCATTCCCCAATTGATAAATGACCAAAAAATATTGTCAGTGTTAGAAAGGGATAAAGTTTGGCCTCCACAGAAATAAACATCTGGGAGTCATGTGATTAGAAAGGAGTGCTGAAAAAAGAAACAATTCTCAGAAGTAGGTCTGTAATCACTTATCCTTGTAAAAGCTTGTTTCGTTTCTGTACCTGGGCCCTTGGTGCATTCCAGCCCGGGTGACCTGCTTCTTAAGAATCACATTAAATCGGTGGAGCCAAGATGGCAGCAGGGAAGCAGTGACTGGCGTGAGCTCCCCACCAAGTCCCTCCAAAAACCTATTAAAAAATGGCTCTGAACCAATTCTAGAGCTGCAGAACCCACAAAGTGGCAGAGGGAAACAGGGCTCCAGCCCAGGACAACCTGGATGGTCTCTGGGTAGGGTCTGTCCCACACGGAGCTCCCAGCCCCCAGCGGAGGGGAGCAGAGCTGAGCCAAGGAGCGCCCGCAAACAGACCAGACGCGGACCTACCAGACCAGGAGATGAGCAGAGAGTGCCCTGGCATCCTGAATTACTGAGCTGTGGCATCCACCAGACCTCTCAACCCACAAAGAGCAAAGACATCAGAGAGGGTTAGTGGGAAAAGCTGCGTGACTGAGTTTGCGGTTCGGCCACTGCCTCTGGGGCAGCGGAGGTGGGGCAGCTATAGAACTAAGGCTGCAGTTGCTTCTGGCCCCAGGCCCACCTGGTGGGAGGAATTAAGTGGCTGATCAGAGCAGGAGTGAAGAGCCTGCTGAATATTTAAGCCCAGTGCTGGTAGGGGGTTCTTGGGGAAGGAGGAGTGCTGCTGAGGCAGCACATCCCATCAAGCGTGGAACATAGAACTCTTTGGTCTATAAGCAGCCACACCCCGTTGAAAAAGTCAAAGGTTAATTAAGTTGGAGGGGAATATGGCCAGGCATCGAAAACACACCCAGATTCAGTCTCAGACTCTGGAATCCTTCTTTGGTG
>CM053625.1:44764522-44782880 GCA_028646595.1 Phalanger gymnotis | reverse complement strand
GTACGCCATCTTGGAGTGGGGGGGGGAGGAAATGGGGAGAAAATTTGTAATTCAAACGCCTGTGAAAATCAATGCTGAAAACCAAACATGTCAAAAATAAATTAAAATTAAAAAAAATCACATTAAATCCTTCCTTCACTCACTCCTATGTAAAAATTTTATCTATGGACATTTCCAATAGCAGGCAATTTTCAGATGAAGAAATTAAAACTATCTATAGTCATGTGAAAAAAAAATGTTCTAATCTGTACTGATTAGAGAAATACAAATCAAAACACTTCTGCAGTACCAGTACCATCTGCCCTATCAGACTGGCTAACATGACTCAATAGGAAAATGATAAATGTTGTAGAAAATGTGGGATAATTGGAATATTAATTCATTGTTGGTGGAATTGTGAACTGATCCAACCATTCTGTAGAGCAATTTGAAGCTATGTCCAAAGGGCTACAAAACTTTGACCCAGCAATGCCACTACTGTATCCCAAAGAGATCATACAAATAAGAAAAGAACCCACATGTACAAAAATATTTATAGCAACTCTTTTTTGTGGTGGCCAAGAATTGAAATTGAGGGGATGCCTATCAATTGGAGAATGGCTGAACAAGTTGTTGTATATGAATATAATGGAATACTATTGTTCCATAAGAAATTATGAGTCAGGTGGACTTCAGAAACACCTGGAAAGACTTTTATGAACTGATGCTGAGTGAAGTCAGCAGAACCAGGAGAAGACTGTACACAGTAACAGCAACATTGTGCAAAAGAATAAATTTGATAGACTTAGCTCTTCTCAGCAATGCAAGGATCTAAGACAATTCCAAAATACTCATGATGGAAAATGTTGTCCACATTCAGAAAAAGAATTATGAAGTCTGAATGCAGATCGGAGCATACCATTTGCTCTTTCTTTTTCCTTCTTTATCATAAATTTTTCCATTGGTTTTACTTCTTTTTTACAATATGACTAATGTGAAAATGTCTAACATGAATGCATAGGTACAGCCTATATCAGATTGCACACCATCTTGGGGAGGTGGTAGGAGAGGAAGGGGGAGAAAATTTAGAACTCAAAATCTTATAGAAGTGAATATTGAAAACTAAAAATAAATAATTTTTTTTAAAAAGAAGTGAAAACTATTAGCAATCATATGAAAGAGTTTTCCAAATCATAACTAATAAAGGAAATTCAACTCAAAAAAACCCCTGAGGTTTCACCTCACACTCAGCAAAAATAACAACAAAAATGGCAAAGATGACAAGGCTATGGAGAGATGATAAAAAAGAAAAGGCCCATACACAGAGAACCACTTGCAACATCATCATCATTATCAGGGGAATGGCTAAACAAATTATGACACAGGAATGTAATGGAATATCATTGTGCTGTAAGAAACAACAAACAAATCATTAATATAGAGAAACATGGAACAACTTAAATGAACTGATGCAAAATGAAGTAAGTAAAGCTAAAAAACAAAATAGACACAGTTATAATCACATAAATGGAAAGAAAATTAATCATTTTTAGTTTAGTCTGACTCTTCATGACTCCTTTTGGGCCATTCTTGGCAAAGATACTAAAATGGTTTACATTTCCTTCTCTAGCACATTTAATAAATGAGGAAACTGAGGCAAACAGTTAAGTGATTTGTCACACAGATAGTGTCTGAGGCCAGATTTGAACTCAGATCTTCCTGACTCAAGGCAAGGTACTTACTCCAGGCCTGGTGCTCTGTCCACTATGCCACCTATATGCCCAGAAAGAAGAATACCTTAAAATAATTAAAAATGAATATTGCAAAATTACAAAAGCACAGGCATAGACCCAAAGAAATGACATGGGAAGCCACCAATCCTTCCCCCACTCCCAACTCATATACGCTGTGAGATTTTAAAAATATATATATTCTGATTCGTTTGGGAGAATTTTTTTTCTTTTCTTCCACTTTTGCTTTTTCTCTTAAAAAATGTTTTTTTTCTGGGAGGGACAGAGACACATGAGGAAATTTTATGCAATCTGAAAATAAAAAAAAATATCCTTATGAATTCCAAAAAATAAAATAAAATGAATAGGAATTTTATTACTTAACAATACCACCAAAAAATTCCATGAAAAAATAGTAGTAGCATTTGTATGAGTGAGATATTTGTTCAATCTATAAAAGGTATGTTTGCTTATTTGAAATACAAAATCTTTATTTTGTTTATTTATAATACAAAATTACATTGCATTTTGGGGGGAGCTAAGTAAAGCTTAAAAATTCCAATGTTTGTTGCACATGTAGATTCATAGCCCCATTCTATTAACTCTATGCTCCCCTTCTCTTTGGGTTATTTCAGCCCATAGTTAAAAACTGCTACCCTAGAAGGTCAACAGTAAGTAGATTTTTTTTTTTATTTAAGGTTTGTTTTTCAAGATCATCTTTGCTACTATTCCTTCATCTACCGTACTTAAAAGTTTGTTCTAGGTGACCAACAAATAATATTCTTTATTTTAAAAAGGACCCTTCTGAACTTGGAACTGAATTATCTTTGCTGTTTGCAAGGATAGCATGGATTATTAAAATTGCCAACTCTGATTTTAGTCAATGGTTATGTTATTTTAATCTCTATTGCCTTCCTACTCTTGTTGGAATATGTACTGAAGGAAGCATTAATTTGTTGATCAATCTCATATCACCAAGAAGATGAAAAGATCTGCAGACCAAAAGCACTGAAAAAAAACCACTGGGGGTGAGCCAAGATGGTGGAGAGAAGCCAAGGAGTTGCCTGAACTCTTCCAAGTTTCCCTCAGAAACAACATTAAATCAAGACTCTAAAAATTTCTGGAGAGACAGAATCCGCAAAAAGACAGCATGAGACAATTTTCCTGCCCAAAAGAGCATAGAAGTATTCCAGGAAAGGTGTTTCTTTGGGGTAAAAGTGGAGCAGAGCCCAGCACAGGTAGTGTCTGGGCAAGCCAGTGGAAGGCTCTTTGCCACAGTACATATCAGTAATCGAGGCCCTACAGTCCTGGCTCAGCAAGCTAGTGGCAAAGAAAGCAATCTGTGAGGCCTCCAGGCCCAGAGCAGCAGGCATATTGCCAGCCTCAGAACGCCAGAACAACAAGCATGATGAGGCTAGGCCACCCCAGCACAGTGGGCAAGCCTCACGCACCTGAAGCTCTGGAGCAGAAAGCCAGTGACCGCGCTTCTGGCTCATAGCCCCTGGAGTACAGCTCAACTTTTTAAAATGAGCAAAA
This sequence comes from Phalanger gymnotis, assembly GCA_028646595.1. Taxonomy (NCBI): domain Eukaryota; kingdom Metazoa; phylum Chordata; class Mammalia; order Diprotodontia; family Phalangeridae; genus Phalanger; species Phalanger gymnotis. The sequence continues at coordinate 44,779,635 of CM053625.1, read as the reverse complement.
AACAGAAAAGAACCCTTACCATAGAAAGTTACTATGGCTACAAGGAATATCAAAACAAACTCGGAAGAGGACAATAATGTCAGACCTCAATGTGAAATCTCTAAGGGTAATGTGAATTTGTCTCAAGTACAAAATGCCTTCTTGGAAGACCTCAAAAAGGATTTCAAAAATCAAATAAGAGAGGTAGGAGAAGAATTGGGAAAAAGAAGAACAAAAATTGACTGAAGAAAGCAACGATTGGCCATGGAGTCATGATGGAAAATAAAGAACTATGGAATCTGAATGAAGATCAAAGCATACTATTTTCACTTTTTTTCTCTTTCTTTTTTTTTCATTTTGTTCTGAGTCATCTTTCACAACTAATGTGAAAATATGTTTAACATGATTGTACATGTATAACCTGTATCAGATTGTACTGTCTTGGGGAGGGAGGACAGAAGATAAGGAGAGAGAAGAATTTAGAGCTTAAAATCTTACAAACAAGAATGGTCAAAACTATCTTTACACATAATTGGAAAAAAAATAAAATACTATTATTAAGAAAAAATTGGCCAAATGGGGAAAAAATCGACTGAATAAAACACTCCTTAAAAGTAGAATTAGCCAAATGGAAAAGGAGGTACAAAAGCTAAATAAAGAAAATAATTCCTTAAAATTAAAATTGGGCAAGTGGAAGCTAATGACTCTATGAGACATCAAGAATCAGTCAAATAAAACCAAAAGAATAAAAAATAGAAGAAAACATAAAATACCTCATTGGAAAAACAACTGACCTGCAAAATAGATTGAGGAGAAATAATTTAAGAATTATTGGTATGCCCAAATCCATGATCAAAAATAAATTGGCATGGACAGAATCTTTCAAGAAATTATCAAGGAAAATTTCCCTGATATCCTAGAACCAGTGGGCAAAATGTTCATGGAAAGAATCCACCGATCACCTCCTAAAAGGGATATCAAAATGAAAACTCAAAAAAATATTATGGCCAAATTCCAGAATTATCGAGGTCAAGAAGAAAATATTTCAAGCAATCAGAAAAGAAAAAAAAATATTGTGGAGCCACAGGATTACATAAGACTTAGCAGCTTCTTACTAAAGGATCAGAGGGCTTGGAATATGATATTCTGAAAGTCAAAAGAGCTTAGATTACAACTAAGACAACTATCCAGAAAAATTAAGCACAATCTTGAAGGAGAAAAGATGCATATTCAATGAAATAGGGGACTTTCAAACTTTTCTGATGAAATGAACAGACCTGAACAGAAAATTTGATCTTCAAATACAAGACTCAAGAGAAGCATAAAAAGGGTAAACAGGAAAGAAAAAAAGGATGTTACTGAATGAGGTTAAATCCCTATACAGGAAGGTGATACTTATAACTATTAAGAACTATATCTCTATTATGACACATAGAAGGGGTATACATAGAAAGTGGCTGTGGGCATAAGTTGATTTTGATGTGATTGAATTAAAAAAATTAAAAGTTGAAAAAAGAATTAAGAAGTGGAAAAGGGGGAGGCAGAATGGAGTAAATTATATCACATGAAGAGATGCAAAAACCCTATTATAGTAGAGGGAAAGAATTGAGGGGAATGAGCATTCCTTGAATGTTACTTTCATTGGATTTGGCTCCAAGAGGGAATAACACAGATGTTCAGTTGGGTATAGACATTTATCTTAACCTATAAAGAAGTAGGAGGGGAAAGAGGAAAGAAAAGGGAGGGGGTAGGTAGATGGGAAGGCAGAAGTTGGAGGGGAAAAGGGAAAGAAAAGGGAGGGTGCTGATAGAAGGGAAGGCAGATTGAGAGAAGCAGTGGTCAGAAGCAAAACACTGGTGAGGAGGGACAGGGAGAAATGAGAGAGAAAGTATAAAGAGGGGGAAATTAGGATGGCAGGAAATACACAGTCAGTAATCGTAACTGTGAATGTAAATGGGATGAACTCTCCCATAAAATGGAAGTAGATAGCAGAGTCAATTAAAAAAACAGAATCCTACAATACGTTGTTTACCAGAAACACATCTGAAGCAGAGAGATCCACACAGATTAAAGGTAAAAGTCTGGAGCAAAATATATTATACCTCAACTAAAGTAAAAAAAAAAAAAAAAACAGGTGTGGCAATCCTGATCTCAGACAAAAGAAAAGCAAAAATAGACCTAATTAGAAGAGCTAAGGAAGGAAACTACTTCTTGCTAAAAGATACCATAGAAAATAAAGTAATATCAATACTAAGCACCTATGTATCAAGTGGTATAACATCCAGATTCTTAGAGAAGTGAGTTACTGGAAGAAATACAGAGCAAAACTATATTCATGGGGGACCTCCCCTTCCCCTTCTCAGAAGTAGATGAATATAACCACAAAACAAACAAGAAAGAAGTTAAGGAGGTGAATAGAATTTTAGAAAAGTTAGATATGTTAGATTTCCAGAGAAAACTGAATAGGGATAGAAAGGAATATATCTTTTCCTCAGTGGTGCGTGGCACCTACAAGAAAACTAACCATGTATTAGGGAATAAAACCCTTATAATCGGTGGTGAGATTCAAATGAATTAACAATCAGCTCTCCACCAAACCAATCTGAGGTGCCACCCCCACTGCTGATGTGGCAGGTACAGGTCTCGCCCTCACTAATAACCAGTTCATAGAACTAAACTTAAAATTAGGTACCAGTTCTATGTTACCAGTTTGAACCAGTTGAATCACACCACTGCTTATCAAATGCAAAAAGGCAGAAATATTGAATTCATCCTTTTCAAATCATGATGCAATAAAAATTATATGCAATAAAGGGTCATGGAAACATAGATTAAAATTGGAAACAAAATAATCTAACCCTAAATAATAAGTGGGTCAAATAACAAATAATAGAAACAATCAAAATTTCATCAAACAGATTGACAATAATGAGAAAACATATCAAAACTATGGGATGCAGCCAAAGCAGTATTTAAGGGAAACTTTGTATCTCAAAATGCTCACATGCATAAAAGAAGAAAGCAAATATCAATGAGTTGAGCATGAACTAAAAAAAGATAGAAAAGGACAAATTAAAAATTCCCAATTAAATGCCAAATTAGAAACACTGAAAATCAAAGGAGAGATTAATAAAATTGAAAGTAAGAAAACTATTGAACTAACAAATAAAACTAAGAGCTGGTTTCATGAAAAAAAACACAATAAAATTAGATAAACCTTTAGTTAATTTGATTTAAAAAGAGAGAGAAAAAAAACCAAATTATCACTATCAAAAATGAAAAGTGTAAATTCACTACTAATGAAGAGGAAATTAAAGCAATAATTAGGAGCTATGTTGCCAAACTGTATGCCAATAAACCTGACAATCTAAGTGCAATGAATGGATATTAACAAAAATATAAATTGCCCAGATTAACAGAACAGGAAATAAAATACTTAACTCTATTTTAGGAAAAAAAAAAAACAAATTGAACAAGCCATTAATGAAATCCCTAAGGTAAAACAAATATATCATAGGCCAGATAGATGTATAACTTAATTCTTTTGGGGGGGGCAGGGCAATTGGGATTAAGTGACTTGCCCAAGGTCACACAGCTAGTACGTGTGTCAAGTGTCTGAGCCCGGAATTGAACTTAGGTCCTCCTGACTCCAGGGCCGGTGCTCTACTCACTGTGCCACCTAGCTGCCCTGATTTAATTCTACCAAACATTTAAAGAACAATTAATTCCAATCCTATATGAACTATTTGGGAAAATAGGCAGAGTCGCACCAAATTCCTCTTATGACACAAATATGGTGCTGATACCTAAACTAGGAAGAGCCAAAATAGAGAACAAAAATCATAGACCAATTTCCCTTATGAATATAGATGCAAAAAATTTAAATAAAATGTTAACAAAGAGATTACAGAAATTTACCACCAGGATAATACACTAGGACAAAATGGGATTTCTACCAGAAATGCAAAGCTGGCTCAATATTAAAATTATCAGCATAATTGACCAGCTCAATAACTGAACTAACAGAAATCATGTGGTTATTTCAATAGATGCAGAAAAAAGTTTTCAACAAAATACAGCTCTCACTCCTATTAAAAACACCAGAGAACATAGCTTTAAAATGATAAGTAGTATCTATCTAAAACTATCAGCAAGCATTATCTCTAATGGGGATAAGCTCCCAATAAGATCAGGGTGAAACATGGAAGCCCATTTTCAGCAATATTATTCAATATTTTTCTAGAATTGTTAGCTTTAGCAATAAAAGAAGAAAAATCAAAGAAATTACAATAGCCAATGAGGAAACAAAACTACTACTCTTTGCAGATGATATGATGGTATACTCAGGCAATCCTAGAGAATCAACTAAAAAAACTTGAAATAATTAACAACTTTAGCAAAGTTGGAGGATATAAAATAAACCCACATAAATCATCGGCATGTCTATATTCTACCAACAAACTCCATCAGCGAGAGATAAAAAGAGAAATTCTATTTATAACAATTGTAGGCAATATAAAATATTTGTGAGTCTACTCACCAAGGAATCTCACCAGGAATAATATTAATGCAATTCCAAAACACTTTTCACACAAACAAAGACAGAACCAAACAACTGGAAAAATATCAATTGCTCTTGGTTAAGCCAAGCTAATATAATAAAAATGACAATCCTACCTAAATTAATTTGTTTAATTCAGTGCCATACCAATCAAACTACTAAAAAATATTTTATAGAGCTAGAAAAAAAAAATTTCATCTGGAACAACTAAAGGTTAACCCTATCAAGAGAATTAATTAAAAAAATGCAAAGGAAGGTGACCTAGCCATACCAGATCTAAAACCATATTACAAAGTAGCAATCATGAAAATTATTTGGTACTGGCTAGGAAATAGAGTAGTGGATCAGTGGAATAGATTAGGTACACAAGACATAGTAGTAAATGACTATAGTAATCTACTGTTTATAAGTAGACTCCAGCTTCTGGGATAAGAACTCACTAAGAAATGCTGGAAAAACCAGAAAATGGCGAAAACTAGGCACAGACCAACATCTCACACCCTATACCAAAGATAAAGTCAAAATGGGTATGTGATTTAGATACAAAAGCAAGTTAGGAGAGCAAGAAGTAGTAACCTGTCAGATCTATGTAGAAGGGAAGAATTTATGACCAAACGAAAGATAAAGAACATGATAAATTGCAAATTGGATAATTTTGATTACATTAAATTTAAAAAGTTTTTGCGTGAACAGAGCCAATGTGACCAAGATTAGAAGGGAAGGAGAAAGCTGGAAAACTGTTTGTATAGCTAGTGTTTCTGATAAAGGTCTCATTTCTAAAATAGTTAAAGAACTGTGTCAAATTTATAAGAATATAATTTATTCCCCAAATGACAAATAGTCAAAGGATATGAACAGGCAGTTTTCAGATGAAGAAATTAAAGCTATCTATAGTCATATGAAAATGTGTAAATCACTACTGATTAGAGAAATGTAAATTAAAACATATCTGAAGTACCACCACACACCTATCAGATTGCTAAATATTACAGAAAAGGAAAATGATAAATGTTGGAGAAGATGTGGGAAAATTAGAATGCTAATGCATTGTTATTTGTGTTGTGAATTGATCCAACCATTCTAGAGAGCAATTTGGAACTATGTCCAAAGGGCTATAAAACTGTGCATACTCTTTGATATGATATAATACCACTACTTGGTGTGTATCCCAAAGAGATCATAAAAAAGAGAAAAGGACCCATGTGTAGAAAAATTTTATAGCAGCTCTTTTTGTGGTGACAAGGAATCGGAAATTGAGAGGATGCCCATCAATTGAGGAATAACTGAACAAGTGGTGATCAATACAATGGCATGCTATTGTGCTATAAGAATTGATGAGCAGGAAGATTTCAGATAAAAAAAAACCTGGAAAAACTTATATGAACTGATACTTGGTAAAAAAGAACCAGGAGAACACTGTACACAGTAATAGCCATATTGTGCAATGATCCATTATGATAGACTTAGCTCTTATCAGCAAAACAGTGATCCAAGACAATTCCAAAGGACTCATGATGGAAAATGATATCCATATCCAGAGAAAGAACTAGGGGGTTGATAATGCAGATTGAAATATATTATTTTCATTTTTTTTGTTCTTTTCTTTCTTGTGTTTTTTTTTCCCTTTTGTTCTGATTCTTCTTTCACTACATGACTAGTGTGGAAACATGATTAATGTAATTGTACATATATAACCTATATCAGATTGCTTGCTGTCTGGGGGTGGAGGGAAGGAGACAAATTTGAAGGGAGGGGGGGAAGAAAAATTTTATAAAAGTGAATGTTGAACACTATCTTTATATGTCATTGGAAAAAAATAAAATACTATTTAGAGGAGGGGGGAGTAAAAAAATTGGGCTAGGTGCCTCTTATCTGATTAAAAGATTCACAAATCCTTCTTTTTTAACACTAGTAAGCAATTGGAGTATTCTGTTGCTATTTTCCTGGGCTAGGTTGGATTTAATTTTCTTTGTTCTTGGAGGTCTTTTTAAAAAACAAAATTGTATTGACACTCCTTGCTTTTTCATCACCTACACCTTCCAATATAATCCCTTTATCTACACCAGGAAATATTGTAACAATGAAGAAGAAAAAAAGAGAAAAAAAAAGTTCAGGAAAATAACAAATACATCCCCAACGTCTGATACTATATGCAATCCTCCGTAATTATATTCTCTGACATCTGCGAAGAAAGAAAGGAGGTACCTTCTCACAGGATATTGTAGCAGCAATTAGATTTGATGTTCTTTCCCACCCATTAATAGGCCATGTGACCTGCTTGTGTCACAGGAAGTGTAAGTTACATGTGGTAGGAGGAGCTTCCTGACAGGAAAAGGAAGTTGTGTCACAGGAAATGCTGAGAGAGGAGAGAGAGAGATGCTATGGCTGCTAATGGTCTCCCTCGTGATTGTTAAAACTGAACAGGCTGACTTAGCTGTACTGTAAGTTTGTTTCAGGGAAGACCCCTGCAGTGGGTCAGAGAGGTTTTGGGATGGCTGAGCTCCAGCTTGTGATATTGTGTGTGGAATCTTTTACTACTCTGATAGATTAGATTAAATGGCTTGTGAGATGTGGTCCTCTGGTGTCTGAATAAATGGTTTACTTCTTCTACCTTCTATGCGGAGAGTTTCATATACTTTGTGATACAGAGCGACATAGGCATATTCATGATTATCGTTGATGTTGTGTTTATTGCCTTACTGTTACAGATATACACACATATGAGTATATATGCATATTTGTATATTTATACATAGACACACAGACATAGACACACAAAAACACACTTAAATGAAAAATATTCTTTATCAACTTCCCGGCACACAGTGGTGACTGATGATAATGACTAAATAGTTTTCAAGGTGATTAGTAACTATAGACAACAAATAGTATATTGACAAAGTTTCTGAGTGAAACTGAAAATCGTCTTTCTCCATAGCTTTAACAAGTATGTTAGGAAGCCCGACTCAGACAACCTATAAGCAATATTAACATATAATGGATTAGGGATATATTGCTTATTTTTCAAGTTTTCCACAGTAATAACTCATTTTTATGTATTCCTTGCTTTCCCAACGGGGAAATGGGCATGCTGAGTAATTTTAAGGTGCTTTCTGTGGTCGTTAATGGAGGAGGAAGTAAAGCCCTGTCAGTGGGAAGGGACCAGATCTGTTTTGTTTTGTTTTGTTTTGTTTTTCCCATTGGAAAAGGGACCTCCCATTGAGGAAACTCTCTCTTATGGTGCAGATTACCTTCCTTGCAATTTATAGTCTTAGAGAACCACCTGAGATACTGAAAGGTAAGTGATTTGCCAATAGTCACACAGCCAGTATGTGCCAGAGGAAGAATTTAAATTTAGAGCTTTCTAATTCTGAGACCAAGTATCTATTTGTTACAATATACAACATTTTAAAAATACTATGCTATTACGAAAAGTTATTTTTAAAGGAAGCATGGAGTAGTACTTAGAGAATCAAGTTTGGAGCCATATTTACCTAAATTCAAGCTACTGACACACCCTGACTTTGTGATTCTTGGCCAATCACTTAAAATTCAATGGCCCAGGCAACTTTAAGACTACAAATTGCAGAGGTGATGCCATTCTATATTGGTGAGGAGGTTTCAACACAAGAAGTTCTCAATACTAATAAAGTTAAATGTCCAGATTGGGAAAAACAAAAAATAAATAATGAATGAATGAACAAATAAAGAACAGATTTGTGTTCGGCTATATGCATCCTTGTCGAAGGACTCAATTGTTTTTATTCATTACCAGAAAAGTAAAGAGAACTAGAAAAGTGATTATAGAAAGACTGTATGTTTTTTATTTGTATTGTTTATCTATAGACCACAAAGTTTAATCTAACCAAAGAGGCACAGGACAGCTACGTGGTACAGTATACAGAGTGCCGGTCCTGGAGTCAGGAAGACTCATCTTCTTGAGTCTAAATCTGACTTCAGACATTCTCTAGCTCTGTGACCCTAGGGAAGTCACTTAACCCTGTTTCCCTCAGTTTCTTCATTTGTAAAATGAGTTGGAGAAGAATACAACAAACCAATCCAGTATCTTTGCTAAGCAAACTCCAGATAGGGTCACAAAAAGTCAGACAAAACTGAAACAAATGAGCAATAACATCATCAACACATGACGCATAACAGTGGATTGGAAAGAAAATTGAACTTGAAGACCTGAAACCTAGATTTGAATTCAAGGTGTGGCACTTACCCATACAGCTACCATCTTTCTCTTAGCAGCACTTCCTCAGCTATGAAATAAGGATCCATATGCTTATAGACTTAACCCTAGAGAGGACCTTAAGAGTCCATCTAGTCCAATTCTCTCATTTTAGAAAGGAGTAAGGGAATAATGCTGTCCGCTTGACACATGGGGTGTCATGAACATATATTTAAACTTAGAAGGAACCTTTAGGGTCAATTATCTGCCTCATTGTACAAATGCAGAAACAGAAGCCTTGAATACTGAAATGACTAGCTCAGAATCGTACAAGGAGTAAATTATACAAATGAGACTTTAACCTAGGTCCTCTAGCCAGAGCCCCAGACTCAAAATCCAGGGCTCTCTTCCATTGTGCCAACAATGTGAATTAAAATTCTTAGAAAGTAGAATTTATTTATGAATATAATAATGACAATATACAGTTTTGGCATGATATTCATGCCCAGATCCTTCTGAAAGTATTGTTTTAAAACCATATTTCAGTCAAAATCTAGAATACCATTTATTGGGTCATCACCGTGCCCCTGTTAGACACTAACCAACTAACACTAATCATTATTTTGGGGATGTAGTCTTAATTCTGCCATTACTTTTCTGGTAAATCAAATGGCTTAACTTCCTGAAACTTAACACCTCCCACTCATAAAGTAAACCAAGACTATGTATAATATTAAGGTCTATGGAGTCATGGATATTGTCCAAACTATATGCACAACATAGCACAGTGGTATCCTCACCCCACAGTAGGAGTGTATAAGTCTAAATTAAGAGCTGATCATAAAGTTCTTTGCAAACATTAAATGCTAAGGAAATGCTCAATAATAATTTTAACCATCTGGTACCAAGTAATGTTTGTGAACTTAGATTTAGCCTTTGGCAAGAATTTCAAAGATGTTTATTTTAATCTACATCTCTTGACTTTTGGAAGTTAAGCCAATAATTTTTTTTATGAAAGATGATTTAAATGAAGACAAAAAGGAAATAGGCAAGCTCCCAAACAACTTCACAGAGTAAGGCAAGATGGAGAACACAAGCAAAATCTTTTATTTCTTGTGTATCAACTAACTCAAGATAATGACAATTTGCTGAAAAAAAACCAAAGATTTTTCCTATTTTAATAAAAATATTCTTTGCAAAAAACACTCACATTTTAAATTGCCAAGAATGAGACCGTTTTTGTTGTACCCCCTCCAACATAACTAATACCACTTCATATGCCTACTAAGCATTGCAGAGTAGGCAAAGTTTCATCCTGAATGCCCCTTTCCTGAAGACGAGTCGCCTATATAACCCCTGGGCTATTAGCACCTCCATCCCATAGAGAACAAAGATCCTCATTTTGCCCTTGATTTTATTTGATTCAGTTCAATAAAGTAATTATTAATGACCTTCTCAAGGTTGTGTGACATTATGAATAGAGTATTCACCTTAGGATTAAGACTATCTGGGTTCAAATCTTGCACAGGCCCCGTACAGGCTACGTGATTCTAGGTGTTACCTAACCCTTCCATACCACAGGGAATGTTCTAACACCAGAAGATATAGAGACGTCAGTCAAGAATCATTTATTTAGCTCTTATTATGTGCTTGTTTAAGTGCCAATCTTCATTAATGGAAGAAATTCCTTGCTGGGAGATTCCTTTGTTGATGAAAATAACAGTTCTGTCAAAACAAAACAAAAACACCACTACACCACCACAAAAAAAAAATTCAAAATCCAACCTAGCAAGGCACCATGTTAAGCAATAGAGACATAAGAATTTAAAAGAAAAAAAAAGAAACAAAGGAACACTGAGATAATCCCTTCCCTCAGGGAACCAACGTTCTACTGGGACCTCATTTTCTAAATTCCCTCCTCCCTCCTACCCTGTAAAAACCTAGTTGCCTCTCATCACTCCCCTCAAGGCCCTGCTCTCTCTTATGGGATAAGTATCCATACACTGATGCAAGCTGAGGTATCCTACTTGCTAGATAAAGTAATGTGTTTTTTACCCTGATAAAACAATGGAAATTGTAGGGACCCAGGAATAGTAGTTCCTGGTTGAAAAGGTCAGTGAGAATTGCTACATATTTTATATTCCCTGTGTGCTGCCATATTGGTGTCATGTCAAGAGCCTTGGACCAGCAGTAAAAAGATACAGGCTCCAGTCTCATTTCTGTTGCTTAATTCATATGCTTTTGAGCAATACCACATCCCCTACCCTGACTCCCACCCCCCTCAGCCAGTGGAAGCACAGATTCGGTTTTAGGACCATATGCTTGGAGAAGTTTCTCTCATTAAAATGTTGTTTTCTTTTTTCAAGTCTCAGTCATTTCACAACATTTTCAGCTTCACCACACAAAAGCTGGCAAAGCAAACAGTGTTTGAGTCAACTGAGTGAGCCAGTGTTGTTGAGTAGCAAAGGCATTGCTTGTCTTTCAGTGACAAGTTGCAGCTTCTGAAAATTACTAGATTCTTCTCTCTTTTGGATGGAGGCATTGTAGTATAATATCACAATATTAATAATAATAATACTAGCTGCATTTAGGTAGCACTTTAAGCTTTGCAAAGTACTCTACAAATATCTCATTTTATCCTCAAATCAACTCTGGGAAGTAGGTGCTATTATTATCCCCATTTTACTGAATAGTAAATAGAGTTTGGGTCTAAGAATAAGAAAGACATAGGTTCAAATCTTGCTTCTGAAACTTATGAGTTGGGTGGCCTTGGGAAAGGCTCTTAATCTCTATATGTTTCTGGCAGCTCCCTAAAGCACATTAAGAGGAACTCTTGTAGGAAGGTGCATTTGTTATCAGAGGACTTGTATCTAAATCATTCCTTCGGTACTTACTGCTTATGTGACAATGAACAAATTACCCCATGACTTTGGGCCTCATTTTGCCTTTCTATAAAATGAGGAGAATGGCTAGATGACCTCTAATATCTTTTCTATTTTAATCTACAAGCCTATGATTTACTAAGTCAGTCAGTCAATGAATATTTATAAAGCAACTACTATGTGTTAGGTACTATGCTAAGCTGAGATGACCAAGTGAGAGACTAGAGAGAAAAGAAAAGGGGCCCAGGAAAGAGCCATGGTAAAGTATGCATAATGATGTTGAAGATCCTGCAAATGAGACCAAGAAGGAACTGTCAGACAAATGGGAAAAACAAGGGGTAATGTCATGAGAAGCTAGAAAGGGGTTCGTGGTGCCACATGTTGTACAGAGGTCAATAAAGATGTGGATTGAAAAATGGCCACCAGATTTGGCAATTAAGAGATTATTGGTAGTTTTGAAAAGAATAATTTTAGTTGAATTATGATGCTAGGAGCCAGATTACAGAAGGTATAGACAAGAATAAAAGGAAAGGAAATGAAGGCATTTGTAATAACGCACTAATTGGTCTCCCTACCTCAAGGCTCTCAGTCCCGAAAAAGAAATGAGAAGTCATCTTCCTTCTTCTTCATAGGGAGGGGACTATGGGTGTAGAATACTTCATAATGTCAGATTTTGTTTTTTACATCATCATAATTATCCCCAGTACCCTCCCCCTTACTCTTCCCAGATAGTCAGCGTATATAACAAATAATATTTTAAAGAAAAAAAAAAGAGGGAGAAAAAAGCACAACTAACCAATATATCGGGGAAAGTCTGAAAACACATGCTATGTGTAATATCTGTGGAGCTCCCACCTCCATGAAGGGGTTGGCCAGGGGTGTCTTCTCATATCTCTTCATTAAAGTCATTCTTCCAGACTGCTTTGCAATTTTCACAGCAGTTTTTTTTAGAGGGAGGAAGGTGCAGCAATTGGGGTTAATTGACTTGCCCAAGGACACGAAACTAGTAAGTGTGTCAAGTGGCTGAGGCTAGATTTGAACTCAGGTCCTCCTGACTCCAGGGCTGGTGCTCTACTCACTGCACCACCTAGCTGCCCCTTCACAGCAGTTTTTAAAGAGCTCTGACCTCCCTGGGTAATTTATGATTTCTACCTTATCAAATACAGGGCTATTGAGTTCCACTTCTTCTAATTCTCCCTTGTCTAATCTGTTCCATTCATCTATGTCTCTATTTTTAAACTAATATCAGATGGTTTTGATGACTGCTGTGCTATAATATAGTTTGAAGTATGGAAATGTGTTATCCCTCTGTCCCTACACTTTTCATCATTTCTCTTGATATTTTCCCTTAATCTTTCATTTTTTCAAGTGAATTATTGTATTATTTTATCAGGTTCTATAAATATCCCCTTGGTAACTTGACAGTTATACAATTGAAAGTGTAAGAACTGTCATTTTTATTATTGGCATGGCCTAGTCATGAACATTGAATCCTTCCAGCTATTTAAGCTGTTGTTTATTTTGTTAAAAAGAAAAAACATAATTTAGTATATACAAGTCTTTGGTGTGCTTTGATAGGTCAATGACAGTATATTTTATGATTTTTTAAAAAAATTATTGTAGTTATTTGAATGAAATGGGATAGCCTAACTTGTTTTTAATGCATTGGCTAGTTTTGGCCAAAATACATTTCCCTCCCAATTAGATATGGGCACACACATGTGTATGTATAAAATAAGGGATATTAAGGAGTTAGAAAATATAAGTGATGTTAAAAAAAAGTACCTCCCACTGTGGCTGGCCCATAATAAGTGCTTATAAATGCATGACAAATAAATAAAAGAATGAATAAACCTAGGATATGTAAAGTCTGTGCTAAGCATGTGCCTTCTTGGCAAAGGTATTGGAGTGATTTGCCATTTCCTTGTCCAGCTCATTTTATAGATGAGGAACTGAGGCAAACAGGGCTAAATGACTTGCCCAGGGTCACATACCTAGGAAGCATCTGAAGCTGGGTTTAAACTCAGGAAGTTGAGTCTTCCTGACTTCAGACCTTGCACTCTCTCCACTGCGTCACCTAGCTAGCTGTCTGTATTCTAGACATAGACTTCTCATATTTTTATGTTTTGCAGTAGGGAAGGGAGGATATCTTTTCATTGTAAATTAGCAGGATGTGAAAAGCTAAGTTGGGGTTTGGGTTGTGGAGGGTTAAATGGGAGAGGAAGAGAGAGCCTCTGTCTCCTGGCAAGGCATGAACTTTTGACAAGGAAATTAACAAGAGACCAAGACACCTTGGATATGTTGATAATGACAGTGGCAGATCCCAAATAAACTTAGTTTTCTGTTGTTGTTCTTCTAGAGAAATGTCATTAATGAATTTTCTTCTTTTTGTGTAGAAAGAAAAAATGTAAAAGTAGTCTGGGAATGGGATAAACAAGATTATTAATTCTTAAAATTTAGCCTGGAAAAAACTTCTCTTCCCCGCCTCCCCCATTTAAAAAAAAATATTTTAAGGGACAGTCTTATTTGGGAATCAAGTGTGAAGTTTTTTTCTTTTTCACACAAAGTTTTCAAGAAACCCCGAAAAGCAAAGCCAGATTAGAGCAGGACAGTGGGGGCAGCAGCAACAGTGTGCTTGTTAGGAAGCTCTGTCCTCTGAAAAGGCTACTAGTTTCTTTAAGACTTTTCACCTACCTATCTATTAAAGAAGCCCTGAAGCCTGATGACTTTAAGAAACAAGAAACAAAAGACAAGAATTACCGTCATTTCTCCTTTCTAGGTGTAGTTGGGGGTAGTTAAAGTCAAGTGTGATTGTGAGCTCACCTAGAATTGTGATAGCATTATTGAAATTGTCTTTCCAATAAGTCTGGTTCTGTTACCATTTTTAAGTCAAGCCTTAAACTTTACAAGATATAGGTATGTCAGCACAACCTGGAGATGGGCATAGACAACTTTTCAGGAAACCTGAGAATGTTGCAATACTGGTTATTTCTTCCATTTGGCATGTCAGGATTTAGTTCTTCCTCTTTATATTTCTTCCATTCCAGTCTTTGATATTATTGGGGTTGGGAGGAGCAGGGTGGTGAGCAGAATTGTGGGAAGCAAAGACAAATTTGAAATACCTTCTAAAATGCAGAAAGCTGATGTGGGTGTGAGGAGGTAGAGAGATGGTAAAACACATAGAAGACAAGGAGAATAATGGTAGGGCAGAAACTGGGCATAGACGAATATCTTACACCATATACCAAAATAAAGTCAAAATGGGTTCATGATTTAGGAATGAAGACTGAAACTATAAGTAATTTGGGAGAGTAAGAAATAGTTTACCTATCAGATTTATGGAAAAGAAAAGAATTCATGACCCAACAAGAGATAGAGAGCATTACAAAATGCAAAATGGATAATTGTGATTATGTTAAATTGAAATGTTTTTGTACAAAAAAAAGCCAATGCAACAAAAATTAGGAGGGAGGCAGAAAATTGGGAGAAAATATTTACAACTGGTGACACTGATAAA
>CM053625.1:44731203-44757675 GCA_028646595.1 Phalanger gymnotis | reverse complement strand
CCCCCGCTCATTATTTCTTACAGCACAAAAGTAGTATTCCATAACAATAATATACCACAACTTGTTCAGCCATTCCCCACCTGATGGACATCTCCTCAAATTCTAATTCTTTGCCACCACAAAAAGAGCTGCTATAAATATTTTTGTATAAATAGGTCCTTTCCACCTTTTCTTCGATTTCCTGGGGATACAGATCTAGTAGCAATATTCCTGGGTCAAAGCATTTAACATCTTTAGCCCTTTGGACATAGTTCCAAAGTGTTCTCCAGAATGATAGGGCCAGTTCACAACTCTGCCAACAGTGCATTAGTGTTCCTACTTTTCCATGTTCCCTCTGCTATTTGTTATTTTTTTTCTCATGTTAATAAATCTGATAGGTGTGAGACAGTATCTCAGAGCTGTTTTAATTTCTATTTCTCTAATCAATAGTGACAGAGCATTTTTTTATGTGACTATAGATAATTTTGATTTCTTATTCTGAAAACTTTCTGTTCATATCCTTTGGGAAAAGAAAAAAAATGATTTTTTTTTAAAATAAAATTATAATTTGGGAAATTGGGGATGTAATTTTATTTTATCATGCTAAAGTATGTGCATGTGTATGTATGTATACATATATGTTTAGATATAATTATATATTTAAAAATTAGTTATTCTCCAATTACAAAAATTTAAATGTCCTACATATATATCTTCAAAAAATTAAAATGTATTTAAAATGTTTCTAACTCTGTTTTTTGTTGTTTTCAAACAAATGAGCTCTCATGTCAAAATTACAAACATAAAAATTTAACTTTCTAGCAAAAAGCATTCATAATCTTTAAGTAGTTGATTTAAAATATATCCTATTATGAGTGTTATAATTTGTGAAAAACATAACATACAAGGTTGCATTTACAAATATTTATTGCAATGTGAATTATAATTGATACACAAGATTTTGATTTGATTTTTAAAACATTTCGTTTAAAATTTTGCCAATTCTCTTATATTAGACTGCACAGGAAGATCGGTCTTAGAAAAATTTAAAGAAACTGGACTCATGTAAGCCTCACTTCAAATATGTAAACCTCGACAAGTCTTTTCACTTCTCAGGGACTCCATTTTTTTCTTCATTAAAACGAAGACTTAGGTCTACTCCAGATCTAATATTCTCCCAGCGAAAAGAGAAATGCTCCCTTACCTTATTCAATTTAATTCAAGAACTCAACATGCTTATATTATGCACTTACTGTGGGTGCTAGATGCTGGGGACAAAAGTGTTCCTTTCCTCAAGAAATTCATATGGGGAGTGGTAGGGGTAAATATGTATACTATAAGTAAGTACAAAATATATACACAAAATATATTTTTTGCTGGGGACAATGAACATCAGTTAAGAGGATTGGAAAAAATTCTCTAACTGGGCCTTAAAAGAAGCTAGAGATTCTAAGACACAGGTAGATCATGGGAAAGCAAGTGACCCTCCTAAACTTTAGCAGCAGCAGCCACTGGAACAGTTAATACTAATAGATAGGTCAGACTTAATACTACCAATGTTTATTAAGTAGTTATTATGTTTAAAAAATTGTGCTAATCAATGGGAATACCACAAAAAAACCCCAAACACCTCCTGTCCTCAAGGAATTTCTATTCTACTGAAGAACGCAAAATGTCATAGACCCTCTTACCCTGTTGACTAACTTGTAATTTTTAAATTATTAGGTTGTTATTGTTGTTGTTTGGGGTCATGGTGGGGGCTTGGGTGGTGCAACCAAGGGCTACTTTACCTTACATCCAGCTTTGCCATATGCCTTGGCATCATGGGAATTCACCCAACTAGTTTTGTACAATCCATTTATCTTCCTTCATTATAAACTGGAAGTAATTTGCCAAAAGGTTCAGAATGGATCTAAGGATCTACATTCAAGTCATGAAAGCACTATTTACTATGAGGTGTTACCAAAAAAAAACTTATGCTGACTGAATGTTAGGACAGAAGAGAAGATGTGGAGGTCCTTAGGTGATACTGACCATGTTTCATCATGGCTGTTAGGTAGAGAATCTTAATAGAAATAATCTTCATTAACAGAAAAACTTTTCATATTTCTTATATTTAGAAAAAGCCTACTCTGAGAGTGAAGAATTAACAGTCATTAGCCCCTTTGCTCAGATTTCAAATGTGAGAAATGATTATTAATTACCAATATCTTGGGAAGATTCAGAGTTTTCTCATCACTCCCACCCCCCCTTCTTCCAAAGTCCTAACTTTAAGTCTAGTTTTTTTTTGGAAGGATGTTACATAATGAGATTGAATTGACTCTCCTCTTGATCAGACCCCACCCAACCTTGCAAGGAATTTCATTTAGGGTGGAGAAGCCCATTGTGCTCAGGCTTAGGTGGGGTATACATTCTTTAAATTGATAACCTAAAACCCATGGGTGTTCTGGTATGGAAATATTTTCCCTATATACTCAGCCCTTCATAATATAGCTCACCTCCAATCATCTTAATCAATTAGATTTGATTGCTGTTTGATGGACCACCTACTGTTTTAAAGGGTCTATAAATTGTGAGTCCCTGCCATGATTGTCTTTGGTCTGAGAAATGGTCAAATGACGATCCTTTTATTAATAACCTTCTGGCCATATTAACGGAATGATCAAATTACCCAGACATTATTTCACTGGAACCTTTTTAAACTCCTTGTTAAGGAACACATATCCTGTAAGAACTCAGTGAACTGGTGTAATATAAACAATTTACCATGTTAGAGGAGAAAAAAGACAATATAAAGGGTCTTGTCTGCAAGCTAGTGGGAGTTATGACTGTAGAAGAACTGCAGAATCGAACCCATATGTTGATAACCATAAACAATAAAACACCACCACCAATAAACCATTCGAAAGTATGAAGTCATGAAGATACAGACTTCAGATAATGACCTAAGAAACTGCCAGCACTACAGATCCCTTGGCTGTAGATCCTGGAAAGAGCATTTAGCAATGTGTAGAACAAGCAAAAAAAAAAAAAGAGGCCTAGTATTGAACTGTATTATTTTAATGAAGGGAGACAATTGGTAGGCAGTAACTTATGGAGTGACTGGGCAATAAAAGATAATTGTTAAACAGTCCTTTAGAAATGTCGGGTCACATTTTAGATGAGACTCCAGTCAGGCTACTGAATCATGATCTGGGATGGTTACAGCTTATTGCTGGACTCCCACTCTCTGCTGTAGGTAACCAACAGACGAAGCTCTTTCTAACATTGGGAGGGTATATATAGGATGGAGTTATCAGTCAAGTCAAGAGACTTCAATGAAGTTAGAATTTCTGATGTATTAAAACTCCCCAATTTCCTTAGGCCTTAGGATAACTACAACAGCTCTCTACTTTCTGTAAATATTTATTCTGGAGGAGAGATTTTTTTGAATATATTAATATGCTTCAAGTCAGCTTTATTTTTCAAACATGAGGAAGGGAAGGGAAGGGAAGGGAAAGCAAAGCAAGAGAAAAGAAAGGAAAGCAAGTGGAGGCAAGGCCAGGGAAGGAAAGAAAGAAAGAAAAGGCAAGGGAAGGGATCTGAGCAAGTTTTTTTTTTTCTTTTCCTTAAAAAGTATTGAAATCATGCTCAAGACTATTGCCTCAGGGTGCTAAAAGCTTGGGTCATTGATATTACTTTCTGGTTGAATTAATACAAAATATAAGAAGAGTTCTAGCCCCTCTCAGAAGCTTTGCTGATGAACTACCATGAGCAATTAAGAGGCAAGGGAGTAGTTCTCCTCTGAATCAATGTATGATGTCATTGATGGCTATAGACGTTGAATACCCTCCCCTTGCTATGGCTAAGTGAATCTCCTTCTGTTGTTGAATGACATTCGATTGTCTCTTTTCATTCCAATATCTGACTGAAAGTACCAGGAGATAGATCTAAGTTAGGCTTACCTGTATGAAAGAGAAAGAGGGAGGAGGATGGATGGATGGATGGATGGATGGATGGATGGATGGATAAATAGATAGATAGATAGACAGACACACCAATAGATGTAATATATTGAAGCAGAATGAACACTAGGGAATCAATTAATATGGATGTGAGGCCACTTACGTACTCTATTACTCTGGATGTCATTTAACTTACTTGAACCTCTGCTTCCTATATATACAATATAGATTGTAACACTTGCACTACTAACTTCATATAGTCATGTGAACCCCACCCCCTCCACTCCTACAACTTAGTAGATTATATTTGAGAATTTCTGGGTCTGAAAAATTTATTATTCTGATAATGTAGCGATAAGCATCTTAAAATTACCTAAATAGGGGCAGTTAGTTGGTGCAGTGAGTAGAGCACTGTCCCTGGAGTCAGGAGGACCTGAGTACAAATCTTGCCTCAGACACTTGACACACTTACTAGCTGTGTGACTTTGGGCAAGTCACTTAACCCCAAATGCCCTGCTTTCCCCCCTCCAAAAAAATTATCTAAATAAGTTCAGACACATAGACAGACAATGTAGTTCTGGGCATATACTCTAACCTGTCCTACTATGGGCTTAATGATCCACTGGTATAGCCTTCAAGAGCCCAGGATTTCTCACTTGGCCCAACGTAGTAGCCTCATAATTGTTTTCCCTGCATCCAGACTCCTTTGTCCAATCTATCTTCCGTGCAACTGCCAGATTGATTTTCCTAGAGTATAGGTCAAAATGTGTCACTTCCTTACTTAAGAAGCTTCCAGGCCTCTTTATTGCTTCTAGCATAAAACATGAGGTTTTCTATTTGGCAAGTAAAGCCCTTCACATCATGATATCCAACCTATCTTTCCAGAACGATTAAACGTTATTCTTTATTTCACACTCTCCATTACAGCCAGACTCCCTATTTCATAGACACAACATTCAATCTCCCACTTGCAGGCTTTTGCATAGGCTATCACCTTTGCCTGAAATGCGTCTTTCTCCTGGAAATACTATTTTCTTTCAAGTTTCAGGTCCAGGGATACCTCCTATAAGAAGGCTTTCTTAATGTCCCCCAGTTGTTAAGCGCCCCTCCAATTATTTTTCATTTAATTTATGTACATTTTATTTTTTCTTATTTATGCACATGCTATTTTTCCTCAGTAGAATATAATGTTTCTTGATGTTTTAGGTCTTTAACAGTCTAAACCATTGTAGGCCCTTAAAAATATTTATTGAATTGAATTGAAGGCTCCCCACTACCATAGGATGAGGCATCCAAGGAAGATTTTGATGGAGTAGCACATTACATAGCACCCAAGTAATAAGACAAGCGGGCTGACTTGTACTAAATATAGATTATAATACGTCTATATTACCTGCATGTGTAGTCATAGTTACAAAAATCTTTTGTTTAGGAAAGAGTATGCAGTCTTACCCTGAGAGTGTTTATTTATTTACATTTTTATCCATAACATTTTTGTTTGATGTTAGATAACTTTTCAGAATATAATACTTTTTTTACTGCAACGTTAGCTATAGCCAGGAGCAATGATATCTTATAGTAAATACACTGAAGAAGGAGCAATAAAGTGCTGAAGGAAGATTCTGTGGAGTAATTTAGGTAATAAAATGACATTTATAGAAATAGCACCACTATAACATACCATAATGTTACTCCCTACAGATAAAAGATATAGACTTTCACAGTGATCTATTGGAAGACTCATTAGGAAAATGCTATACCATTTAAAGCAAACGTATATTCCAGTACTCTGCACACAGTAACATTAAATAACTTTCCCCTCCAATAACTTCTTAAAGCCCAAAGCTTTTCTTCACTTAGCCCATTTTTTCTTTTCACTACCTAGCACCTGTGCAAACCTGAGAGCTAATGATCTGCATACAATCTACAGGGCTGTCATGCACACCTACACCTATACTTACCCTGTCCTTGTGAGTTCTCCCCATGAGAAGACCAACTTCAAAAGACAACTTGCTAAATTACAGAAAAATGTAGAGTTGAATCTCACCCATCCCCTCTCCTGAAATATTGTTCTTCTAAAAAGAAATTTAGAAATTGTCTCTTTTTGCCTCAATGTTAGAACATAGTGATTGAAGCAATCGCTGCCTTGCCCACTGCTGATCAGGGCTCATACCACAGAGAAGAATAGAAGCACTCATGGCATGGGGGCTTATTTTCCAATTACTACCACTCAGCAAGTGTTTTACCTTAATTTGAAAAAATAGGATGTCATTGAGCAAAGACAGTCAAGTGTATGTTCCAATACTTCCCAGGGAGCTGTGATTTCAGTAATGTGGTTATTCCTTCCAACGAAGCAGATAACCAAATCTCTGCCTACCCATCTTGCATAATTCTTGCTTATATCCTCCCTTGTATGCTACAGGTGCTTAATAATTGACATGAACTGCGTCCTAACATCATAGTTTAAGCACCATATGGCTTATTGGGGTAGGGGGGGTTGATATGGAAAACAGTTTAGTGTAGTGGAAAGAGCACTGAACTGGGAGTTATTTTAGTCAAAGGAGAATGTCGCCAAGCTCAAAATGGATCTCTTTTAGTATACAGGGTGTCCCCAAAGTCTGGACACGTAGGCAATGGATGGCAATGTGGTGTTATTGCATGAAGTTCACATGAATCACAAAGCGTATCAACCTTTGCATTGCAAATACTGGAAATCATATTGGGGATGCTGTTTGATAATATTCCAATTAAATAAAATTTTGTTGAAAATTTCATTCATTTCTTGAAAATACGCATTTTTGCCTATGTGTCCAAACTTTAGGAACAACCTTGTTGAGAGTAGGGATTGCCATATTTCCTTGGGATCCTCAATAGCACCTCAATAGCACATTCTTACAAATAGTAGGAAGCAACGGATGTTTATTTAAAGAATCCATCTTCTACAAGGGTCATCTTGAAAAATATTCCCTACCATGAAGCTAAATTTAGCCAGAAACACCTTTTTTTGATCTCTCACTCAATACTTATCCTTCACAAGATTAAATTCTCAAGAGTTTGGGGTTGTTTTTTTTATTTTTTGTAAAGCCTAAAAATCACTATCTTTAAGGTATTCTTTCTGCGTAAAGTTAGTTGTACCCTCTTTGGGGACGTTCCTGAAGGCATTTGGAAGCAGTGAATTAGTTTTGTTTGCTTGTAATTATCCAGCTTGCACCTGTGCTGTGTCACTATTTAGAGAAACAACCTTCAAGTAAGAACAAGTTGCTATAATGTCTATTTTTTTAATATTGTGCTTATTTTTGTCCTTGAAACCAATGTTAATGGTTCCAATTTAAAACATGAGGAATCAAAGGACAGTTTTAATTAGCAAAGAGAGTTAAGACATTGTGGGTTGTATATACAACACTGTGTTTTTAACTTCTCCTTCCCTTCTCCTTCCCTCATGGTGGATCTCTCTGTCTTTAATCTTTCCCAGGCCAAGCTGGAAGACTGACCCACAAATCTTTGTGTTATAGCCCCTGTTTTGTCTACATTTTGGTGTTTCAATCTACCAAGATTGCATAAGACTCATAAATGATGGCAAAACTAAATAATGAATAAAATGATCAAAGCATAAATGTTCTTCAGGAGTCCATTCTACCTCTAGTA
This sequence comes from Phalanger gymnotis, assembly GCA_028646595.1. NCBI lineage: Eukaryota > Metazoa > Chordata > Mammalia > Diprotodontia > Phalangeridae > Phalanger > Phalanger gymnotis. The sequence continues at coordinate 44,750,107 of CM053625.1, read as the reverse complement.
CTATGCAACAATATTCCTGATCCTGTTTCTTCCTCTGTAAAATGAAGGAGTTGGACTAGGTGATCTCTAAGTTTCTTCAGAGTTTTAAATCTATGATCTTTTCAAAGCATTATAAAGCATTTGCTGAAAATAACCAGTGACGCATATGTGAAAAGGAGAAGGATCTGAAATTTTATCATTTTAGAGAATTCCCAGTGTAGGAGCTCCCTCCGTCACTTCAAGGAACAGCCTAGCTATGAACGAGTAGATCAGTCCCAATTAGTTGCTTGAGGTGCATAGTGGCGAAGTGACTTGACCAGAGTTGAACAGCTCATTCTATTCAGAGATGAGATTTAAAATTGGATCCGCCTGACACCAGGCCTAGCATGTTATCCATTCTGTCAAGATGCCTTAATGAATAAAGTATCAGTCAATCTATCTCTAGATCACATATATATGATCTAGAGATAGATATGAGATTTTATATTAGATTATATATAATCTAGAGATAGCATATATATGCACATATAATTATATATGTGTATATATGTGTGTGTGTGTGTGTGTATAAAATCCAGAGAGAGAAAAGAGAGAGAGAGAGAGAGAGAGAGAGAGAGAGAGAGAGAGAGAGAGAGAGAATTTATTGCCATGTATTAAATTGCTTTTGAATTAAGGTATTGGAAGCCACTATTGAAATGAAAATGCTATCTTGGAGAAATGAAACATTAAAAGCTTATCAATAGGAGTTTATTTTGCACTACATTCTGACATTATTACTGGAGAAGGAGAGAGAAGATGATAGACAAATTTTCCTTGGTGGAGGAAAAGGGCATGGATTAGAGTACTAAACCTTGCCCAGGAGGATGGCTCTAGGTAGATTCCAAAGTGGAAGGCAGAGATTTGACTTCTGCCATGTCACAATTTGGCTCAGAAAGGCAATCATGGAATGATAGACTTCGAAGGAACATCCAATAGGATCAATATAACTTACTTTACATAGAGGAGGGACTTTACTTCAACAACTTTAACAAGTAGACAATGAACATCTTTTACCGGCAGTATATTTGTGTTGTATGTGAATATACATATATTTGTGCGTATATGTATATGTATATATATGTATACATACTGACATAAATACACATATATGTATGTATACTATGTAATTTCTTTGAGGGCAACAACTGATTCCTTTCTTCTTTCTACTCCTAATATTTACCACAGGACTTAGTCTGGCACATAATGGGCACTTAATAAGTGTTTGCCTATTGACTGTTTGATTAATTGATCGAGGAGGATTCTAATACCAGAAGGAATTTGTTACCATTCAAATTATTATATCAATAACGAAACCACTTTCTTGTAGTTTCCATTCATTAACGCTGGTTCTGCTCTCTGGTGACAATTCTAGTAGTCCTTTGCTCTGATATCCCTCCAGGTATTTTAAGACTGTTGACAAAATGGAATTAGTGAATGGGAAGAGTCCTCCTGACCATCTTTTACTGTTGCCTCTGGGAGTTCAAGAAATTCAAGAGTTCTGAAGCAACTACTGGCCCAACTCTTAAACTTTATACTAAATACTTTCCTTAGACTCAGTTAAGTTTCATTTTCACCATATTGGGTAGAGTCTTTTCCAGTTTGTATTTTCTAGACCTTCAAAAGAGTGAAACTGAAATCATATTTCCTATAAGTTGATAAAAGTTTCTAGAATTCTCTTGGAATTAAAACACACACACACACACACACACACACACACACACACACACACACACACACACCCAGGCTGTTCAGGCTTGAGACTCAGGGTGAAGGGAAGAAAGCACACAATAGGATATCTCTGAATTTTGAAGAAAGTAGAACAAATAGAAACAGCAGAAAAAAATCCTCTTTGATTTCTCATGAGATCAGAATAGCTTTCAGTAATTCAGAATGCAGACTACAAAATTTACAAACTCTAATACTTGGAGTTCATCTCAAAATAATCATATGCATCCACAAGTAAATGCTAGTAGGCCACATCATTTTGTACATCAAAAGGGCAAACATGGAAAGCATTCTAGTTTCCAGAAAATTAAATCAGATCAATTCAAGACTCCCTGTATATGCAAGTCTCTAGAGCTTGGAATTATCCTTTAAAATTATATTCCACATTATCAAAGAAAGCAGCATGAGCTGTCCCAATGTCCCAGTCTCAGTAAAAGTAAAGGAGACAGAAACTACGTCTTGTTACAGTGCCTATGCCAATACCATCCATTTTCCTTTCACAAAGATTCTTGCTTTTATTACTTTCTTTCCATTCTAACTGCCATCCCTTTAGACCAGACGCTGATCTCTTTATGGTGCTGAATTGTTGTATGATCCTTGGATATGGCCTCCCTTCCTCCTTTCTCTACCTGTAACACCTCATGATATAATATATCCTTCTACAAAGAGCTCTTCTTTGATGCTGTCACTTCTCAAAAATCATCAGTGTCTCCCAATTTCCTAGAGGTTAATTTCCAAATTCCGAACTCAGCCTTCTTCTTCAAATTTATCTCATATTAACCTCCTGGAAAATCCCTCTGCTCTGGTCAGATACTCTTTCCAAATGATTAATTTGTAGAAGTTATATATTACAACATAGTACCTATGTGGCATTGTGGATAGAGCACTGGGTTTGGTGTTAGGAAGACCTGAGTTCAAATCTGCTCTCAGACATGATTAACTCTAGGTTTTGTTTTGGTTTTTGTTTTGTGTTTATTTGTTTTATTTTGATTTTTAGCAAGGTGATATGCCAGAAATTGTAACCACAATGTTGCCAGCAGCTGCTGTAGGGGCGAAAGACCCAACAAGACCAGCGACAAGAGCACAAAGGAGGGCTGCTAGCACAGGTTCTTTGATCTGCTTTTCTAAGGAAAGCAACTTTAAGGGGTTTAAAATCTCACTTTAATCAAACATACATATATCTTTCACTTAGTTCAGGGGGAAAACCCAGCACCCTGAACTTCAGAGCAAATACAAATAGAAATTGCAAACAGAAAATGTCAACAGATCAAATAACAATATTCAACAGACAGGCTTTGTCTAATCAAGACATCACATACATAGTTACCAAAAAGAAAAGCACCAATGGGTCTGGGTTAGCAAAGCAAGGTAGGGCAGGGGCAAGGCGGGGCAGTTACAATGGCTTGCCAAGAGTCTCAACACTCCTTCCATGAGTGAGCCCCAAAAGTCAAACACCAACTGCAGGTCTTATATATCTGTGTCAGGGCCCTGGGACACTTGATTACCTCAGTGCTGATTAGTGCTCAAAGAACAGTGAAGAATCCCATTTAGGGTGTGGGAAAGTTTGTTAATCCCTAGTACCACCATCTCCAAGTCAATGACTCCTGATTGTCTTAGTGCTGAGAAACACTCCAAGACAAAAGATCCCACTTTACCTGCCCCATTCAAACAAAGACCAGAATCATTTAATGCACTTCTGAGAAGAACAGCAAAAAGCCCTGCCCTGATTACCACTACAGAAATGTGTATAAAGAATATCAAAAAAGGAATGATTTCCTTTAATGTTTGCAGGATAAGTGGGTCTGATGACGCTGTCTTTTATTTCATAAATAGTCTCCAAATTTTCCCACTCTGGTGATTCAAATATTGTATCTTGGAAGACAGACTTTGGATTCATTAACTAGAATGAGTTTCTGTTTCTGTTAATTTAAAAAGAAGAAAATATGATTAGTAAACAGTATTGAATACTTTCTACATGCACTATATGTTGTATGTTGAATAGGAAAAAAAAAAATTTTAAATGAGATAAATCGTTTGTCCTCAAGGAGCTTGGTCTTTAGTTGGGAGAATAAGGAATATAAACCAAAATATAAATGAAAGTAAAAGAAATTATATTTTATTAGTAGAGTAGACAGTGAGGGCTGAAAAAGTTCCACTTTTTCCACTTTCCAGTTCCACTTCCACAGGGAAGGTAGGGGAGCTAGTTCTTAGAAGGGAGCTTGGAGGACAAGGAGATAGGAGTGAGATGAGTACAGAGGAGGGGCCTACATTCAGGTAAATGAACCTCATTAGAAAAATCACAAAAACAGTATGTGTGATTACATAGAAGAATAAACCGAATCTGCTGGTATTAGGCCCTGAAAACATTAGGAACAATTTTTTTTTGTTTGCAAAGAACAAGATCTACAATCCCCAGAATTCAGAGCCAAGTTTAGAGCAGAGGGATCAGGCCTTAGAATTAAGACCTGACATGGCCTATGTATCCAGAATTCACTGACTGACTGACAGATTCAACCTCTTTGTGCCCTTAGGCTTCTCTAAGGTTGTGAGTTGTACAGCAGGCGATGATCTGTGTTGAGGAAAAGGAGTTTCCTTACCAGGTGATTCCTACACCTAGGATATCTCAGATGCAGTCCAATTTATATTATACAGCACACACACACACACATGAATACACATATATGCATGTATGTATGTGTCCATGCATATGTGTAAGCATATGCATATATACATGCATCCATTTACAAACACATTATTATGTGCCTATACATATGTGTACAGGGTATAGACAGGGTATAGATTACTGATATTGATGGGATATAAACTGGGAACCCCCTTGAACTCTCCCTGAATTCTTCCCACTTGATCTGGCTTTTCATGCCCAAAGCCTAGCCTAGCCTTCCATTGTCTGGTTACCTCTGGATAGTCTTCCAGCCATTTTCCACCCTTGATCTCTCAAAATATTTATACCCAAGTCTGTTACCCTAGCTCTTCATTGCCTGTCATCTCCAGGTAGTCTTCAGCTATTTCCCACCTTGGAGTTTGACCTCACCCCAGTATTCCAGTCACCCCAGCCCTATCAAGATCTACCCTAGATCCCTCCTATAGTCTTTCTGTATAGTCTCATCTTGCCTCCATGAAGGCACTCAGATTCAATCTACCTCAGCTGAGATTCAATCTGTCCTGCTGGCATTAGCCTCACACACGCTCAGGTTTCTTAAGATTCTACCCAATATGGCGAATCTTTAATAAACTTTGTTTTTCTCTTTGCTGAAAGAAGGCTTGAGTCAAATTCATTTGAGCAGGACCTGGCATGTCAGTATTTTGGGGTCTCAAGCACCCCTAAACCTCAATATATACATATATGTATGGATATGTGTTTATGTGTGTTGTCTCCCATGTTTTACTGTAAAATCTTTGTATTTCTAAAGTTTAACATGGTGCTTGACACATAGTAACACTTAATAAATGTTAATTTATTGATTAATTGACTGATTAAAAATCACCTAAAGAAATATCAAAACATTCTGGGAAGTGGCCAGGTTTCTCAGGAGAATGATGCCAACAATCACCATCAAAATGGAAAGGGTAATGGAATTTACATTTATCCAGTGTTTTGAAGTTTAAAAAGTGCTTGTCTCACAACAAATCTAAGTGAAAATACTACAAATATCATTATCCTTATTCTACAAGTAAGGAAAAATGAGGACAAGAGAAGTAGAATGGCCCCAATGGACAGTAGACTAGACTTGAAGTCAGGGACTCTGAGGTCAACGTCCATCTGTGATGCTTCTTAGATGTATGTCACAAGCCAATCAGTTTGCCTTCTCATTGAAAGAAATCATTATTTATAACCAATGATTTGGGGAGATTCAAAGTTCTGCCCTTTTTCTATCCTCATTTCAAGACATCAGTCTCTGAGGGTTGAGCTAACCTTCACCTCTAGCTGACCCCACCCAACCTTACAAGGAATCTCTAGTCTAAGGTGAATTCCATTCAGTAGAGCTTGAATGGAGTTAGATCCTTTTGTCTAGATTGCCCAAGGTTGGGGATAGTCTGAGTGCAGGGATAGTCTCTCCATCCAAGAGTGACAAGATGTCACTCAGGCCCTCATTAGAGTAGGCTCATTTCTCTTTGTAAAGTGCACCTCAGTAATTTTTAACCAATTAGAGTTGATTGCTGTCTGATAGAACACCTCTTGTCCAAAGGCACATAAAGTGCCTTAAAAAGTGGCCATGCTCTTTTTGAAAGAGCAAGAGGAAAGGAGCCCTTTTGCCAATCATATGCTGGCTGTAGATGATAAAACTCATCATAATTTACCCAAAAACTTTGTCTGTAGAAATTATTTTATTCACCACATTGTGAAAACAGAAATAATTGTTGTGTTTCTCACCTCACAGAGTTATTATGAGTAAAGGACTTCAACTTTGAAGGACTATAGAGATGAGGATGCTAATGAGGATGGATAATGATGAAGACAAAGATGATGACACATGATTTGGCCATCGTCTAATAGCTGTTAGACCCAGTACTCCAACCCAGGTCTTGGATTCCAAGTCCAGTAGTCTTTACACCATAGCACTCTCATTATCTGAAAATGGCACAGGAACTCCATCACATATTTCTCACTTTTCCTTCTTATAGTCCTCTTTTCATAGGCCTTTTTATCTTTAAAATAAATTTGGCTGCTTCTTATTTTTCTTCCTTAATTATTCATCAGCAATTGTGCATTGTTCTTCAACTACTACATGCTGGATTTTGGCTTTATATGTGGATTTCCACATTTTTAACACAAGTCCTTGAAAATAGCCTTAATTTCTGTGCAGGGGTCCAATTCATTAACATTCATGAAACATATCCAATTTTAGAAGTTTTTCTCCTACCTCTGTTTGGAAAATCGGAGCTGTTTGGAATGCTGGGACTCAACAGGTGCAATGCTAGAGCTTCAAAATTCTGCCACAGAAATAAATACTAAGCCTTTTATTTCCTTTTGGTTTGATTCTACATTCTAAAATAAAGCCAGGTAGAAGCATTGTTATAAGTAACATCTAAATCTACTTTGAGTTTGTTATTCATACTCAAGAAAATCTCCTTTGTCTGGTTTTATCATTCTTGTGACGGTGAGATCAGATGATCTCAAGGCTCCTTTTCTAGCTTTGAGAATTCCTAAAAAGTCTTTTTATTTTTTAAGAATTCTTTTGACTCTTATTTTAAGTGAACACAATATTTGTAACAGGGTTTTATGGCCATACAACAATCCTATCCACTTTACAGCAAAATATTATGGATACTGAATGATTCTTCATGCAAATTGTGGTTGTACACTGAGTAACAAACACTTCAAAATCATATCCATATATATATATATATACATATATATGTATATATATACACACACAGATATACATATATACACACACAAACACACATATTTACACACATATGTTTATGTATATGTATATATACTTGGACATTATTTGCATGTTAACTTTATATTTCACAGTAAATAGAAATATTTTCCAAGAAAATATAAGAAACTGATGATTCACAAATTATTACTGTAGCTTCTGGTCTGCAACAGATTTCTAACTTCTCAGCAAGCATATCTACTTAGATATATGCATTTATAGCTTTAAAAATATTCATTGCTTTATATGAAACATGAAATGCTGCTCCATCTATAAATAACTTTCATTTTGACCCAGTTTGGAATCATACATGTTAAACTGCTCAAAAAAGTTTGTGACCTTGAAACTTTGGTTTTCAGCTTTCTAAGAAGGGGTCACATGGAATATATCAAACCAAATATTGCTAATGAGGACTGATTATAAAAACGCTCATCAACCTAGGATTGGGTGGTCTCATCCACAATAGTCTGTTTAATGATTCATTTTACTAAATACCATGAGGACTTAATTTTCCATGTTTTCTCTCACTTTACTTCTCAGAACTATTCCTTTAAATAAGTCCTTGATGCAGAGGTTGGCAAATAACTTCACAACCATGTTGGTAAAGGGAAGCAAGAAGGAAATACTTTACAAAAATACATATTCTCTTTTGACATGATAGTTTGTAAAGGGACTTTACCTATGTGGATGCTTACAAAGAAATTCTAGTAATTTAATTATATTTATATTAATTAATTAATTTATACATTTATTTATATATTTATTTATATAATATATTTATATATTATTATATGTATCATATAATATATTAATATATAATAATATATTTATATATTATTTATATTTAATATTAATTATATTTAAAATTGTATTGTAATAGCAAGAAAAGTAGTAGACTTCTCTGCATTTAAAAAAAATCAAATTGTGGTTAGTTTATTTTTCTCTATCCCATTTGCCTTTCGGAGTGTGGGCAACATGATTTTATTGTACCTTTTTTAAAATTTGCCACCAAAGGTATTTTGTTCTTTTAAATAAACTAATATGTGACAGTATTAAGCTAATTTTATGTCTTAGGAAAACAACGGGTCATTATAGCATCAAAGATATAGAGCTGTATGGGACCCTAGAGGTCATCTAATCCAAACCCCTCATTTTACAGATAGGGAAGATGAGGTCCAGACAGAGTCAGCAGCTTCCCCGTGGTGGAAAAACCAAAGGTTTATTCAATTTAAGCATAGAAAATAGCATGAATTTCACAAATAAGAGAGAGGTTTATTGTGAGAATTAATGCGTTAACATATGTGAAGTGTTTTACAATCTTTAAAGTGTTATATACATGGTATTATTGTCAATATTATTATTATTATTATCAAATATTTATGGGTCAGTACAGAGTAAATATGTTTCTACTAAAGGAATTCAGATAATATCTATAATAATAATAAAATACATATAACATTTAAGGATTGCAAGATATTTCATGTTAACTCATTGATCCTCACGATAATACCTTAACCAGTCTTCGCTTGTGATTATGAAATTCACATGATTTTCTATGATTGATTTAAATAAAACTTTACTTTCTCCATCATGTGGAAGTCACTTCCTCAACCTCATACTTGGTCTAGATGACCTCTAGGGTCCCCGACAACTCTTAAATCTTTGATGTTGCAATGACTGAATATTTTCCTAAGACAGAACATTACCAATTCTCAGAGCTAGAAAAGTCTTTGGAGATCACCTAGCCTCACCCTTATCTGTATTGTGAAGCTTTCTATAGCATTAGAGACAAGTGTTGAAACTCACAGAACCACCATTAATCCTACTTTTCTTCTTTCAGTTGTAGGTTCACATAAATGCTAGATCGCTCAGCAATAGGTGAATGCTTATGTTTATCTAGAACAGGAAGATAATAGGGAGGGAGGGTATGTTCAAGAAAAAAAAAAGGCCGAACTTAACAATACATGAATTGAACCGATACCAATTGTAAAGAAGATCCTACATTTTTCAATCTTGCCTATGAGTTTACTTTAGTCCAGATGACAAGTAAGACCCTGAAATCAATACTTCCAATATTCGGTGACCAAAAACCAAAACCAAAACTATCTCTATATACATGTGGCTATTTATATCATATATACAATACATGTGTGTATATATCATATATGTTTGTTTCCGTACTTGCATATTATATATATATATGTGCATATATAATACCCATGCATGTGCATGTGTGTAGGTGTGTATATGTATATGCGTATTTGATATTTGTTCAATGTTTTATACTTCATAAAGCACTTCCATGTAAATATGGTGTTTCCACAATCTGGCTAGCAGCTTTTGTGGGGGTGTAAGATCCACCCATAGCCAGCACCCAGAAAGCTGCTAGCACACCGCAAAAACACAACAGAGGTTCTTTTGATCTGCCTTAATAAGGAGAGCAAGGTGAAGGGGTTGACAAGCTTACTTTAACTCAGCATACAAATATCATTCACTTAGTTCAGGGGAAAAAGCCAGCACCCTGAACTTCAGAGCAAATTACAAAGAAATTACAAACATCAACAGATAGACCCAATACAGATTCACAGTTACCAACATCTAGGTTCAGCCTGGGAACTCAGAACAAGGGCTGGCCCAGAATCATGCAGCACCACTGCTGCAGCAAATCGCTCCAAAGAAGCTGAGGCCAACCCTTGATTTTTATATCTTTTTCAGGGTCAGGGGTGAGTCACACATGCGACTCACTCACGTGACCTAGAATCACCACAAAGAGCGACTTAAATCTACTTGGTCTAAAAGCCTCTGCTGTCCCAGACAGGTCACTCAAACTCATGTCTAAACTAAGCCCTCCCCTGAGGCAAGGAGGCACCAAGGACACCCAAATCTAATCAAGGAAGCAAAGGCCAAACTCTCTAAGGGCACTTAGTTGAACTGAGTGCTTAAGAGCCCATTTTGCTTACCAGCACATATGGTATGCTTCCCTTGAGTCTCACAACACTTCGAAGCAGCCAAGGCCAGTATAAGTCCCATTTTAAAGATGAAGGAATTGACCTTCAGAGAGTTTTAAATAACTTGCCCTAAGTCACTTCTTTAGTAAAATAGTGGAGCCAAAAACTAAACTCTAGTCTTCTCATTCTCAGTTCAATGCTAGATAAAAGATCCATGGAGATAATAAGGGAAATAACTATATGTATCCTGAGTGCGCACATAATAAACTACCTGAAAGATAGCACACACCACTAGGATTTTTCTTATCATTTTACCTTTTCAATAATTTAGTGGTACTTGTCTTTTTTGGTCTTCCATTTTATTCTTCTTCATCTCTCCTTTTTGATTAATATAACCTATTTTCCCTAATGTCTTCTTGTAGTTATAATTCCCAAGTCTTTGTCAATTTCTTAAGACTAACCATTGGAATATAAAAAGATATGGATAGAATATCTCACCAAACATTCATTTGGTGAATGAATAAATTTCATATTTCTAAAGGACTTAAAATTGCAAGAAGCTTAGGGCTTAAATTTTAATGTTTTCCCATAAAAACAAACTTTCTAAATTATTTGGCTAGGGAGTATTTTTTTTTAAAGGAGACAGGTTAAAATTTGACGTTGTCTATTTCATAATGATTTTTCAGTTCTGTTGGAATAAGGAGTCATTTCTTCAATAGCTTAGAAGCAGATTGGGGTAAAATATTGAGATTAAAATGAAGCCCTGACTGATTCTTAGAGTTCTTTGCATTCTTAGCAAGAGTTCTTAGTGTTTTTCCTGTGTCATGAGCTATCTGGCAATTTGTTGAAGTTTATGGACCTTTTCCTCAGGGAAAAAAAAAATGTTTTTAAAAATATAAAACAAAGGATTGTAAAGGAAGACAAGTAAACTGAATGTGGTTAGCAAAGTATTTAAAAAAAAAAGAAATTACTTCATGGATCCCAAGTTAAAAACCCCAGATATACAGGTATAACTCTTACATTAAATTTATTTCCTTTCATGTCACTAGAATACAGAATGAGTCTTGAGTTCTCCCTAATGACTAAAAAGTAGAAATGAAAGAATAGGGAAAGATAAGAAATTGGGTTTGTAGAGGGAAAAGTGACAGAAAAGTCCCTAGCTTATGTTCTCAATATACAGATTATTTATTAATTTTTGAAGCAATTTCTTTTTATTCTAGTACCCTCAACAACCAAAATACATTAATATGGTCAAATTCATGCTTGAGCTTTGGTTCAGTCAGTATGTGAAACCTCCATTTCTTTCAAAGCATTAGAATGCCTTGCTCTCAGGCTGTAGCACTCTTGCCCAACTTTTTCAGTTTTTACTACTGCCCTCTTTTTTTTGCAAAGAATTAAGGTCATATTTTTTTTCATAGTTTTTTTTTTTTTCACCTTGCATGTAAAACATCCACCTCTCCCCTCATTGAGATCTCTCTCAGGGTGTTTGGAATTATGGACTATTATTGAGTACACCTGGGCTTCTCCCTAAAAACAGAAACCTGCCCAGTTATATAGTAAAACTCAGTTAGTCTTGATCAGTTGTTTCCAATTTACATAGCCTGTTGTTTTTCTGCTTATATCTTCTTTTGCTTATATCTGCTTATACTTCTATCTATATCTTGGCTTCTCTGTATAAAGAGACCAAATCACCCATCTCTATGTATGTTATCTTTCCTTACTAGAACATAAACTCCTTGAGGACAAGTTATGTTTTGCTTTGGATTTTTAGCCCCAGCGCTTGGCATTTTTTAAGTACTCAATAAATGCTTTTAATTCATTCACATATCTCCTATCAAAAGGCTCTAGAACATTTCTGGAGTACTATAAGGGTGCAAGTTGTGAGATGATATAGGTAGGCTGGAAATCCTTGCTCTCAGTAGCCCATCTGTATATCCAAAATTAATTTGGGAATATCTTAAAGAGAAAGAAGGGAATAACCTTTTATATAGTGCCTACTGTGTGCCATGGGGTGCTTTAAACACTTTTTACAAAATCACCTCATTTGATCTTCTTGACAACCTAGGGAGATAGGTGCTCTTATCTCCATTTATAGTTGAGGAAACTGAGACAAACAGAGGTTAAGTGACTTGCCCAGGATCACAGAGTTAGTAAGTATCTGAGGCCACTTTTGAACTCTGGTTTTCCTGACTACAGGCCCCCAGGGCTCTAACAACTGAATCACCACCTACCTCAGCTGCCTTAAACTCAACAAATTATTTTGACTAAACAGATGAACTACTCAAAACAGAGATCTCACCTACAGCTCACAGCTTGTGTGTGACAAGAAATGTCATGAAGCCCTTTATTTGGATGAATATGTGATGGGACTAGTCCATTATGCAACAGGATTTAAACTCAGATCTTTCCTGATCCCAAGTTCTCTCCACTATAATATATAGCCTTGTTTACCATTGACCCTGCAACAGGGAGTCTCTTCAAGCCGACCAATGATTCTTTCCATCATGGAGGAACAGAACAAGAGTGAAGCTAAAAGTCAGGAGATCCAAGATGCAGACCAGGCTCTGCTATCTCTTGTATGCCCCAGAACAAATCACTTCCTCATTTGTAAAATTAAGGGCTTGAATTACTTTCTTTCTAAAGTCTCTTCTCAAGCTTACAAAAAATAACCTACAGCTCTAAATCGTGAGCTTCAAAACACTTTAAATTCTTAGAGAACTCCTCATAACAGCAGGAGTACAGTACATGTGTGTTAAGTGGGAGATTTTGTGCTGAGTTTTCAGGCACTCATTTGAGTCTCTTCAGAAACAGAGTAAAGGCCTAAATCTAACTTTAAATCAGACTTAGCTTACTGAAAAATTAAAGATTTTGTTAAAGAAATAGCATTTGAAAACGTCCCCAGAAGTATTCTTTCTTCATTTTATTTACTAAGATGAAGACAAAAGAGCTGTAAGTCTTTGTAACTGGAAGGCTTTGACTAGCTGCAGGTAACATAATGATCCTTAAAGCTGAATATACCCCAAATGAGAGGCTTTGTGCTCAACATGCCTTTCTAATTATGTACCTTCTCTCAGCAGGTAGACCCATAGTAATAACTAGATGGGGGAGGGGAGTAGAAGGAAGAATAAATTGCTTCATTCACTAAGTGTATGATTCTAGTTTTCTCTATATGTTTTGGGAGATACCCAAAGTAGAAGTGAAATGCATAATTTAGCATATATAGTAGTCACCGAAGTCACAAAACAGGACTTAATGAACCAATCTTGAAAGGAGTCTTTCCACCTCGTGTTAGATGTTATATTATTAGTTCCTCAAGAAGAAGGGTGTGGGGGGAACAATATTATTTATCCATGAAATATAAAGGAACCAGAGCCCAATGCATAAGTGCGTATATATACACATACATACATATACATGTATAAACACACATACATACATATACATGTATAAACATACGCACATGCATACATACATATATTGTTATGCACAGACAAGTATATACACATATATGTATGCACATGCATATATAATAGTGAGGTATACACATACCAGAGCCATGATCCAAAATACATACATACATTATATATACATAAAAACATACAATATGTACATATATATATATACAAACAATTAAATTATTTTTCTTCACAAAATATTTATATTATGGATCATAAAAGTATATACATATATGCAAATATGATTATACATATGTATATAATGTATATGTGATCTATACATAGATGTATTATATTCACATATGCAAAATAGATTGTCAATCATACACATATACGATATATTATGTATGTATATGTGCATCTATAATAAGTATATTTTATGAACAAATGTAATCCATTTTTGTGTATATCCATGTGCACGTATGTGTATATATTATATATACATATATATAAAAAGATAACTATATTCTAATATTACTCTGTGAAAGGCATTAGAGATAGATTTGGCCACATGACCATAAAAGTTTTATTTGAAATTATTCTAGAGAGGGAGAGGGAGGGTGTGTGTGTGTGTGTGTGTGTGTGTGTGTGTGTTTGGTGGAGGGGTCTGGGGAAATGGGATTTCAGTTTCATCATTGAACACAATTTGGACTGAATTTTGAAGAAGTAAATAACCTTTAAGTAAACAAAGACAGCCGGGAAACTCCTTTCGAGGGATAAAGAACCTCTCATTTCGCATAATATACACACATCAACAAATTCCTCTTATGTTTAGGGACCATTTAAAGGATAAGGGAAGCCTAGAATCCTTATTTGTGCATGCAAAGCACAATTTCTAAGGCAAACTTAAAACATCCAATGCAGAATAACAAACAGCAAGAACCAAGAGGGTTACTTTCAGCCTAAAGAGAATTGGTGTTTGGAAATCAGGAAAGCAAGAAGAAAAGCTATGGTGAATGAAGCTGGGAATATGAAAAAGAAAAAACTAAGGCAAAACATTTATATTGCAGTCATAGAAATAAAAATGTTTGCAAAATGCTTTGAGCTTTTGGCATCTAGTAAGCTTGTGTTTATCCAGAATCCAAACAGCTGAAAAGCCCACATAGCCAGAGGTTTCGTTTTTTTCCTTGTCCTAAGCTCTATTTTTTTTTAATAGAGGAACAAATGGCAAGCAAACAAATTGACAAGAGCAATTTTTTTTTTCAAAATCTAACTTCCAGGTCATTAGGTCAATATAGATTCAACTCAATTTGATACACTTATTAGCTCCACATCGCTGTAAAATGGTAATTGATAATCATAATAGTGACCTTGCCAGATCTCGATGCTCTTTCTGAATTATCAAAGAGAATACATTATATTTGATATAGTTTTATTGTTCGGTATATTTTATTTTACATGCACTTTTAGTCTTTGTAGGCTAGTAATCTGCATGCAGTAAGGATGGTAATGTTCAGTTAGCTAGAACATAAGAAGTCCCCTCTTTTCACCACTCTGCAAATCACTGCTTATACAACGTTGTCAAGTTTATTCATTCCATTTCTTTTTAGGGTTAATCAATGCACTGTGTCACCTAGTGGGAAAAGCCAGAAACTATAGGGAAATTTTTGCAAACAGTGATTTCAGTTAGCTCTGTATATAGCTCTCAAGATTAATAGAAAGACTTTAAATGCTTTATATAGGAACATTTACCAAAAAGAAAACAAATTCATCCTTTCAAACTTCTTTGCACAACTTTACCCTCACTTGCATAAAAGAAATAGGGAATCGAAATCATCTGCCATTGTATCAGGCCATTTTAAAATATAGAAAGGAATTAGAGCCAACTAAACATTTAACAATAAGTAAGCCTAGTATTGGGGGTATTAATATAAATGGCATAATACATCAGAGTTGTTTTTATTTTCTGCGTGTGAATAATCTCAATGTCCACTGACTGATGCAATACTATTCAGTACTTTTTTATTGAGCTCTGATTGCATACAAGACACTGTGCCACAAGTTGGGGAGATAAATACAACACCAAAAATAGGATCCTGCCCTTAAGAAGCTCATATTCTGTTAGAGGATCAAAGGTACTAATAGCTATGTATTTATAAGATACTCTGAGGAAACAATGAGCGGGATGAGGAAAGATTTAAATTAAGGTGACACAAGACGCACCTTAAAGGAGGCTAAGAATTCTAAGAGACAGAGCTGAGGAAGGAGCATATTCTGATGATCAGAGAAAGTCTGCAGCATCAACTGAGAAAGACAAGCCTGCAGAAGTGTGAGCAGTTAGTTTGGTCAGAATGTAAAATGTGAAATGGAGTAATGGGAAATAAATCTGGAAAGGTAGATGAAGGCTAGACTGGCAAAGGATTCAGAAGAAGTGATCTACACGGTGTTCCTAAAGTCTGGACACATATGCAAAAATGCATATTTTCAAGAAATGAAATGAATGAAATCTTCAACAACATTTTATTTAATTGTAATACTGACAAATAACATCTTCAATATGATTCCCATCATTTGTGATGCAAAGGTTGAAGTGCTTTGCAAGATTCACGTGAACTCGACGCAATAACTCCACATCACCATCAATTTTAGCACATTCACTCGTTATGTGTTCAATCAAGTGTGTTGCATCTGTGATTTTCATTGAGATGTGTACACCTTCTCCTTTAGCATTCCCAGAAAAAGAAGTGGTTGAACAACACAGAGTCTTTGGTGAAATGATTAATGAGATGTTAATAAGATTTCCTATGTGTCCAGACTTCAGGGACACTCTGTAGAATGCAAAGAGCTCAGAATCTAGTGTCACTATCTTTGCAATCTTGGACAAATCACTTTACTCTTCAAAGACTCAGTTTCCCCAAGAGTAAAGTGAGAGGGATAGGCTAAACAACCTTTAAGGTCCCTCCAAGATCAATTTCTATGATTCTATGAAATGCAAGCTGAGGAATTTATATTTAATCTTAAAGGCAATAGGACACAACTGTTATTCTCCAATAGAAGAGCAACATGGGCAGTCCTGTGCTTTAGTAATATTATTCTGACAATTTAAGAGTCAGACAACTTGGATTTGAAATCTACCCCTGCTATTTACTTGCCTGTTCAGCCTTGGGCAAATTGCTTAGCTTCCAGAGACTCAGTTCCTTATTTGTAAAGTGATAGGTTTGCACTGGATGGCCTCTTTGGTCCTTCCCAGTTCAAATCTCTAACTTTATGTTCTATGAACTCTAGGATGCATTAAAGAGGGGAGAGACTAGGAGAAAATACATTTAGGAGGTTGTTGGAATCATCCAGGTGTAAGGGATGATGGTCTATGCCAGGGCACTGGCCATGTAAAAAGAAAGAAATGTGAATATGAAAGTAACTCAGAAATATTACAGAGATGTAATCAACAAGATTTGGCAGTGTATTGAATACTGAGGGTGAAGTGGAACGCAAGATTGAACCTGGGTAACTGGAAAGATGAGAGAACACTGGAAAGTAACAGGAAAGTTTGGAGGATGGACAAGTGTATTGGGGAAGATGGTGACTTCTTTTTTGATATGTTGACTTTGAGATGCATAACACCATTTATGAGAACTTATTATATACTATAACACTGTGCCAGGCACCAAGGACACAGAGAAAGGCAAAAGCATAGTTCATGCTCTAAAACGGCTCACATTCTAATGGGGAGACAAATATAAATAGCCAGGTAAAGGAAGAATATTTTTAAAGTAGATGCCTTAGAGAGGAAGGCACCAATAGTTGGGGGTCCCAGGAATGCCTGGTAGGATTAGAGTTTAGTCTTGATTGAAACAAGGGAAGCTAAGAGGTAGAGGTGAGGAGGGAGAATATTTCTAGCTTCAGGGGAAGCAAGTCAGAAGTAGTCGAGATAGGAGAAAGAGTGTCATGGGCAAAGGATAGCCAACAGGTCATTGTAGGTAGACCACAGAATGTGCAAAAAGGAGTAAAATGAAAGAAAACTGGAGAAGTAGGAAGGGACCATATAATGAAGTTTAAATGTCAAACAATATGCTTTATATTTGATCTGTAAAGTGATAGGAAGTGGCAGGAGTTTATTGAGTGGGAGGGTGACTTAGATCTAAGTTTAGGGAAATTATTTTAGATTTGAGAGGGTAGGGGAGAGTCAGAGAAACCAAGTGGGAAGTTATTGCAATAGTCCAGGTGAGAAGTGGCGAGGGACTGAATAGGAGGGTGGTTATGTGAGCAGAGAAAAAGGGTCCATATGTAGTAGGAAGGCCGAATACTGATGAGTAAAGGTAAAAATTATGATATTTGACAAGGGATTAGATATGAAAATAAATGTGAGGGTTGAACTGAGGATATCATTTAGGTTGGGAATCTGAGGGATCTGGGAGGATAATGGTTCCCTTGATAATAGTAGGGAAATTCAGAATATGAGTGAATGTAAGTTGTGGAAGGGAAGAAAATGACCTCTGTTTTGGGTTATGGTGAGTTTAAGATGCCCATGGGACATCCAGTTTGAGATGTGAAAAGGGCAGTTGGTTATATAAGACTGTAAACCTATAGAGAAACTAGGGCTGCATATATAGATCTACAGAGGCAGCTAGGTGAAGCAAGGGATAGAAAGAGGGTCTGGAGTTGGAAAGATTCGTGTTCCTGAGTTCAAATCTGGCCTCAGACATACTAGCTGTGGGACCCTGAGCAAGTCACTTAACCCTGTTTGCCTCAGTTTCTTCATCTATAAAAACAAGATGGAGAAGGAAATGGCACATCACTCTAGTATCTCTGCCAAAAAAACTCCAAATGGGGTCATAAAGAGTTGGACAGGACTGAAAAATGACTAAGCAACAACATAGATCTGGCTATCATCTAGATAGAGATACTAACTGGACCCATGAAAAATGATGAAATCACTAAGTAAGATGCCATAAAGTGAAAATAAAAGGGCCCCAGGACAGGGGAGCTTCCATAGAATTTAGGTAAAGTAATCAACAAGTCATTAATTATGTGGGAGTATAACTCAGATGAGAGACCAAGATAGATCTTTAGATCCAAAGTGAACTAAAAAGAGCAGTTAAACAGGTAGAAATGCAACCAGGAGAGAGTAGGAACCCAAGGATAAAAGAGAACATATTTTCTATTAACATTAATTGATGTTACTATTAGGGCATATTTTTTTTTAATTTATTTTTGACATGTTTGGTTTTCAGCCTTGATTTTCACAGGCGTTTGAATTACAAATTTTCTCCCCACTTCCTCCACCCCCCACTCCAAGATGGCGTACATTCTGGTTGCCCTGTTCCCCAGTCTGCCCTCCCCTCCGTCGCCCCATTCCCCTCCCATCCCCCTTTCCCTTCCTCTCTCCCCTGTTCCCTTCCCATCCACCCTC
>CM053625.1:44697315-44730703 GCA_028646595.1 Phalanger gymnotis | reverse complement strand
CTGATCCACCACTTAATTCCTCCCACCAGGTGGGCCTGGGGCCAGAAGTAACTGCAGCTGTAGTTCTAAAGCTGCTCCACCTATGCTGCCCCAGGGGCAGTGGCCTAATCACAAACTCTATCCAAGTCTCCAGCAGCTTCTCCCACTAACCTACTCTGTTGTCCTTGGTGTTTGTGGGTTGAGAAGTCTGGTAACTGCCACAGCTCACTGATTCAGGGTACTAGGGCACGCTCCGCCCGGCTTCTGGTCTGGTTGGTCCGCGCTGCCCACGCTGGGCTCCACTCCGCTCAGCTCCACTCCCCTCAACTCCTAGCTCCGTGCAGGATAGACCCTACCCAGAGACTCTCCAGGCTGTCCTGGGCTAGAGCCCTGCTTCCCTAAGCTATTTTGTGGGTTCTGCAGTTCTAGAATAGGTTCAGAGTCATTTTTTGTAGGTTTTTGGAGGGACTTGGCGGGGAGCTCACTATAGTCCCTGCTTTCCAGCCACCATCTTGACTCTGCCCCTCCCCACTCCCCCGCATTTCTAATTTGGTATTTAATTGGGGATTTTGAATTTGCTCTTTTTCTAGCTTTTTCAGCTGTATGCCTAGATCATTGATCTCCTTTTTCCCTATTTTATTCATGTAAGCATTTAGAGATATAAAACTTCCCTTAAGAACTGCTTTTGCTACATCCCATAAGTTTTGGAATATTGTCTCATTATTGTCATTCTCTTGAATGAAGTTATTAATTGTTTCTCTGATTTGTTCTTTGGAAGAACTTCACTTTAAAGACCACTGATTTAAAGGAAGGTCAATAGTTCACTGAGTGAGCTCCCTGTGGAGGGTTTACAGGAAGATACAGATAAGAGTCACATAAGATAGAAAGGAATGAATGAACTGAGATCTGCACCACTAGAGAGAGTACCCACATAAGTGAAATTACCGAGTCACTGAAACAGAGTTACTTTAAATTTATGGCTATTTCGGAGGCTTTGGCAAGAGAATCTTATGATTTCCATTGATGACAAAGGTTCATAATTATATTTTTATTCTCATAACATTCCACATGATTATTGGAAAGTAGTTTGAGGGCAGATAGGGACTTTGAAAGACATCTAGTAAAATTCTCTCATTTTACTGATGAGTGAAATGAAGAGAGTTCATTGAAGTAGGAAGTGGCAGTATCCAGATTAGAACCCAGGCCCTCTGATGCAAACACATGTGTTTTCTACTGCACCACTATTTGTCATAGTCATGATTCAATTAATATCAACTCTTTATTGAAGAACAGGCCCTCTTCTCCAATTATAACATTTTTTTCTGGGAAAATATGATCCACTTCTATAATAATCTACTTTACAACATGGTTTCCAGAAATTCATTAAGGCAAAAAGTGGGGACAGACTGCATTGAATTAATTAGAACACCTCATTCCCCAGCCACTCTGGAGATTAATTATATCTGAACAATGCTCCTGATGCTAAGGGCTTAGCATAATATGAAGACACACCGTTTAGTCCTTCACTGGGGGCCTCCTCTGATGATTTATCATAGAAAGAGCTTACTAATTCTCCAAAGCTGTCTGAGTGATGGTCAGTGCTAGAAGCTGAAAAAGTTCTTACTATAGATCCTGTTAACACATATCTCAAAGGCAAGCCTCTCTGGGCCTGTCATTTGAGGACCAACCAGGCTAAACTCAAACTCAAACTCAGCCTCCTCAGAAGGTTGGCCACTAGCTGATGGATCTTTTGGCCCATAGAAATTGATGAAACACCTTCTTAAGGAGTAGAAGAGATTTTGATTGGCATCAGGGGATAAAATCATGGATCTTGAGCTCTTGAGTTAAGTGTACCTATGAGTATGATAACAGAACCAATCCCTCCTTCTCACATTCATTATTCCTGACACCCAGTAATAAATGTGAAAACACAGATGACAAATAAAAGATATTATTGCTTGTCCTTCCTTCAAAATAAAACCTGATTGTGAAAGTAAAATTTGTCTACTATGCTCCAAGCTTAAAAGTTTTGGTGTTTGTGGTAATGCAAGAGCTAAACTCAATCATTCAGGTGAAAACTTTTTTTTGGTCAAACACCTCCCTCCATTCCTTTGTCTAGGTATGCAGTCCACAAGTGTTGAGCATTGCAATTTTTTTTCAATATTTTCAATACATTTATCAGTTTTGCTAATTTCTCTTTTCTCATATATATATTTACTTTCTTTTTAAGAAATATTTGTTTATGGTGACTTTATGGGGAAAGGGAGAGATGTAGAGAGAAAACAAGAAGATATGAATGAATAAAGGAAGCATTTAGTAAGTGGTTACTATGTGCAAGGCATTGTGGTAGGTCCTGGGGATGCACAAATATATATACACTTTAAGTTACTTTTTAAAATTAGTCTACTGCCCTAATACAAATGGAGATCCATTCTTTGCTTCAGGATTACAGGATCCCTACCAGACTCTCAATTTCCCTCTTCGAATGAGAAAATCCTATTTTCTGCTCTGTAATGAGAAAAAAAAATGTAGGCATCTGTGGTCTAATGGAAAGCCTACTGGACTGGGAATCAGAGAATCTGCATTCAGATCCTGACTCTTCATGTTATCTTTCACTTAATTCAATTTAACTGTTCCACCTAACTTCTTTGTCTCCCAGCTTCTTCTTGAGTGAGATGAAGAAACAGGATAAGAACACTTTTGATGGGTTTAAATGATATGGTCCTATGAACAACAACTAAAAACTGAGTCTTTCTGCTTCAAAAGACATTTGAAAGTCCTGCTTCTGGATCTTTGCTTAAAATCATTTCAGCTTGCCTAAAATGCCATTCCCTCCCCCAGTTCCCTCTGCTTAATTAAATCCTACTCATTTGTTAAGATACAGCTCCAGTCTTGTCTCAGCAGTGAAGCTACAGACTATCTATTATTCCAGTTATTTGAAATTTGCCGTTCTCTGGAGCTGTGACTTTAGCTGGAGTGTGAACTTTCTCAGCTGATATTGATTCTTATCCATCCATGACCAAATAGATATATCTTAAGAAGCTGGCTAAGATAGAGAGAAATCAAGTGACTTTCCAAGGTGAGAAATAGTAGCAGAATTTTAACACTTATGGATTTAAAGGATTCCAAGTGCAGCCAATGATTCAGACAAGGGTAGAGCACTGGGGTTGATCTACTAAGATGAAATTCAATAAAAGATGGGAGAGGCATGGCAATACATCAGTTATTCTGAAAACAAAAAAGAGATATTGGGAAGCAGTGTTAGTGAACTGGAAAACCAAAATGAGTCAGCAGTGTGCCATGGAAGCCAAGAAAAAAAACAAAGAATAGAGTCTAGGTTTGCACTATGAGAAGTAGAGATTGGAATGTACAAAAGCCTTGTTAGATCTCCTCTGGAGCACTGGCTCAGTCTGGGGCACCAACACTTAAGAGAGAACTTGATAAATGGGAGCGTCCAGAGAAAGACAATGAGTACAATGAAGGATCATGTGATATGAGGATTGATTGAAGGTACTAGATCTGCTAAGCATGCAGAAAGAAGACTCAGGTCGGGGGAGGGAGTAGGGTAGGATGGTTGTCTTCAAATAGCTGGAAGACCATCATCATATAGAGTAGAGATAAGCCATGTTTTGTCTGGGCCCAGATGGCAGAATAAGGAACAATCAGCGGGAGTTACAAAGAGAAAAATTTATCATCGATTTTGGGGAAAATATTCCTAATGATTAGAGCTATCCATAAGAAGAATGGGCCACCTTGAGAAGTGATGTGTTCTGCCTTTTTGGAGGTCTTTAAGCAGAGGCTGGATGCTCACTTGTTAAATATAGTACAGCACTTATTCTGTGCGTGTATAGGTTAGAGTCAATGGCCATGGAAGTCCTACTAACTCTCAAAATCTGTACTTGTGACTCTATTTACCATATTCCAGTGTCTCTTTTGCCTTTGGTTGCTAAGAATTTGTCTATGTATATTTCCTGTCTTGGGGCAGCTGAGTGGTGCAATGGATAAAGTATGGGGCTTGGAGTCAGGAAGACTCAAGTTCAAATCCAGCCTCAGACACTTACTAGCTGTGAGCCTGAGTACATTACTTAGTCCTGTTTGCCTCGGTCTCCTCATCTGTAAAATAAGCTGCAGAAGGAAATGACCAAGCACTCCAGCATCTTGGCCAAGAAAACCCCAAATGGTTTCATAAAGAGTCAGACATAACTGAAACAACTAAATATTTCCTGTCTTCCCAGTTAGATGGCAATCATATTGAGCACATGGCAGCCATCTTTTGCTTCTCCTCACAGTATTTTGCTAATAGAAGGCACTCAACAATATTTTTGATGGATTGATTGACATGGTTTGGACCTAAGGAATTTTTTTAAAAAAATTCTTTAAAAATTCCTGAAGTTACTAAACTGTAATCTTAATGAGAATAGAAACATGCTGTATCTAAATTTATCACAACTTGAAGTGTACCACACATGGAAGTTACTTAATAAAGGTTATAGGAATTTAGTTAGTTTGAGAGGTAGAAGGGAAGGAAAAAAAAGCCTTGATTCTTGTTTTCTAACCAGTTCATGAAAAGGTTAAGTCCTAGTTTATTAACTTACCAAAGTCTTTATTATCCTGTCTGTACCAGAAGGCTGCTAAGATGGAAACAAAATCTGAGGTTCTGTAGTCATAAGAACAATAAAATTTCTTCAGATCAGGAACACAACTCTCTCTACCGAGAGAGGCAAGAAGTGGCTGGTGGGAAATATAATGAGGCTTTTTTCCCCTCTTCTTCTTCCTACTTTTCTAGTGCCAAGTTAGGGATGCCAGTTACTATAGATATGAAGTTTATGACATATCCTAGAGGAAAACACCATTGCTCCTGGGGATACACGGAGTAACAGCTGATGGAGGAACTATCACGTCTTCTTGTTTGTATCTGTTTCTCTCTCTCTCTCTCTCTCTCTCTCTCTCTCTCTCTCTCTCTCTCCCACACACACACACACACACACACACAGACACACAAATGAACCAGAAATACACACATATAGCAATAAGTGCAATGAAAATGATGTATTCTTCTTTATACTGACAAATGGGAAGGATATACTATTTCATTTTCAACTTTATAAAAAATGAAAGGGAGCTAGAAGGCACAGGAGATTGAATGCTTGAATGCTGAACCTGGAGTCAGAGATACCTGAGTTGAAATCCAGTCTCAGACACTAGCTGTGTGACCTTGGCTATGTCACTTGACTCCTGCCTACTTCAGTTTCCTCAGCTATAAAATGGAGATTATAATAGCACCTACCTCCCAGAGCTGTTGGAACAGCTAGGTGGCAGCACTGAATAGAGTACCAGGCCTGATGTCAGGGAAACTCACATTCCTAGTGGGAGAGTGAAAAATTCAAAAAAGACAATGCTCTCTAATGGATAGAGTGCTGGATTTGGTATCATCAATCCCTGGGTTTAGATCTTACCTTAGAAATATAGCTGGCTATGTGACCATGGTTAAAACACTTATCAGAGGCTTAGTTTCCTCATCTGTAAAAATAAAGACTAAGTAGATGTATCGACCTCACAGGGTTATTATATGTCTCAAATGAGATAAAATATGTGAAGTGCTTTGCAAACTTTCAAATGAATCAATGTCAATTACTATTATTTATAAGCATTAGAGGTATTTGTGGCTGTTATGTTAGACTCTCCTTCTATCAAAAGAACCAGTAATGAAACTTACCAACTTAGCATATAAATCTAAACTCTTATGGGCATTTATTTTTTTAAACACCCCCCTCAAAGGATCCCTCCCCTATCTTCCCATTCCCATAAATCTAAACTCCCCTCTGTAGCTTTCATAACCTATACCTTCAACCTCCCCTCTGGAGATTCTTTCCTTATCCTCTCCCCATTCCCTGTCCCCTCACCATTTTATTTCTTTTGAATTTAGAGGACTCTCATAGTCATATGTATTATATATATATATATATGTATATGTATATATATATACACATATAAATATATATATGTATGTATTGTTCCCTCTTAAACCCCATCCTGATGAAAGTAGGTTACCAGAACTACCAGCCCGCCTCCTCCCATCTAATTCCTCTGTATCTATTCTTCCTCTTGTTCCTCATTTGTATTAAATAATTACCCTTTTTAGCTATTTCTAAATGTTTTTACTTTTTAAAGTCACATCATACTCAGATCTACCCCAATATTTCTTACAAACTACCCAATTACTAATGGCAATCTTTGACATATATACATTTTACATATATAAACGGTCTGTCCTTATTGAATCCCTCGTAATTAGTCTTTAGTATGTACCCTATGTTTCTCTTGGCTCTTTATTGTTAAATCTTCTATTAAATTCAGATTTTTTAAACAAAGTCTTGAAAGTCTGAAAGTTGATCAAATGTCAATATTTGTTTTCATCCAGCTTTATGCTTAACTTTGCTGGGTATGAAATTTTTGGCTAGAGCCCTCCTTCATTTGCTCTTCAATAAATAGTATTCCAAGACCTACAGTCCTTTAGAGTCTCTGCAGCTAGGTCTTGTGTGAGTCTAATTGTGGTGCCATCACATTTAAATTAGATTTTTTTCTTGTTGCTTTTAATATTTTATCCTTGAGCTGGGGTTTTTGGAATTTAACTATAATATTCCTATGAGTTTTCCTCATAGGATCTCTTTCAAGTGTTTTTTTGATGGATTTTTTTTTCTATTTCTACTTTCCCTCTTGTTCTAATGCTTCAAGACAATTAATTTTTTAATTATTTAATTTTTAATTTATTTTAATTATTTATTGTATTTTTTATTTATTTTAATTATTTCTTGTGTTATTGTATCAAGATTCTTTTTTTGATTAGAACTTTCAGGTAGTCCAGTTATTCTTATGTTTTCTACTCTTGATCTGTTGTTTTTCTTATATTTCACTTTCTTTTCTACTTTTTCATACTTCATATTTTGTTTGTACTTACAACTTCTCCAAGTGGCAGAAGATACACCCACTATCTGGAGAACACACTGGCTAATGACAAAGAGGATATTAAGCCACAGACAATTAGAAATGACCTTGGAGACCATATAGTAGAAATCTAATTTTATATATGGGAAAACTGGGGGCACAAGAAAGGTTAAATGATTTTTCTCTCTCATAGGTTGCAAATAGAAGAAGTAGGTTTTTCACTCAGTTCCTCTGATTCCTAAGTTATCATTTAAAAAAAAAAAACATTTCCACTATACTCCACTGATCATCAGGAACAGGCTAGTCACCAACAACGAATAATGTCTATGAAAGCAATGGTTACATATTCACTCATACACACACACACACACACACACTCCCTCCTCCCTGCTATGGTACATATATGCCTATGTGCATACAGAATATCCGTAGAGTCTTAAAACAGCTTTAAGCTTTAATGACATGAATATATGTATGTGAATACAAGTGTATGTATGTGTGTAAAAGCTTTCCATTTCTCTCAGTGTATTGATCTCTACATAGGAGGTACTCAAAAGTATTTGATGTATGAAGTGATGTGTGCTTTTGGCTCATTGATAAAAATCAGGACACGTCAGCTCTATTGTGGTTCTTGCTATATGTGTACATTTTTATGTGTGACACCAGTGGGAAGGTATACCACACACATATATGGTATTCACATGTGTATGGATGCATATATATGTATATATATGTATGTATATAATATACACACAGCAACATTTATGTCACTTATTTTCCAGTTTTGCTATTCCATGGTGGTGAATGACAAGAGTCAAAAGTTGCCTGACAACTCTTTAACCTGTGACTTGTTCCCCCTGCTGAAAGACCCAACCCACTGTAGGATCATGGAAACAGCAGTAGAATTGGCACCCAGGCACCTGACTTCCAGTTTCAACTCCACAACTTACTACTTATGGGACCCTGGGCAAGCCACCTTGACTCTTTCTGACCCTCTTTTTCCTCATCTGAAAAGTGAGATAATTGGAATAGATCATCTCTACTGGAGAATGTGTGCTAGATTTAGATTCGAAGTCAGCAAACTTCCCTGGGCTTCCACACAGGCACTCATCTGAAGAGCAGAGATGAACCAGAGATGTTCTCTATGGTCTATTTCAATCTAAATGTATCATCTCTTGGCCCCATGGCTGGAATTTACTCCTAATGCAAACTGTCACGCATTGTACTCTGTTTACTTGAAGTCTGGTATAAAACAACCCATAAAATACATTAAATAAAACAAACCAATTGGTTCTTTCTTATGTTTGTGAAGATTCATATTTTAGGTTCCTCAAAAGAACTAGTTTCATCTCACTCCAATTGTAAGAAACAACTTTCATGCTGGAAATGGATTTTTCTAATAGCTATACTTGTTGGAATTCTTATTTAACTTCCTAGCTCAACTTAGAATGCTACCTTATCCATGGGGTCTTTTCTGATGCCTTGAGGTTAGAGGTGATTTCTATTAAAATGGAACTCTCCTGCTACTGATATTTTTTTCTATACACTTACAGTTTGACTTTTACTGTAGTCTATTCTACATATCTTCTACTTGACAGTAGACTATAAACAAATTGAGGGCAGGGACTATGGTTTTTCCCCCCCCCTTTTGTTTCCCCGAAGCTTAGACCAATGCATTATATAATAGATTCTTAAGAAGAGTTTGTTAAACTATCCACATGATTGCTTCAACTCACAAGTTCTTTTTGCTTCAATCTTAGGCAGTATTCAAGTCTCTTTGCACAGAAGCTCATTGGAAGTAGAGGCAGAAGGGCCTAGGGCCATTGAGTCCAAATTTCTCATTTTATAGAAGAAGCATGGAAAGGTAACAACTATTGCCCATGGGCATTAAGAAGCAGGACAAGGATTTAAATATGTAAAAGTAACCTGGTAGAAGAAATGGAGGAGTCCCTAATTATACAAAAGGAGACATGATGGGAAAAGGTAGTGCTTCAATTTCCTATAGGATAAATTCTACTTCTATCTCCTAGAAGGCATGAAGAAGGAAGAGGAAGAAGACTCCAAATGGGACTTTGACTGTTTTTTAGATCCTGCCTAGTTTTCTTTAGGAATCTCATTAATCTCCTCCTTCAGCTTGATTCTCAAACACTATTAGCTCTGAATCTATTTTTCCCATCCCTTTTTACCCTGAAGCCATCAACAGATGCAATATGTCTACACTGACAAGATAAGGATCATGTTTCTCAGTAGAATTTTCTTTTTACATTATTGTTTTAGGTCTCTGCTGCCCCACAAGGCATCGGCTTTCTAGAGACACCGTCTCTACCAGCAGAACAGGGTCGAGGCAAGGATCGCCTGCATCTTAACATCCTTCATCCTCTCAGTTTGGTGAGGCGACGGTCTAGCAGGAAGAGCACTGCACGGGGAGAGAGTATAGTAATTGCAAGGATTTAGCAAGACACTTGGGTTTTACTACTAGCTCTGCCATGTATTAGCTGATTGACCTTAGGCAAGCTCCTTTACCTTGGCCTCAGTTTCCTTACCTGTGAAATGAGTATAATACTTGCACTATGTACACAGTTACTCTTTGTAAACAATAACAATAATATTGATATAACATTATTGGTAAGACACTGAATTAAACATTTTAGAGTTATTACCATTATTAACCCAATTTTACAGGGGAAACTGAGGCAAACAGAGGTTGACTTGCCCAAGGTCACACAGCTAGGAAATGTCTAACTCAGGCCTGACTCCAAGCCTTCTGTGCCATCTAGCTGCTCCCTTTATAAACTACAAATCAGCGCATAAACATGCTTCTTAAAGAGGACATGACCTTATTTCTAATCTTTTGTTTTCCTGAAATTAGAACTGATTAAATTATCGTGTTGCACAGACTACTCCCTGGTGCCATTTAGAGACACATAAACACATCAGAACCAATGATTCCATGGCTGAGTCCCTGTCCTCTTCCCTAAAGTGGCTATTTTCCGAGGGCCTGTCCCCCACACTTTTCTTTTCCCTTGCTTCATTCTCTCCTTTGGGACTCTCATATCCTCACTTGGTGTCAGTCTATATAGATAACTTGATTTTTTTAATGTTCATAAAATACTTTAAATAAATAATTCCAACTGATTTTTATGATAGCTCTGGGAAAGAATTACAAAAGGCATTATTAGCTTTATTTTTTCCACAGTCCTCTACTTTATTTTTTCCCATTTAAAAAAAAAATCTGAATATAACAAGCATCAACTAAAATGAGCACTCTCATATACAGCACAGAGCAGAAGGGGAGGATTGTCCCAGGAATTGTCAATCACTACTAAGGACAGCTTGTTTTTCTGTTTAAGTACATAACACATTCAATATATAACTTTCAGCATTCTCCTGCTTGTCCATGATTCCTTCTGGCCTTTCTTTGGTTCTCTTCTGTGCATTTCAAAAACGTGTTTCAATGACCTCTTTTCTTTCTTTTTTCCTTTTTTTCTTCATTCACTCCAGGTGAGAAGACAAAATTTTTTGTAACAAATGTGAGGTCATACAAAACAAATCCCTACATTGGCCATGTCTGAAAATTTACACCACATGCCATAATTTGAGTCTATCGTCTCTATCTCTAACTAGATGTTTTTAAAATCCATACGTTCCACTCTGGCCTTCCTTCTGAGCTCCAGACCTTTGTTTCTATTGCCTTAGGGACTTTTCCATCTAAATGTTTCATGAGGAAGATATAACAGTCACCATCTCCAAAACTAATCTTTTCATCTTTTCCACTAGCCTCCTTCTTATGACATCACTATTTTGATCTGTGACACCACTATTCATGCTTTCATTTATCTGGAACTTTGGAATCATTTAAAATTCTTTCTTCTCTTTCACTTCTCTCATCCAATCCATTACCCAGCCCTGTCAGTCCAAATGCTGAAACATATCTTATGGCTATCTCCTTCACTGTCATCACCCTAGTAATAACCCTGTTAAAAACTGGGACAATTAACTCCTTCATTTTTATTTGTAGTTTCTTGAAATATGGCTCTGAAAAACCAGGATTTGATAAAGGCCTTTGGGATTCAAATAGAGCTACTTGACTATGCCTTTAAACACAAAACACTCTGGCTCTCACTGATTGGCCAATAATAGGTCCCAGCCCAAGCCTCACTTCCTCAGTGTTTGCGTTTTAAGAGCTCAGCTTACAAAGGCCAAGGTCTCTTACTTCATCGAGGGTACTAGTTGTCCTGACTTATGTCTTGCCATTGGACTTGTAATGACTCTAGAGGAAAGAGTGAGGCTGGTGACTTTGCACAGTCCTGCCTCACTTAGATCCAATTCACTTGCAAGTCGACATCACCCTGCTGATGTCATTGGTCCTCTTCGAGAAGCAAGGGTGAACAACACCACCTCCTTAGACCATTTAAAAATCATTTTTATTGATTTCTATTGTTTTTAAGATCACCCTTAATTGCAAATATATCCCTTTCTCCCCCTACGACCTTTCTTGTAACAAGGATTTAAAATGAAAGTGAACAAAAGTAGTGAAGCAAAACTAGCTTATCTTCTCTTTCTCTCCACCCACCCACCTGCCCACAAAGAAGAGAACAATGTCTATATTCCACAACCTTCTTCAAAGCCAAGCTCAGTCACAATCATGTACCATTTTATTTCCTTTGTATGTGTGTGTGTGTGTGTGTATTCTTTTACTTTGTTTTAATTATTGTGTATATTGTTTACTCTGACTTGGTTTAAATAAGTTCTTGTCAAGATTCTCTGAATTCTTCATATGTATCTTCTATCATAGTGCAACAATATTCCATTAAATTTGTGTATCACAATTTCTTTTGCCTACTTAGACTATTGCAATAGCCTTCTAATGGGTTTTTCCAACTCCACTATCTCTTCTACCTTTCAGATGTAATCTTTCTCAGTATAGATTTGACCACATCACTTATCTGTTTAAAAAAAAATCTTTAATCCTTCTTTATTGTATACCAAATAAAAGTCGAAATCCTTTACCTGATACTCAAGACCTTATTTTTTCTGGGCTTAATTCATATGTATCCCCTCAACCACTTTATTGTCAAGACTATGCATTGTGCCTCCAAAATGTCCTACACTCTCTTACTTTCCATGCCTTCACTTTCTCTGTTTCATATACCTGGAAAGTCCTCTCTCCCTGTCTCTTTGTACAGATTCCCTACTCATTTTTCAAAGCTTAATTTAAGTAGTGCCATCTTCACAAAGCTCTCCCTGATACCTCCAGGTTGGCAATGATATTTTTTTCTTCAAATCACAGATAATAATTTTTTTCCACATCTCTCTAGTATACTTATCATATAGTGTTGCTTCTTAAAATTATCTCTGTATTATTTTTCCCACTAGTCCCTAAATTCCATGAGGGTAGAGTCTCTGTCTTGCATAAACAGTGTACCTCCACCATCTAATACAGTAATCTCCACAAAGTAAGGACTTAATAAATGTATATTGAATGAATAAATGAATGGATTCTATGGATGAAGGCAAGTCATTGGATAAAACTTTAAAAACATAGTAACTATCTTTAGAAGAATTTTCCATTTAGAGAATTAACACAGCATTAAATATATTGGGTAGAAACTGAAACCTTGAACTTAAAGAGCTTTTGGAGTGGAGTACTTCCTGCCAAAGTATAATACATACTTTATATATGCATTATATGTAAAACATAACTCAGCTGCAAATACTCATAATATGAAGTAGTGATTTAAATTCTTGGGTTCAGAGTATTTCTAAACTTGAATTCCTAAGGTCTGGGGAAAAGTTGAAAGAAGGTAAGAAAGAGAGAGAATAGCAAATGAGAGATCTTTATATTCTAGAAGCATTTTGGAAAGGATTTCACTAGTAGAATGATACAGGTCTTAACACCTGCCTTAATGGATTTCTCACTTGTTGGGGGATTCCATAGATGGGAACACAACTTTGATTTTATAATAGAAGGCAGTGTGTAAACAAAATTCCTTTTATAAATTCCTTATGTAGCTAAATTCTCCATTTATGAAATACTAAAGTGTTTTGCCAGGCACTAGGGAAGAACTAGAGTGCATGTAAGGTGCACTACCTGCCTTCTGGAGTTAATAGCCTAATAGTAGGAAAAGGGGTGATGATATATTAATAAAAGTAGCTACTGTTTACATAGAAGTTTTTGTTTATTTATTCCTTACAACAACCCTTTGAGAGAGATACTATTTCCTATTTACAAATGAAGAAACTGAAGCTAAAAGGCCTAAGTGACTTGCTCAGGGTCACAATTAAATTCAATAAATATTTATTACATGAATACTGTATACAAGGCACTCTGCTGGGGCTGGGGGGCGGGGATCAATAAGTAAGAAATGACACAGTTCCTGCCTTTGAGAAGCTTATACTCTACTGTAGGTGGAAAATTTGGTATCTACACTTAGAGAATAGACTTGAAGCATGCAAAGGCTTTTCCAGCACATATACAGATGAAAGGACAGGAATATGGCCTTTAATAAAGGCAAGAGATAGTCAATGACCTTGTCCACAGGGTTCAACTTTTAGGCATGTTTACATTTGTTTTAATAGCAACCAAAGGCATTTTGTGTCTGCAAAAATACTCCAAGGAGTCAAACCCATACAGCCTGATAGAGTTTTGCCATTGGAGTGATTTCCCATTTCCATTTGCCAGAGTGACCCTGAAATGAGTTTTGGCAATGTAAGAGATAAACAGGGAGTCATATCATAAGCTAGAGAGTAGGCCTCAATATCCATGGAATAGGATTAAAAATTTAGAATTAAGATTGAATGATACTAGCTGCATTAATTTTTCTCCGGTTTCAAAAGATCTTGGCTTAGGGCAAAGAATCTCCTCTTGGAGAGGAAAACTCGTTTCCACTGAGGCTCTGAGAAGAAACAGACAGATCATTTATTCCTTAAGTGGGGGAGGGGCTGAAAAGATCTTCAGTGGGAAAAATTTTTTTCTACTCATCTGATGAGTGAGTGTGTTATGATTTCTGCTCTCTAACAAAGTAATGGTAGTCTGGGGGCATAAAAGAAAAAGAATGAGTGCAGAGACCACTCTCCTTCTAAGGAAAGGGTAGCACAGCAGTTAAAGATTCCAGCTGAGACCAGAAGCTGGAAACAGAAATTCCACACTCTTGTGTGTAGTGGAGCCATAGCTAGCAATAACCAGTGGAAACTATAGAACTAGTGTAGTGCTGCTGAGTAAGAGCAGTATGAGACCTGTGGGGAGCAACACCTGGCTGAGCTTCCATGTCTGGCAGAGACTACATGGATTAGTCACATCTGCTCATCTTGTGATAGCAGCAAGATGCAGGCCTGGTAGGAACAGCATAATTATATCAGTAGGAGATATTCACAGCTCTAGAGCAGTGGAGGCAAGATATCCCTTCACAGATATGGCCTGTTCATATACATTCTCTTTATGCGTGTCTTTCCACACATGTTCCTCAAATGGGTACCTCTCTGTGTGTATGCTATAGCTACCAATGTTCCCTACATGCATACCTCTCCATGTGTGGTCATTAGGGATATTCACTTTTCTCACCAATGGTCTGTGTATTTATGAAAAAGTATGCCCAGTTTTTGTTGTTGTTGTTGGTCAGTTGTTTCTGTTGTATCTGACTCTTCATGACCCCATTTGAGATCTTTTTGGCAAAGACACTGGAGTGATTTGCCATTTCTTTCTCCAGCTCATTTTTACAGATGAGGAAACTGAGGCAAACAGGGTTAAGTGACTTGCTCAGGTCACACAGCTAGGAAGGCCAAACTAGAACTCACAAAATTGAGTCTTCTTGGCTCCAGGCCTGATACTTTATTCACTGGTCACCTGATTGCCCATTGTTACTTCTATTATGCCTCTACCTTACTTTATATCTTTGATTTGAACCAGTTGTGTCTTTGGATTGACTAGTAAAAATTTTTTTAAGATAAATTAGCTTTGTCTGAGGGACCTACTACATGACCCAGCTGATAACACATGTTAGGGAGGGATGAAAGCAAAGAAGCATTCAGGCCTTGCTCCTAGAAAATTGGAGGAGGGAAGGAATATTTTCAAGAAGGAGGATCATGGAAGGCTACTTGGAGAAAGAAACACCTCGAAAGAAAATGTGAATTCTGAAGGGTAGAGATGAGAAAAGTATGCATTTTGGCAACAGGGGATAGCCTACAAGAGTGTCTAGTGGCAGGAGAAGGAGTGTTGAATTCAGAAAACAGCTAGGGTAGAATCAGTGCCTTGATGGGAAGGGAGATGGTTCACTATAGCTGCTACAGGAAATGTGACACAGTTTTCTCAAAGTAAATAAAAGAATCATCATGCAACAGTGAGGGTCAATATGAGATTAGACAATTTGAGATTGTAGTGGACCAAATTAGAACAGTTTCATGACTTTCTCAGCTCTGGAGTAGGATTGAAGAAAGGAGATAGCAGGGGGTAACTAAGGGTTAAGAATCCTTAGAATCTGAACAGCTAAATGACAAGGGGGCAAGGAATTCAAGGATGAGCTAAATAAACATGAGTCATTATGGGAAGGTAGAAAGCAAGACCCAATGGGAAAGGAGACCAGAGGACGTTTACATGATTGGAGGTCATGGAAAGTGAAGAAAATGCTTAAATAGGAGAGATGGGAGGATGACTGATTAAAATCAGAGAAGGGGATTTCACAGTGCAACGTCTCAGAGGTAGAACAGTTTTGGGAAATTACATTGAAAGGTATGAAACAAAGGGGAAAAGGTTATTAATGGTGGTGTTGAGAAAAGGCTCCTGGTAGAAGAAAGTATTTGTTATTTAAAGGATGTGTAGTAATTTTAGAGGCAAGAAGAGAAGGAAGGGCATTCTGGACTTATCGAATACCATGAGAAAGGACACAGAGATGCAAAAGCACAAAGCATTTTCATGGGACATAAATTAGTACAGTTTAGCTAGAGCATAGAGTTGAAACAGGACATTTCTATAAATTTAACAGAGCTAAAAGTTCTTCACCCTTTTATTCACTCCCACCTTACATCCTAAAAACTGTTGTAAAATAATCAAAAGAATATAGACTGGCCTTTTACATACTTGAAAAAATCTTAATTTCTAACTATTAAAAGCATGGTATAGAAAGTCAGTCCATCAACAAGCGTTTATTAAAAACTTACTGCGTGTCAGGTCTGGAGTAAAGAAGACTCATGAAGAGTCAGACACGACTGAAAATGACCAGAATGTGCCAGGTACTGTGCCCTAATCCCTAGGGATACAAAGAAAGTCAAAATCACTCTCCCTGACTTCAAGAGGCTCACTTATACTGAGCAAGATAATATGTAAAAAACTATATACACTTAAGATATATTTAGAGGAAAGAGAAGGTAATATCAGAGGAAGACATTAGCACTTGGAATAGGGAGACCAGGAATTGCCCCCTAGTGAAAATGGGATTTGAGCTGAGTTTTGCAGGAAGCCAGGGAAGCTCAGAGATGGCAGCCATGGGGCAGAACATTAGGCACTGGAAACAGACAATATAAGGTCAAAGAGTCATGGAATGGGGATGTCATGGGCAATGAAAACTGAGAATGTGTGTGTACCTGGACTATAGTGCACACCAGGTTATGAAGTAGATTGATTGTAAAGGTGAGAGGGGTCTAGGTTGTGAAGGCCTTTAAATGCTAAACAGAGACTTTGTATTTCATCCTGGAGGGAACCACTGCAGTTTAGTGAGTCAGGGATAGATGACGGCAAATGACATAATCAGATCTTTTGGAAATCAGTACTTTAGGAAATTACTTTGGCCACTGAGTGGAAAGTGGATTGGAGTGGAGAAAGACCCGAGGCAAGGAGTTATGAAGGATGGTAGCTATGTGAGTAGGGAGAGGGAGACATGTGAGAGATTTTGTACAGGTAGAAATGATAAGCTTTGATTGTATATGTGGGGTGAGAGTAAAGACCTAAGGATGATACCAGTTGTAAGGTTCAGTCACTGGGAGATTTTAGTTCCCTTGACAGGTTAAGGAAAGCTAGGAATGGGGGAGTATTTAGAGGGAAAATTAATTAATTCTGTTTTGAATCTGGCGAACATCCATTTTGAGATGTCTAGACCTGACTTAGAATTCCACCTCTATTGCTTAGTCACTTCCAGTATAACCCTGGGTAAATCATTTATCTTCCTTGGGCCTTGATTTGCTCATCTGTGAAAGGAAAAGGTTGGACTATATGTGTTCTAAGCTCAACTCAATGTTAGCTCTATAGTTGTATGTTCTTATGAAAGGCAATAGCAAGGCTGTATGAGTCTGAGGAAAGCTCCCTGGATCTGGAGCCAGAGGATCTGGTTTGAATCCTACTTCTTATGCTTACTACCTGTGTGACCTTGAGCATTTCTTTTAAACTCTGTACTCCCAAGTTTTCTCATTCAAATGAATGCACTAGACTAGATAGTCACAAAGGTCCCTTCTACCTCCTATGATTACCAATGACTATTTTCAAGAAATTCCTCCTCAAGTGACTTGGGATTACCTTATCTATACTAGGCATGAACATACTGCTTAGTTTTCCTCCTAATATGGCTTTTATTCTTGTATCATCCCTACTATGTCCAAAATGGTATTGGAATGCTTTATAGGTGCTCACTCTGATCACAGATAAAGTGAAGTTAGATGCTTTCAAATGGGATTGCATTTAACCAAGAAATGAAGTCAAGATAGAAGTGAGTGCTTTTTTTTCTCCTTATCATATCCTTTTGCTCACTGTGGCAAAAGTTAATTTCCATGGTGCATAAAATCACTGAACATTTATAAGTTCAAGAAAAGCGATAATTTCTTTAATGGAACTATAGAAAATGTTACTTTAGTGATACAAACCAAACTGCATAATCATATGGTATTGGAAATTAGTCACAAGAAAGGTGGCTTTTCTAAACAAAGAAACAAATCTTTTTCTTCCCCTTTTTCATTTTTCCTTAAGAAAAGCTTTTACTTCTGTATACAAATCACATCATTATAAATGGCTTTGTATACTGAATTCTGTGGGGGAGCTGAGGAAATAAAGAGAACTTGCAAATGTTCTGGGTAGAGACTTAGTTCAAAATTGCCTAAACATCTTAATGGATTCCCTGCTATTTTCCATTGTAATTTCATACAAATTTGGGCTATGTGGATATGTTAACCAAAATAAGCCTTGTAACATGGTTACTTAAGGCATTTCAAATCCATTACCATCCCTCTGATCCACTCAGATCTACAAGAGGAATAAAAAGTTTTTTTTTTTTTAACTGCCTGGGAATTATGGAAGAAATTTATCATTTGGATCTGCTTGTGACAAACAGGTGTTTCTGCTAGCACACTAATAATACACTCATTTAATTAACATAAACAAGTATTATGAACATTTGGGCACTGGATAAATTCCAGGTTGAATTAAGCCTGGAAATATCCTCAGCAACCTTACCAACATTTTGAGAAAGATGATATGTTTCTATGAATGATTCTATTCCTTTTTTTTTTTTAAAAAAAAAAAAAAAGAGAAAACCAGGGGGAGTAAAAGCAATTCCCAGAATCCTTTCCTGATACATTTGAATACTTGTACATTTTCTAAATGTCCTCAATCTGTACTAGCTCACATTTGCACTTAGGTGGTAGTTGTAAGAAAAGAAGGAGTGTTAAGGAAATTTGCCTGATTTTTCTGCTTAGTCCCTGAGGAGAGAACTGGGTAAAATTTACAAGGAGGCAAATTTCAACTTAGTCTATGAAAACAATATTCTAACAAAAAATGGAACGAGTTGCCTTGAAAGGTAGCAAGTTTCTTGTCGCTAAAGGTCTTTGGTATACAGAGGGGTTTTGTGAGGTTCAAATGAGAGAATGGATATAAAGCACTTTGCAAACCTGAGAGCATTTTATAGATGCCAGTTGTTGGCATTGTGGTAAGCCCATAGTCACCAGGCTTCCATTCTGGTGATGACTTCTCAGAGCCCTGTGCTGCACTCTTATTGTACTCTTACTTAGCTAAACACACACACACACACACACACACACACACACACACACACACACACACACACATTTTCAAGTTTAATCTGCATTATCACTTTCTTAAATCTAAATAATCAATAAAAGACTAAATCATGTCCTAATTTGTGGCATTTGCCTATTTCTAAGGTCTAAGTGCACAAATGGCTCTTCCTAGTAGTTAGAGCACACCCCTTGGCATACCACTTGATTGGAATATCATAAAGTGAATTGCTATAGATTGAATTAAATGATCTATAAAGGTGCATTCCAATTCTGATAATCTAGTGTTTTGTTAAATTGGAAAGGTAGTATGGTACCTGTTTGTAGAAGGCCTTAAATTACAGATTTTTTTTAAAAAGTCTACATTTTATTTGCTAGTCAGTCAGGAGCCACCGAAGATCATTGAGTGTCACAGATGATTAGTCTGGCAGCAACATGAAGAATGGACGGGATCTGGGAGATGCAGAGGCTGCAAGCAGGCAATTATAATAATTCAAATGAGAAGTACTAAGATGATAACAGTGGCAACTGAGAATAGGGGATGGGGATGTGTGTGTGTGAGGGGAGGAGAGGGGGGAGAGGGAGAGGGAAAGGGAGGGGGAGAAGAAAAGGGAGAGAGATAGAGAGAGAGACATGGAGAAAGAGATGGAAATGGGGGGAAAGAGAGAGAGAGAGAAGAGAGAGAGAGAGAAAGAGAGAGAGACAAAGAGACAGAGACAGAGACAGAGACGGAGAGACAGAGACAGAGAGAGAAAGATTTGGTGGAAACAGAATACACAGGAAGTGACAACTGATTGGATATGAAAGGGAAGAGAAAGCGAAGAGGTAAAGGTACTACTGAGGGGCTTGGAGCAGGGGATCCTGAATGAATGGTGTTACCACTGAAAGAAACTACAGAATCTAAAACAGAACTGGGGTAAATCTTCAGTTTGGCAGTTTCTAATACATTAGCTGTACCACAAACATGAAAGCCTTTGGTAATTCCAGAGAATGAAAACAGTTGACTTTGGTGGGCTTCCTGAAGAGCCAGAGTCTCAAGCCTTAAGGTTACACAATTGCATGCATGAGCTCTTCTATTAAACTGAACATGGAGAAATTGAATTTTTGCTGATAGATGGGGGAATTCACTTTGGAATTAAATGATGTTGAAGAGAAAGGGGAATGGTTATATTAACATATCAAAGTAAGGAGATAGAAGACCTATACAAAGAAAAGTACAAAGGAAAACTCTAAGGAACACTTTGGGATGAAATTCATTTGAAGTCCTTTACTTACTAAAAAGAAAAAATGATTATCTAAAAGTAACCATCATGTATTGCCAATTATCTTATGAAACTTACATCTGGGACATGTGTAAGACCTTTATAGGGGTATATAAAGAAAATGTCCCCATTAGAATAGACAAGATTAGACAACTAATATTGATTAGAGTTACTGTAAAAAGGTAGATATAGGCTGATGCTGGTTCCCTTCATGGGAATAAGGTCTATTAGATCATAGGATCATAGATTTGGAATTCAAACGGATCTTATGAGGTCTTCCATTCCAACTAACACCCTCATTTTATAGATGGGGCATTTAAGGTCCAGAGAAGTTAAGAGACTTGTCAAAGGCCATAAGATCATGGATTTAGAGCTAGAAGTTTTCCTCAAAATCATCTTGTCCAGTAATCTCTTTGCCTCTCCACTTTTCAGACAAGGAAGTGCAGACAAGTTGAGTGACTTAACCAAGATGGCACAGGTATTGAAGAACTGAGATTCGAAACCAGAACCTCTCAGTCCAAATTCAGCATTTATTCCACTATACTATAAATATAAATATCATATAAATACTAAGAGTCAGGAGAAGGATTTAAACATAGGCCCTCTGAGTCTAAATCTAGCACCCCTTCTGTTGGTCCATGTGCAGTCACATTTATTCACACTGCTAATTCCTGAGTCTCCAAGAAAACCTCACTGTATAGTCTAAATTCTTAGTTTGTTTTAGTCTAAATCTAAATCATAGAATTTAAATTAATTTTTTAAAAATTTAAATATTCCAAATATAAAAACAAAAATATTCCCAAAGCCTACTAGGTGGCACAGCGGACAGAGTGCTGGGCTTGGAATCAGGAAGACCTGAGTTCAAATCCAACCTCAGACAATTAGCTGTCTGACCCTGAGCAAGCATTTAACTGCTGTTTGCCTCAGTTTTCTCAACTGTAACTGAGGATAATAAGACCAACTACCTCAAAGGATTGTTGTTAGGATCAAATAGTGTTTGTAAAACACTTAACACAGTACATGGCACATAGTAGG
Organism: Phalanger gymnotis; assembly: GCA_028646595.1. Classification (NCBI taxonomy): domain Eukaryota; kingdom Metazoa; phylum Chordata; class Mammalia; order Diprotodontia; family Phalangeridae; genus Phalanger; species Phalanger gymnotis. The sequence goes on along the minus strand of CM053625.1, from coordinate 44,709,491 downwards.
TACTACATAAATGTTTATTCTCTTACCTTCCCACCCCACTCTTCACCTGAAACAGAGGTCCTTTTTCCTTTTTTGTGTGTTATTGACTCCTTAGGACCCCTCCTAAAACTAATAATTTTTCAATGCATAAAATAAAACATGCAGATTTCAAAGGAAACTAATTATATTGAAATGTTTATCAAATATCAAAATGAAATAAAAAACAAGGCAACAGAATCCTTGCACAGAATCTTTGCACAGCAATCCATATGTTTTACAGATGAGAAAACAGAAGCCTAGAAAGCTAAAGGGACTTGTCTGTCTAGAACAGCAGGTCACCTAATTCCCAACCTACGGTTCTATAAAGGACTCAAACCTCTTGGAGCTTCCATTTCCTCATCTGTCAAATGATAGGCTGGACTCAGTGACCTTAAGGTCCTTTCCAGCTCTCAATCTCCATGCATATTCAATCAGGGCCACTGTAAATCCCCGACATGTACCCTGGACTGACACATTCCCAGAGGTCTCTGAATAAGAGCTCATGAAATAGTGAAAGAAAGAATGCTCCAGAGGTCTTCCAGAAGAGCTCCACTTTGATCCTGAATTACTATGCATCTCCACTGGTCCCAGGCAGGCACCCACAGGCACATACAGAAAAGAAGCACCTACATCTCAGCTTCAAACCCTAGCTTTCGGGGGTATATGACACAGAGAAAAACAAAGAAGAGCATATTTCAGCCTGAATGGAGTCTTTTGTTGGAGAAAAATAGAATTTCTCTAAGAATGAGCTTTGTGGGTAGAAAAAGAAGACTACTAAAAACCAGCAGAGCAAACATAAATACCCTATTGGCAATGAATGAAAAATGCTCCTAAAGGCCACATCCCCAGTGCAAGTTATTCTGTCGTTTTTCAGTCATGTCCGAGTCTATGATCCAATTTAAGGTTTTCTTGGCAAAGATACTGGAATGTTTTGCCATTTCCTTCTCCAGCTCATTTTATAGATGAGGAAACTGAGGCAAACAGGGTTAGGTGACTTGCCCAGAGTCACACAGTTAGTAAGTATCTAAGACCAGATTTGGACTCAGGAAGACTCATCTTCCTGACTCCAGACCCAGCATTTTGCACATTGCACCATCCAGTTGCCCAGTACAAAGCTACCTACAAATGATGTCGTCTATAGACCTACTGCTGTTCCTCGGTGGAAGGAACACTGCACTGAGAATGAGGAGAAATGGGCTTGAGTCTCAATTCTGTCATTTACTAGTCATGTAACCTAAGCTGTTAACCTCTCTGATACTCAGTTCCTCCCCTGACATAGGTAGCATTCATATAGCTTTAAAGTTTGTGAAGCACTATGAATATATGTTATCCCTTTTGGATCCTCACAGCAGCCCTATAATATAGATCCTATTGCCGGTCTAATTTTACAGCTAAGAAAGTGAGACCGAGAGAAGTTAAATGCTTTGCCAAGAGGTCATACTATTCCCTCTCCAAAGGTAGTGACCAGTAACACAATATACAGGAGCCTTATTCCTGGTGAGAATACACTCAATCCCCATGTACTCATTTAGTACAGAGTAGGCACTTAATAAATGTATGTTGACTAAGATATTCTATCCTTAGCATCTACTGGGGGAGATTTCCCACCCACAAAGAAAATGGAGGCCCAGGTCCACTCTGTTGGTCACTGAAGCTCTCTAGAAAGGAAATAAATAAAAATTAAAAGGGCAAAGGCTGAATTAGTGATGAAGACTTCCCTTCATAGGCCAGCACAAGAAGATGGCTCTTCCCACAGAAGTCGCCCAATGAAGTCATCCCTAGTGCAACCAGAGTGAATCAAAATTAGGTTCCATGGGCAGAGAGATAGAATCAAAGTCCAGAAAAAATATAAAGCAGGGATTTATTAATCACCAAGCATAGAAACTTGAATATAAAAGATGATTAATAGCTGTCCACTCATTTGAATCAAAATGAATCATTGGTATGGCTCATATGTTTCTCTTTCTTCTCACCACTTTTCAATAATAAAAATAATAGCATTTATATAAAGCTTTAAGTTTTGTAAGACACCATACCCACATTATTTTATTTGACTGTCCAACAACAAGGTTCTATTTTCAATCATTTTTCAGTCATGTCTGACTCATCATGACCCCATTTGGGGTTTTCTTGGCAAAGATCCTAGAGTGGTTTGCTATTTCTTTCTCCAGCTCATTTGACAGATGAAGAAACTGAGGCAAACAGGATTAAGTTACTTGTCCAGGGTCACAGAGCTAGGAAGTATCAGGGGCCAGTTTTGAACTCATCTTCCTGACTCCAGAGCCAGTGCTCTATCCACTGCACCACCTTACTATCCCCATTTTGAAGATAAGGAAACTAAGGCTCAGTGGTTAAGTGAGCTGCCAAGGGTCACAGCGCTTGGAATTGTCTGAGGTAGTATTTGAACTCAAGTTTTCCTGACTCCTGTTCCAACATTATCAGTATGTAGCTACCTGACTTCTAACTTCATTTTCCAGAAAAGACTAATGAACTAGTGGAAACAAAACCAACAACAATAAAATAGACTTAGTTGTATATTTCTATAATATTGTTTAGCCTACTTCTGAGAGTATTTAGATGATGATCATACTATGTCATCATGTGGATGGAGTTGCTATGTATTCCTAGCCCCTGGTTTTTCCCCCACATACACACATATTTCCAGCCTGAAGTGATATTCCCTTCCCCAAATTTTTCCTAGTACTTTATATATCTCCCTTTTATTTAAATAATCATAACCTATGTGATATAGTGGAGACCACTGGGCCTAGAAGTCAAGAAGTCCTCATTTCAAATCTGGCCTCTGACACTTAACTAGCTGTGTGACCTGGTTAGGTCACAATCTGTCTGACTCAGTTTCCTCATCTATAAAATGGAGATATAACTGTACTACTTCTCAGGTTTGTTGTAAGCATCAAATGAGATGATACAGATAAAGAGTTCTTCAAACCTTAAAGTGCTTTATTAATGTTAGTGATGATGATAAGGAAGATGATAGTGATGTTATAGTTAAAAGAGATCCATAGAGGTCATTTAGTTCAACATACCCACATACACATACACACACACACACACACACACACACACACACACGCACCCCAAATAGGAATCCTTGCAACAATCTCTTAACAAATGGTTATGCAACCTATGATCAAAGCTTTCCTTTGACCTAAGGCACTGGCTCCCTTCTAAGCCAGCCCATTCTACTTTTGCATGCGTGTAATTGCTAATAAGTTTTTACTCATATTGAGACAAAATCTGTTTCTCTGTAACTTCCATCTGTTATTCCATCTTCTATCTTTGGGCATCAAACAAATCACATTTAATCCTTCTCTTTTGTATGCTAGGCCTTCAAATAATTGATGAGAGCTAGTTTACTTCTATCCATCCCAATTTCTCTTTTCTTAGGCCCAACATACCCAGTTCTTTCAACCCATCCTTCTATGGCATGACCTCCTATCCCCTCAATACTACTGGTTGCTCTCTTCTGGACATTCTACAGTCTTGCTTAAAACGTGGCACCAAGAACTATAGAACTATTCACAGTTCTTCAGATGCTGTCTGACCAGGGCAAAAGACAGGAGGCCCATAATTTCATAACTCCCCTTTTAAACTCTTTTTTGCATTATAGAGTTGTATATATGCATTACCCTTCTGACCCACCCCATTAGTCAGTAAACTCTCTGATGTCAGGAGCTGTATTTATTTCAGTATCGTGTCCCCAGCATCAAGCAGGAGGCTTTACCAATCATGGGAGCTTAATAAACATGCGGAGATTTCAATTCAATGGAGTGTGCATTGCTTATTTGACTCCATATTTTTTATTTGTTTGCTTGCTTGTTCCTTGTCTAGTTTAGATCACAGGGATTGCATCTTTCTGTTTTGTATTCAGCGCAGCAAACCTTGTTGCACAAGAAACATTGAATAATAGCAACAATAATAATGCCGGCCCTGCTTACATTAAGATACAGAACAGACGATGGGATTGGAAGGAGCTCTGTTAATAAATGAACTCTTGTGTTTTGGTATGTAGAAAACAAAATAGAAAGGCCTGGGAGTAGCATGGGGAATGGTGGAGATTTTTCATTCTTTCTTGTCATTTGCCTTGGCATACGAACACTAGAGGACATTAAACTAAATAGGTCACATTGTTCAGGCTTTTTTCTGCTGTGCATTCTATGTGTCTAATTGGTAGTTTCAACACAAATGAGACTCCTCGGAGGCACAGAGTAAAGGGAAGCGCAAATGGGAGGGATCGTACTTAAGCCTCTTCTTCCCATCCCATGATTCATCCCATAAAACTTCTGTCCTTTAATTTACATTCAAAACCAAAACAAACAACAAAACATTGCCATAAACCTTTTAGAACTTGTTATGGTACAGGAGCATATTGAAATTCTGCATTATTATTGTCTAATTAAGTACTCTTCTGATTAATTAATAAGAATCAAAACATCTCAGAGCACTTTATGGGTACAAAGGACATTAAATACATGAACTCATTTCACTCTGCCAACAATCTCGCGATTTAAGTTAGTGACTTATTATTACATCTATTTTAAAGATGAGGAAACTGAGTCTCAGAGAAAGTAAGACACTTGTTAAAAGTTACATAACTAGTAAGCCGGATCTCAAATGCTGCTCTGCTGGCTTTTAAGCCAATGTTCTTTCTGCTATCGCAGATATCTAAAAAATGATAGATATTTAAAAAATGTCTCTCCAACCAACAAATATAGGAAAATTTCAATTAACTGAAAGACTACCAACCAGAATTTTTTTTCCTGTATGCTATTTTAAAGAGAAAGCTACAAGTAAAGGGAAAACCAGTAGCTATTAAAATAATCAAGAAAATAACTTCCAGGCAAAAGTCTTAGTAAAAATTCAGCCATATTTCCATATCTTATACCATCATGTTTAGTAGACTATAAGCTCCTTTTGTCTTTGATCTTTGCCATCAAGTATAATCCTGTGCACATATTACATGTGGGGAGAAAGGGCCCTCACAAAATGTGAGGGTTTGGATACACGAGGTTCTTTTATCTCGTATGTCACGTATGTATCTTATGTATGTATTTTATCTCGTATGTCAAGTAAAAATCTTTAAGGTCCTTGATTATCAGAAAAATACTCACAAATGTTCATTATACAGTTCCTATTGAGGGAAGAATACAAATACATTTTAGAAATATATGCAACAAAGAATAAAATAAAGGGTGATTTTTTTTTTTATAAACCTCAGGTTAAAGAGCCATTTTCATAGAAAGAAATGCAAATTGCAAATAATCAGAAATTTTTAATGGTCCAAAATCAAGAGTAATATAAAAAGTAAAATCCATTAGAACCCTAAAATTGGCAAAGACAATAAAAGATAGGAATTGTGAATGATAGAAGAGCTAGGGAAAGAAGATACACTAAGATACTATTGTTAGAGCTATGAATTTTTCCAACCAAATAAAATCATTTTAAATTATGAGAAACTGCTCATATCTTTTAACCAAGCAATTCTATTTCTGGACTATCCCAAGGAGGTCAATACTAGAAAAGGAAGGAGGTCTATATAGTAAGAAATACATACAGACATAAATACAGATATAGATAATTGTGCTACATGATGCTACAAATATTCTTATTTATAGTATATTTTATAGATGTATCTATAGATACCCACTCACATAAATACATCAAAATGCTCTGAATAGTCTGATATTGACATATCAGAATTTGTGTAATACATACAAAGTACATATAAAGTTTTCATTCACAATGACTTATGTTATTAATAACCAAGCTACGATGGAGAGTTTTCATTTTAACTGTTATCATAATCTGAAGATAAGGAGATGCAGAATTTCAGGAAATCAACTGCAAGGAAGTGTTAGATGTGTCATTTACCGTATCTATTGGTTTTTTGTATTCATCTGTTTCTCTTGGTTTCTTTCTTGTCTCCCCTTTCCTGCTGCCCTGGAAAGTGGATGCTCCAGGTGAGGATTAAATTGGTGTTTGGGTTGTATTACATGGCTGCAGAGGACCTTTTCCAACTCTCAAATGCTGTGATTCTGTGACTTTGATACATGAGAAGAACACCTGAATTCCTCTTGCTATTTGTAAGACTTTGCCTTTGGATTCCTGCGAACCAAATCAGTTGAGCAAAACCACTAACTTGTCAGTTGGGTTCCATCCTTCTCTCCCATCCCCATCATCTATTCTATAATTTATCATTTCACAACCAGTCTTTCTGAAAGGCTTTCATTCTGTGTTCCAGAGACTGGAATGGAAATTAGACAGAACCTCAACACAAAGAAAAGATGGAATCCTTGCTGCACAGGAATTTCTCAGATGGGCTGAGGATTCTTCATCACTAGATTATTTTATTAAAAAAACAAAAACAGAGAATTAAGTCAAGTTGCTCTGAGCAACCATTGCAGGTCTTATGAGGATAATAACAATAATATTAATAATAACAATAAGAACTTTTGTTTCTGTAGGGCTTGAAGATTTGCAAAACATTTTCCTTACAAGAATCTTGAGGGGTGGGTCGTACAAATATTTTTCCTAGTCTCGGCTTTTTATCATTGTGTCAAGCTGTCTCAAACAAATCATATGTGGAAGATTTCCCCCAAGCCAATCACTTGATGCATTGGAAACTTAATATTCAAGGAAAAATGTCAACTTGTGCAAGAAATCTAGTTATTAAATAGGTGGGGACTCTGTGATCTCTGAGGTTCCTTCCAATTCTGAGATTCTGAGATCTACAGCATACAATCTATGGACTACTTTGTCTAGCTAGATAGAGAGCACTGACTGAAGTAGTCCATATATCAATCAGTTAACAGATATGTAAATATGGAGTTCCTAACATCAATACATCTATATGTGTATGTGTGTATATGAATATGTACACAGATACGTGCGTACAATGTACATATAAATATTCATAGAACTGTCAGAGTAGAGAGGAACCTCTGAGGTTATGAATTCTAACACACACCTGGGGACGAATTCTCTTATAAGATATTCCCAAGAAGTAACATCATCTCCAGACTTTGCTTAATGACCCACAGTGAAGGGAAATCCCTTGCCTCCTAAGGCACCCCCTCACATTTTTGGATTTATCTAGTAGTTATAGTCAATCTACACTTGCTTCTCTACAATTTATACCCTTTGTTCCTGCAAAGCAGGAAAAGTCTGATCTGTCTTCTAAGTGATAGCCTTTAAAATGGTTATAGAACCAGAGAGCTAGAGATAGAATAATCTAATCCAACTGCCTTATTTTAGATGAGAAAATTGGCACCCAGAAAGGTCGTCCAAGGTTATAGAGATGGTATGTTATCAGGGTCAGAATTTGAACTTAAGTCTTTGGATTCAAAATCCAGGGTACTCTCCACTGCACAATACTAAAGGCAGGTATTGTGTTCTTCCTCCTCCTCTCCCCACCCCCAACACACAACACACACACACACACACACACACACACACACACACACACACACACACACACACACACCCCTATGTTTTATTTTTATTTATTTTTATTTTTTAGGTTAATCCCCACCTTCCCTCAATTTCTTTAGCTGATCCTCATATCATGTTCCCAAGGTCCTTTCCCATCCTAGTTGCCCTCCTTGTTATACTCTGTAGCTTATATCATAACTTAATTTATATTCAGTCATTTCAGTCACGTCTGTGACTCTCTGGGGTTTCTTGGCAATGATTTGAGTGTTTTATTACTCCTTCTCCAGCTCCCAATTTTTCAAAGGAACTGAAGTAGACAAGGTTGAGTGACTTGCCCTGGGTCACATGGTTAGTAAATGTCTGAGGTCAGATTTGAACTCATGAAGATGAGTCTTTCTGATTGCAAGCAAGGTGTTATATCCAACGCACCACCTAGCCGTTGTGATAACTTACACATCTCTGAATTCTTCACAGTGCCTAGCACAATATGCTTTGCCCATCACAGACACTCCAGAAATAATTGTTGGATGGCTGAGATAAGCTAAGCCTGGCCTTCAGTGTTTGACTCAAGTTACAGTTTCCTTGCATTCTTTCTCTTCACATCTGGGCATGTTTTCCCCCATTCTACGCCCCTTTTCCGACACTTTTCATTTTCATAGACTGTAATGTCACCCAAAAGCTAGAAGATGCCTGTTTAAAAAACTATTATTTCACACATGAGTGATAATGTTTTCATCTTCTACACAACTCAAATGAAGGGCTAGTAGGGCTATTAAAAACAACACAAACAAGTCTAAAATCAAAAAGCAATTCTTTCCCCATCATTCAGCCATCACCTTCATTGGGTACTGTAGGTTTATTTACTTTGTTTTATTGGTATATATTGTAGACACAGACATCAGCCTAAACATTGAAGTGAAAAACAGTATATTCATAGAAATTTCTGTGATCATAAAAATCTACAAAATAATTACTTTACAACAGAGATTAGAGGGTTCTTTTCTTTTTAGCAGCGGCAAGGAGAAAGGACAAACATGGAAGCTTTCACCTTTTGAATGTTTTCCAAACAATTGGTATTTATTATATGCCTACTACAGGCCAAGCACTCTGCTAGGCACTGGGGGATATAAAAACATGTGAAAACAGAAGTAAAATAGGTCCTGTCCTTAAGTAAGTTGCATTTATTTAACCATGAGATACTTAGAAAATAAATAAATTGATTTAACGGTGGAGTACCACTAACCATAATTGGAATCATGAAAGGAAGCTGAACCTGATCTGTGTCTTGAAGGGAGCCAGGGGTCCTTAAAGTCTTAAATAAAAAGGAAAAGAGGTTTAGGCATAGGGTATAACCTGTACAAAGATAGGGAGGCAGGAAATAAAACATCTTGTAAGGACAACAGCAAGAGAGCAGTTTTGTTGAAGCAAGGAGGATGTGAGGGAAATCCATATGTAATCAAGCCTGGAGAGAGGCTAGACCTAAAGCTTTAAGTATGGTAGGAAAGTGTCATTGTATTGTGTTCTAAAGGCCTTGGAGAGGCACAGAAGCTTTAAGATCCTCTACTAAGCTATTGAGGAGTTGCTACCTGTTTCTGTGAAGGCAGTGCTCTGTGGCTTCTATCTCTGTGGATTTCCCTCTTTGGCAACTCTCTAAGCATAGGAGATGGAATAGCCGAAGAGCATCACAGGAGTCCTCATCCTTCATGCCAAAGAAGGCAAATAGCTAAGTTTTGGGCTTAATGTAAAGAAGAGCTTAAAAAAATTAGTTGCCCTAAAGGAGAATGGATAGTATTGGGTGATCAATAATTCCCTACCACCACAGATCTTCAAGCTCAGATGAAACAGCCAGTTTGAATATCACAGAAGGAATTCCTTTCAGTGATGTGTTGACTACATGACCTTTGATGTTTCTGTTCAGTTTTTTCAGTTGTGTCAGACTCTTTGTGACTCCGTTTGGAGTTTTCTTGACAAAGATGCTTTGCCATTTCCTTCTCCAGCTCAATCTGCAGATGAGGAAACTGAGGCAAGCAGGGCTAAGTGACTTGCCCAGGGTCACACAGCTAGTGAGTGTCTGAGGACAAATTCGAACTCAGGAAGCTGAGTCTTCCTACATCAGACTGGGTACTGTATCCTCAGCATCACCTAGCTGCCTCTGAGATTCTATGATTATATGTCAGCATTTCCAACATTTTAAATCCTGTTGTGACATATCTTCTAGTTCTGACCCTCTATGTTCTATATACTTGAGGTATATAGAATATAGTACCTTCTGACTCTAACATTCTGTGTTTCTAAGATCCTTCCAGCTCTGATGCTCAGTGTTCCAAGGTCTCTGCTAACCTAACATTCTATAGTTGAATGATTCTCTGACACAGGGCCCAGCCCCACATCAACTAAATAAAATTCATGATAACTTATTCCAAATCTAGTTCCCCAGACCATAGTGAGGCTGTATGGATGATTTAAATGAAGCCTGTGGAGTGTTTGAATTTCTGCCTAAGTCATTATTCACTCACTAAGATAAAAAGTTATCCACATCTAAAAATGTCATCCTTTAGATAAGGTCTTTTGACATATTAGTTGGCCTTTTCATCGTAAATGTCCCCCTAGCTTCTCTTAAAAAAAAAAATTCTTTGATTTTAAAACACTTGCGAATAAATTATTTATTCAGATGGATGCTAATGAAAGCCATTGTAATTAGAACAAGTCAGATGAATTTTGAGTGTTTTTTCCCCTCTATCTTTCCCAAAAATCTCTTTGAAAGAAGAATAAGCATGCCCGTTTCATGTTAGTCTTCTGAAACCATACAGCAATTTGAAGCTGAAGGAAGACAGTCTTACACTTCACATTTTCAACTGATGTCTGTTCAGTGTTCCCTTTCCTATTGCTACATACATATTCTCCTCACTTTCCACTTCTATATTTTTTTGACTGTGATGCTGATATGGCTTCAGTTTTGTTTCTAGATCCAATTTGTTTGCAATTTTCAAATGGAAAAAAGTCAATATAAATGGGCTCAACCATTCATATCCAGGATCGCTCATTTCTACCTATCAGACAGATGTTCCTCATTGTGCAAAATTACTGATCCCCATTCAATAATCAAATTCTTTGTAGATATCTTTCAAAGGAATTCTATTTGGGTTCTTAAATGAAAAGGAAGTTAGATCATTAAAATGGCTTCCAAACTAATGCATTTTAAATGAAAAGATTTTTAAGCTTTCAGAAAAAAAGAGAGTTAAAGTAAAAGATTCAGGAAAGCTCAAATGAATATGTTAATTCTGTCAACATTCAAGACTCAGAGACCAAGTCTAGGACTAATATAGCATATGGTGATTTATTGCTCCCGAGCCATAATTTTAACTACTATTTTTTCTCCAACTAAATAAATGTCTCTAGTGAAATTTTTGTCATGGAATATGCATATATATAAGTCTCTGCTTTGTTTTAAAGATGAGGTTACTGTGCTAAGAGACATTAGTGATTTTCACTCAGATATGTCAAAAGGGATTGAGTTAAAGGAACAGATGACAGATTAATCCATAGCTCTTTCATCTACATGGTGCCAAATTTAATCTGTCTCTCTATGGACACCATGCATTTGCATATCTGCCACATCATTTCTATTTAAAGGGGGGAAAAAGGCAGAGATGAGCTGCAGGGGGTACAGTTAATAGAAGTTGTTTAGCTAAAGTACCGTGCTACTCTTTTGTAACCAAGGGTTTTCTTCTAGCATTTAAGTAGTCTGTTTATCTTGGACTAATTGAGACATTTCCAGGACACTACTACAGGTGAGAGAAAGAAATAAGAATCTGCCTGTGAATGCCAGAGCGGGTCACTGGGTTATCACATTTAACTTCTCACAACAGGCAAAATCTTAAACATGCTGGTTCTTATTATCTTTGAACAGTGAAGAAACACTTTCTTTCACTCTATGGTTCACACCATTAATAAAATCTTCTGTCAAAAAATTGTCTCCTGGAAATAGGAAACACACATAGTCATCTAACCATGTTGGATTACAAGAGCAAAGAGTTAGAGATGGAAGGGACCTCAGAGATTATTTAATCCAACTCCCTCATTTTATAAATGTATAAAACAAGGCTCATGGAGTTTAAGAGATTTACCAAAAGTGACAGAATTTGCAAATGGTACAGACAGGGTTTGAATCCATGCCCTGTGATTATAAATCTACAGTTTCTTCCACCGCATCACACTTTATGACTTTAAAAGTGAGATCGCATTTGAAATTATGTTGTTTTAAGGTACACAAAGCTGGTTAAGGGATACATCATGGGAAATATGTGGAATTACAAGTTTTGAAAGGCCCCCATAAGACATTATTGAAGAGAACTGCAAAAGCCTGGATGCCTGGAGTGGAAATTCGAAACAAAGATATTAAACATCATTTAAGTGCCTGCTACTTTTATGGATATTTTACCACACAACCTAGCTTACAGTCTTTGTTATTATGAACCCCATAATCTCTGCCAAGGTCCTGCAGCCTCTGTCAAAGGCACACCAAAAGTGACAAAGAAGAAACCAAAAGTATAGTTAAGGACACAGTTGTTTTAGACTTTACAACGCTGAATCACACGCACTAAGGCATCTAGTAATTTTCAATAGAATCTTACTGTCCACCTCTGGGTAGCTAGGTAGTGCAGTGAAGAGAATGCCAGGCCTAGATTCAGGAAGAATCATCTTCC
>CM053625.1:44681335-44697215 GCA_028646595.1 Phalanger gymnotis | reverse complement strand
GGAATACAGCAGGGAAACACAAAGGTACACTGAGAAAGATACCCAGGTAAGCCATCCTGCTATGCTCTAGAAGGGGGACATCTACTCTTCTTATTTTTCTTCCTGAAAACACCAATCTTTGCTGTCTGAAGGACAATTTAGAAATAGCCAATCAGAAGCCTGGCTAGCACCACTTTTTTAATGGGGAGAGATGCTAGCTGGTCAGAGTTATTGGCAGAAGCTATTGCCTTTCTTCTCCACAGATCAATTTCCCTGTCCTCTGAATTGCAGTGACCAAATGATATCTGCATGCTCCAAACTTTTACAGCACCTGTGGTCCTCATTTCTCACTGGTCACTTGCCATAAAGTACCTTGTTTTGAAAAATTGATAGCATAATTTAAAGGGTGCAGGACCTGGAAGCAGATGGCCTAGGTCTGGATCATGATTTTGCCAGTTTCAAGGTGTGTGAAAGTCATTTCATATCTCTATGCCTCAATTTCTCCATCTGTAAGAAGTGGATGATATTGCATTTATACATTACTGTGCTATCTTGAGTATTAAAAAGAAATGTCTGTATGGCCATGCGTTGCTTTACATATCTGTTTATGTGGAAAAAAATTATCTCTCCAACTAGAACCCTTCTTCGTGCCCCTCATGGCACCAGGAACAATGCAAAGCACTGAGTAGACATTCATTAAATATCTGTGGAGTGACTAGCCACATATTTCTGTGGTGTGTGTGTGCACTGAATAAAGGTGTAGGGCTAACAAGAAAAGTTATGAACAACAAAAGGAGGGCCATTGCTCCAACTGGCTGGATAATAATAAACAATAGCATGGAAGAACTACTGAGTTACTATTTGGCTTCTATTTATTTTACTGAGGATAATAATCTTTGGATACAAAAGGAAAGAAGGAAAATGGCAGGAGAGAAAAAATGATAAATGTGGATACAGTGCAAGAGAGTATGGATGTATTTGGTGAGGACCCAAAGGAAACTCTTTCCCATGGGATAAGAAGAAATACCAGATGAGATCAGGGAGCCACTCTTGGTGAGCACTGTGAGATTATGAAGAAGAATGGGTGTGCTATGGGACTGCAAAAGGGCAGATTTTCTCCCAACTTCCCAATGGTGGGGGCAATAGGGGACATCTGGAAAGTCAAGGCTGGTGAATTTGACTTAGACTCCATGCATAAGACTCCAAAAAAATTATTAAGGGGATGGTGAACAAGGAACTTGATAGATATAGGGATGATCACCAAAAGTCATCTTCATCAAGAACATGTCATACCAGACAAAATTCATTTCTTTTCTGACAGGATTACAAGACTGGTAAATCAGAGGAATGGTGTAGATAGTTTACTAGTATTTTCTGTAAAACATTAGACCAAGTCTTTCATGCTGCTCTTGGGGGACAATATTGAGATACTAGCTAGGCAGTACTGTATTTAAGGGGATTCAGAACTGATTAAATAGCTTGACCCAAAGAGTATTCACGAATGGCTCAAAATCAAATTAAAAGGAAGTCTCCAGTGGAGTATCAAGGAGTGTATCTATTATCTTCATTTCAAAGGATGATGACGATGATGATGATAGGGCTTACTACATTATTTAATCCTCCCAACAACCCTGAGAGGTAGGTGCTATTATTATCCTCATTTTGTAGATGAGGAAACTGAGGCAAACAGAGGTTAAGTGATTTGTCAAGGGTCACATAGCTAGTAAATGAGTATATATTTAGACTCAGGTCTTCCTCACTCCAGGCCCAGTACTATACCCACTGCACCACCCAGATGAGCAATAGGCTACACTATTCTTTCCTATGTCCATCTAAAACAAGGTGACCTGTCTTGTCTTTTGCTTCTGAGTGTGTGTGCATCACTCAGGGGAGGAAGGGAAGAAGGGAGGGAGTGAGGGAGGGAGGGAGGGAGAGAGAGAGAGAGAGAGAGAGAGAGAGAGAGAGCTTTCTTCACTAAAACCTCCAAACTTGAAGCCTAAGAATGCCATAAAAAGGAAAAAAAATCCATTAATAATCCTGTCCCCTTTGAAAAATGCTTATGTAAAGACTCATGAAATTTCATATCTTCAGTAACCCCAAGCAAGGGATGCTTTTATTATATATTTGAATCTAGTGTAGGTAAGCACAAATCCATCAAATACCAAAACTATCCTGTGATTGCCACTTTCATTTCCATCCAAGTCCTATTCTTCTCATTATGTTTCCAATACCGATTGGTGAGACATTTGTGATCTTGTGGGATCAGATGTGTAAGTTGAACTGTCACTCATTCTCTATCACCCTTTCTGTGTGATCTGCTTCGTTCTTTTTCTAATACTACATGACTGCTAGTACTGCTCACCTCTTGTGCATATCCTTAATCATCATCCCATTCAACTAAAGCAATGACCCTTAATTTGCTGTTTTTCTTTTCTAAGATTAAAAAAAAAAAACACAACAACTTTTTTGTTGTCCTTAGCTTTCCTTGTCAGCTCCACACCCTGATTCAGTGAATGTGTACACACACATACACACAACAACAACTACAAAAACAACAACAACCAGAAAAGCATAAAGAATAGCTAGCCAGGAAGCTAGTACCTGGGTTCTAATCCTAATTCTATCAGGAAGAAACTACATGACCTTGGAGAGATCATTCCTACTCTCTAGAATTCGGTTGCCTTATCTATCAAATAAGAGACTGTACCAAATGATCTCTAACATTCTGTGATACTAACATTTTGTCCATTTATCAAAATCCCTGTCTCAAGGTTTTGCTTTGAGAAGGAATGAAATACAATATTTTAAAGCAATTCCCAGCATTGTGAATTTTAAATCACAGGGAAGCCATATTAAAATGTCTTCCACTGCAATATTTCCTGGCAGGGGTTAAAATTAAAGACAGCTGGAAAGCTTAATCACCTCACATGTGTGCAAACACCCAAGCAATATTTACTAGACCTCTGCAACTTCCACCATTCATAAAATGATTCCAGCCCCCATACTTAATTATGCCCTGAGTAACGGTATATTTATAAAGGCAATTAATAAATTAATAGGGTTTTTAACACTACAAACAAGTTGTAAGAGCTGCCTAACGTGTTTTGACATGATGACAACGATCTGGCACTCTCACACTAAATCATGATTCTGTTAATATTTATTCTGTCAAAAGCTTAGAAATAATTGCCACATTCGACCTCTATGTATACAAACATCCCCTAATTCCCACTTGTTCTGCCACTACCAGAACACTCCCAAAGTTTTGATAAGTCCAACTGACTTATTTCATTTCAGCCTGTAAAGAATGAAAAAGCCAGAGACACATACACGTGATTTTACACATTAGCACATTTTAATTAAATCTTTCAGAGGGTACAATAATATGTGTGGATCTAATTAACTTACTCATCAGGCTCATAAGTGGACCAAAGAGTAAAATATTTGAATTCAAGCAAAACAAGGCTATTAAAGGGAAAAATCTGGCAAAACACTTGTTCAGCTCTCTGAGGAAAATAGACCCTTTTTGTCAAAACCTGAGTCTTGGCTAGTTCATAGATGTCTTTGGATCACAAATTTTGATTTGAAAGGAGAATTGGAGGCCATCTTGTCTAAACCTCTCATTTTTTCAGATGAAGAAAATGAGAGCAAAGAGTTGTTTTGTTTTGTTTTGTTTTTTTTATCTGCCTAAGGTCACACAGGGAACAAGCATCAAAAATAGTATGTGAACCACAACCTCTGTTTGCAGACTAACTCATGTTGTCTGCTTTTGATTTTAACTTCTGTTTGTTTTTACAACTAATTTTGTGGTTGTATATTTCAATGGAGCAGTACAGAAACTATGTCCAAAGAGTCATTTTGTTTCCTGAGATCTCAGTCTCCTTACCTATAAAATGAGGGGGTCGAAAAAATTGGGTTCTAAGGTCTTTTCTACCCTTGATATTCTATGTTCTGTGGTTGAAGGTCTCTGTGGGTTCTAACATTTTATGGCTTTATCTTTCTAAAATGGCTGCTTCAGGACTCTGATTCACTTAACGGAATATAGTCTCACTTTAGTATGTTTGGAATCCAGGAAAGAAGAGACCCCATTTCAGCAATAGGGAAAGAGTACATTAAATTTCATTTCCCCTATAAGCAGGTAAAAGCCAATAATTGGACTGATTTTTCATTAGATTATGTAGCATAGATCAAAAGTTACAAATCTGGCATAAATTTTAAAATATTTTTTCCTGAGGGTTTCTGGGAGATTAATTTCTCCTTCCTTATGGCAGGTTAACTGAACCAAATTTTCTGGCATTCAGGTCCGGCAGATGAACAGGTCTACAGTAGTTCCTTTCAGAATTATGTAGTTTTGTTTCAAGGCCAGTTAGGAAGAGAGAGATTTGAAAATGACCACAAACTCATTTGTAATAAACTTATAAGTAACTTGAGAATAGGAAGTGACAGTCACCTAAAACCAAGTAACAAGCCCATTAACAAAAGCTTTTCAGTTTTAAAATATTGCAACTGTCAATTTCACATTGGTTTTAAAACTCAAAAAAAAAAAAAAGGAGAAATTCTATGTTTAAAAGCCATTTCATTTATAAACAATACTTAGGGTCTTGTGATGTGTCAACAATTGACCATCTGGAAAATGTACATATTCAAAAGGGCTCAATTAGTCTGGTAAAGTCATGTGATCTGAGCAATTCAGGAAAAAATGGTATCATGAAACATAAGAACTGGAAGAGATATTAGAGATGGTCTAGTCCAGGGGTTTCATTTTATAGAAATGGAAACTGAGGAAACTGAGATTCCAAAAAGTAAAGTGATTTGCACACAGGTAGCAGAAGTAACAGCAGCTCCCATTTATATAGGGTTGTAAGGAACATGAAGAACCTTCCTCACATTGTCTCGCCTTATTCTCAAAACAGCTATGCAAAGCAGGTGTTACTATAATGGGCAGCTAGGTGGCACTGCAGTGGATAGAGTATAGAGCTTGGAATCAGGAAGACTCATATTCCTGAGTTCAAATCTGACTTCAGACATTTACTAGCTGTGTGAACCTGGGCAAGTCACTTAACCTTGTTTGCCTCAGTTTCTTCATCTGTACAATGAGCTAGAGAAAGAAATGGCAACCACACCGGTATCTTTGCCAGGTTGGACACAACTGAACATCAAAAGTAAGGATCTTAGATTTGAACTCCAGTCCTTTAACTCAAACCCAGTGCTGTTTTCACCATGCCACAGAATAAGGTTGAAAAAGGCTTAATATTAAGACCATGTAGTCTTAGCTGAAGACAACCCCTGCCCATGTTAAAATAAGACAGAAAATAACCAACCTCTGAATGAAATCATGCTAATTTTGCTTTTAGTGGGATTTGATGTTATCACCTGAGACCTTTCTTTAACTTAGTAAAAATCTTCTCCGTGAAATATGAGTCTAGCCAGGCATTTTCTATATGCAAGCTGGATAAGAAGATCAATCATGGTTCCATTAGTAGAGGGGGTGAAGGGGAGAGTAGTCAATGCCAAAACAAAATCAGAATCCCTTACAAGTATTTAAGATACTTGTTTTTGGTGTCAGATACTTCCTGAAAGCAATGTGATGCTATGTAGTCAATTCTGTGGGTTTTTCTTTGACAAAATTCTGAATCTAGGCCAGCCAATTCATCCAGTATGCTTTAGGACTGCCTTCATCTTCATAAGGAAGTATGTGAACTCCAGGCAATGGAAAGTAAAAATTATATTAGCAGAAAGAACACATGAGGAAGGGCTTAATATATGCTTGTTGATTAGTTAGCAGATAATTGGTGAGATACATTTACAACCAAAAATAAATAACATTTTTGCTCCATATCCAAATAACAGTGCACTTAAATTTGGATTATCCAAAGTTTTGGATTTTGTTTTCTATTAACCTCTGTCATTATAGATGACATAGAGTTGATATCTAGCTTGGCACAAATTTTAAAAAGAGTATAAATGATTTATCAAAGCAATGTAGTGAAGATGGCCAATTTTGTAGTTAATGGCATGCTGTAAGTTATTGTTGTTTTGGAGTAGGAAGGGCACTGGGCTCGTAACTTAGAGATATAGTTTCTATTATCACCTCTACTGATCAATCTATGTGACATTAGACAAGACACTTTACCTCCCCAAGGGTCAGTTTCCTCGTCTCTTAGATGAGGAAATTGGACTGAATGATCTCTCTTTTCTTTCTCATTATTACTGCAATAGTAATATCACTTTCAATCTTTATAATATTTTTACATTTCTAGGCATGTTCAGCAAATAAGATAATGCATACAAAGCACTTTGAAAACCCTCAAGCATCATACAAATGTCAGCTACAATGATTATGCCTACATCTCATACAGCCGGGGTTCTTAACCTTTCTGGTATCATGGACCCCTTAGACAGTCAGGTAAAGCCTAGAGATTCTTCAGAATAATGTTTTAAATACACAAAATAAAATACATATTATTCCAAAGGAAACCAATTATAATGAAATATTGATTAATTTTTTTTAAGTTCCTAGACCCCAAGTTAAGAATCCCTGAGTGCTCTAAGACATCTCAAAGTATCTGCATGCGCTGTTCCTATGGGGGCCTGAGATCCCCATTCCCTGTAGGTCTAGAGCCAACTGAATGAGACAGAAGAGGATTGTTGATTCTTTGATTATTAATTGCTCCTGAGCTAACCCCAGACATTGGGAAATGGATTAGCTATGACATCTAATCAGAGTTCAGATATAAGATGTCATTTAATCAAAAGGTAAATCTATTTCATTTCCTTAGCAGTAACAGCGTAAAAAAGTCATACTCATTATACACACACACATGAACAAATATACTTATATATATACATACTATGTATGTATATATATATGTATATTGTATATATATATGCATATATATATATACAGACACATATCATGACAATTTTTAGCAATAGAAAATATATTCTGAATATTAAAGATAATAAATAGTACAGTGCAGTCAGTAGAGACACTACTGAGAACTGAGGTTTTCAGGGAAAATGTGTAGACGATGGGACTTAAAATGAGCCTAGAAGGAATGGTACCATTAAGACAAATGGAGAACGCATGAAGGCACTACATACATTTTTTAAACAATTATTTACTGAATCAATATTATGTGAAAGGCATTATAGAAAGTGATGAATAAAATGAAAATGATGAAGGCCCTGCCTTCATTCAAATCTATTATGGACTTAGCACTGGTACCTTCTGAGCATTTGTGTGTTATACATAAAACGCTTAAAATATTTAATAAGTATGATGATATACAGATATATTTAAGATCATCAATTTGTTATCAAACTATATTTTCCCCCCACACTTTTCTAGTTTGTTTCTTACTGTGCAAATAGATCTTTCTAAATTTCAACAAAGACTGTTGAGGTGAAAAGCAAGATACAAACGTTAGGAGTTTTCATAAGCAACAATTTTCCATGAACCACAAGTACAATGTTCAACTACAACACATATTTGAATATTTAAAATATGCATTGCCTCAAACTGTGTATATCAAATAGCATGTTAACTTTAAATATTAAGTCCAATAAATAAAGCAGGGCTGGTGTAACTAATTAAGTACCTCTGATTCACATATTCTTTTTAAACAATAATAAAGCTTAATCCTCTTCTCTCTTAAACCAATTTAAGCAATTTTAATATTTGGTGAAGGAATAACTGAATGAAGGAACATACAATTTAAAAGCGCTCTGTTACCATGAGATACATCTTGTCCTTCATGCCTATCACTTCATTCATTTTCAAGTTAAAATAATATCTATGTTCATATCTCTGCTCTTAATACTATGATGGCCAAGTTAAATTGCTTTGACCTTCCCCTTAGATAAATATGAAAACATTTGATATGCAATGTAAAGCAAGAGAGAGTGTGGGGCCCTCCTATTCCAATTTTTCTATACAACAGTAATTAGAAAATCTATGAGAATTCTGAGGCTCATTACTTAAAAAAGAATTCTGCCACTAACAAAAATCCACTAGCTAGTTCTTAGTCACATTTCAAAATGAAATTTATATATTAAATAATATTGATCTCAGTTCAGCTGCTGTTCTGACCACTGCCATACCAATCTCCTTAGCTTAGAGCTCATTAAATCATTTATCTTGTCAAAGACCTAGGCACAGTGCCTAGAAGTATCAAATACTTGGGGCTACTGCTCTTATATTTCATTTCCACTTTGTAATGGATTGCCAACAAAGCCGTTACATCAAATTCAACCAAGGAGAGACATCTTAAATGAGTATTGGAAAATAATTTGACAATAAAGATCATATGAGTTTGTAGTAAGGATTTGCAGGTAGAAGGGGAAAAAATTATTACCCACAAAGCAAAATGATGAATTTTAAAATATTTGTTAACCATCCCAAGACTTGTCAATATTTATCAGAGGAAAGGCACTGAAAACATCAGGGATTAGATCTGGGAATTTTGCTGCCAGTTTCTGACAGTGGAAGAAAGTAGGTAAGGGTGGCAATTAAGTCAAGCTAGGCACAAGGCAGGTGGTTAGTATAGAGGTTAGTTAGTCAAAGTCAAAAGAATTGGGTCACATAGTCATTTAATGGGCCAACAGAGTTTAAGAAAGACACAGGGCACAGAAGGCAATTCATATTAGGGTACTCACAGTCAGGAGGACAAAATCTAGGGCAGGCAGGAGCCAGAGGTTAGGAACAGAATCACTTAGTTTGAAACCCCTGGGTCAGGAGGATTATCAGACAAAAGTCTTTAGCATCCTGGATAGTTATCCAATAGTAAACTTAAAAGTTTCTAAGGTCACAGTAAGCATTTATTTTCAGAGCTCTATACATAGACAAGATCGTGATGCTTTGGATTTTAGAGCTGAAGATCTTCTAATCTGACACCATCATTTTAAACCTGAAGACGCTGAACCTCCAAAAGATTAAGTGATTGACCAAAAGTAGTGAATAGCAGTACAGAACTGGAGAAATGGGATTAGAACTGAAGTCTAACAACGTCTAGTGTTCTTCCTGAATTTGACACACTGCCACCGGGTTGGTGCTTGCTTTGTTGCTAGAGCTCTCTGGCTGTTAATTAGAATTTTCCGAAGCTGAAAAATTATGAAGTTTAATTATGTTACCACTCTAGTCCACTCTATCACCAAAGCTTATTGGAGTCTATAATGACTAGAAAGAGCATATCTGATCACCTATCACAGGGGGGACTCATGATCTTAAGGGATTGGTTTATGGTGAGACAATTCATTCTTTCAAAGGGGGTTGGGGGCTTTGTCTTCTGAGTTAGAATAAGAGACCCAGCCTGGAGTCACAGTACTGACACCAATAGAACAATTTTTTTTTTTGTTAATTACTGGCTTTTAAATGTACCATATGAAAACCACTAACTATTACTTTATTTACAATCATATATATATATATATGTATATATATATGTATATATATATATATATATATATATATTATCATACTGAACCTAATTTGTTTTGAGAAAATATCTTCAATGGCTAAAACAATGCATAAATATCCCAAAATATAGTACTTCAAGATGCAAAACTATAAGAAAATTCACTAATAAACTTTGAAGAAAATGCACATTTTAAAAATCGAAAGTGGGTTCCTGATGTTCTTTTCCCCCAATGGGAAAGAGTTATAATTTTAAAATGCCAATATAAGTTGTTCATATTCAAAGTTATTAACATTATTATGGGGATACTTGCTTATGTCATTTTCTTCCTATGAATCAATGGAATACAAAACATGTGTCTAACTAAAAAAAAAAATCAACTAAAAAAAATCAACTGAGTTATTGGCAGGATTCTATAATTCAGGCAGTTTCCCAGTAAACCAATTAGCCACAGTTTTGCTTGATTCAAAAATAAGCAACAAAACATTTTCAACTTGTTCAATGTCTTTTTTTGTTGTTGTTGTTGGGAAAATTTTCTTTTAATCCTAAAATAAAATAATTTGGCTAAACAGCTGTTTCAGATCTAATTACACGGAAGAGATCTGGGAAATGTTTCTCAAACTGTTTTGCTTTGATTTTCATTTCTACAGCAGTTCTCCAACCTACTTCACTACTATCCAGAGACTAAACAATGGGAAGGAATCATTATTAAACATTAGCCAAACAAGCAATTTATACCACATATGTTTCATGCATTTCATGCTTTTTTTTTTTCTGTGTTCACCCAGCACCCAAACAACCAGGGGAAAACTGTAGCCTGTTATTGAAGATTTTGCATAACCACCACCAAGCACATGGTTGCTGAGTACAATTTTACATGTTTGAATAATTCTTCCCAAGACAATAAAAGCCAGCAAGTTTCTTTGGGATATAACAATTTCTTGTCATTATTCTATTTCCTGTTTATTCAGACCTCACTGGGAAATCAAATACCAGCAGAGAGCAAGACAACCTCTAAGCTCTCTTATGGAGTTTACATTCTAATGGGGAAAGAACACAAAGAAAATGGGGCTGACATTGATTTGGGTGGTTTTGGGCAGGGAGTGGCTAGGAAAGGGGCATGGTAGAAGAATTCCTGTAGAGATGATTCAGCAATGCAGCCTGAAGAGGAATGAAGACATCTTTGGTCTA
The DNA here is from genome assembly GCA_028646595.1 of Phalanger gymnotis. Classification (NCBI taxonomy): domain Eukaryota; kingdom Metazoa; phylum Chordata; class Mammalia; order Diprotodontia; family Phalangeridae; genus Phalanger; species Phalanger gymnotis. The sequence goes on along the minus strand of CM053625.1, from coordinate 44,686,629 downwards.
GGCCTCCTCCTTCAAATGGAGAGTCTAAGAGGAACCAGCAGATCAGAGGGAGAGACCACAGGAGCAGTGAGTACTTCCAATATGAGAATGTGAGAAGTCCAGGGATGGAATGAGCTTCCAGGGTGAAGAAGGATCTATGGATAACAGACAAAGTCCTGTGGAGATGAGTCAGTAGTACAGCTTACACACACACACACACACACACACACACACACACACACACACACACACACACCCCTATATGTACATATGTGTTTATGTAACACATATTTGCACAAATTATTTATAAGTAATTTATCTAATAGATAAAACCCAACCACTCCCACAACCTTAAATTAATCCCTCATTACTTCTTGCTTGAACTCTTGTGAAAGCTCCCTAATTACTTGCTTTGAGGACAGTCTCCCATCTTCAATCTCTCCTTCACCTACCATTGCCAACATAACCTTCCTAAAGGGAATGACATACACACTCAATTGGGTATGGAAATCTATCTTGCCCTACAGGAAAGTAGGGAGGAATGGGATAAAAGGGGTGGGGGTAATAGAAGGGAGGGTGGATTGGGGGAGGGGGTAACCAGAAGTAAATACTTTTGAGGAGGAACAAGGTTAAAGGAGAGAATAGAATAAATGGGAAGTGGTATAGGATGAAGTGAAATATAGTTAGTCTTTTGCAACATGACTATTATGGAAGTGTTTTGCATGACTACACATGTATAACCTATGTCAAATTGCTTACCTTCTCAATGAGGGTGAGTGGGGAGGGAGGAAGAGAGAGAATTTGGAACTCAAAAGTTTAAAAAACAAATGTTAAAAATCGTTTTTACAAGCAACTGGGAAATAAAATACACAAGCAACGGGTTATAGAATCTATCTTACCCTACAGGAAAATAGAAGGGGAAGGGGATGGGGGGGGGTTGATAGAAGGGAAGGCAGATTGATGGAAGGGGTAATCAGAATGCATGCTGTCATGGGGTTGGGGGAGGGGAGAGATGAGGAGAAAATTTGGAACTCAAAATCTTGTGGAAGTGAATGTTGAAAACTAAAACAACTAGGAGCAGCTAGGGGGCACAGTGAGTAGAGCACTGACCCTGGAGTCAGGAGGACCTGAATTCAAATTCTCTTTCAGACACTTTACACATTTACTATCTGTGGGACTTTGGACAAGTCACTCAACCCCAATTGCCCTGCCTCCCCCCCCTTTAAAAAAAAACTAAAATAACTAAATTGGAAAAAAAACAAAACAACAACAAAACCATTATCTTCCTAAAATACAAATCCTATTATTCCCCTAATCAACATTCTTAGCATTGGATTCAAAGCCCTTCACAGTTTGGCTCTACCCTATCTTACTAGCCTTGCCTGACATTATTCCCCTTTAGGAAACATGAGCTCCAGGGGGAAAAAAATCAATAGACTAATAATTGAAACCTAATTTCATCTGTCTCTTCCTTACTCTACCTATTCGGACACATTTCCTGATCTTGGCCTGAGAGACTTTGTTTCTTCTTTCATTGTCCAGCTTAGTGAACTACTTTCGTAAAGAAAGCCTTAATTTATTCTCTCTGCTGGAAGTGATCCCTCCCTCTTTAAATTTCTCATGTTAATCAATAAACATTTATTAAGTGCACACTATGTGCTAAGCACTGGGGATATAAAAAGAGACAAAGGACATTCTGGGCCCTCGAGGATCTTACAATCTAAAGGAGGAGACAGCAAAGGAGCAACTATATACAAAGCAATCTATGTCCAGGATAAATAAGAGATAATTAACAAAAGGAAGGCACTAGAATTAAGAGGAGTTGAGAAAAGTTTCCTGTAGAAGATTAAATTTTAGTTGGGTCTTCCAGGAAGTCAGGGAAGCCAGTAGGTGGAGATGAGGAATAAGAGCATTCCAGACATGTGGAACAGTGAGAGGAAACGCCTAGAGGCACAAGATAGAATGTCTAGCTCATGGAAGAGTCCAGAGGCTAGGGTCACTGGATCAAAGAATGTTTCCGGAAGTAATGTTTAGATAAGAAGAATGGAAAGGTAGAAAGGAGGGCTAAGAAGATGAAGGACTTTGAATGCCAAAGGGATGAGTTTGCATTTGTTCCTGGAGACTATAGGGAGGCCCTCAAGTTTATTGAGTCGGGGAGAGGGGTGTAGGGAGGGGTGATAGGATCAGACCTGCCCAATGGTGACTGAATGGAGGACAGATTAGATTGGGGAGAGACTTGAGGAAGGCAGACCCACCAACTCTTTGGCTAAACAAATTGTAGCATATGAATGTAGTGGAATACTATTGTGTTATAAGAAATGAGGAGCAGATGGACTTCATTACAACCTGGAATGACTTATATGAACTGATGCTTAGTGAGGGGAGCAGAACCAGAAGATTACAAGATTACAGACACAGTATCTGTGATGACTAACTTTGATAGACTTGGCTCTTCTCATCAGTACAGGGTTCAAAGACAGCTCCAAAAGACTCATGATGGAAAAAGCTATCCATATCCAGAGAAAGAATTATGGAGTCTGAATGCAGATGGAGGCAAACTATTTGCTCTTTTTTGTCCCTTCTCTTTTGGTTTTCTTCTTTCTCACTATTCATTCCATTAGTCATAATTCTTCTTTACAACTGGACTATTATGTAAGTAATTTCAATGTGAAGGCAAATATAGAACCTACATTGGATTATTTGCCATCTGTGGGTGGAAGAGAGGGAGGGAGAAAAAATTCGGAACCCAAAAACCTGTGGAACTGAATGTTGTAAACTAAAAATTAAAAAAAAAAATTAATTTATAACATTTTTAAAAAAGAAGTAAGTGCTTAACAGTTGTTGAATTATGATTGAAAAAGCAAGCATTCTTAGAAACAAGTGGAAAGCATCTAGACCCCTACCAAACAACTTTGTTCACAACATTGCCACTCAGGATCTTAGAATTTAGAGGTTAAAGGAAATTTTGAGATCATTTAGCTCATCTCTATTATTTTATAGATGAAGTAAATAAAAGCTAGGGCCCTTCTAATTTAAGACTTCTATGGTTCTCTCGTTTCATCCAAAGGACATAAAAAGAAAGAGGAATGTTGACTTGAAGTGTTTAGTTTTATGAGAACACAAACAAAACATTTCTGACTTCTCTAATTTGTTGGTCTTGCTATTTTCTTCACTGACTACCTCTTCTAACCAAGAGAAATAAACATCCAGACCTATAGTGAATTTGCCTAGCACCTCCTCCTCTCTATTTCCATGCACACACACATGCATGAGTGCATGCACACACTCGCATGTGCACAAACACATACACACAACCACACACACTTCACTCTGAGGGAGGTCAGCTACTCAGCTTTGGGTCTTACACCAGAATACCAGGTCCCAGCCAGCATGGTCATCTTGCCATCAGCCCTAGTGTCCCCTGTTCTCCTCAAACACACTTTCCATAACCAGCTCATAAATAATAATCAAATAAATTTTGTTACTGCTACTAGAAGAGGCACAGCTATCTACTGTTTTTATTTTATTTAATTTATTTTGAGTCATAGTTTGCCTAATCACATGCTCCCTTCCTTAGCCACCACTCACTCCCTATTCAATGGCACCCATCCATATCAGCTGTATTATTTCTAGGGCCTTATCCAACCCTGCCTTCTCATTTCATTGTGGCCTATCAAACTTCCATTCAAATTTCACAAATTATTCTTCATGCTAGTCCTCTTCTTTTCACTTTTCATCCACCTCCTTTCAATCAAAGAAACCTCAGATCCCTAGCCACAATCCCAAGTACTGAGTATTCTTGTGCCTCTCCTATGTTCAAAGCTTGCTCTTCATACTAGGCTTTCTCTTCACCATTTTTACTCATTGTCTTCTTCTTTGAGATTCATTGTCTCAGTATATCACCCCTACCCAAACCCCAGGATTTATCTTTTGGTCCCCAGGTCATGCTCTCCCCTCTATCATGGATTTTGGATCCTGGCTCACAGTCTTCTTCCTTTTCACTCCAACCTATTCTCTTATATTTGGGGGTCTTCAGCTTATATGTTGATGTCCTTTTAACTTCCTCATTTCCTATCACTTGTTCCTTCACTTTACCTCAGCCAGACACAATTATAATTATAGCCTTGATCCTGCCATCATTCTAAATATTCACCTTCCACAGTCCATAATCCTGAAATTGGTGACCATAAAATGTCCTCCTTTCCAGCCTCCTTATGCCTCTACTCTCCTAAATCTATGCTCCATCCTCACTACAGCCTCTTGATTTCTGCCATTCATTCCTCCCACCCTCCTGATTTCTCAGGATATTGCCCCTACACCCTCACTTTGGCTTAACTTTCTTTCTTTCAGAATCTCCATGTATTAACCAATTCAAATGTCTGCCACCCCAGAACCCCTTGCTCCGATGCTTTATCATCACTTATCTCTTTCTAACCCTAGTTTTCTTTCACTGTCTGTCTTCTCCTTGCTCAGGTCCTGCTAACTGTTATTGGAACATGTCTTACAACTACAATGAATGGGTCTCCTGTAAAGTTATGTCATTCAATTTCAACTTTCAATGATTCAGGGCAACCATTTTACTCATCTCTGGTAGACTCTCTATTACACTCCACACAGCAGCCACTGCAAACCTTCTTTTTTTGAACACTTACATGGAAATTGATCCTCTCCCTCTGAGCAGATGACCTCACCCTATAGTTTAAAGAAAAAAAGAATACCTCAGAGGCCACCCATCACAAGCTCCCTATCCTCTCTGATTTCACACTTGAATCAGCTTAGCACCATCCCCTCTCTTCATTTCCTTTGCTCTAGTCTATGATGTGACCCTTCTTTTCAAAGCCAATACTTCCTCTTGTGCCCTTGATTCCATATCCTCTCATCTCCTCTGGCAACTTGACCCTTTGATCACCCCCTCTTTCACCCTAATTTTTAAACTTTCTTATCTAATTGTTCTTTTCCTGCTCCCTTCAAAGGTACCCAGATTTCCCCCATCCTTAAAAAGAAAAGAAAACCCTTCAGTTGACCTTAACATCCTTTTTATAAATCTTCTTAAATGTCTCTTCTCTTTCATGTTCAAACTCCAAGAAAAAGTTATCTATGTTCATTGTCTCCAATTTCTCACCTCCTACTCACTTCTCAGTCCTTTGGAATTTGGCTTCTGATAACATGACTCAAGTCAAACTAAGGACCACTTATGAAGCACTTACTATGTGCCAGTCACTGGTAACTAGGAGATACAAGCATAAGCAAAAAGAAAAACAATTCTTCCCCGAATTTACATTCAGAAGGAAGAAAACAACACCAAAAAAGGGTAG
>CM053625.1:44660085-44672152 GCA_028646595.1 Phalanger gymnotis | reverse complement strand
CCCACCCTGACCCCATCCCCTTTCCCCTACTTTCCTATGGCATAAGATACCCAATTGTGTGTGTATGCTGTTCCCTCCTTAAGTCAAATCTGATGATAGCATTCTCTCATTCCCCCTCACCTGTCCCCTCTTCCCTTCCAACAGAACTGCTTTTTCTTGCCACTTTTATGTGAGATAATTTACCCCATTCTATCTCTCCCTTTCTCCTTCTCCCAATATATTTCTCTCTCATCCCTTAATTTTATATTGTTTAACTCACCCTGTACCTTCTGTCTATATGTATGTATATTCCCTTCAACTACCCTAATACTGTAAAGGTCTCATAAGTCACAAATATCATCTTTCCATGTAAGGAATGTAAACAAAATGGTTCAACTTTATTATAAGTCCCTTCTGATTTCTATTTCCTTTTTACCTTTTCATGCTTCTTTTGATTCTTATATTAGAAAGTCAAATTTTCTATGCAGCTCTGGTCTTTTCATCAAGAATGCTTGAAAGATCTCTATTTTATTGAAAATCTGTATTTTTCCCTAGAATTTTATACTCAGTTTTGGTGGGTAGGTGATTCTTGGTTTTAATCCTAGGTCTTTTGACCTCTAGAATGTCATATTCCAAGCCCTTCAGTCCTTTAGTGTGGAAGCTGCTTGATCTTCTGTTATCCTGATTGTATTTCCATAATACTTGAATTGTTTCTTTCTGGCTGCTTACATTATTTTCTCCTTGACCTGGGAACTCTGGAATTTGGCTATAATATTCCTAGGAGTTTCCTTTTTGGGATCTTTTTCAGGAGGTGATTGGTGGATTCTTTCAATTTCTATTTTACCCTCTGGTTCTAGAATCTCAGGATAGTTTTCCCTGATAATTTCTTGAAAGATGATGTCTAGGATCTTTTTTGATCATGGCTTTCACATAGTTCAATAATTTAAAAATTATCTTTCCTAGATCTATTTTCCAGGTTAGTGGTTTTTCTGATGAGATATTGCACATTGTCTTCCATTTTTTTTCATTTTTTGGGTTCTGTTTTTTAATTTCTTGATTTCTCATAAATTCACTAGCTTTTACTTGCTCCAATCTAATTTTTAAGGTAGTATTTTCTTCAGTGGTCTTTTGGACCTCCATTTCCATTCAGTTAATTCTGCCTTTTAAGCCATTCTTCTCCTCGTTGGCTTTTTGGAGCTCTTTTGCCAATTGGTTTAATCTATTTTATAAGGTGTTATTTTCTTCAGTATTTTTTGAGTCTCCTTTAGCAAGTCATTGACTTGTTTATGATGATTTTCTTGCCTTGCTCTCATTTCTCTTCCCAATTTTTCCTCTACCTCACTTTCTTGATTTTCAAAATCATTTTTGAGCTCCTTCATGGCCTGCAACCAATTTGTATTTTTCTTGGAGGCTTTTGATGTAGGATCTTGGACTTTGTTGACTTCTTCTGGCTGTATGTTTTGATCTTCTTTGCCACCAAAAAAAGATTCTATAGTCAGAGTCCTTTTATGCTGCTTGCTCATTTTCCCAGCCAATTACTTGACTTCTGAACTTTTCATCAGGGTATAACTGTTTTCTTTCAACTGCTATTTTCAGAGCTACTTCTACTCTGAGTTGGTATGATGGTCCTCTCCTGGCCTGTGTTCTGGTCTGTGAGTACAAGCACTCCTTTCTGCCATGTAACTACCAGGAGGACTCCCTCTCCACAGTCACCACAAGCTCTGCCACACCAGCACTCCTCCTCCTGGAAGAACCACCAACCAAGACCACAACCCAGATCCAAGCAGGGCAAAGCAGGTGAAACTTGCCTCTGTGCCAGCAAAGTGCTCCCTGTACTCCTGCTCTGATCTGCCCCTTGATTCCTCCTGCCTTGTGGGCCTGGGGCTCTGGAAGCAGCTGCCACTAGAGCTCTAGAAGCAGATACAGTAGCTTCCTGCTGCTGCTGCTGCTGCTGCTGATGCAGCCACTGCTGCACCACCCCTGCCACCCCCGGGGCTGGGGCCAGAGTGCACACTTCTCTCACCCAGATCTAGCAGTTTTCCCACTGATCTTCTCTGTTGTCTTTGGTGTTTTGGGACTGAGAAGCCTGGTAACTGCCACAGTTCAGTGATTCAGGACCCTGAGGCCTGCTCCGCCTGACTCCCGGGCTGGTCTGTCCTGGCAAGACCCATGCTGGGCTGCACTCAGCTCCCAGCATGGTACAATAGACCCTTCCCAGCCATCATCCAGGCTTTCTTGGGCTGGAGACTTGTTTCCCTCTCATTTTGTGGGTTCTGTAGCTCTAGAATTTGTTAAGAGTCATTTTTTACAGGTGTTTGGAGGGGTTTGGGGGAGAGCTTAAATGAGTCCCTATTTTCAAGCAGCCATCTTGTCTCTGCCCCTTGTCTTAACTTTTTGATGTGTATCCCCAATATTTAGCATAATGCTCAGAACATAGGAGCCAGTGAATCATTTTTCATTTATTCCTTCCTGTATTCATTTATTAATTCATTAATTCACTCATACAAATGAGCAGCATAATAAAACACAGAGAAGAAAGAAACTGGAATCAAACCTGGTTCAACTATTTGAGATTTTGCACAGGCGAGTCACAGAATCTTTCTAGGTCTTGGTTTCTTCATCTTTAAAAAAATGGGGTTGAAAAAATGAAAAGCAAAATAAAATGGGGGGGTTTGATTGGATCATCTCAAAGGTTCCTTTTAGATCTAAATTCATATAATCAAATCCTATAAATAATATACACTGATACAAAGGAATTTGAGTAGGTAAATGACCTTTTGGAAGCATGACATTGGGAGTATATAAATGATCCCTACATTATATAAAATAATAATTCATTAAACCGTGCAAAAAGTAGTCTATGGACCTACCAAAGAGCTATTTAAAATGGAGCTGTGTCAATCAAAAAGAAGGAATTGTTAAGCACCTAAGTTGCTAAATTAGTCCTGAACAAGGGCCATCAGAAAGATGTAATGGATAGTGTGGGGGTGTTATAGCAATTAAGGTGGGACTTTTTTGTTGTTTTCTCTTTTGGACTGGTAAAGCAGTCAAGTACCTTTGATGAATCTTGCCTTTCAAATGTAATGACAAGCAAAGTGGACTTTTCGTTGTCTTCGTTTTGGAGGGCTTCTCAGCACTAAGGAATCTTTGATTGAATCAGGAGTCTTTGATGACCTGCTTATGTCAAGGAAGGCCTAGTTCATATGAGTTTGAGTCCCATGTTTGTGACACCCTCTGACCCTGAGGAAGTGTTTAAGTCACAAGAAAGCCCTGGTCATGTGAGTTTGAGTCACATGGTTGTTATGCCTTTTGACCCTTAAAAAGTGTATATATACTCAGAGGTTAGTGTTCTGCCTTTGGAGGCTCTCACTTGCTGGAAGAATATCATGTGATTTGATTTAAGGAGTCCCCCTCTCCCCCACCCAGCTTTGAAAACTCAGATGTTGGTGCTTCTCTTTCTGGTAACTATATGTATTGCTGTGGACATATAGAAGCCTGTCTACTAATTTATGTTTGCTCTGTTTATATGATGTATGCTTGTAATTTCTCTTTGTATTCTGTCTAAAGTTTAGAGTGCTGGCTTTTCTCCAGGAATTAAGTGAAGGATATATGTATGTTCGATTAAAGTGAGATTGTTAACCCCTTAAAGTTGGTTTCCTTAAAAAAGCACATCAAAGAACCTGTGCTAGAAGCCCTCCTGTGTGCTCTTGTTGTTGGTCTTTCACCTCCACAGCAGCTGCTACCAACACTTGTTATGGGGGTGAATCATGAAGACTTTGGTCCACATCCCACCTCTGAAACTTACTACATTATCCCTAGCAAGTCACATTAGCTTTTTGAACATCAGTTTCCTAAATTTATAAACTAGGGGTAGCAAGGGCCACGCCTCAAAATGGAGAATACCCACAATATCAATTCCTCATTCTGGGCAACCACATGGAAAGCTCTGGAAAACTACTGAGAGGTGTGCACTGTGAGGTGATGGAAAAAGATCTCTTAATGACTGCAGAGTTTATGACTCAGTGAATGTACAAAATGCAGTGACCTGGCCATTGGGCTCTTTCTGGGTTGCAATTCCTCCATGTAGCTACTTGATAGACTCCTGTGGAGTAGGGTGTGGATGAAATAACAGGGGCACTCATTCCTATACCTTTCCAACACTTTCCACCTGAAGAATTGACTCAACTAGGTAAACTTGTATCACAATTCCTGGCTACTTTTTCTGCTTTATGCTTCATTCCTTGACTAGGTGACCAAACATGGCTTTTGAGGAAGACATGTCCAAGTTTGGAGATGACCTTAGTGGTCTGAAAAGCCTAGAAGTCCTAGGTGAAATAAGAGGAGCAGTTTGATTTATTGCCAGGAGCAGTTGGCTGAAGTCAATATAGGAACACAAAGTTAAGAAGAGGTTAAAGTTTTGAGTAGAATAATGGCGCAAAACCCAGTAAAATGCCAAATCAGCAGTCTTATAGATGGTTTTCTGTTCTGATAAGTCAGTCATATAGTAGATTGCAATAGTAGTTTTAAATTCAGTTTAAAAATCCTGCATTGAGTTTGTTTCTCATCTAACGTGCACCCGAGTTTAACATTTTTTTATGTATAGGCATGTATTACCTGTCCCAGATCTGCTTTATAAAGCGCACTATATATCTTTTTTAGTTTCTCCTTTTAGGAAAGACCCTATATATGAACCATAAGTAAAATCATCCGTGGGGGAACTGTGGTGTGTAGTTAATGAGACAATTTGTGTGAGAACAGGGAGCATATACCCTCTCATTAGAGACAGGGTCTCCCCAGACTAAATCCAGTCGAAACACATTCTTGGGTATAAAAACAGGGAATGGGTACAGTGGTCCTAGTCCCTATCATGATCCAGTAGCAGTGTCCCAAGGTTAAATAGGGATAATCATGCTTATATTATCCACCTCCCAGGGTTTTTGTGAAGCTTAAACAGTGTGACATATGTAGAATGTTTTTCAAACAAGGAAACAACAAGCATCAAATATCTACTATATGCTAGGTATTCGGGATACAAAGATATAAATGAATCAGTCATTTTCTGCAAGGACCTTTGAATTGGGAGTGGGAAGTGGAAAACATGTATATTGATATAGATATGGATATGAATATAGATATATGCAAATACACACATACATACATATAAATACATCCATATACACATAGATACTTACATAGGATCACCACATACACACACACTCATACATATATTATTTCTAAGGCGTGAGTTATAATGAGCTAGAGGGCTTAGGGTCACATGTGAGAGGTACTAGTGGAGCAAAACTTTGAAAAAAGTAAGAGATTCTAAAATGTGAAGAATGAGAGGGAGTACATACCAGGCACAGGGCACAGATTGTGCAGTCTGTTATTTTATTATTACCTCTAGATGGGTTCAGGGCCAGGATAATTTCAGGAGTGGGGTAAGCTGACAGTAAATCACACTGTGGGGCACTTCCCTGCAACATGTTTATCCATGTGAAATTTGATTAAAATGACAATCCAGGGCAGCTGAAGGGGTGTGCACTGACATAGATAGTAGGTAGTCCCACCTTCTTGGCCTTGGTGAAGATGACAGTATCACAGGCTGATAAATTTAAGCCTCAGGTCAGAGTGTTTTTATAGCACCTTCTGATCCAGGTCCTCCCTCCAGCAGCTGTCGATGTTTGTCTCTGCTCAGCTGCAAGGTGTACGGTTCTTGCAGTAGCAAAGGCACCTCTTATAACTCCCTTCACTCCCAAAGTGCAAAACCTCAGACTTTGAAGTATGTCCGTTCTCACCATCTATCAGTAATATTCAGTGCACAGCCAAAAATGGTCAAAACCTTAGGACATGTGGGCCTTAGCAAGGAATAAAGGCCTTCATTTAAATGGTGGGTGGGCAGAATCAAGAAGGAGAGGTGCCTGAAAGGAGATAATCAGGTCTTGAATGATTTATCCTTGGGAATCACAGGTTTTCCAAACACAAATAAGCCTAAGAGAAAATTTAACTGCCCTCCTCCACTTTTTTTGAGTAAGTTAAGATCTAGAGAAGGGGAAAAAATGTATCTCACTTCACAGCAATGGAACCAATAAAATAACTGAGGTCTCCTGATTCCTTGTTCTAGGTTCTTTGTATTGTACCACATTGCTTTCTGCTCAGTAGGATGCTAAAATTATCATCATGATGGTCCCCAGCACCTGAGATAGAAGAACACTCCTGATAATAGCAAATTGTGGGGAAGCTCTCTGGGGCATCTCTTCTGAGGAATGGTTTGATGCTGGTATAACGGGCAGGGGAAGTGGATGACTGAATATCTAGACTATCTGACAAACATTATTAAAGCTAAAAAGGAATATATATTTTTTAAATTTTTTTTGGAGGGAGAAAGGCAGGATAATTAGTGTTAAGTGACTTGCCCAAGGTCACATAGCTAGTAAGTTTGTCAAGTGTCTGAGGCCGTATTTGAACTCAGGTGCTCCTGACTCCAGGGCCTGTGCTCTACTCACTGTGCTACCTAGCTGCCTGAAAGGAATATTTTTATTCCTATTTATCAAATAAAAATTTTGTAAGCACATGCTATGTACAAGGCAATGTGGAACTTTAGGATTACAGATAAGTCATTTTGTCTTTCTGAGTCTCAGTTTCCCCACCTCTAAGATGGGATTGATAACAATCCTTCCTCACAGGATTGGTATGAGGAAGGTGTTTTGTAAACCTTAAAGTGCCATGTAAATGTGAACTATTGCTATTACAGAGCATTCTCAGCATATTATTTTTATAGGATCTACTCTCTGTACTACTTGTAGATGGTTCCTTCTGTACTTCTTTTCTGAAAATTAAAAAAAAAAAAACTGTGACTCTCTCTGGAACCGAACAACTCTGTAAGGTAGGTATTAATATTAGCCCTATTTTGTAAATGAGGAAACTGGGTTTGAAAGGTTAAATGATTTCCTTAAGGACACACAGCTAGTAAGTATGAGAGGTAAGAAATGAACTCAGGTCTTCCTCCCTTATTCCCTCCTTCTCTCCCTCTCTCTTCTCCCTCTGTTCACACCAGGTCTCATAGCCTTACCTGTGGGTGCTCTGCCCAAAGAAATATAAATTTTCATTGCTGACACCTTAAAAGGTATCTTGCAGTGTACAGGCTAGTTTTCTTTCTTAAGGACCAGGCCTTAAAGCCAAATCACTCCGGCTCTCATTGATTGGCTGACAATTGGTCCCAGCCTAAGTCCTATTTGGGCTCTGATAGCTCAGAGTGAATGTAAATAGGAACTATTTCTGTTTTGGCCTGAAACCCTGAGGGTCTTCTCCTCCCAGATTATTTTTGTTATTCTTGACTAGGTAAAAGAGGCCATCTTTTGCCTCATTTTTTAGTGTTAATCATTGAATGAGTCTTGGCACAAACAAACTAAGATCTGGGAAAGATCTTACCTTAAAAAGGCCAAGGTCTCCCACTGCATCCTGGGCCATCTCCAGTCATCTTGATCTGTATCTTGCCCTGAACCCAGATGGCTCCAGAGGAGAGAGACTGATGATTTTACACAGCCCTCCCTCACTTAAATCCAATTCACTTTCAAGTCATGGCATCGCCTTCCTGATGTCATGGTCTTCTTTGAGGATGAAGGACAAACAACATTCTAAATCCTGCCAAAGTACCTTTCTTATAATTCCTCACAAGAAATACTTCATTTCCCATCTCCAAGCCTTTGCACTGGTTGTCCCGCATGCTTGGAATTTCTGGTTTTCTTCAAAACCCAATGAAAAAACTAGCTTGTACATCAAGCCTTTCTGGTGTCTTCCCTTCCAAAACTATTCTCTCTTTCTTTGATATATATTTTGCACACATTTCTTGCATGTAGTTTCCTCCAGTAACATAAAAACTCCTTCAGAGTAGGCATCATGTCGTGTTTGTCTTTATATCTCTTGTACATCATAGAAAGCCTGGCATATAGAAGCTACTTAATAAAGGTTTGCTGAATTGTTGATTAATTGATTTATTGGTATAGATCTAATGCATAATCCCAGAAACAAAAAAAAAAGAAAAAAATTGAGAATACAGAAGGCAAATTGATTAGTGAACTAAATGTGTTAACCTTACTGAATTCATTAATTAAATAGAATATAAACCTTGAGGAAAGAAAAGGCCTAATTTTTGTTATTGTATCCTCAGTTTCTAGCACAGTGTCTTAAGAATGTTATTCAGTTGTTTCAGTCATGTTTGACTCTTCATGACCCCATTTAGGATTTTCTTAGCAAAGATACTGGAATGGTTTGCCATTTCCTTCTCTGGCTCATTTTACAGATGAGGAAACTGAGGCAAACAGGGTTAAGTGACTTGGCCAGAGTCACCCAGCTAGTGAGTGTCTGAGGCCAGATTTGAACTCAGGAAATGAGTCTTCCTGACTCCAGGCCCACTGTTTTATCCATTGTGCCACGGAGCTGCCCTGTCTTAAGAATAGTGGTCTCAATGATGGTTTGATAAATTGAATTAGACAGATCAAGAGAAGTAGGAAACATATTCCAGGTCAATGGCATAGAATAAGCAAAGTCAAAAACAAGAATGGGCAACAGTGATTAGACCTGACAACAAAAGAGATTTCACAGTAGAGAGTAATTGGAGATACAGATGAAAAAGAAGGTTGGATGGCCACAAATTCCAAGCTTAGAAGTTTGTCCTTTATCCTGTAGCCAGTGGGCTACTTCCTAGTTAAAGTTTTTGAGCATGACTTGGTAGAATGTCAAAAGTTAAAAAAACTGTCCTCAATTTGGGTGCCACAGTTGACATTTCTGAATTCAAGTAGCCAAGACAAGGCCAAAGAATCAGAGGGCATGGACTTCTTAGCTGGGCAGGATTTTGACCTAAGAACAGGTTGTATCAACAATTGTTAATAGGTAGTTGGAATCATGTCTGGAATCAGCATGAGATTCCAAGAGACAGAAAGCATTGCATGTCTTATGTCACCTATACAAAAAAAAAATCTTTTGTCCATCTGGGTTTCTCTCTAGGCACCAATTAATCACCAAAATATGGTGATCTCACTTCCTCTTCTCACCAGCACAAGGAGTAACGCCTGAGGAAAAAAAAACCCTTCAGTGTCAGCAGCCACCTGCTATGGCCTGCAGCCCCAGTGGGGCACAGGCTGGATTCCCACATGGCACCCTGCACCTTGTTCTCAGTAGTACAATCCTGAAGAGATTAACCTGTCAATCAGAGGAGGAGGCCTCATCCTCCCCACAGCACAGGCTGCATTATGTGGTGAAATCTTTTATCTAGAACTTCAGCTAACACAATATTAGCTCTCTCCCTTTGTGAATGTGCCTGTGTAAATACACATAACCACAAAAGCATGCCTTTATTGGGTTGGTATGGCTGGGATTGTAAGTAATGACAATACCAATAACGATAGTCATGTAGCATATTTGTACTGCACTTCACCCTTTTCAAAGCATCTTCCACACATTAAGGAACTAGAAAGTAAGGGATTTTTGTCCATTCACTTAAGAAGGATACAAATGGAAATATGCTGGATCAGCAATCAGGAAAGCAAAACCCTGGCTTGGCTGCCAACACTATCTATTTCTTGGAGGCACACCCTCTCTAGGTCTTAGTTTCCTTATTTGTAAAATGACAGGGTTGGGCTAGATATGGGGGCTGGCAAACTAAATCTGGCCTTCCCTTCTTTTGGCACTTTCACCACATAATTATTTTTCTTTTCAAAGTACAATAAAAATATAAATATTATTAATAGAAAAACCATTCTTAGCCTGAGAGAAAGTACTGAACCCAGGCAGGAGGCCAGATTTGTCCTTCAGGCCACAGTTTGCCAATCCCTGAACTAGAAGATCTTTAAAATCCTGTCCTGCAATAAAAATGTATGTTTCTGTACAATGTTCTGGCTAGAACACAATTGATATGAACATGGAGGAAAATGAAAGCTCTCTCCCCAACCTTGAATTGTCTCATATTTATTTATTTGTCTAAAAGTTAAATCTTTTCTGGCAGGGACTGTTTTTCATCTTTGCTTTCATCTTTCCAGTGACTAGTAGAGCATCTTGCAAATTTCAGATTACAACTATCATTTTAATGCTAGAGAAGCCCCTCCACCAATGCAGATGAGTGCCTACTCAGCATCTCTTTGAGACTTATCTTGGGTGGGGAGACCTACCCAAGCTTATATAGCTAATATATAGATATAACATAGAGGTAACACTTGAACCCAGGGCTTCCTTATTCCAAGGTCAGATCTCTCTATCTCCTCTGTGATATTACACCTTATCTTGCTCATTTGTTGTTCTGTTGGGTTCAATTCTATGTGACACCATGAAATTGGCCCATGGGTTTTTCTTGGGAATGATACTGGAGCTGTTTGCTATTTCTTTCTCCAGCATGGTCCCATTTTACAGATGATGGACTGAGACAAATAGGGGTTAAATGACTTGCCCAGGGTCACACAGCTAGCAAGTGTCTGAGCCTGGATTTGAATTCATATCTTCTTGACTCCAGGCCTAGTGTTCTATCCACTGTACCACTTACCTGTCCTGTCTTGCTTATAGTAGGTACTTAATAAACACTTATTGAATTGAATTAAATTGACTGTAGGGTGGTACTGATTGTGGAGGGCCTTTAATTTCAATCAAATGATTGTTGGCCGCAGGAATGGTTGCAGTATTATGAGCAGAGGGGTGACATGATCAAATTATGTCTCAACAATCCAATGGATTGGTGAACACATCAGCATAGATGTTCACTCCAATTGGTGTGGAAAGCAAACCATCCATGTGATTTCACCCCATTTAATTCTTGTCTGTTTTCATCTAGAGTACTTCTGATGGATCTTTTAATGGTCTGCTTGTACCAAGGTACTACTAAAGCTATTTATTTGTTAGCCTTTGTTCTTGCCATATGAATGGTCCACCTTCATTCTGATGATATATTCCCTGTGTATCCTTTACATCAAATTTATAAATTATCTTTAATAATGTTGTATTTTACTTATATCCATCACACATTTCTCCTTTGTCCTCTTGGTTGCTGAGTGTTTACTCATAATTTTGACATTTTAAAGTCTGGATATTCCACAAATCTTAGCCATGGATCATCACCAGGAAAATGACAGTGACATGTAATGTGCTGGAGCCATTTCATGCCAGCATGTGAAAGCTGTTGGTAAATTGTCAATGTGAGCATTTATACCTCAGAAATTGACAAATACTATAAATCAGGACTTAAGTAATTGTTATATTGATTTCTCATCCTTAAAAAGGTGCTGGAGAAAACATTAATGATGTAGATTCAACTTAAAAGTGTATATTTTTTCCCCCAGAGAGTTAATTGTCAAACATTTATCAGCTCATTTGAATAATGTCATAAATTAAGACTTCTGTGTCAATGAGCCGTTCTGAAAAGCTCTGTAAAATCTGTTAAATGCAACCCAGCCTGCTCATTTCCTTTTATTTCATTTTGGGCATAGCTCTTTGTCCATTTTCAGTAGTCCCTGATGGACTAACTCAATAGGCTGCTTATCAACCTGCATATTACAGTCTGAAATAGTGGTATTCTTATTTTTTTATATGAGAAATTTCTCTTGAGTTCTCATGAATAGTTATGTAAGGAGACTTTGTGTTACCCTAAAGCTCAACACAATCAGCACTATGTCATTTGCAAATAGAGACATCATTCTAGAGAACTATACCGTCTATAGGAAATCCCTATTTCATTTAGACTATGTGCAGGACATCTTAGATAATAGTGCTGAGCGATTCTGGTGAGCCTTGTTTCATAAACAAAGGATCATTACGCAAAGTTATTGCTGCGGTTTCATATATTAAGGAAATCTATAGGATCTTAATACATGAATAGAAGACACAATTTTGCAAGAGAATCTTTAAGGCTGTATTTTTCTCTAATTTCCTTTTTTTTTGTATAACCAACATACAATAACTATAATGGGACCTCACAATCTATAGCTTTAAATTAATTGTGTGACCATAAAGATGTGGTTGACTGTAGAACACTGCTTACAAAAACCTGTTTGTTACTTCCTTATATCTTCAAGTATGTCTCAACACATGTTGATTATTCTTTTTTTTT
>CM053625.1:44617211-44659585 GCA_028646595.1 Phalanger gymnotis | reverse complement strand
TGGACTTCTTAGGGAGGGTGGGTGGGAAGGGAAGAGGAGAGAGAATTTGGAACTCAGAATTTTAAAAAATAGACATTCAAAAACAAAAACAAAAAAGTTTTTGCAGGCAACAAGAAAATAAGATACACAGGCAATGGGGCATAGAAATTTATCTTGCCCTACAAGAAAGGAAGGGAAAAGGGGATGGGAGGGTAGTGGGGTGACAGATGGGAGACCAGACTGGGGAACAGGGCAACCAGAATAAACACCATCTTGGAGTCGGGGGGAGGGTAGAAATGGGGAGAAAATTTGGAATTCGAACTCCTGTGAAAATCAATGCTGAAAACTAAATATATTAAATAAAATTTATAAAAAAATGTATAAGCAGTTCGACCCAGAGATTCTATAACTAGGCAAATTCTTGAACATGTCCGTGGTACAATCAACGTCCCCATGTACACCAAAATTTATATAGCAGCATCTGTCTGTGTGTATGACAGCTAAGAATAAAGTCAATTAATGAATTTTAAAAGTGTTTATTAACAATTTAATAGGTACGAAGATATCCATTGATTAGGAAGTAGGGAAGCAAATTGTTATGTGGATGTAGGAGATTATTATGGCACTACAAGATATGATGAATATGATAATTACATTAAAGTATGAGAAGACATAAAATGAAGCAAAGTGAAATAAGCAGAATAGAGGAATATACACATTTACTATAACAATGTAAATGGAAAAAAACATAACTAACAAGAACCACAAAACTGAAACTTAACACTGAAATTATGACCCAATTTGCTCTCAAAGAAGAGATGTAAAAAGACACTTCCCTCTACTTCTTTGCAGAGATGGAGTACCATGAATGTACTAAAACCTCAGATGTTTTTTGATATGTTAGTTTTGTTCAACTTTTTTCTTCTTCTTCTTTCTTATATGCATTGCCTTTCTGGGAGGAATGGGAGAAGGTTATAACAGGAAATGAAAGAAATGTTTAAAATATCAATAAAATAAATTTTCCAATAAAAAAGAAAAAGATAGGCAAAACACAGATAAGCAATTTAGAAATCACTGTGCCTCCCTGAGGACGTAACCTCTAAGTTCCTTTCTAGCTCAAAATCCCGTGATCTTTTCTATTTCTGTAATCAACTTTTACTTTCTACCTCCTGAATGAATGATTCTTAATTTAGGGGAAAAAAAAACACCTTCAACCTGAAATGCTACTTTAATTTTTAAGTATAAACTGTATACTTGATGTAATGCAATTTTGATTAAGTAGGAAGATTATGAAAGTGATATATTATGGGGAAGCAATATGGTACAGAGGAAAGAGTATTTGATTTGAAGTCAAAGGATCATAGCTTTAAAGCTAGAAGGAAGCACAGAGGTCGTCTAGCCCAACCTGCCAATTTCACAGATGAGGAAATGATGGCCTAGAGGGACTGAATGACTTGCTCAGGGTTACACCATTTCAATTCTGCAACTTCCTACCTGTGTGACCTTGGACAAGTTGGTTAACCTCACCAAGACTGTTTCTTCATCTGTAAAATTAGTGAGTTGGACTAGATGGTCTCTTAGGCCCCTTCTGGCTTCACATCTATGATTTATGAATGTATTTCTCTTACTCTTTCTGCCTGTTCCCTCCTTAGCTGCTCAGAGGATCTGGGCTTTGCCTAGGGAACAGCAATTCAAAGCACACAGATATGTGGTTGCAAAAAAATAATGCTATATTTGACTTTGAGGGGGGCTCCAGGGTTGATTACAATGGCTAATAACATGGCAAAATTTAACACTAGCTCTCTCCCTCTCCTTCTCCCTTTCCCCCTTAAATTTATTTTTCATTCTCAACATTCACTTTTATAAGATTCTGAGTTCTAAATTTTTCTCACTCATTAGCTCCCCTCTCCCCTCCCCAAGATGGCACACAATCTGACATAGGCTATGCATACACAATAATATTAAACATATTTCTATGATGTGAGTAGTCTGGGCTGCCTGAATGGGGACCCAGAAAGTTGGGTAACTCATCTTGACCTGTCCCTCCCTTTCTCCTCTCTAAAGTATGGTAAATTTTGATTGCCAGAAACTCCCCAATTAACTTGGGGTTTATTGGCTAGATTCCTGCCTTCCTGTCTTTCTTTTCTTTCTCTCTCTCTTTCTTTCTTTCCTGACCCATTTCAATCTGAAGCTCATAGATTGGACCACAATAAGTCCCTGCCCAAGCTCCATTTAATGGGTGTAATTTGGGCCTTCCTGACTCAGAGCGAAAGTCAATGGTAACTGTTTCTCTTTTGAGGAGCAACCCTGAGGGTCCTTCCCCTCCAAGTTTGATTTTTATTTATTTATTTATTTATTTATTTATTTATTCTAATTAAAAGGGCCATCCCTTGACTCACTTCTTAAAGAGGCCTATTCACTGAATGGACGTTACCTCACTCAAAGTGAGAACCTGACAAGGCCTTACCCTAAAAGGGCCAGAGTCTCCCATTGCATCCTGGGTCATCTCCAGTGGTTCTGATAATATCAGGCCACTGGACTCAGATGGCTCTGGAGGAGAAAGTGAGGCTGGTGACCTTGCACAGCCCTCTCTCACTCAAATCAAAGTCATTTTCCTGATGTCATGGCCCTCTTCGAAAATGAAGGACAAGCACAAACATATTTCCACATTAGTCATGTTGTGAAAGAAGAATCAGAACAAAAGGGAAAAGCTATGAGAAAGAAAAAAAGAGAGAAAATAGTATGCTTCGATCTACATTCAGACTCCATAGTTCTTTCTCTGAATGTGAATAGCATGTTCCACCATGAATCTTTTGGAATTATCTTAGATCCACATTAGAGATAAAAAGAACAGTGGATTTGGGATCACTCATTCATTCAATAAGCATTTATTAGGTGCCTACTGTGTGCAAGGCACTGGGGTCATAAAATCAAAATCATTCTTTGTGAGCTACTGGGATGATGAGGAGGAAACATTTTCATAGATGAGAATGTACATTCAAATTCTCATCCATTATGTGACTTTGGCCAAGTTACTTAACATTTATGAGTGTTAGTTTCTTCATTTATAATATGAGCTCTAAATCCGATGTTCCTATAAAACCAAATGTAATCAGAGATGCTAATTCCCTAAAGAAAATTCCTCTAAAAAGGGTATTTGACAGCTAATTATAGCTCAGAAATAAATTCTGGTAAATACTTTAAATATCCATTATCATTACTTTCTAGTATATTTTTCCAGTATTTTTAATGAAGAGCTTTTTAGTTTAAATAGTTGTCACTCATTCCAGCAGGGAAAATAAAAACAGGTATAATTTTTTAAAAAAGAAAATTAATTATTTGTGGCTTAATGCAAATTAACATAGCAACGGTGATTCATATGACATAAAACCTGGCTGGTCCTGATTTTGTAGTTCCATTGATGATTTTGCAGATGAAATAAAAAGCAGGCTTAGTAAGCTTGCAAACATTACCATATGAATTGAGGTTACTTAAGACCTCAGAAGATAGAGATAGCATTTAAATTAATTTTGACAATTTAATGCTAGAACAGGCCATGGAGGAAATTCATGGGCTCTTCATTCATGAAATAGGACAAGATTCCATGATTCCATGGATAGACAACCAACTGAGAAGAGTGAAAATTAAAAGGAGGCAAATTTTGGCTCCATTTAACAGAAAACATCCTAAGAATTTGATCTGTAGAACCGGCTGCCTTTAGGGAGGATGGGTTCCTCATCAATAGAGTTTCCAAAGCATGCTGGATAGCCATTAGTCAGGGATATTGTAGAGGGAGTTTATTTCTCAGTTACAGGTTGGACTAGATGGTCTCCTAGATTCCTTCTAGCTCTGAGATCCTGAAATAGGTTAGATATATCTATACTTATACCAAGTCAAGGGGCAGATGGCCTCCTAAAGTCTCCTGTGATCCCCAAATTCAATAAAAGCTTGTTCTTGAGAGAATATACAAACAAAAACTCCCTTTAAGAGAGGAGCTCATTATGCAAATGAACATATGTTTTAAATCCTGTCAAGAAGCACACACAGCACCATATGAGAATATTACTTAGTTTGCTTTAGAAAAAGAATCTTGAAATTTACTTAAAGATTTGTGTTTGCCAGGATGCTTCAAGAAAGAAAGGAAGGATGGAAAGATGGAAGGAAGGAAGGAAGGAAGGAAGGAAGGAAGGAAGGAAGGAAGGAAGGAAGGAAGGAAGGAAGGAAGGAAGGAAGAAAGGAAGGAAGGAAAGGGTATAGTTTCTGTGGGTGTTGCCTTTTGAAGGAAGACAATCTAAAATCTTAACTGTGAATGAAAAAGACCTAATTTTTTTTGAAAGGAAAGAGATTCATATCTTGAATCATAGCCTTTCTTTATATCTGAATTTTCTAGAAAAATAAAAATAAAAAAGATTACAATCATTGAATGACAGTAAAAAAAAAAAAACAACAACCTACAGAGTTAAATTTCTAGCCCAGATTCACACCACTAGTAAGTGTAGGAGCAGGATTTGAATGCACGTCTCCCTGACTGCCAGGACCAGAGTCTAGTCACTAAGCTATACTGTCTCTACTTCTTGTGTCAAGCCCTTTATAAATATACCTGAAAGTCTTCTATGCCCTGAGATATGAGAGAAACATTGATTCACTAACAATTCTTCAGCCCTATTTCTCCCAACCACTGCTCTCCTCCAAATGATAAAAGTAAATCTGCTGAACTTAAACTTCTCAAAATAATTTTTTTAGATGAGCTAATCAACCTAGTAAAAGGTTAGCTGTCCCATGAATGTAACTAAATGATAAAATCAAGGTACTGCTCAGAACAGAGCCACAAATCACTTATTTCAAAGCCCAATTGTGATCTCTAGCATTTGAAACACTTTGGAGATGGGAGCTATCAAGACTTTTTTTTTTAACCTTACCCCAGAAAGCAGCACAGGCCAGCCATTCATCTACAGTATCATAGCTGAGCCCTCCAAGGGAAGTCCAGAGTTCAGGCATGTGGTAATTAGGTCTCTAAATTTACTCTACTGGCCGGGAAACCTGTCAAACCAATTCCTATCACAGGCAGCATTAATTATTCCACACAAAGTGACAGAGAAGACAGAATGGAAGACAAATGGTACACAGAGATGACTAAAGAGTAAGGGCAGAAAGTAGAGGAATTCCACTTCTATGGCTGGTAGAGACTAACACATCCTAGGAAAGGGTGCAGAGCCTGCAGCCCTCAAGGCTCTGGGATCCCCACCCTTGTCCTAGGCCCTGTCAGGGCCTCAGTACTAAGGCACTTAAGAGTCTGTCTGGGGAGCCAATATCTACATAGAAATTGGTTAAGCAAAACCTTCATAGAGAAGCAAAGGTAAGTGCCCAAACTGATAGGAGAGATAAAGTCACCATGTTAGTATTCAGGAGATCTAGATTCTAGGTCCCACTCCTGCTGTGTAGCCATGAGCAAGTCCTTTCTCTCAAGGCCTCTGTTTTTTCATCTCTTGTGCAAGATGGCCTCCGGCCATCCCTGAAATGCTATGATTCCATGATAAATGAAAAAAGAGTTAAAGAGAGGAAGGAATCATTGTAGGTTAGCATTGTCATGTAAGACTTTTGGACAAGCTGGGTTTACAAAACAGGTAGGAATATGATTGGGTTACTGGGAGATATCAGGGAGGTAAAGAAATTCCAGAAAAGGTGAAGATTTGTAAAGAAAGGCACAGAGGCAGAATTAAAGAACACTGGCCTCATTCAAGCAAATCTTTAGGACGGATTGGTAATATGGTGCCTGATAATAGTGAACACTGATTTGAACCCTCATTGGATGGCTGATCTAAATCTGATGTCATAAAGAACTTAAGTCAAGCAAAGGACGATGAGAAAAATAGCTCATATGTCTAAACACATTCAAGTTTGCGAAGCATGTTTTCCCTTAATCAGACCATGAGGTTGGTAATAATACTTGATGGGCAAGAGATAAAAAGGCCTCTGGACTGTTTTGTTTTGGATGTTGTACTCAGATTTTCCTGGTAATCAATTAACTAAACTCAATAAAGTCAACCTTGTAGAGAAAAAAAAATACTGGAGTGGTTTACCATTTCCTTCTCCAGTCAGGGAAACTCTTATTATCTCTATTTTAGAGACCTAAAACTCTAAGAGGGTGACATTCTCAAAATAATTTGATACTCTCAAATTTAGTGCCCATCTCTGCTAAAGAAATAATATTATTTCATTAATAGAAATATCCTGACACTGCCATTCACCTCATTCTCCCTCCCCTTTGTGACTGGGATTTACACGCACACACACACATGCACATGCACACACACACACACAAACACTCACATGCACACACACGCACACGTTATACAGGATGTCCCAAAAGTCTTGGTGCAGTTTTAAGCTTTAATAGCTCAAAACTACACTAAGAATTTTGGAACACTTTATCTTTCTATTGATTCTATTGATCAACAAATAGGTATATACGCAAACACATTTACATGCACATATATATATGTTATACATATGCACGTATACAAATCTACAAATGCCAAAGGACAATTAGTTCTGTGTCCTCAGGCAACTCTCTAGGTTAGTAAGTTATAGAGGAGGTTCAGATGTGCATTGGTAGTAGAAGTTTCTTCATTGAAACTTCCCTACAACAAAATCATAGGTCCTGGCTAAAAAAAACTGACAAAGTTAATGAACTAATAGTCACTAACATTTATATGTTGCTTACTCTGTGGCAGGCATTAAGCTAAGTGTTTTACAAATACTATCTCATTTGATCCTTACAAGAACTTTAGGAAGTAGGTGCTTTTATTATCCTCATTTTACAGATGAAGAAATTGAGGCAAACAGAGGTTAAGTGGCTTTTAACTAGGGTCACATAGCTAGTGTCTGAAACTGGATTTGAACTCAGGTCTTTCTGACTCCAGGCCTGGTGCTCCATTTACTGCATACACCATGTAGCCACCCCTCCAAATAAATAAGCACATACACGTATGTATGTATATATATGTATATACATATATGCATGTGTATATACATATGTGTATATGTATATATGTGTATACCTATATATGTTTTGTTTATATATATATATATATTACTTAAAGAATTGCAGAAGGTACAGTGGAAGGGGAAAGGAATAACTATTAAAGTATCTATTATATGCTAGACACTGTGCTATATTCTTTACAAATATCTCATTTGAATTAAACATCTGTGTGTAGCCTCCAGAACCAAAGAATGTCATTGTTTAGCTAGCAATATTATCTTCTATAAAACATTTCTCAGGGCTATACACCACTCTTCCAATTAGCCCTGTAGTGCAGACACATGCCTCTCATCACTAGGGACAATTCAGTTCAATTAAACAAGCATTATTAAACACCTGAAAGGTACTGGGCATTGTACTTGGCACTGGTGAATACAATAACAAAAACAAAATGTTCCATGCCTTCAAGGAGCTTACATTCTATGGGACCAAGGTGAGAGTGTGTCCAATATCAGGGACTCTGATGAACACTATAACAAACTGTGAGAGATGGGCAAAAGTTAGGGACAGTTAGGTTTCCACAGAAGAGTTAATTAAATTCCACAGAATAATTAATGAAGTGTCAGCTTGAACAAAGAAGGGAGTAAAAATTAACCAGGATGAGGGTCCCCAACCAATAGGAATAAAGTTTGCGGTTTTGCAGAAATCACAGATGCAGGATTTTAGGAATACTGGTCTAAAGTGGTCAGAAGATGGTCAGGGTTGAAGAAAAAACTGGGTCAAATGGCTACCACACATGCTTAATTGGCTAACTGAATATTATTTCACATACCCACAGGAAGGAGTTTTCCACCATTTTTGATGGGATGTATGTTGAAGAAGGGGTAACATACCACGGAGTTGTATGTGGGGGCATGTAGGGAAGACTGTAACCCAGAAGGGAGCAGACCAATCTGTTTTTTGAAGGTAGATACTAAGCTGAAGGCGAATCGATCTATGTCAGTCTAACAGAATAAAGTTGGTCTCACTCCCGTATTCTCCACTCTCTCTTCCATTCCCTTTTTATTTTGTTTGTTGTTGTTGTTGGAGGGAAGAAGGCAGGGCAATTGGGGTTAAGTGACTTGTCCAAGGTCACACAGCTAGTACTTGTGTTAAGTGTCTGAGGCTGTATTTGAACTCAGGTCCTCCTGACTCCTGGGCCTGTACTCTACTCACTGCACCACCTAGCTGCCCCACACTCTCTCTTCCTAAAGAAGGGTAGAGTCTACTCCTGGCCAGGAACGTTTACCAATTCCTTTGGATTCCTCAATAACAATAAACTGCTCTTGATACCTGAATTTCAGTGTTAAGCATATTTCTAACAAAACTCTGAAAAGACTCACTCAAAAATTATGTCTGACATACACTATGCCCTCATCTGTGCTGAGTCAGCATTAGACAAGCCAGAGGAAACAGATCTGGTTCCCACCCTATAGAGGTAGCAATCTAAAGCAAACGCTACACTCTAATAAAAGATATATGTGAAGAAGTCCAAATTCTGGGAGACGAGGGAGTCACAAGTAACTTCATATTTTTTCAGACTAGCTGTAAAAAAAAAACAACAAAACATAATGCTGGGTGTGTGGGCACATGCATGTGCTCGTGTGTGTGTGTGTGTGTGTGTGTGTGTGTGTGTGTGAGAGAGAGACAGAGACAGAGACAGAGACAGAGACAGGACAGAGACAGAGAGAGGTCCTGTACTACATGTGAAAAGGAGAGAAGATGGGGTCAGCCATCATGATTCAACTAGTCATCTCAGAGCTCAATTCTATTTGGAATTTTAAAAAGTGATTTCCCCACCCATCCACCATTGTAAAATATGCTGCTCCCCAGGCAAGCTTTGTGGCTCAGTCATTTCTCTGGCTGATATTTTTTTTAACTACCTGATCCTTTTTCCCCCTCTAAACTTTCCGAAGAAATAGTTCTGCTGCTATAGATTAACTTTCCAACAAACAAAATAAAGCTCATATTTATAGGTGCCCAGAATAGCTGGTGGATTTTGCTTTATAGCTTAATTAACAAAGAGTCATAGTATGAAAGGTTATAGTTAGTATTTATACCCAGTGAAGTCTGAATCTAGAACAGGGAAATAAAGCTGGAGTTAATATACATCATTCACGAGTTAAAAGCAAAAGCCCCACAAACCTTGCAGATTTGATAAGGTGTTTGAGTGCTGTAATGTGCTATTTGTAAATATCCCAGAATCCCAGAAACTCACAGTTGGAAGGGGCCTTAGCAATTACCTAGTCTAACTAGAACCTGAACAAGAATCATTCTTACAACATCTGTGCTGAATGTGCAGCCAGCCTATTTTGGAACCTCTCTATTGAAGGAGAACCAGCTACTTTATGAGTCTCTCCATTTTATTTTTGTACGATTCTAAATGTTGGGAAGATTTTTCCTAACATGGGCCAGAAATCTGCTCAACATCTTCATTACTTTCAACCCTTCCTTCATTTTTCCGAAGCCTGTTCCACTGGTTCACAGGACCTTCTCCCCTTTGTAAATGTCTTAAGTAGGTAGCATGTAGATTTGTGTACACTATTTCATTAATTATTTGACCACTGATGAATACAATGGGACTACCAACTTCTATTAACTTCACTGTCATTAGTTGGCTAATCTAAATTATATTTTCTTTTCTTTTTTAATTTTCGATTAACAAAAATCTTTATTTTAACACTTATCTGGCAACAATGTAATTGTAGTCAAGACAGATTACAAAGGACAAACCAAGAAACTGCTACAGTTAATGGAAAACTTCCACCTTCCCCTATTCATTGACCAAAAACAATAACAATAAAATAAAAAACAAAACCCTTGAAACAAACATGCAAAATTAATGACTACAGCGGCCATGCCCAAAAAATGTATGTCTCAATTTATACCATATGTCCATCATATCTTTGTCAAAAGTTATGTAGCATGTTTCATCATGAATCCTATGAAAACAGGGTGAATTGTTGCATTGATCAAAGCCCTAAAGTATTTTAAATTTTTTTGGTTTTGAAATGTTGTTATGGTCTAAATTGTTCTATCTTTTTGCTTATTTGCACCAGTTTATACAAGTCTTTCTAGATTTCTCTGAACCATCCCCTTCATCATTTCTTATAGCATACTTCTCCATTACATTCATATACTATAATTTGTTCAACCATTCCCCAAATGATGGGTACTCCCTTCCTTTTTTTTTTTGCCAACACAAAAAAAGAATTACTATAAATATTTTTCATACATGTGGGCTCTTTTACTCTTTCTTTAATCTCCTTGGGGGATAGACAGTGTTGGAATATCAGTATTGTTGGGTCAAAGGGTTCACAGTTTAGTAACTTTAGGGGCATAGTTCCAAATTACTTTTCAGAATCTTGGTCCAGTTCACAGTTCTACCAATAGTGCATTAATATTCCTGTTTTCCTGCAACCCCTCAAATCTTTGTCATTTTCCATTTTTTTCAACTTTACTAATCTAATAAGTATGAGGTAGAACCTCAGTGTTGCTTTAATTTGCATTTCTCTAATTATTAGAGATTCGTAGCATTTTTTCATACGGCTATCAATAGCTGGGTTTTCTGCCTCATCATATCTTTGGACCATTTCTCATTTGGAGAATGAATCTCGTAAATTTGAATCAGTTCTTCAGGTTTTATTTTCAACAGTGGAAAGAGATGAATCGGGCCACCCAGACTTTCCAGTTCGGTCCTTATTGTGACAAGAATGACTATTTCACATGTGAACAAAGATATGTGACTTTGTAAGCAAGGTCAACCAAAATTAATCTTCAAATCTCCAGAAGTGAATCCAGTCCCCCATTTGGAAATCATAATGACTGGTTTTATTAAATTCCCAACCCCAACACTGACATAAGAAACCTACATGATAGTTTTCAGAGATATTAACAAAAATTCACTTTGTCCTGATGGAGCATAGTTTAGAAATTCCATTCATGAATAAGTAAAACTTAAATGACATTTATAAATGAAATCTACTAAAGTATGTTGCCTATGTTCATTTCAACATTATACATCTAATGCCCTGAAAGTGATGTCAAGTAACAGTATAAGAATTAAGGTTACCTATACTTCTGGGATACAAGAAAGACGAATAATAAACAAAGAAGTACAGAACATGTGGAAGTATTTAAAAAAGATGTGTGTGTGTGTGTGTGTGTGTGTGTGTGTGTGTGTGTGTGTGTGTGTTGTAGAAGACACAAGGATTTGATAGAAAACCATTAGTTCCAGGTCTGCCACTAAATATGTGTGCCTTTGGGCAAGTTATTCAACCAATCTCTGTGTTGTCAGCATCTCTAAGATAAAAGAGTTGTGTACTTAATGATTCCCAAAGACCCCTTCAGATCTGAGACATTATGGATCTTCTATATTAGGAATAGTGATTTGGAGCTTATTTTTCAAAATATGGAACTAAGGTCCAAGGAACTAAGATTATTTGTTCAAGACCACACAGGTAGAAACTCACGGACCACAGATTTGAACTCAGATACTCAGATTTGAAGTCCACTATTTCCTAGTGCCTCTACAAAGATTAACTTGTTGAGAAGAATGTGTATGTGTACATATTTGTATGTATGTGTACAAACATTTGGGGAAATATTCAGTGGTCAGCTTTGAGTCAGAAGACAAGGAAGCATAAAAACTACAATTAAACAGAAAATTAGGCTACTTTAATGCATGCCATGATAGGACTGTTCAAAACCCCATTTTCACTCTCCCAATTATTTGCAACTTTTCTGTTTTTCTTCTTCACTACCAAAGTTTGCCTATGCTGTGATACTTGACTTATGCCCCTCTAACATAAAAGCCGGTAATTTAAAAGTCAGTTCTGCTATTCACAAGCTGCAGTGCAATATAACTCAGAAATAGCCTAGCCCAAATTATTCACCACATAACTGGCTCCAATACTCAATACTGCCTGCAACAAGTGACCTTCCAATAATGGAATCTTTCTGAACACACAAAATTTGCTGACATAGAAGGAATGCAGGGGCCAACTCTGGGAATTTCATTCTACATGTCATTCATATTTCATATTGCCTCACCTATGCTCAAATTCCATTGACAGAGAAAACATAGAGCCGGTTTTGTTTGCCCTCATCAACTTATTCTTACACTGCTCTCTTTCATTTAAAAAACCCATCATCTCTGACAGGTTTGTGTTGAACCTAAAATTTTAGTGATTTGAAAGAGTGTTTGGGGGAATATATCTATATATTAAAGTGGGAAATTTTCTAATGACTTAAGTTGCCTTAGTTGGTACTATGATGAGCAAGTAGCCAATATGAAGGACTGGTTGGAAGCTCATTGAGGGAACAGGAAAGCTCAGGAGAGTGAGAGAGTTAATACGGGAGTCATTCATTTTCTCATATTTCCTTTCGAGCTTTTGGAAAATGAGAAGATCTGTACAAATAGGCTAAATGCTATTAAAACATGGCTTAGGTTACAGGGGCAAATATCACAGTTCATGCTGTGGCAATTACAATCAATGATGAATACTATTGCCAGGCTCCAGCTCACATCAATATTTAATCCAACATGTAAAACGCTCCCTTTGGTATTTATCTCAGGACTTCCATTCTGCTGACAACCACTCATTAAGCACAAATCTGACCATGTCCCTGCTAAAGAAGCTCCACTGAGTGTCATTTGCTAAAAGGATAAAATAACTCCTATTTAACACTAAAAGTTCTCCATAATTTGACTTCAGCTTAAATGTGTGGACTTTTTATACATTGTTTCCCTTTATGCATTGCATGCTTTAGCCAACTTATCCTACTTGCTGCTCCTATATGGGATATTACATTTCCATGTTCCACATCCTATGTCCATACTTTTGCACAGGTTTTCCTCACTCTTACCCTATAGAATTCTTAATTTCCTTCAAGCTTCAGGTTGTGGAGTATCTCCTACTATAGTTTGGCTTTAGTCCTTTCAATTATTAATTATTTCCCCCTAGGAAATTATTTCGTGAATACTTTGTGTTCACTCATCTATGTGAATGTTGTTCACCTTGATACAATATAACCTTCTTGAAGGTAGGGGATGTTTCTTTTATCTCTTTGTATCCCCAGTGCTTAGCATAATATCTGGTACATGGTAGGAGCTTAGTAAATGCTTGAGTAGATGAATGAATGAATGTACAACATCTAAAACTTTTGTTAGGCACTAGGAAGGTTCAAGATAGATATTATATGGTTACGTCCCTCAAGGAATTTACAAACTAAATTAGAATGTAAAGATGTTATATTTAAACTGACTATACATGCAAATATGTCCTTAGGAATTTGTGACATTGGGCAAGTCATTTAATCTTGTTTGCCTCAGTTTCCACATCTACAAAATGAGCCAGAGAAGGAAATGGCAAACCACACCAGTATTTCTGCCAAGAAAACCCCAAATGGAATCACGGAGAATTGGATGTTAACTGAATATAACCAAACAGCAATAATATTTATTAAGTAGCTGCTTTGTGAAAAATGGTGTGCCAGGCTCTGGACATATGAAGACACAATTAAAAATAATAACCTCAAGAAAATTACATTGCACTATTTTACTGGGGAAGGGGGAAATTTATAATATTTATACTGCCTACCTTAGAGATAGCACCTGAGTCAAACCTTGAAGGAAACCAAGTACTCTAAAAGGAGGGAGGTGAGCATTTCAAGGAAAAAGGATAGGTTATGCAAAGACAAATAAAAAATTAAATACTAAGTTTAGGGAACAGGTAAGATAGTTTGGCTGAATCTTAGAATAACAAGCTCCGCTCAGGGCCTTCCTTTGTAGGAGGCAGAAATTCAACTTTCAGCTCACTCTTCTTTGCATTTTCTGCTCTGCCTGTTTTCAATTCCACAAACGAGGTGACCATTGCCTATACTCTCAATCCCTTCTCTCCCCCAACCCCAGCTTTCCTGCTTCTTTTTGTATATTGTTTCTCTTTATAGATTGTAAACTCCTTGAGGGCAGAAGCTGTCTTTCTTTTCAACAGTTAGCACAGTGCCCGGCATGTAATAGGTGCTTACTAAATATTTATTGAATTGGATTGGTAAAGAGGAGCCATGTAGTTTTTTTTTTCAGTAAGTTAGGACAACCAAAGAAAAACTTAAGCTTCAACCTTCAAAGAATGCCTCTCTTAGACCCCATAGCCAGATGTGACATTGCTAATTAAAATTTTAGCAGGGTTTTAGTGACCCTATTCTCCCTCTAGATCCTTTAAATATCCCTTAAATCCTCTGTCTGATGTCTAAGAGACTTGGTCCATTATAAATTCAAGGAAAGAGGTTTCCTTTCCCCCTGACCATTTTCTTGAGTACAGAGGAATAACAGGATGAATAGACCTGATTACACCAATTATCTATCTATTAATTAGTACTTGCTATGTGCCCAGAACAGTTCTGGCACTGTTCTGGCACTAAGGATACAAAGAGAGAAGTTAAACCATTATTGCCCTTGAGAAGGCTACAATCAAGTGAAGGAGACAACATGCACAGGTATGAGTATATACAAAATATAAGGGACTGAACTGATAATGAAGCATGGTGAGATAAAAGAAAAAAGGGGGGATGGGAAGTTTATGTTGTTTCATAGTCCTTTTTCTGGGCTTTATTTTCGAAGAAGCAATCCTTTATGGATATGTAAAAAATTATGACAGTGTTCACCAGGGCACAAGAAACCCCAGAGAGTTTAGAAATATCTGGAAGTGACCAGAAAACATTGTTAGTTTCTGGGCAGGGTGGGTTGGGGAATGGGTTAGTTAATACAACTGGACATTTAGGAATTTTCAAGAAGAAGTGATCTATGGTTGAAAAAGCATTGAGATTGTAGTCAGAGGAAAAGGGTACAAATCCTGACTACCATATACTGCCCAGGCACCATGGAGAAGTTGTTTAATGGCCCTCAGTTTCCCTACCTGTAAAATAAGGATGTTGGATATAAACTGGTATATTCATCACGGCACTTTTTGTAGTAACAGTGAAATGTCTGTTAATACAGGAATAACTAAACCAATTATTATATATGTGTGTAATAAAATATTATTGACCCACAAATTGATGGATATAAGGAATGCTGAAAAGAGCAGGGTATATCTGGAAACAACTATGATGCAAAAATAGAAAGCACAAATAAAACTTTCTTTTTCATCCACAAATGAATTGCCTCTACCTGAACCCAGAGTCAGCCAATTTTCCTTATACAAAATAGGCTTCCAAATAGTCATAACCTCCTTTTCCCCGTGTGGAAAGTGGGTTGAATAAAGCAGCAAGTTTTATAGATGATATCTACTTATCAAGAGCACTTGAAACATTCAGTCTTAGAGAAAACAGAGAATAAGTGGGTGAAGTGTTTAATTCATAAAATATGGTTTCTGAGAAAGAGGCTCCATCCTTGAGTTTGTGGAGTCTGTTGGATTTCATGGCCTCTAAGGCCCCTTTTAGCTCTAAATCTACTTAGTAGATACAATACTAAGCAAAATCCTAAGATTACAGTATCTGATCTATAAGGGAAATTAGAGGTCATCTATAGGCTCAAGTGCCTGTCACATAATAGATTTTTAATTAATGCTTATTTATTGATGGATGGATGGATTGAATTCTACCTATAGCTTCCAGAGACACATTGTACCTGAATAGAATTGACCAGTTTCCTCATTTTACAGATGAAGGAACTGCCCAGATTATGAAGAGACTTGACTAGCGACCTATAGCTAGTCAGTGGCAGAGCTGATTGTAGGACCCCGTTTTGGTGTTTCTTACTCTGTTGTTTGAAGCAAATCAAACTCCTGCTTGCCACACATTCCATTCTAAAGCATAGATACCCACCTATTTAAAAGACTTTTCCTCTTTTATGGAAAACAATCCAATTAAAAAAAAAAACTACTTCCATGAATCCTGTTCTCAATTGTGCTCAATTCTCTAGTATGTGGAAAAGCATGTGAGCTTTTCTCATATCCTGCGGCTAAACATCTCATAATTATGTCCTTGTTTACCACCTCTGCCCAATCTCGCAAAGAGAAACCCATGTGGAATTAAACTCACATTCTCTTTAAAAGCTAGAATCAGCTATCTCAAGCATAGCCTCTAATGCATTAACAACTTAACGGTTCAGAAAGATTTAGAGTTCTGTACTGCAATTAGAAAACTCAGGGATGGAGCCTCTCCCTCAGAAGCCATATTTTATGAATTAAACATACTACCCACTTACCCATTTATTCTGTTTCCTCTAAGATAGAATGTTTCAAGTGTTATTGGTAGGTAGATGCCATCTATAGAATTTGCTGCTTTGTAAAGTTCAACTCTACAAAAATGCAACCTGCCTTCCTCAGCTCTGAATGAAAAAAATATTTATTATTTGGAAGCCTATTTTGCATAGGGAAAATCAGCTCACTACATACTTAGGTGAAAGGGGTTCATCTGTGGATGAATAACTTCAGGATCATTAGTGAATAAAGAACTATAATAATAAAATTCATCTCTTCCCCAAAGGAAAAAATATAAACAATAATCTTTTTGGGGGAAATTGAAATGCATTGGGAGAAGACTATGAATGTCCCTTAAAAAGTGTTCAACTATGAGGAATTGTGAAGTTATCTATGACCTTTTTTTCATTTAAAATTTGTGTGTCATTCCATCTTCAGCATCTCTAAACTTACTCTACCACATTAAGGGATGATGAGTTGAGGAGATAATTGGAACAAATATAAATTGACTAGTCAATCATGATTGCCTAAGATATCATGGCTCAACACAACCTGAAGTAATTGAATAAAATTGTTTGGGTGCACTGTTTGCAGCCTTCCAAAAGTCTAGAGGGGCCATTAAAACAACAGATCAGAAAAGGAAGCATGAAAAAAAAAATGACAGAGGAATTTTATCTTTCCAAAGTCGAATATGGTGGCTTGGGAAAGAAACCATACTTGAAATTGATTGGAGTAATTTTCCATCATTATGGAACCCTTAAACAACCTCTGACAACTTATACCCTTATCTCTTAACATCCCAGAAAATTGCAGTTATTTGTCCAAAACAAAACTAAAAAGCCCACGATATAATGGAGTAATTTAAGCCAAGAGGAATACACCACCTGTAATTCAATTTCATGGCAGCCAGTTTCACAACATACCTCTATCTCTGTTATGATATAGGAAACTTCCCTCCAAGTGAAGCAATTCTTCTGTCTTCTCACTGAGTGGAGCACTCAAAAAGATAAGTGGGCCTTCTATAGCAAAGACAATGTCCCTAAGCAACCTGGAACTGGGTCTTAGTACTTTCAGGGGCTTAAGATCACTGAACTGCCAAATCCAATGGATTTTGAAGTTTTTTTTTTTTTTCCATTTTGTGGAGGGTTAGTGGTGCACTAGCTGCACCAGAGAAATTTTGCAGGGAAGAAATGCCCTGGAAACAATGAAAAACTGCCAATGACTATGGCAAATCTCCCATATTCAAGAGAATTAAGAGCAAATCTGTGAGGAGAAAACTAAATTTATAATTTAAAAAAATTCCTAAATCTGCTTTGATGTGAGAACTGAATGAATAGCAACATAGTGATGATGAAAGCTGCTTCTAGCACACTGGGATTGAGTAGCAACAAAAGGCTGGCAGCAATTTATTGCCTTCTTCTCTCTACCTCTTAGATTCCCTAGCTTTATTCTAAGCTTAGCCAACTATTGCAGGAAGACTTTCCGCTTCCTACAGTTTTTACAGGCTCATTTCCTCTCCTTCCCCAAAATGTCATATATGCTAAGCTGTTCATATGTCGTATCCCTCACACAGAATTTACATTCAGTCAATGCAAGGATCATAGATTTAGAACTAAAAGGGACTTTGGAAGCCAATTGAGTCTAACTTCCTGATTTTAAAGATGAGAAAACTGAGGCATGGACAGGTTAAATTAAGTAACTTATCCAAGGTTCTATAGGTAGTCAGAGGAGGGACTGGAATTCAAACCAATATTTCCTGAGGAAGGACTAATTTCTGTATTGTCTTTGTAAATCTAATTCCTAGTACAATGATTTGCACATAATATTATGTGCTTATTAATTAATAAATTAATAAATGCTTATTAGAATGGATCAGCTTAATATAGAACAGATATTCTGCTGTTGGATAAAAATTAAGAATGTAATCAAACTTATTGATGGGTATCCAACTCGGTATAGCCATCTCCAAAATCTTGTGTTAAAAATGCAAACGATTAGGATAATTTTTCATAAGATCATGGATCTAAAGCTGGGAAGGACCTCAGAGGCCATTGAGTCCAGCTCTATCATTATAAAGCTGAGGAAATAAAGATTACTGTAACTTCTGAGAAAAAACAAAATTTCTCCAGTAATTAATAATTTGGAATATAAATCAGCACATACCTACCCCCAAAACTATTCCATCTAGGTATGTTCCTAGTTCCTAGTTCCTCCACAGCATGGCTGGTCTTACAGTAATGGAACCTAGACTCGTTGACATCTTTTTCCATGAGTTTTCAAAAGCTTCTTAATCTCCTCTGACATAGAGTCTGAGAAACATGACTAAAAAGTCGTGAAATGGAAAATAACTTGTAATCTAATGTTGTTCAAGTCTCTCCTGTTAGGATTCTATTCAGTGACTCTCATGACACTGCCATTGCTGCAAAGACATCTGGACCTCCTCTTTAGGAATAACCTGTAAAACCTGCAACCCATAAGGTGGACAGGCATTTTACTTTAAGGCTATCTCCTTGAAATTACTTGGTATGTTCTTCATTTTTCCTCATGTGGGTATGTGTTATATCACTTTAGATGCAGTAAGAATTGTTGCATCTTTCTTTTTATCACAAGATCCTAGTACAATACTTGCAACGTTGTTGCGGCTGTTCAGTCATTTCAGTTGTGTCTGATTTTTTTTATGGCCTCATTTCAGTGTTCTTGGCAAAGATACTGGAGTGTTCTGCCATTTCTTTCATCAGCTCATTTTACAGATGAGGAAACTGAGGGAAACAGGGTTATGTGACTTTCCCAGAGTCGCACAGCTAGTAAGTATCTGAGGTCAGATTTGAACTCAGGAAGATGAGTCTTCCTGACTCTAGGCTCAGTGCTCTATCCACTAAGTCATCTATCTGCATGGTGAGCACATGAACGTTTGTTGAATCAAACCAACTTGAATTGAATTAAGGGTTTAAGTGTTTCAAGGCCCAGACTGATCAATAAGGTAAGTGCCCAAGTTTTGTCTAAAATGAGAATGACAATGAAGTTATTAAGGCAAAATTTCTTGAGTGGCTAATAAATTTGTCCAAAGTCATTACCATGGAGGTAGGAGTGAGTTACAGAGATGCACACTATACAGTTGTCATGCTAATAGAAAGACTATATAGCCTCTCAAGATAACTTTGGAAAGGAGAAAGAACCCCTTTACATACATAGGGCCTACTGTATGTTCCATTTTTCTTACATTATCTTTTTAAAAATTATTGACTTTTTGTCTTTAAATTTCCTTAACATTTGCTAGGATCACTCACCTTTTTTTTCCTTTCAAAGAAGTACATCACATGTAAGAAAGAATATTTACTCCCTCCCCCCAAAAAAAGGAAAAAAGAAGATAAAGATAAAAACAATCAGCAAAAAAATCAACATATCAAAAAGCTCCCTAATTTTATAGTCACATCTCGTATATTATTAGTTCCTTATAGGTAAGGGCTACATCTTCTATTTCCTTAATTGTTTAAGAGCTGAAATGTATTAAGCACCTCTCATAGTCACTGTACTAATCTGAGGTCTGAGGAGACAAAGATGAAATAAGACACAGTCACTGCCCTCATGGAGCTTATAGTTTAATTTAAGACAGATAACCTAATAACCAAAAGAAAATTGTGATATTACATGTTCATAGGAGAAACCTAAGTACAGTTTTATGTTAGATTTGAGTAGAGAGATTTCTTTTACAGCTAGGGAAATCAGGGAAGACTTTATGGAAGAAGTCACTTCTGAAGTCGGCTTTCAAAGAAAGGAATGTATTCAACAGAAAGAAAAAAAAAGATATGGAGCAAAACCATGACTAGAATGGAGAACAAAGGTAAGATAACAGTAATTCAGTTTGGTTATAGCTGGAATGCGAAGAACGTAAAGTGGAGTGTGAGATAGGGTTTTCAAGTGAGTTTAGAACTAGAATTCAGAGGGCTTTCAATGGTTGCCTCAAGAATCTGCATCTTACCCAGTACTGAATGGAAACACTGAAGGGAACGACATGGCCAGGCCTTTGAACAGGAAGACTACCTGGGCCTTATGTGAGGATATCTTAGAAATAGAAAACTCTGAGACAAGGAGTCTAGTACAGTGTTATGGTTAATCCTAGCCCAAAAGAAAGAGATAGAAGAAGGCATTTCCCAACTTCTTTGCAGACATGGAGGATTCACTCAGGGTGTAGAACAATGAAAATTAGTAAAACTATTTCAATATGATATTTGTTTCTGCTTAGCTCCCGCCCTGCCCCCCTTTCTTTTAATTCTTTGTTATAGGGGATAATTCTTTAAGAGAGAGTAAGGGAGGGATGCTTTGGGAAGAGTCAATAACATAAACATAGAAGATATCAATGTTTCAATATTTTTTTTAAAGAGGCTATTACAATACTCCAGACAAAAGATACTGGGGATTTAAACTGGAATCATAACAATAGGAATGAAAATCAGGGGCAGATGTCAGAAAGATTGCAGAGGTGAAAGTAAGAAGAGGCTGCCTGCTAGCCACCTCTTGGACACCATATATCTTCTGATAGAGTTAGAATTTTTTTTCCCCCAGTTTAGTACTTATAACATTGAACTGGTCATATTTTTCTAACTCCTGCCACCACTACCTCCAATTGCATCTCTGGGTTCTTGAAAACTTACAGGGTTCCTGGAAGATACTAATTTTTGGGAGATCATAAAGGTTTGAGATCTGGATGAATGGTATGGGGGTAAAGAAATGTATCTAATGGAAAAAAAATCTAATAAATATAATAGATTAGCATTAGCAATTGCATATTGCATGTAGTAATTGTAGTAAGTAGAAGGGGATGCATGCTTGAATATAATAAATCTTTAATTTACACAAAAAGATGAAAAGTTGCATAACTATGAGGTTTTTGTATAAAAAGCTTAAAAAGGCCAAGGTCTCCCACTACATCGAGGGCCATCTCCAATCATCCTGATCTATACGTTGCCACTGGATCCAGATGGCTCTTGAGGGGAAAGTAAGGCTGGTGACTTTGCAAAGGCCTCCCTCACTTCAATCCAATTGACTTGCAAGTCACGGCATCATCTTTCTGATAACACTGTTCTCTTCAAGAATCAAGGACAAACAACAACAGTATTGGGA
This sequence comes from Phalanger gymnotis, assembly GCA_028646595.1. Taxonomy (NCBI): domain Eukaryota; kingdom Metazoa; phylum Chordata; class Mammalia; order Diprotodontia; family Phalangeridae; genus Phalanger; species Phalanger gymnotis. The sequence continues at coordinate 44,638,258 of CM053625.1, read as the reverse complement.
AGTGGGAGGACAGGCATATTACATGTTATCCATTGGTGTAGGTCAAATTAAAATATCACAAGTGAAAATTAGATTTAAGTACCTATTTATTAACAAACAAACATCAGCTGAAACATGCACATAGGAAAAACAAAGTGGAAGAAGCATATATGTTATACCTATTATGACATGAAGCTACACAGGCAATCCATTGAGTTACTTATCAATACAAATATGTTTAGTAGGTATTGCAGACAGACATTGAGCTAGTCAAAAGATTTAATGAAAAGAAAATTTGGCTGGATCAAAGGTAAGGGATTTCACAGGGTTTTAAGTGATCTCAGCTTGCCTCTGATACCAATGATTTTTTTCAACACTGACACTCTTCTATAAATACTATATGGCATCAAATCTTTGGACACCATGATCTCAGAAAAATCAAAATTTCTGGTGACCCAAAGGCCAATGGAAAGACAGATGACTGCTACATATTAGCAGTCATGACCTCCATGCTAAAAGCTATATAAATAACATTATCAAGGATGCAACTGACCAGAAAAGGCAATGAGACAGTCAAGTAGGAAGACAGAGAAATATAAAAGAGGAGCTTGGGTTCTAGAGGAAAGGCTAATATCTCATTCAATGTTTTACAACAAACATTTATTAAGCCTCTAATAGATGCAAGGCACTATGCTAGAGGTTGAAAAAGCAAAGGAAAACAGAAGAGTCTTCAAGAAACTTACATTCTGTTGGGGAGGAGGGTGTTGCAAGGTATTCACAGACAGGTGTTTTATCATTGGATAAATATCTAGGTGGAGAAGAAATGGACAAGGATCACAATGTATGAAAATGGCAGGAAAGGCTGCCATCTGAACCCATGGAATTAGGATCCTTACCAAAGGAATCACAGATTCATCCAAGTAAGTGCTCCTGATAGAATAATTTAGAATCATTCAAAGATAAATATGTATTTCCAAAGATAGTTTCCATGTGCCAGATGAATGACTTTCCTAATCTAAGTAGGAACTTCACAACTTTACATGCAGAAGATCCTCAGCCTATGTACTTATCTGTATTCTCTCCATGGCCTATTACTCAATTGGAATGTGACACAACCTCCAAAGAGATAGAGGCTCTTCTAAAAGCCCTATTATCTAGATAGACCCAAAAGGAAAAACCTGAACTCCTTTGGAATAGTGCATCTTTTAAACAGGTTTTAGCTGCTTTGGTCAATATGAACTGACATCTATTTTGTCTTGTTTGGATTCATATAAAGATTAAATATGACTCTACAGAAGTGGGCAATATATTGTTGTATCATGTGCACAGGCTAGAAGGAGCCAAATTTCTGGTTCTATATTGACCACTCATTAGTCATATGACTTAGAATCTCCTTTCTCTGTGCCTCAGTTTTTTTTTCCTTTGTAAAAAGAAGGAGTTAGATTAGATCATGCCTTTGACACTCTAGCGGGTCGCAGGTTGTATAGGATGGGACTAGATCAGAGCATGATAGATGCAGAAAAAAACTCTGAGAAAATATATATTCCAACTCCACAATTTTATAGATGGGAAAATAGATTGAGGGAGGTGAAGACTCCTTAAGATCATGCAGGCACTGAGTCACAGCAGCAAGATATGAACATTGATTGGTTCTCTAACTACAGAAAGAATGACCTTTCTACTGTATAATGCTAATGACAAAAGTCCTTTTAGTTTTTAAATACATGATCCTATGGTCCTTATCTCATGTGTGAACATGCAAATAACTTCCCCTTTCTGGACCTCAGCTTCCCCAACCATGGAATGAAGGGGTTAAGCCACATGATCACTAAGGTACCTTCCAACTTTGAGTTGTTTTTATTCAGTCATTTTCAGTCATGTCCTACTCTTCATGACTCCATTTGGGATTTTCTTGGCAAAAATACCAGAGTGCTTTTCCTTCTCCAGTTCATTTTACAGATGAGGAAACTGAGGCAAATAGAGTTAAGTGATTTGCCCAGGCTCAGATGGCTAGTAAGTACCTAAGGCCACATTTTAATTCAGGAAGATGAGTCTTCCTTACTCTAGGCCCAGCACTCTATCCACTGTCTCACCTAGCCACCCAACTCTGAGACTATGGTTCTAAGATTCAATTCCAAATAAGCTGAAGTTCAGTTTAGGTACCATTAATTTCTTTGTCTCAAAAAAGTATTTGAATAATTTTCAAATATCAACAAACATGTCAATCAGGATAATAATACATATCCATAGAGAGTATTAAGTTTTATATACTTCAGATAGCTGATGTGGGACAAATAAGATCATACATGCCCTTCCCCTAGAAAGGCAGTGGGGATATGTGAATAGGGAGAGCTGGAATGACTGATAAATGCCTGTGAATGTATAGTCTCAAATGGAATTCTGTAAGCCCTACAGCCTTATGTACCTTTTTTCAGAACTGAGGCTCCAGTTAGTCCACCTGAGTATAAAACCCCACAGCCTATAAGTCATTGGGTAGTTTGCCTATGTCTGGGATAGCTCACCTTCTGGGAACAGATATCTGTACATGTGTATTTCCTAGGGTCAGACAAATGCAAGTATTTAGCAGTTGGCAGTAAAACAGCCAAATACATGTTTTCTTACATCTTTCCCTTTTTGAGTAAATATTCCCATGCTGTTTGTATATGATTCAATAAATCCTGTTGTTAGATTAGCTAACTGTGAAGGTTCATCCTTGATATCCCAAAGCTTTATAACAACAGAAGCCTGTGAGATAAGTAGAATAATTATCCTAGGTCAGGGGTGAGGAACCTGTGGCCTCGAGGACACATGTGGCCTTTCTAGGTCCTTGGATGCAGCCTTTTGACCAAATCCAAGTTTTAAAAAACAAATCCTTTTATTAAGGGGATTTGTTTTGTGAAGTTTAGACTCAGTCCAAAAGCCACAGTTGAGGACTTAGAAGGCCACATGTGGCCTCAAGGCTGCAGGTTCCCCAGCCCTGTCCTAGTTCTTAATCTGGACCAAAGAGGGAATTGATAGTTCCAAGTGAGAGGTAGAAAATAAGTAATAATAAGTTCATGTGTGTTTTGAGAAACTCTCTACTGGTCTATAGTAGCCACCACATTCACATTTGCAATTTTTATTTATTGGGTGAAATTTAACCTGTCGCCCAATTCAATGCTCTATGGAACTAATGTTACCTAGATATTTATAGCAATTCGCACTTCATTTTCAGGGAAACACTTAAAATTATTCCCCATCCAAAATATACAAATTAAATCTGCAGTTCAATTAGAATGAGAAATATAAACATTAATCAGGCATGTGGGGATTATTTTTAAAAGACTAATTGAGATATAATGGCTCCAAAATTAAAACAAAATGTACAGGATAGCCAAATGTAAAATTAAGAATTGATTTAAAATAAATAAATTGAAACATTAATTTTAATGCTCTAGGCATGGTGAAATCCCTCATTTCATTAGCAATTAAGCAATGTGCCTGAGGGGAAAAAACTAGAATTGTAAATGAGAGAAAAGAGAGTGTGAAAGGTGATGACATTTGACAGGACTAGTACTTAGAAGATCAGAGATGAGAGACAGCTCAGATCCCACTCACCCCAATCCTATCATTTAAAGATGGGAAACTGCAGGTCAAAAAAGCCAAGAGTAGCCCAAGGTCATATAGTCACTTAGCTTAGTAGAAGAAATAGAAATGAGTCAAATTTCCCAGTTTTCAATAGAGGGACTTTCCATTCTACATTTCCTCCAGTCATGAGACAGATGTCACATTTTCACATAGTTTTTGAGACTTGGGAAAAATATATACAACGCAGCACTACACTTACATCAATTCAAATTTCCTAACCACTCTATTCTATTCTGTTCTCTCCTTCCCCATACTTCTACTCCTATCTGAATTTTACCTTCATCTAAATATTAGACATTTTAAGAATTGGGAGTCAGACAGTTTAATTAAACTAAATTTAGCTAAATTAGTTAATTAAACTAACTTTAGTTAAGCTAATTAAACTAATTTAGTTAATTAGACTAATTAAAATTAAACTAATACGTTCTAACTTTTTTGAATACTACAATCCTTCAATATTGCCATTAATCTAGTAATTATTTTTAGGCAATAGATGGGAAGGAGCTGATAGTGATATGTAATAATAATGATAACGATTAAAATAACCCACACTTATATAACACAAAGGTTTATAGAATACTTTTCTTGAAATAACCTTGGGATGTAGGCTGAGACATGGGTATACTTGGACCTTGCCTTCAAGGATCTGTAGTGTTGTTAGATGAACTAGGATATATGTACATACATACATAGATATGTGTGCATATATGTATATATACATACAAACATATACTGTGCATACATCATATACAAATGTGTGTTTACATTTTAGTTTATGATGGATACAGGGCTATTTTTGGAGCTAAGATGTACATACATATGCCCTAGGCCAATAATACCTTTCTATCTACTACCAGAGTATGATAGTGGACAGAGGGCTAGGCTTGAAAACACTAAGGTCTGGGTTCAGGCCCAGTCCTTAGTACATATTAGCTGTATGACCTTGGACAAGTTACTTAAACTTTACCCCAAGCATCTTTCTAAATTTTAAGTAATGAGTAAATTGTTAATCTGCAACAATGGAAGGAGTTTCTACACTAAGAGTGTCCCACATGGATGAAATCACAAGTCTAGACCCAGTGATATACATCTTCCTCCCTTCCTTCCTTCCTTCCTTCCTTCCTTCCTTCCTTCCTTCCTTCCTTCCTTCCTTCCTTCCTTCCTTCCTTCCTTCCTTTCCTCTCTCTCTCTCCATACACACAAACGTGTGTATTCATATGTATATTTATATATGTATACATGTATATGTATTAAATATTTATATATGTTTGTGTATATGTATATATGTGTGTATGTGTGTGCACATGCGTGCATGCAAAGGATCTGTCATTTCTTCAGTGGGGAATATTCCCAGTGTAGGAATTCTCCAACTCTCCAATTCTAGTCACTTACCCAAGGTTACATAATTAATAGGGATCATATGTAGGATAAGAACCCTGATCTTTCACACTCCAAGCAAAGCCCTCTTTCCACAAGACCACACTGTCCTTGTATTTAGATATACATATGAGAAGAAGTAAAAGCAGCCAAGAAGTGCTATTTGAGGGGTGGTCTAATCTGTGAAGCTCTCAAGGACTTAGCATTTAAGCATGACATTTCCCCCTTTTGTTAAAGTGGGTGATCACTAATCTAAAGAGAAAGATAAAAAAAGGGTGAGAGAAAGAAGAGGATAAAGAATGAAGGAAACTTATTTTTTTAATGTATTACAATCAATTACACTGATAATAAAATCTTTTTTCTGGACGAGTAGTATGTATAAGTGTGTTTGTGGATGTTCATTCTCTTTAATATGTGTGATTGAAGTTAAGCTATTAATAAGATAATTCCCTATATTAACAGCACAATTTATAACTTTGAATCAAATTATTTACTTAAAATGAGCTTATAGCCTAAGTTGTATCCACAAAATACAAATTTAACATTTAAATCAAATTCAGCAGCCGATGATACCCTTGAAAAGGCTTCCTGGGATTGCCTCACAGGGGAATACCACAGCAAAGCCATAAGGCCTTCCATATTAATAGGCAGAGAGAGAAGCTTACGATGACAAACATCTTCTTTTAACTGACCCTAATTATCACTGGTCATACTCTCACCAATAGTCACCACTCAGCACAGTGTATTGGACTTAGAGTCAGGAAGAAATGTATTTGAATTTTGACTCAGATGTTTATTGGCAGTGTGACCCAAAGCAAGTCACTGAAGTAGGTCTCTGTTTTCTCATCTCTAACATAAGAGTCTGGACCCAGTATCCTCTAAATTTCCTCCCAGGTCTAAATCTATGATTCTACAATCCTCTGTCCAGTGGTTTAAAGTTTACAAAATTCTTCTTTCACTTAGAAGAAGCCAAGATAGCATTTCCTACTGTGTACAATACTGAGTTTGAAGTCAGGAAGCCCTGAGTTCTGATCTTCCCACTTACTAGCTACAGGACCCTAGGCAAGTCATTCGAATTCCACATTGCCCAGGGAATTCCCTAGGACCTCTTCTATTAAATCTTAGGCAGGTTGTGATCAATCTTAGATAATCACGTTCAATAAGGCTGAAGAAACCAAAGATCCTTCAGTAGTCTTGCTTAGACTCTTGAGAGGTTGGTTGTATGAGTATTATAATCCGTATTTTATAGATGAGGAAGCAGAAACTCAGAGAAGTTAGGTAAATGACTTGTCCAAGGTTACATGGCTAACAAGTGACAGAGCAAAATCTCAGAAGCATGACGTCATGATGCTTCTCAATTACAAAATAAGGACATAATCAGGAGAACTTTAACTGGTGCTCCCTCTTTTCCTCCTTTCACTGAAGAACCTCTAGGGTAAACAATAAAACAAAATAACCCCTCCCCTCAAACAAACAACAACAACAAATATTTTACTGTAACATATAAAAAGTTTGTGATATATATAATTTCTGGGTAATTTATCATTTTATTAATTATTGCTAATGGATGACTAATTTTTAAAGAGGTCAGGGGCACTATCAAATGCCAAAGATGGATCATGTAGGCTTCTTGACACTTAAATGCCCTTGGAAGAGTGGGCATTCTCAACAGGCAGCAAGCAACTCTGATTGGTTAACAATTAATAGGGAATGAATATCATAATAAGAGGTGCACCTATTCTAATGAGGAGCTGGGGGATGTGACTCTGATCACTCTTGCTCCCAGACCACCCCCAGGTTCAGGCAATCTAGAATGCAGCTAGAGTCATTTATAGCAGTAGCCAAGTCCAGTGAGTAGTCAGTCCTGAAGAGTGGCTGGTTTGACTCAGCTCAGCAGTAAGTTCATTCAGGAGGCAAACATCATATCTTGCCAGCAAGGGAGTGCCTGGACCATTGGCTGTTTCATAAGCAGAAATTAACTTGCTTGGGATTATGTCTTATAGCAATTCTGCTAAGTTTGAGCCCATTTCCCCTCGGAACCAGTGAAAAGAAAGAATGTAGCCTCAGTGTACAGGGGGATGAGAGGAGATGATCTTGTACTTTTGTCCTTCCTATATTTTCTCAATGAACTTTCCCTTGTAAAAACTAACTGAAGTTATTTGGTAATTGATATTGAGGAGATGTTAAGACTCTTCTAACTCCTCAAGCCCTCCGCCTAGAACTCTACAGTGAGAAGTAGTAGCTGTATTCTGAGGACCTGACTTGGTAATCTAAGTGAGAGTTGGGAGAGTGAACTCAAAGTCTGTGCTACACTGTGATCCTATACTTTAAGAGATGACTCAAAAATTTCAATTCTATACATAAATAATCCTTTTTCTCTATTGCTAATTTTCATTCCCAATGTATAGAGACCAAGTTTCAAACCTGTACCTCCTAGAATTCTTTCCATTTTATTACGTTTATTATCTCTTTAATTCATTCATTCATTCAATAAGCATTATTAGATTATGATCCTGGGTAAGACTTTTAACCTCTCTCAAACTCAGTTTCCTCATCTGTAAAGTGAGCATAGCAATAGCATCTACTTTACTGGGTTGTTACAGAGGTAATATATGCAAAAGCGCTTTGCAAATCTTAAAATGCTTTACTATCGTGACAGTTACTATTATTAAATGCTTCAGAAAATTCAAATGAAGACACAGTTTCAAGCCTCCAAGAAAATCAGAAGCTACTATAATTTTGGAGCTAAAATACCCACAAACGAAACAACTATAGGGTCAAATGAAATTAGAGGATTGCAGACCCCACTGGAGACATAAAGGAACTTGAGATCACACCCCATTTTTTAGATAAGAAAACTGAGGTCTAGAAAGGTTCAGACACTTACCTGAGGTCAAACTATTAGTAAGTGTCAATGCCAGGGCTGATTGACTCCAAAATCCAGGAGTCTTTCCACAATGATTTCAAGGGAAGTGGATAATAAAAATTATGCTTCTTTTGTAATATCTTAGTTTAACCTCAAGAATACATAATGTAATCTACTTGTAAATGTATTATTTAAAAAAAAAAACCTCAAAAGCCCAATAGACACATAAGCATTAGGTAGACAATTGGTACAACAGTGAAATAAAATTGCCTTTTGAGTACTGATATTAGAAGCATAAAAAGATCATATGTGTTTCAAAACCCTTTTACCAGATAATCATCTGAAATAATGAAAAGGAATAATGATATGACAAGAGTCTAAATCACTGTATGACTTGCTAAATATTTAGTTAAAAAAGTTTTTAGATAGAAAACCAATATTTTAACACAAATGATGGTGGGAAACCCAGTGATGTTGTGTGATGACAGCGTATGAGGATGGGTCTCAGTAGAATCACAATTGCAGGTGATACAAAAGATAATAGGAGTACTCCAGAGAGGCAGCTAGAGTTGCTTTAGGAGAACTATATTTGGTGACAAAGGACTTAGATTAAAATCTTAGCCCCACCAATATACTTACATATCTCTCTATGTCTTGATTTTCCTCTTCAGCAAAATAAAGAGGTTGGACAATAAATGAAGACTTGTTTGTGAGAAATTTTGTAAAAGACACACATGACGGGAAATTGAGATGGGCCAAATATACATGGAGAATAAGGGATAACGGATGCACAACAAAAGTGGTATACTAACACGTATGAAATGTTAAAGAGCCTCCAATACACCGGGCAGGTCCTCTGTGGAGCAAAAATAGAAAGACACAGTCAAAAACTACATTGGATGAGCCAACAAGTGGGCCTATGATATGGACCAATGATGAGAGTACAAACATGAATAAGATCATAGCTTCATTAATGTAATAGGTATATTATTGTTTTAGAAGAAATGATAATACATCAAATACAGAGAAACATGGAAAGGCTTACATGAACTGATAAAAAATTAAGTAAGCAGAGAATATTTGCAATGATTACAACAATGTAAATAGAAAGAATAACCACAAAGTAATTGAAAATGAATGTTGTAGAATTTAAAAGAATAAGTTTGACCCTAAAGAGGAGAGATGAGAAGACACTTTAGCTCACTTTCTTTGCAGAGATTAAAATGGGAAGGGAGAAAAAGAGAAGGCACCGCATTTGATTTTTGATTTTTTAAAAAGTATTGATTGGTTTTGCTGAATTTTTTCTTCTCTTCCTCTTTCAATTTTAAATTTTTTATTATGTTGAAACACTGATGCATTGTTGGTGGGATTGTGAACTGATCCAATCATTCTGGAGAACAATTTGGAACTATGCCCAAAGGGCTATAAAACTATATCCTTTGATCCAGCAATACCACTACTAGGTCTGTATCCTAAAGAGATCATTAAAAAGGGGAAAGGACCTACATATACAAAAATATTTATAGCAGTTCTTTTTGTGGCGGCAAAGAATTGGAAATTGAGGGGATGTCCATCAATTGGGGAATGGTTAGACAAGTTGTGGCTTGTGAATGTAATGGAAAACTATTGTGCTATAAGAAATGATGAGCAGGCAGATTTGAGAAAGACCGGGAAAAACTTACATTAACTGATGCTGAGTGAAGTAAGCAGAACCAGGACATTGTACACAATAATAGCAACATTGTATGATGATCAACTATGAAAGACTTATTTCTTCTGGGCAATATAATAATCCAAAATAATTTCAAAAGGCTCATGATGGAAAATGCTATCCACATTCAGACAAAGAACTACAGGGTCGGAATGCAGATTGAAGCATACTATTTTTACTTTTTTTTCTTTCTCACAGTTTTTCCCTGTTGTTCTGATTCTTCTTTCACAACATGACTAATGTGGAAATATTTTAATATGATTGTACATGTATAACCTATATCAGATTATGAGCCACCTCAGGGAGGGAGGAGGAAAGGGAGAGAAGGAGAAAAAAAAAGAACTCGAAATCTCACAAAAATGAATGTTGAAAACTATCTTGACATGTAATTGGGGAAAAAATAAAATACTATTAATGAACTTTTTTAAAAATAAAATAAAATATTCTCTTTAGCAAAAAAATAAATTATGATGAAAGATAGCTCTTGGGGAAGGAGGAGAATAAAGAGAAGGGAAATAGGGAAATCTAGGCAATGTAAAAACAAAAGATACCAATAAAAATCTAATAATTTTTAAAAAGAAGACAGGCTGATTTTACAGTAAAAGCCAATATGGTTGAGATGCAGTCTGGATAGAAGCAGTGAGTACCTACATTACAGAGATCAGATCACAGATCTTTTAATAATAACAGAAAAGCATCCATAACATACCTTGTTCAGGGTAGTTTCGAAGGTCAGCATTTGCACAGCTTAGAAAATATACTGATTAACTGTTTAAAAAGCATTTTGCCTTCAACTCTGTAAAGTATTGTAAATATCACCCCATTTTACATACGCACAAACTGAAGCTCCATGAGGTAATATAGCTTGTCCAGCTTCACATAGCTAGTAATAGTCAGACCATAAAAGCCAAATCCAGGTTATCCACACTACCCTCAGAAAACTAATTTGCCACCAGATTTGTAAGTACTCATAGACAAGTATCCATCTCGTCTTCTCAGACCCAGACTCACCATGATGTTCTCCAGGCTGCTGTACCCCTCCTCTACCATTCTTGTTTTCTACCGCTAGTACTGGAAAGAATAATTAAACCTATACTTAATTCACCTTTTGATTCCACTCACCTTCCCTCTGACTTCCCTGTGCAGAATATTTCTCCCTAACCACTATTTCCATGTGTTGTCTTTCTCTATTATAATGTAAGCTCCTAGAGTATAAGGAGAGTCATGCTTGTTTGAATCCCTAATACTTAACACAGTAACTGACACATATCATGTTTTAACTTAATTCATTAATTTTCCCCTCCCATTTTTTCACCTTTGTTTTTTGATATAGAAGTGTGATCTAATGAGTTTGGGAGGGGATGAACATGTGATTGTCCTATCATGGGAATTGTCTTTTCCATAATTTATGATATCAAGAGTTATTAATGTTTTCATATCAAAGACCCCCTTAGACTGCTATGGACCTCTTCTCAGAATAATGTTTTTTTTTTAAATGCATAAAACAAAACACATAGGATCATACACAAAAATATACTGAAATATATTTATCAAAATATTAAAAAAGAAAAAGATAGTTCATAGACCCTATGTAGAACCTCTGTCTTAGAGATTTGACCAGTGCACTGAGAGGACAAATGCCTTCCCTTGATAATGTAACTATTATATGTCAAAGGTAAAACTTTAGATCTTCCTTACTGCCCTCAATCCACTATGTCATTGGCTCTTTTCTAGACACTAGGATGTGGAAATAATATCTGTCCTGCTTGTCTCCTTGTTTATGATCATTGTTCATACTAATAAATTTCATTTCAAGCTTTATGGTAGGTCCTTGCTTCTGTATCTAAGGTATGTTACTCAATTTACTAAGCATTAGCCATATTGTGCCACTGCATTTCCAGTCTGAACGGACTAAGAGTAGAATGAACATGACATTGTCTCCACCTGATGAAAAAACAAACGTAAGTGCTTTCATTATGCTTGTTGCAAGCTCAGATGTCCACACGGCTGTCATCAGTCAGAGAAACATATCCACTTGCTTTCTTGGATAGGATTTCATCTCCTAAAAGCTGATTAAATCCAGCCTGAGTTTTTTTTTTTCTTTATTCACTGGTCCGTTGGTCATAAATGTTTCCAAGTACGACAGTAATCTTGTTTTAAACAAGCCAGCTCTAGAGTCTATAAAATCATCTCTTGCAAGCTAGTAATTGCTTTGATAGATTTACCAGAAGTAGATAAAACGATTGGCATCATGTCCATTAATATTTCAAAATGCTCCCCCCTCTCCCCTCAGTCCCCAGAAGATGAGCAACAGACAATACATAAGAGTATCTGGACACACAGGAAAACCAAAACTAATCCCGAAATGTTTCTGGGGATTGTTGTTTCAGTTTCTTATGCCAAAGCAGAAAACACAAGTCTTCAGGGAAGACATCGAAAATATTGGCAGACTAAGTTCATTTTCTCTCCTCCAGCAACTCCTTTTGTGTTTACCATTGCTTATAACAGAACCCATTATACATTGTTGCACAGGATGTGTGCCATGGTAATCTTTACAAGTGGACTGTAAGCACCTCGAGGGGAAGTTTTTGGGGCCTTAGGTTTCTGTTGCAACCTCTGAAGCGCTTAGTCTAAGGCTGGGTACATTCTAGATGCTTATTCGATATTTTGTAATTTCAGTGGTGGTTTTTAACTCCGTTCCTGATGCTTCAAAACCAAGCATTTCCCAATCACTTGGTTATTCTATGTAGAGGATATTGGGATCAGTGGAAAGAATATTAGACTAGGAACCAGAAAACTTGTATTCAAGTCTCAACTTTCCCACAAATAATAACTTCCATCTACCTCATTATTATATCAAATGAGAATATATATGCAAAAAATGATTTGTGAATGAGGTGTTATAAAAAAAAAAGATGGATGATGATAATGATGATGATGTCTGAATCTATCAATGTAGGGAACTTCCCAGTATGGAATTCCCTCAGATTGGCAACCCAGTCATACTTGCATAGGTTAAGTATCTAGCCATGGTCCCACAACTAGTAACCCAAGTCTTCTATGGCTAACCTCTGATTCTTTCTCTTATGATTAATTCAAAAATATAGTGGTACCTGAGCTTAAATTGTAACCCAAATAATGTATTCTAGCACACGGTAGAGATTGTTGAGCTGTAATTGCCTCTCATCAGAATATCCATGTTCTTGTTGGATGGATCATCCTGGGGAGAAATTCACTTATACTAATAAAGAAATGTACCAAAGAATCCTTGTTAGGAGTTTGGGTGTGGGAACAAGTTCGTGGCACAATCTGCACTTTTAAAACATAGGTTCTGCTCTAGGGGTAGCATGAGGAAATGTTCAGCTGTTCTTTCAATATTTCTACACACAAACAGCTTTTCTCACCCCAAGTCTAAATGATAGTATGAGGCAATTCAGACGTCAAGCATGTCAGAATGCCAGCTGATCACTGAATTAAAGCTCTGCACTGGCATCTGGGATCCTCAGGGCCCTTTTTCCATTTGGGCACATTTCATCACACTTTTCAAAGCAAATTTGCCTTTTCAAAGTGAAAAATTCAGAGGGCTGTGTTGGACGGGAAATTCCTAATATTCTTCAAAATGACAGGAATCCTCAGAAAGTAGTGACATTAATAATAATCCTTCTGCAGCAAGTGAGAATGAATAGAATTTAAGTTCTTTGAGGACAGGGGATTTTTGCTCCTGTTCTTTTGTCTTTATGGGTAGGTGGATGGCACAGTGGATAGAGTGCGGGGCTTGGAGTCAGGAAAACTCATTTTCATGAGTTCAAAGCTGGCCTCAGATACGTGCTAGCTCTGCGACCCTGGGCAAGTCACTTAACTCTGTTTGCCTCAGTTTCTTCATTTATAAAATGCACTGGAGAAGAAAATGACAAATCACTCCAGTATCTTTGCCAAATGGGGTCACAAGAATCAGGTGTGATTGAAACAACTCAACAACAACAACAAATTTGTCTTTGTGTCTCCAGCACCCAGATATGTAAATAGTTAATAAATACTTAGGACAGGGTTGGGGTAGAAGGGAGCTTAGACCTGTAATTTCATCTGTGTCAGCAATTCCTGCCTCAGAAACTACTTCCACAGATGCAGATTGGCAACCCATTACTAATTAATAGTCTTAAAAAGTTGTCTGTGGCATTAAAAGGTTGAGACTTGTCCAGAGTCACACAGGACTGAGATGGGACCTGAACAGGGCTTCCTGACTCCAAAGTCAGCCCTCTGATTCTTTCTGGCTCTTCACATTCTAATGTTTATTGAACTGAATTGAATGGAGTGTTATCCAGGCCCATATGACCTTAATACCATATTTCATTATAACATTAGACACTATATACTGAAGAATATTATTAAATAGTAGGAAGACAAACAGTCTTACCCATTTTAAAAATATTCCTGAAACATATTGCTTCAAGTGAACCAATAAATACAAACAGACAGCAATAACCAAAACTGAGACTTATAATCAGAACAGAATTATCCTGGGGCAATGGAAAATGCTTAGTTTTGGAAGGAATGACTAGTTTGTAGAATGTAAGAAAAATAAATATGGACAATTAACATAAGGCATGATAAACAGGAGCACAAAGTATGCAAATGTTTACCCTATGAAGAGAGTTTCCATTCTATTATACACAAGAGCAGTATTTGCATCTCGAAAACTAAAAATGACCTTAAAGAGATAAATCGGCTTCTTCTCCCTTCACCTGTGTTGGCTCTCTGAAGCATTGCTCCCAAATTACATCTGTCTTTCATCTTAAAAGACGAAACCCCGGCATGAATTTCATGAACCTACGGATTCAACGTTCAGACACATTTAGCTAGAAAATGAGCACTTGCTAAGTTTGCTTTACATAGCCGCCTCCACACTCCCCGCCCCTTCCCCAGGGGCGAGGAGAGAAATTTGGCTGTAGGGTAGTGGAGGAACTGTTTCATCTTAGGAAAAGTGCCACTGCACCTTCCATGCCTACGCAGAACTACGAGTCTCAGAAAGGATCCCAACACAGCAGGCCGTACCAAACTTGTGGCCAACTACGCGAAGTATTCCACACCAGCTGTTTCAAGTAGGGAAACTGTGAGTACTTCATGTGTGGCTACTTAGCTCAGTCAATTAGAACACTGTATTATTGAGGCTAAGGTGGTGGTTTCATTCCCCGTAGGAACCAATCAGCTTTGTTCTTTTCCATGCCTCCGACCCCTCACAGCCATCCTATGCGCATGCACTCTTGCTCAAAGGCACAAGGGGGCAGTTGGCTGGTCTGGGTGAAATTTCATCCCAATCATTAGTAAAGGAATCTAAATATATGCCCTCATGGGAGTATGTCTTGTATAGAACATAATTTTGTAATGACTTCTATATGCTCATCAAAAATGGGGAGTGTTATTGCTTTACTTCATTCCCCACTAAACTCTCTGGACTTCTTTTCCTCTTCTTGCTACTCTTCCTCCTCCACCTTTTTTTCCCTTCTTCGTCTTTTTGTTTTGCCCCTCCCCAATGATCTTTGGTGTTCCCCCCTTTCCAGGCTCCCCTTTAGATACCGTCTTTTTTCCCATTTAAATACAAGGGTCTTCAGGGTAGGCGCTATCTTGCTTACTTGCATTTGTTATTCCCACCACTTGGACAGCACCTAGTACATAGTAAGCACTTAAGAAATGCTTTATCTGTCCCTTCCTGAACTTAGAATAGTAAGCAATATATACATACATTTCTTTTTTAAATTGAATTACACATCTATAGCAATAATAAACCTATTGCTTCATTTATTTCTTTTATAAGAGATTGGCAGGGTAAGCAGCCAGGTGGACTCCCTCCTCCCATTCCCTGCACTTCTCCTGTCCCCTCTTCTCCCCTCCCCTCCCTTCCTCTCCTCTCATCACCTACCCTCTCCTCTCACCAGCACAGCAGGCTGTACCAAACTTGTAGCCAACTACACAAAGGTATTGCACACCAGCTGTTTCAAGTAGGGAAACTGAGTTTTTTCTCTCTTTTCCTTCACTTAATTATCCTGTTTGTTGTCTTTTATCAGAACCAGGATACTTAGAAATTAAAGGATATGCTCATGTCACAAAACTATGGTGGTGATAGCTATACCAAAAGGAAAGTTCAGTTCTACCAATGTTCAACATGGCACTCTTTCAGCTGTCATTTCAGGTTGCCATTATAGTATGTATAACAAAAAAAGCTAGCTTATTCAGCTTTTTCAAGAGTTGGTAATGATGGATGATGGCAACAGTCTGTAGCGGAAAGATCATTGAACTTAGGCGAGAATGTAAGTTTGATTCTATTACTAAATCACTGTGTGATTAAGAGTCACTTTATTTCACTGGGCCTCGGTTTCTTCATCTATAGAATAAGAATTAGACCAGATGACATCTAGAGACTTTTTCTAGTCTTTGGCCCATGATTCTAAAGCATTTTATCAAATAACATTGCCAATAGAAGGGCAGTCCCATAAGAGGCAGCACTGAATATTGGAAAGAACCCCGGGTTCAGAATCAGGAGCCCTAGATTTAATTCTCTGCTTTTATACTTACTAGCTACATGCAAACCGGTAATCTCTCTGAGTCTTATCTTCCTGATCTGTTCATTGGAGATCCAATCCAATGGAAATTTATTAAGTACTTGCTATGTTTATGGGACCGTGTTAGACAATGGTGATAGAAAGATGAAAATAAAAAAATTCCCTGCCATCATAGAGCTTACATTCTACACTATTTATGAAAAGGAAATGCAAGATAAAGAGAAACGATCTGGTATAGTGGATAGAGAGGAGGCCTCAGAGTAAGGAAGACCTCTGTTTAAGTCTTGCTGTAGACATACAGTATATAAGTGACCCTTAGCAAATCATTTAACTCTAAGATTATAAGTTGTTGAACAGTATCTTTCCTTATCAGAGATATCATTATAGCATCTTGTCCCATTCTCATCAGCATGGAAGTTCTGACCTGCTCTGTTTCTGAAATGAGACTGTTTTACCCTTCTTAGGGACTCCGTTTGGCCTCCTGCTCTGGGGGCTCACCATAGTAGTCTTAAACTTAGGGCAGATACTTGATCAACTTAGCCACTGCAGCTCAAAACTCCTGAGCTCAAGAGATGTACCATTCTCAGCATCCCCAGTGCCAGAAACTACAGGAATGTATCATCTAGCTATTTGTTAAGTTCAGATATTTGAGGTTTGAAAGACAGAAAAGAAGTCGAAACCTTTCTGTACTACAAATCCATCCATCACTATATTACTATGATTTCATTATTATGGGGATATCCTTAGTGAAGAAAATCCCTCTACTGATACAAATAAGGTAGTGATCTACAACTTAAAATCTTAGAGATAAGTGACTTTCCATGGATCACATATGTGCAGAACTGAAATAGAGATCTTCCTTTGTCATCCACTCATTGATAGTCATTCTCTCGGCATCGATTAGTAAGTCCAGGCTTCTTAAGAACAAACCACTTGTAGTTGCTGATTCTAAAGGTCCAATCTTGTATTGCACTCATGAACCCCTCCATTGTTATAAATAATTCCGCTTGATCCAGCCATTTGTTCAATATTTTTATATCGACATGCTGTGTGAATCAGTATAGATGTTACCTATGGAAGAAGGTTCCATTCTTAGAGTTTAGCTGATAGTAAACCAATATAAGCTGCATTCAATAATTCCAGTAACATCTATGTATCATCACCCTTTGTTTAGTGAAGTGTTGTCCGTTCAAGAAGTATTTCTGTAAAATTTTCAACAATTTGTCATGCAATCTGAGAACATCTATCAGGTTCTTCTTCCTTTTGACAAGTAAGTGTTAAGCTTTTGACAGCTGCCTTGGACTGATGGAACCTGTATTTTGTTAATACTGTAAGAGCTTTGTTTGATTCTTTTCTAAATATGTTGTTATCCATTTTATTATTCCGTAAGCGTGATTAACATTGGTCCAAATGAATATATTCTTCCCTTTGAGCCTCCGCTTCAGGATGCCAGTGAGTTTAATGGTATACACAGCTACTACATTCTTCTTGACACTCAATACGTCCTACCCAGACACTCTCCATTCTGCTTATTGGATCTTGCTTAGAGAAAATCCATGTATTTGTAAGTTTCACCTTCATCCTCTGATTGTATTTAACTTCTAGATTTAAATTGAAAATGTTGAACTCTATTTTTTCCCTTGGAATATGTTTGCAATTGTGCACTTATAAAATGACATTTTGTTAATATCATTGGAAAGAGCTTCCATGGCATAGATGTTTATTGTTGTTGTTGTTATGGTTGTTATTGACTTATGGAAGGACATGTGCAAAAACTACACAGGATGAGGTTTGGATAAGGTATAATTCATACCTGTGACAGGGTACTTACATTGATAAAATTACAGATCTACTCATGCATAAAAGTATTAATGTCTTAGAGACCTGAGGCAAATGGTGGAACAAAGCCATTGTAATGAAAAATAAATTTTTATATATCATCTGTGGCTGAATACAAATCTCCTAGATAGAGTTAGTCACTTACTGAAGTTAATATCAATGAATTGTTAATCAATGACTCCATTCAAATACACATACTCTCGTGGATTGTAGTTACAATCCAAAGCTGCTCGGTTTAATTCAAGAAATTGGGCCAAAGGTCTACCCTCTTCTTAGTTGAGCCAAGATAGTTCATGTGGGGAATTCACGGCTCAAAAATTTGTGGTCCACAAGAAAGTCACAAACAGAAACAAAAATCTAATAGATACCAAGTATTGATAGTTGCAATTTTATGGTTGCAAAGAAGTAAAAAAAAAGGGTGCCCAATACCCAGGGAATACCAAAACAGAACAAATAACAATAACAGAATTTAATACTATGGTATCAGAATGCAATGGAAATCCCAATTATTACAGGAGGTCTTCTCAGTACCTTTCCCTTCTTGTCTGCTCCCTACCCCCCACTAGTGACATTCCTCTGAGATTACCTTATATCTCTTTGGCATATAGCTTATATGCACATAATGTGTTGTCTCCCCCCATGATAATTTGAAATCTTTGAAGACAAGGATAGTTTTGTTGTGGTTTTGTTTGTCTTTCTTTGCATCCTCAGTTTTAGCATGCTGCCTACCACATAATAAGTGTTTGTTGACTGACTAAGAAATAATGAATATGAGAGATTCAGAGAAACATGGGAAGATGAGTAAGAACTGATGCAGAATGAAGTATGCAGAACCAAAAGGACATCCTATACAGTTATTATAACAACCTAAATTAAAAAATTACTGAAAGTTATTTTGAGGACAGCATAATGTAACAGATAGCAAAGAACTTTGGAGTCAGGAAGACAATTAGATTGTGAGCTCCTCAAAGGGAGGAACTGTCTCTTGCTGTTCTTTGTATCCCTAATACTTAGCACAGTGCCTGGCACATAGGAATCACTTAATTAATATTTGTTGACTTAAGGGCAATTATTCAAATTCCATGTCTGATACATACTGCCTATGTGATTGTAGACAAGTCACCTAATTTGTTAGTACCATCAGACAACTCCCTTAGAATATATTACAGATGCTTTTTTTTTTGTGATGGCAAAGAATTGGAAATTGAGGGGATGTATGTTTACTGGTTTACTGACCACCTAAAAAAAATCTGTATTGTAAAGACAAAATACAAAAATAAAACATCTTTAAAGGGTTTTTTTTTTTGGGGGGGGGGTCTTCCATGTCCTCACACAGTTTAAACAATGGAGAACTTAGAGTTTTCATATTCTTTAGCCTATATTATATATGTAAGAATTCAAATATTTAATTATTTGTGTACATTTTGTAACACCCATTAGAAGTAAAATCCCTTAAAGGCTTTCTTTTTTTGTATTCTCAGCCTAATTCAGGCTTTTGCCCAAGGAGGCATTCAATGATGGTTTGACAAACTGAATTGATCTGTTTTGGTGTCTTTATTGTGAAACCTTGTCAAAGAAAATTCTTTTATCAAAACACTCTGCGGAAGGGCTGGGAGAAGAAGAAAAAAAAACGAACTTGGTCATTCCCATTTAGAACAGCATTTGTGAGCTTTGATAATTTATTCAATGACTAATTAGTTCAACCATGTCTTATAAACTGTGTATTTTTTTTTTCATCTAGCCCAGATGGTAGCCCTTCACACTGATAGCACAAAATAAGACCCCATACTGCATTTGTCATATGCCCTACTGTGTAACTGATAACCAAAAAATGATTTAGGAAAGACTTTCATTAAGGTCTCTAAAGGTTGCCTAATTTGTTACCAAAGTCCCAAACTCATTTAAGATCATCAGCAATTTTGCAATCTTAAGAAATTTCATAGAGGGGAGCAAATGAGATGACACACTTCACTTTGTAACTCAGTGTATAACAAGGGCACAGAGCAGGCTTGATTTCCTTGGTTCATGTTACAGTGAAATATATTAGAGCTGGCTTCTGTCCAAATGATGAAGGAAATAAAAAAGACAATGAAACCCAGGTGTATAAAATAGTTGAGAGAAAAGTTATGGATTAGACAGTTATAATCTGAAGACTGAGAGCCAAGAGATCTGTTTGTTATTGTTTGTTAACTTGTCACTAACATACACAAATACCTGAGGTCTTTCTTCAAGGTTTTTTGTTAGTTTGCTTGTTTTTGTATTTCATAGACTTTTAAAGTAAGTGTACTAAGTCCCTCATTGGGTCAAATACAGCTGGGGGTGGAGCATAAAAACATGAAGGAGGGGGGCAGAGCCAAGATGGCAGCTGGGAAGTAGGGACTAGCATGAGCTCCCCTCCAAGTCCCTCCAAAAACCTCTAAAAAATGGCTCAGAACCAATTCTAGAATGGCAGAACCCAAAAAATAGCATAGGGAAGCAAGGCTCTAGCCCAGGACAGCCTGGATGGTCTCTGGGTAAGGTCTATCCTGCACAGAGCCGGGAGCTGAGGGGAGCCGAGCTGAGCAGAGCAGAGCCCAGTGTGCGCGGACTGACCAGACTGGGAACCGGGTGGAGCGTGCCCTAGCGCCCTGAATCAGTGAGCTGCGGCAGTTACCAGATTTTTCAACCCACAAACACCAAGGACAACAAAGTAGGTTAGTGGGAGAAGCTGCTGGGGACTGGGATAGAGTTTGCAGTTCAGCAACGGCCCCAGGGGCAGTGGAGGTGGGGCAGCTTTAGAACTACAGCTGTAGTTGTTTCGTAATTAAGTGGCAGATCAGAGCAGGAGTGAAGAGCCTGCTGAAGATCTAAGTCCAGTCCAGGTTGGGGGATCTTGGGGAAGGAGGAGTGCTGGTGTAGCAGAGCTGGTACATCCCCCCAGGCTTGGAACATAGAACTCTTTAGTCTATAAGCAGTCATACCCTGCTGAAAAACTCAAGGGTCAAGTGAGTTGGCTGGGAACATGGCTAGGCAGTGAAAACACACCCAGATTCAGTCTCAGACTCTGGAATCCTTCCTTGGTAACAAAGAAGACCAAAACATACAGCCAGAT
>CM053625.1:44600038-44610385 GCA_028646595.1 Phalanger gymnotis | reverse complement strand
GGAGGTGAGGAGGTAAGTAGAATTCTCAATTTCTGTTCCTTTGGAATCATGGTGGGTCAGAGTTCTTAAGTCTTTTAAAGTTGTTTGTCTTTCAAATGTTATTATTGCATAAACTGTTCTCCTGGATCTGCTTACTTCACTCTGAATCATACTGGGGGCTTAAATTTTAGTTGAATGACTGACTTCACATAATCCTTTCAGGTTCCTCTAAAACTCTCCTTTTCATCATTCCATTGATATGTTTAAGTACTTATTAGGTTTCCCAATTCTCCTCAATTCTTTTTTATGCATTAATTTAGGTTGGAACTATAAGATGAAGGAATGGGCCTATTTTTATTACTTAACTCTATAGGAAAGAATAAAGACAAATAAATGAAAAGTAAAGGGAGCCAAGCTTTAGCTCAATATGAAGAAAAGCTGACCAAAAAAGAGGTAATGAGTTTCTTTTTCAACAGAGGTGTTATGGCTAAAACTAGGTGAATACTGTTTGACGGTTTTGGGAAGGTGATTCCTGTTTAGATATAGATTAGATAACTTGACTTCTGAATTCAATTCCAACCATGATATTATGACACCATAAAAAAGGGATTTGTTTTATGATTTTTCTCTCCTATGTCTTATCATTTTGTTAATAGAAAAGCCATAAAAAGGCTTTCTTCTTAAGTTTTCACAATGATAGGTTTTCTAGAAAAGAAAATGTTAGCACTCTGGTATATTTGTGGAAATCTTATAAGCTTTATATGACAGGCAGATAAGTTGCCTTTAAAGGAAAATTTCTTCCCAAAAACCCCAAACAAACCCTGTTTTGATGCCATATTGCTTTATCCATATGTATTCAAGGGATGTAGAAATGAAGTTCTTTAAAATCAGCAAACTTTTAAAAAATAATGTCAATGATCGGTTTAGCCAATCACAAATTTTAGTATGTTCAGTTTTCTTAATCAGGGACAAGTACATACTTACAGCAAGTCTCGTTAAATAGCATGCACATATTAGGCAATTAATAAATATTTATTGAATTAAGCTAAATTAGAGATTTCATTTGCCAGCCATTTGACTAGTAGTGTTTGAATATAGATAGTGTCCTGCACAGATTTCATATCACCAGGAATACATTCAACTCATTATTATTTTATTTAGAGTAACCTTATACAATTCTATAATGTTGGCTTTCAGATTGAAGGATGGCTATGCTGACCTGCTATAACTAAGCCATACAGCAAGAAGTGTTTTTATAGCAGTAATAATAAGTGTCTAATGGTCCATTCATATTTTTTCTTGTCTAGTCTCAACTGCTCTACATACACAGTGATTGAAGCCATTATTTCCTGCCTCATTCATATTGTGCTTTTGTCATGTACCACTATTTTTATTTTTTAAAAAATGATAGTTTTTATTTTAAAAAATGATTTTTATTTATTTGCTTGCTAGGGTATTGATTTAAACAGGACTGTTTTCTTGCTGATCAGAGCGTCATGGGATTAGGATTTATTTTTTATTTATTTTATTTAAATTTTTTTATTAAAAATTGTTTTATTTATTTAAAAATTTGTTTATTAATTTTTTATTTAATAAATAGTGGTAGCTTATAGCTATGATTAGTAGTCAGTTGGCACAGTAGAAAGAGTGCCAGGCCTGGAGTTCAAATCCAATCTCAGACACTTACCAGCTGTGTGACTCTGGGCAAGTCACTTAAACCTCTGTTTGTTTCAGTTTCCTCATTTCTAAATTAGGATGATAATAATAGCACCTACCCCCCAGGATCATGGTGAAGATCAAATGTGATAATAATTATAACGTGTTTAACATAGTGCCTGACACATAGTAAATGTTATATAAATGTTAGCTATCATCATCATTATTGTAGCTCAGGTTCTTAACCATTTTATGTCATAAACACTTTTGGAAGTCAGGTGAAGCCTATGGACCCTTTCTCAGAATAATGCTTGTAAATGCATAATATAAAGCGTAAGATTACAAAGGAAAACAGTTATACTGAAATACAGTTATCAAAGTTTTGCTTGTTTTGGTTTTAAGTTACAGAACTCAGTTTAAAAACTCCAGATTTGGATGCACTGTGGTACATTATAGAGTGGTGGTGTCAAACTTAAAAAGAAACAGCACCAATAAACTTTATTTCTCCCTTCAGGCAGCATAATGACTTAGAAAACCTCATATTAACATTATCTATGTTCTATTGTTAAATATTTCCCAATTGTATTTTAATCTTCTTCTGCCACGTTGGGAAATGTTGCTTGTTTCAATCTGCATCAGTGGAGACAATTTTTCCACTGATGAACCAGGAGTTTCCCCAGATTGATGAAACAATACATCCTCTGGATATTACGATAGCAATACTTTATAATTCAATTTAATTTAACAAAAGTTCCTTAAGCACAAGCTATAAAGCAGGTGCTTTGCTAGACACAGGATATAGGAAGAAAAATCAAATAGTCTTTAGCCTCAAGAAGCATATATTCTACTGGATTATCTAATGTTTTAATATTTATTGATACTTTACATACATGGCTTTCTCTGATCTTCACAACTTGATAAGAGAGGAAGTACAAGGTTCATTATCCCTATTAAACAGATGAGGAAATGGACCCTCAGAGACAGGAGGTTCTTTGCCCAAAGTCACACACATGGCAAGTGATGGAATCTGGATTCAAATCCCAGTCTTGGCACCTGACATCCTGGGTTCTTTCAGATAGACCATATTGGACTCTGGAAGTCTCTCTTCAAATCCAACATTGTAACTTTTAAAACAAAATGGCAGAATCCAATCAGCTCCTCACTGGGGACTTTGACCAGAATTGCATATTTCATTAAAGCAATTTATTTCACTCATTTTATGACTTTTTCCATTTACTAGAGATAATTATTAGTTTTGAATTAGTTACTTAACAAATTACAAATATAGTTCCAGAAGGTTTAATATTAAAAAAAAAAAAAGATGAGATTTATTTTTAAATCAGCAAGTCAGCTCACATAGAAAATCATTTGAATGAGGATAAAGGAGGTCTGCTTGTCAGATTCACAGATGACAGAGTTGGGACAGATAAATAAATCTAAAGACAATTAGGATCCCCAAATATCTCTGTGCACTAGAACTCCAGTGCTCTTTCTACTATACTTCCCTACTGTACCCTGCCTCATATCCATCTTTCACCAGCACATGCCAAATGGCTCCCTCCCACATATGCAAACAGATGAATCTGATCCTCTTTCAAAATAATTTTTGGGTGGGGGGAAGTCTTATAGTTTCTTTTTATTGATTGCAAAATAAAAGCCCACTAAACCAGAAGCAATGCAGTCTGAGCTGTTTAACAGGGATACTCTCCTTATGGAACTAAGCTCTTCTTTTTGGGGGAGGCCAGCAACCTCTGGAAATGGCCTGGGCTCATTTAGCAGCTCCCTCATGTCATTGGAACACTGGCAGGAGAAGATTGCCCATCCTCTTTAACAATCCTAATCCTGTGACACTCTGATCACTAAGAGAACAGTCCTGTTTAAATCAATAGCCTAGCACAGTTAATATCTCTGCCAGTTGACAAATTGAATAACTCAGCCAAGAAGTTGAAAACTTGTGTTTCCAGCTTGCTACCTCTTTTGAGTGTGAGGCAATTTATTTATTTATTTATTTGATGCCTTTTTTTCCTTTGGGACCCAGATGCTTAGTAAAAGAGAGACTGCTAGTAGTAAATACTGAGCCCTCCAAGAGTTACCCTTCACCCCCAACCCATGCAAACATACACACATGCAAACACACACACACACACACACACACACATACATGCTTATTTTCCTTCTGCTTTGGCTGCAACAGGCCTCCTGCAGAGGGGAAGTGTTGAATGTTAATGATATCATATAAGCCAGAAACACTTAGATCACTTTATCAATCAAATGTGGCACTTGGTGCCAGCCCTGCCACCTGTCCCATTCCATCAGTGTCAGGAAGTATTTCACTGCAGGCCACAGGTGCCAGCTGTCAGCCTGAAATATTCCTGGGGTCTGCCCCAGGATAAGCATATTCATAGCCTTGCTTCAGACTGAAAGTTCTCCTCTGACAGCCCCTTTGGAGTTAGCTGCTCCAAAAGAAAAATAAACAGATTAGAGACTAATACATAAACAGTGGGGCTGCTTAAGGAGGAGCCCAACCCACTGTTACAGCTGCATTAATCACCAGGCCTCACTGGCCCAGGCTTGTGTCTTGTGTATCCAGGTGTCTACCCTTGGTGACTTCTCAGAAGATGGACAAACATATGCATTTTCTTAATCTCACTTCTATCCCAAGTATGCTTCCTATGACAAATTTGACCCTGAGAAGAGGTTTAGTACAGTTCTGAGGTGGGGAAAAGTTTGACTTTGGGTTGGAGAAGAAACAAAAAAGAGTTGGGAATAATAACTTTTACCATAGCCCAGTCAAAGTCATAATTGGGTGTGTGGAGGTAAAGTCCTAATTAGCAATTATTGTGCCCTGGTGAGGGGAGTGAGAGAGCAGGAAACTTTGATGAGTGACCTTAGAGTTCAGGACACAAGCCCTTGGGTGGGGTAGACTTTATTAGACAGTGAAGGGGAGGAAGAGGAAATCAGGGACTCACCTGAAATACAGCTGGTGGGACAAAGTGGAAGACACGTGCTATCTGGTAGCTTTCCATTTTAATCATTCTTGCGAACAATTAGACATTGCGTTGTTTCTACTTGGTAAAGAATATGAGTTCTGTGAGTGGCTTTGGCACTGAGGTAAAACCCCAGTCACTCTGCTCTAATTATATTTCCGACACCAAGATGATGGTGATGGTGATAATGCTGCCGCTGCTGATGTTTTCAGTAATTCAAGCTTCTTTCGTATTAACTTGACTAACCTGGTCTTCCAATGAGAGATATCTAGTCTATTGCTAGGCTCTTATTCTTTATTCTAAAACATTTTATTGATATATTGGGATTTTAAGTCACCCTTCTTTCCCTACTCTCTAACCCAGAAATCCATACCTTATAAACTAACCACACATCAACCATATCTGAAATGGTATGCAGCATTCCATACACAGTACACCACTTCTACATGGAAGGGAGGGAGATGTCTTCTTTTCTCACCTCTTTGGAGGCCAAGCTCAGTCATTCTATTGACAGTTTTCAATTTTAATTTGTTTATTTTTGCATTTTACGTTTACACTGTATTCATTGTATATATTGTATGCCTAATACTGCTTTACTTGGTTAGTCCACATGTGTCTTCCTTGGGTGCACACTCAAAGCCTTCCAATGAAGTAGGTTTTTTCCAAGCACTGGCATAGCCTCAGAGGATCTAAACTCCCCATCACCCCACAATATGTCATTGGAGGAGGAACTTAGAAGAAAAATATTAGGAACAGGGACTGGACCTATGATTTCATGGGTTAAAGAGAACTTCCAGGTGAGGAAACTCCCTCTACTAATGCAGGTAGCCACCTTCTTTGGAAATTTAAGTCTTAGAGAGTTTCCTGAGACATTGAGAGTTGAAGTATTTGTCTAGGTCACATAGCCAGTACATTTCAGAGATGGAATTTGAATCCAGTGCTTCTCGGTTTTGAGGTTCAACTTTCTATCCACTATGTCATGCTGCTAGTCCATAGGAATAAGAATAGGGGTTGAACGTGGAATTTCATTGGGTATGAGAAACTCCTAGATGAGAAAACTATCTATTCCAGTGCATGTGGGCACCTCATCCTATTGTCAGAGAGAACTTCCTAGATCACTGAGAGATTAAGTGACTTGCCCAGGATCACACGGAGACAGCATGTGTCAGAGGCAAAACTTGAACCCAGGCCTTCTTAGCCAATGCCCTATCCTGCGTGACAAGAAGGCTAACACCTGGCATTTTTACAAATCATATTACAAACTGCATACTTCACATACTCTTTATGACTCAGTAGATGGCTTTTAAAAAATAAAATGTTGGCCAACCCTTTCGTGATGAACCTTCCTTATCTTAGCTTTACTAATTCTCAGATGACAAATATATAATTACTTAATCATTTCTAGGTAGCAGAACTGGTTAGAATTGATATTCTCCTAGTTTGACATTGAAGAACCCATGTCTCTCTGCAGAACAGTGAGGTGCCAGAGAAGATTAGTAGACAGATGATACCTCATTTTTCCTTTTTACTAATTCTAATTTTTGAATGAGGAATTTACTCCTTATACTTTCTGAAAATTGTTCTTATGTGGTAAATCAAATACTTTTCATGGTATGGGAGAGGCACCCATAGGGTGGCACAGAGTTATATAGGTAATTAATAGCCAAGGAAGGACTACAACCCAGACATTCTGATTCAAAGTCTAGTGTGCTTGCCATCATTACCACACTTCCAACTTGGAGGTCCCACTTTCCCTAGTGTACATGGCATTTCAAGCAGTGGAAATGTTTATAAGGATCACAGAGTTTAGATTCCAACCATCTCATTTAATGGATGTTGAAAAGGAAGAAGCAACTTGCCTAAGGCAATACCAATTTTGGGCATGGGATTTGATCTCAGCCTTCCTGATTCTCAATCTTCTCTTCTTTTTACTACATCATGATGTGTCATGTTAACCTCCTTTAGAATTTCTAACTGTGTTACCAATAAGTCTCTGGTGTGCTTTTAAACAATTCACGCACAAGAAAAGAAACCTGGGGCAGCTAGGTGATGCAGTGAATAGAGCACTGGCCCAGGAGTCAGGAGGACTTGAGTTCAAATCTGGCCTCAGACACTTGACACTTACTAGCTGTGTGACTTTGGGCAAGTCATGTATCCCCAATTGCCCTGCCTTTCCCCTTCAAAAAATAATAATTAGAAAAGACACCAAACCACACTGGCATTTCTGATTATGTTTTAAACATTCAATAGAAATGGTGTCAGGTATAACGCTAGGATCAAATTAAGTTTGGGACATGTTAGCATGGTTTCCTCCATGTTACCTAATATATATCTGCTCTTGACTCTATGACTGATTTGCTCTGTGACTTTGGGAAGGTCAATTTACTTCTCTGTGTATTGGTTTCCTCAGCCATACATTTAGGAAGTTAGAGGAAATATCTCCCAGTTACCATGCCACTCTGTTATTCTGTGTTTGAAGTTTCTTTTCAGTTCTGACATTGTTTGAATACCTTTGAGGCTCTAATTTCATCAGTTCTATGAATGAATGGAGTAAAAAATGATTTATTAAGCCTTTCCTATGTGTCAAGTTCTGTGCTAAGCACTAGAATTCATTTTTTTTATAGACCCTCTCAAGAGGGTCATTTTCTAATGAGGGAGACAACAAACGGGAGAGAATTTAGCTGTAAGATGAGTGGAAAGACCAAAGAGTCCCATGAGTTCAGCGTTAGGGTAGATGTAAGGTCCAGGCATCCTTAGGTTTCATCAACAAATCAGATGCCAATTTTTAGGGAACTGTGGGGCATAGTGTCAAGGGAAATGAGAAGGTCTGGTTGTCTACATCTTACTGGAAGGTCTGTGGGTGGTGACTCTCAGTTATCATCAGCCATAAATCTTTTGGACTAGGTGGAAGAAACTGGACAAGTCCAGAGCTAATCAACCATAACTGGGAACCAGTAAAAGATCCGAGAGGCCAAGTGCAGCAAAGATTTTGTATTATCTCTCATTGGGGTGGAGATGGAATGGTCAGAGCCTAGACAAGAGGACAAAAACAAGAAGAAGCATTGCCAGGAAGGTTGGAGGTAAAGGGCTATATGTGATAACTATTCCTTTCTGGCATGCCTGATGTGGTATAAGCAGTGCAGGTTAGAGAAAGGAAAGGATATACCTACTGGTATCGCTTTCTGCCCAGTGGCCCCTTATGTGTTCTTTTATGAGGATTGAGTCTTTCCTTCTCACCTGCTCATTTATGCTTGGTATAATTTAAATTCTTTCCTTTAGGGGGAAAATTCTATTTAAATATTGATAATACCTTCTGGAGGCTCATTGGCTATGGATAAACTGTTGAAAACTCAGCAAGTCATGTGTGGAACTGTTATCAAATGATGCTTTTACTGACATTTGCAAAATATTTTGGACCGAAAATAATAAATACAGATTAGGTGCCTGGAGAATTTGGTCTACCTTCATTTTGTATATTTATGTGTATGCATGTGTATTTATTTACTCCAGAGCTGACTGCCTGCTTTCCCACTGCAACTCCCAGACCTCCCAGGTGCTGCCATCTAACTTTCAAAACTACGCTAAAGACCCCTGGACCTTACTATAGAATCTGTCATATCACTGAAATCACAGACACACGGACACAGACACACATTTATGCACGTCCATATGTACCTACACACAAATAGATCTCTATCTAGAGATAGATATCTATATCTTTATACAGAGTTGTAAGACCTCTGTGTGTGTGTGTGTGTGTGTGTGTGTGTGTGTGTGTGTGTGTGTGTGGAGAGAGAGAGAAAGAGAGAGAGAGAGAAGGAGGGAGGGGGGGAGAGAGAGGGAGAGAGAGAAAGGGAGAGAGAGAGACAGAGAGAGACAGAGAGACAGACAGAGAGAGAGAGAGAAACTTCTCCATTAGAATGTGAACTCAAAAAAATTTGTAACATAGCTTAACATGATGTTTGAGGGTGCAGAGGAAGGAAAGCTTTACTTCACTCTAAGTGAGTACATGAAAAGGCCTTAGCCTAAAAGGGCCAGGGCCTCCCATCACATCCTGGGCCATCTCCAGTGGTCCTGACGAGTATCTGGCCATTGGACCTAGATGGCTCTGGAGGTGAAAGTGAGTCTGGGGACCTTGCACTCAAATCAAAATCAAATGCAATTCATGTCATCATTTCCTCGATGTCATGGTCCTCTTCGAAAATGAAGGACAAACACAACTGTTGGGGGTTGAGGAAGTTCAGGAAGCTGAAGGCTGGAGTTCCTGGATAGTGTCATGTGGAATGAATTCACAAACTCAAGCATTCTTTAAGTCCAGGTGGCAAAGATTTATTTTTACACTTTTCAGCAGGCAAGAGTTCTTAGGGAACCTGAAACCTTAAAGGGGTACAGTTAAAGCTTATATAGAATAAGCTATAGTTAAGACATGTGACAAATATGCTAACTAGGTGATTCACAGTGGGATTAGAGAGTGGTTAAGGAGTAGTCAGTTCTTAAAGGAACATGCACTTTTAGTATCTACTGTACAGGTATTTTACCCAGAGTTCACTGGGAAATAGCTCAAAGGGGGACTACAGGGAGGTGTGGTTTTAGGCCTGAAAGGTCACTAGGTCAACTAACTAAGTCAACTAAGGGTCAGGGCTGACCAGAAATACCCATCAATGTCTTGTTAGATAAGATAAATGAAGGGAGTATACATATAGCTAAGTCTAGGATGCACATAATGAGGAGTCCAGGATGCATATAATAATGAGTGGTAAATATCTTTATGAGCCAGTACACAACCAGTTCAGCCGGTACACAGCCAGTTCAAATTAATAAATTCTATAGGTGCAGCTGGCTACTGTATCAGTAAGAGACATAAATGTTTTGCTATGCCATGCTGTCCTTGGGCTGGGGAGAAACTGCCAGGAACAGTGTTTTGAGGGTAGGAAGAAATTTTGGAATTGGAGTCCGAGCACAGGTACCCAAGCATCCCATCACAACAACAAAAACAAGTATAACATTAGTGTCACATAGATTCTGTGGTGATTATATATAATCTTCTTAGGCAAAGTGACACTCATTATCTCTCTAGAGCTGTAACTACTGTGGGGAAAATAGGGCTTTATCTCAATACATCAACATCTAGATGGGGCTTCTTCCTTAGCTAGGGGTACAAGAGCATTCTTGCTTCCTGCAGTAATCTTCTGCCTTTTGGTCTTCTGCTGGCCTGGGCCTTTACTGTTGAATGTACCAATCACTCCTGGGTGACCACCATCAGGGTACGCTTGCTGTTTTACCCAGCACATGACTGCCCCCTACATCTCCATAGAGGTGACAGAGTGTTCTTTCCACCACTGCTTCACAACATGGTCCTTCATTTTTTTTTTTGAGGTCACTGATAGTTTTTATTTTAATTTTTTTATTATTTAATATATTTAGTTTTTGGCATTGATTTTCACAGAAGTTTGAATTACAAATTTTTTCCCCATTCCTACCCTCCCCCCCACTCCAAGATGGCATGTATTCTAGCTGTCCTGCTCCCCAGTCAGCCCTCCCTTCTGTCATCCCACTCCTCTCTCTTCCCCTTTTTCCTTTCTTTCTTGTAGGCAAGATAAATTTCTATGCTTCATTGCCTGTGTATCTTATTTTCGAGTTGCATGCAAAAACTTTTTTGTTTTTGTTTTTGAACATCTATTTTTTAAAACTTTGAGTTCCAAATTCTCTCCCCTCTTCCCTTCCC
>CM053625.1:44587374-44599538 GCA_028646595.1 Phalanger gymnotis | reverse complement strand
CCACAACATACCACTACAGGCTACGCAAATTTAGCATCTACACAATACCTAGCGAGAAATGACTAGGTGGCAAGATATATCATCAGGACTTCTATATCCTTCATAAATTAGCAGATTACAAATGTACATGCTATAAATGCAAACCTCAAGATCCAATGAGATAATGTATATATATAACATACTTTGCAAACCCTAAATGCAGAGCAGGAGTTGATATGCACTAATGCAGGGAGTTTCCTCAATGGAAGTTCCCTATAGAAATGAAATCACAGGTCCATTACCAACAAAACTGCAAATGTCAGAGAACTGGGAAATGCAGGGATACCCATCAATTGGGGAATGACTGAACCAGTTGTGGTATGTGATTGTGGTGGAATACTCCTCTGCTAGGAGAAATGGTGAGTTCAATGATTTTAAAAACAACATTGAAAGACTTGCACAAAATAATGGAGAGCGAAATGAGCAAAACGAAGAGAACACTGTATACAGTAGCAGCAATACTGTCTTTGAACAACTTTGAGAGAATAAGTTATTATTTTATGACTATTATAAATACTCAAATTAACTATAAAGGACATAGGAAGAAAGACAGTATCTATATTCATAGAACAAACTAAAAATAGAAGTATGTATAGAATATTTTTTCATATGTATGTGTGTATTCCTATTTGTGTCTAATGGTAGCAATCTCTAGGGTGGAGGGGGAAGAAAAAAAGAAATTTACCTGTGCAATCATCTTTTTTATTGTATTGTGTATGGAATTGCTTGTTTTATTCCATGAATTTAAAATAAAATAAAATAAAAACTAACCAAGTAAGGTGTTAAATGGTGTGATGCTGGCAATAGGCAAGTATTTGGAGGAAGATGATCACAAAGAGATGAAATCAATTGTAAATGGAGCCATCACAGAAAACTTATCATGGAGGAGGAAAGCCTTGAGATGGGCCTTTAAAGGATTTTGGTATGTGGGTGTTGATAGAATTTTGACTTTGTAGTCAGAATAGCTATGTTCCAATTTTCACTCTGTTATTTACTATCTGTATAAGTGTGGGTAATTAACTTGGCCTCTCAGTTTCCTTTTCTTTAAAATAAAAGAGTGGAAATAATAGATGATTTCTACAGTCACTTACTAGTCTGGGAGTTCAATTTTTTTGAACGCCTCTAAATCTATTTAAATGAATGAATGGATTTTTTTTAAAAGCACCTTTTAAGCACTTACAATGTGCCAAGTATTGTGCTAATTGCTGGCAATAGAAATAGAAAAGCAAAGAGTGTCATTGCTCTCAAAGAGCTCACACTCTAATCCTGAGAGGCAGTGTGTAGTTGGTAAGATATGGATCAGAAATGAAGGAAGGAGAAAAGCATCAACCTTAGCAAGTTGTAGGGGAATTTTACTAACCAGAAGCCTCTGGAGAGGAGAGGGGAAAATAGAATATGTTAATGATAACATTATTATGATTAGAGTACTGCTGCTGATGTTTCTAGTACTGCTGCTGCTGCTGCTGCTGCTGCTACCACTACCACTATGAAACAGCTAGCATTTATATAGCATTTAAATGTTTGTAAAGTACTTTACATAGATTATCTCATTGGATCCTTAAAACAACTCTGTGAGGTAAGTACTAATATTATCTACATTATTATGAGGAAACACAGAGAGATTAAATGACTTGGCCAGGGACACATAGCTAGTAAATATCTGCAGCAACCACTGCTTCCCTTTGGCACTGTTTGATAAAGGAATTTCTCTTTAATTCCATTTGGATTGATCCCAATGTGCTATTTACTCTGAGAGGAAGAGTGACGCTTGAAAAGCAGTTCTTATCTTGCTCAGCAGTTTCTAAAAGTTGTTCCCAAAACAGGGGACATTTTACAAAGGAGCATCAAAGAGATGAGCATTCAAGAAACCTCTTACCCCACTGGCTATGGAAATTTGCCTTCTGTGAGTTTTTTTTTTACCTCTTTTTTGACAATCTTCTGCAAACTCACTCTCTGTATTAAAAAAGAACTCTCGAGCTTGTATGGAGCATCCCCCTGGGTACAACATGTCATCCTTTTTAAAACACAATGGGTCCAAGAGCTCTTGAGTCATATTAACTGTGAAATTTCATTTCTCTGGCTTCTGGTTTGGAAATCCAAAGGAGGTCTCAGTGAAGAGTACCTGTTGGGGAATAATTTTAGAGTGCTCATATACATGGGGAAAAATGTTTAAATGTGCTTTCACAGGATAATGTAAAAGTTGGGGTGAGAGGGAATATAACTATTGAAAAGCTTCTGGAAATTCACATATGATGAACAAAACAGAATCACAAAATATGAGTACTAGAAGGGAACTATGACAATGCACCTACAAACAAGATCTCTGTCCTCCAGAAGGGTACATTCTACTGAGGGATTCAATAGGTACACTGATAAGTGAGTTCAAAATTGGGCCAGGTAGCCTTCAGTAGTGGATAGAGAGCCAAACTTGGAGACAGAAAGACTTGGGGTTTAAGTCCTACCTCTGACACACATTGGCTCACTGGGCAAGCCATATAACCTTTCAGAGTCTTAGCAAATTCTCTACTGCTAACTACAGAATATTCACTGTATCTCAGCATGAGTAAAAGGAGTTGCCTCACTGAGAAGTACCCTACAACAATGGAAAAAGCACTCTACTTGCATCAAGTCTTGGTGTCACAGGACTTGAGTTCGAAGGCTATTTACTATGTGTGTAAGAACTTAACCAAGTCATTTAACCTCTGTGGGCCTCTGCTCACTTTTTAAAAAAAAATGACAAAGGTTAGACTGGAAGGTACCTTCTAGCTCCAGACTCATGATGCCATGTTCTTTGGATTAAAAAAAAAAGTATAAGAAAAATTGAGGAGAAAGAGAGCATTAACAACTAAGGGGATCAATCCAGAAAGTCTTCCCATAGAAGGAAGAATCTGAGTTTATCCTTGAATGAAGCTAAGATTAGAGTAAAGAATGTAGATCTGTAGAGCACTGGGCCTGGATTCAGGAAGACATGAGTTCAAATCCAGTTTCAGACATATACTAGTTCTATGATCTTGGGCAAATTACTTAACAGCTTCCTCACTTTCATTGTCCATAAAATGGGGATAATAATAACACCTAACTCCCCTGATTTTGTGAGGATAAGATAAGATAATAATTACAAAGCATTTAGTATAGTGCCTGGCACATATTAAGTGCTAGATAAACAGAGTTATTATTGTAGCTATTGTTATTGTTATTATGGACAGCCTTTTGAAAGGGATGGAAGGAATTTAGGAAATAATTAATTTAAATGTATTGATTATGCTGATAAAGAAACCGAGGCCCAGGAAAGTAAAGTGATTTTCCCAAGGCTACATAGTTTGTAAAGAGAAAAACAGATTTCAGTCCAGTTCTTCAGATTCCAAACCCAATGTTCTTTCCACTACACTCCTACCTAAGTCTACTTGGCTAAAGAATGTGGTATAAATCCCAGAACAGTCAGAAGATCCTGTAAGTCCTGGGTCATATGTGGGCTGTAACCCTTTTAAAATGGCAGCATTATGCTCTTGAGCATACAGATAATTATACATAATACATTGCTATTCAGCTGACATTATCCTACTTTTCTATGGAATGAGAACCACTCAAAGCAGTTCAAGCAACTAAAAATCAAAATCAGCCTCTCATCATTTTCATGCAGGACATGTGCGTCTCCCTCAGCTCCTCCCTGAATCACAAATCTAGAGTGTGCAGCAGGTTGGAAAGCAGGTGAAGACACAGAATGCAAATAAGTCAAAGGGTGGGGGTGGGGGGAAGCAAAACCTTCCATTTGAAAAAAAATATTTCCTAAGAAATGGGACTTCTTTGTGTGTATGATTCATTTTTCCATCCCTTCCTCCTGTCGCTGAGGTACAGATTGGTTACATTTACTCTATTTTCCCCCTTCTAGGAGAACAAAGCAGTCATTGGCACATAAGAATATTGGCCTTCTTTGAGCTATTTTTTGGGGGATGACTCACAATTGTCATGTCTGTGTTATGTCTTCATCATTCTATACAAGGTATTTCTTTACTCTATTACGACATAAATGTCATATCATCCATACTGGCATAGGATTGTAGAATTTAGAGTAGAAAGGAACTTTGAAGGTCATCTAATCCAAACCCATCATTTTAGTAAGAAGGACCTAAGGTGACTTATCCAAGGTCAATAGACAGCAAATGGCAGAGCTGGGATATCTCTTTCAATGACACAGTTTTGTATTTAATAAGTACAAAATGTGTTTACTTTTATTCATTCATCATTTCAGAAATAGTGTGAAGTAAATAGTGTGGGTATGATCTTTCCATTTTACAAGTGAGGATGCTGAGGCTCAAAAGACTCTAATGAGTTGCCCAATACCACACAGTCAATAGGTACCACATCCCTGATTTGAACTCAGGTAGGCTGACTCCAAGTTCAGGGTTTATCAAGCCTAGCCTACATGGAGAGAGGTCAACTACCACCACTATTTGATCACATTAAGGGCCATAACAACTTATGAATCAGCCTGTATAGGCACAAAAGGGTTTATCCATTTCAAAAGAGGAAATCCACAAATCAATGCAATCATAGATCTTTGGAACTCTCCAAGGTTCAGGGAATTAGAGATTTAGAGAGCTTCAAGGGACCCAGGATTTGTCTTTTTCCGGAAAACTCATTTTGCAGTTGAGGAAACTGAGACCCATAGAAATTAAATAACTCTCACAAAGTGACACATAGAGTAAATGTTGGAGGCCAAACTTGAATTCAGGCTGCTCTCTGACTCTATAGGCATCACTCTGTCCTCATTTCATCATCTGAGTATTGCTGACTCAAGGCTAATTGTGTGCTGGGTGTTCTAAAAGATAAAGATGACACGGTCTCTGTTGTATGTTCTTATACTCTCATTTTTAAATGCCCATCATCCCTAGAATAAACAGTCTAATATTCTGTAACCACCTACTTAACCAGCAGTTAGAGCTGAATCCCAGTAAAATGAAATGTTTCCTCTATCATATCCATAGTAAACAATAAATGAGAAAAGAGGAGATGATAGTTATTTATATGGCTCCTTATACCACTATTCCATCAGCCCCTTTCTTAGTACAAAGTATTAAGGAAGATCTCCTTGTAAAACCTATGATTTCTCTCCTTTATTTATATGCTAAGTTCTCTGTTCAATTTGCCAAAAGTTCATGACATTCATTTCTAATGAAATAGCTATGAATATCACAGATACTTAGTGTTTCAGTCTGCTCTTCCCCTTTCTCTTCCATACCAGGAAAAGAAAGCACACTTTGCTTCCTACGCCAACTGGGAAGGTACTTGGTTAAGGGCATGTAAAAAAAAAAAAGAATTTCTTAAGACTAGGTTGAGCAAGTTATCCCAAGTGAGTTCTCTGAAATTTTGCACATCAGTCAGTCAATGAGCATTTATTAAGTACTTACTACGTGTTAGGCACTTCACTAAGTGCTAGGGATACATAGAAAGGCAAGGAGCTCACAATCTAATAAAGCCAAAAAGCAAACAAATATGTGCAAAAAAGCTATACACAGAAAAAATTATAAATGATTAACAGCAAAGACATTAGAATTAAAAAAGTAATTAGAAAGATTTCCTGTAGAAAATGAGATTTTAAGGAAATCAGGGAAGCTAAGAGATGAAGAAGATGAAGGAAAGCATTCCAGACAGGGGGGATAGAAAGAGAAAACGCCTGGAGTCAAGAGATTAACTATTTTTTCACAGAACAGTGAAGGCTAGTGTCACTGGATCAAAGAGTACATGAAGGAGAGTGTAAGGTATAAGTCTCTGGAGTTTATTAAGTAGGAAGGTGATATGGTCAGACCTGCACATTAGGAAGGTCATTTTGACAGAAGAATGGAGGATGAACTGGAGTGGGGAAAGATATGTCAGGCAGACCAACCAATAGGCTATTGCAGTAGTCCAGCTCTGAGGTGGCAATGCGGTAGCAGCATCAGAGTAAAGGATAGAACATATTC
The DNA here is from genome assembly GCA_028646595.1 of Phalanger gymnotis. NCBI lineage: Eukaryota > Metazoa > Chordata > Mammalia > Diprotodontia > Phalangeridae > Phalanger > Phalanger gymnotis. The sequence continues at coordinate 44,593,539 of CM053625.1, read as the reverse complement.
AAGAGATGTTGCAAAGGTAAAATCAACTGGCCTTGGAAACAGATTGGATATGGGGTAAGAAGGGGGAGGGAGCAAGGAATCAAGTATGACATCTAGGTTGTATGCCTGGGGTTGTGGGAGGACAGTGATGCCCTTGATAAGAACTGAGAAGTTTAGAATGTGGGAGGGTTTAGCGAGAAAGATAATGAGTTCACTTTGAAAGATATGTGAATTATAAATCAGTATACAAATTTCAACTATTAGTGTTATTATAGAATATTACAATTCCTTTGTCCTGTAGTTTAGACATTGGTAGTTTTCTTTGTGCAGTGTGTGTATACATATGTACATACACACACATCCTTCAATCATATGTATGTATGTATGTACACATACACATACATGCATATATGTTTACATAAACTCGCATGTGTACACATATATATCATATATTTGGGTATGTATGATGTAAGGATATACATGTATATATAGCTATATGTGTGTTTGTGTATGTGTATATACATATATATATATTTATGCCCACATATATGAAGGAAGTATATATCTCTATCTCTATCTATCTATCTATCTATCTATCTATCTATCTATCTATCTATCTATCTATCTATCTACCTATCTAATGATAGTAGTGACAGAAGGCTCAAATAAGGGCTTTTTTGAGTGGGGGAGACATAGGAATGTTTATAGTAAGTAGGGGAAAAAACAAGGAGAAAGGGAGAAATTAAAGACTAGTGATAATGTGGGGATGACAGAGAGGCAATCTGTCATTTGTCTAGGTAGAGAGTTTTACCTTGGGAATGAGTAGGGCTACCTCTATGTGTGGGATGCAGGTGAAGGAGGAAATAGCGGTGGAAGGTATTTGTGACATGAGACTAAGTGGAAGAGAGAAAAGGGAGCTCTAGGTGAATGAAAGGCCTCTTTTTTTCAGTAAAATATGGGGCAGTGCTCTCAGCTAAGAAGGTGGGGGAAGGGGAGACAGTGGGAGGTTTGAGGATGGATGACGAATTTTGGAAGAACTGCTGTTGAGAGTGGGAAAATGAGATATAAAAGGATTGTCTAGCAACAATGAAAGCCAAGTTATGGTTTTATAACATAAACTTGTAATGGGCCCACTCAGAATACTTGTGTGATTTTCGGTAGTACATCTGTAGGCAGGAAGGTGACAAATGGCAGGAGTGATCCAAGGCTTAGGCTTGGCAGGGCACAATAAGCAATATGATAAGAGGGCCAGAAACCCAAGAGAAGAAGACAATGTATGGCTGACGTGGATCACCAAGGAGTTAATATAAGGAAAGTAGGTGAGAGTGGGTAGTGCAGGGGCAATAGCCTGGGAAAAACTGAGGAGTAGAGGGATTGGAGGTCATAGCATAGATGAAGAGCAGGGTTTGGCATGGAATGGGAGAGAAAGAGATATAAAGCCAACAGATTTTGATCAGATAAGGGAATTTCAGAATTCTTGAACTTGGAAGTAGTGTTTTGGTGGGTGATAGCAAGATCATGAATATGATTATCTTTGTGTGTGATTGAAGTGAGGTTGAGAAATAGGTCATGGGGGAGGCAAGATGGTAGAGTAAAAGCAGGGAATTGCCTGAGCTCTCCTCTAAACCCTTCCAAATACCTGTAAAAATGACTCTAAACAAGTCCTAGAGTAGCAGAACCCACAAAATGGCAGAGTGGAAGAAATTTTCAGCCCAAGACAACCTGGAGGGTGGACAGGAAGGGTCTGTTGCACCAGTCTGAGGGAGGAGCACAGTCCCACACAAATATGCCACCACAGACCGGTTCCCACCAGCAATCCTGGAGTAGGCCTCAGGGGACTGAATCTACTGGCAACTGTGGCATTTTCTAGACTTCTCAACCCACAAATACCAAAGACAACTTAGAAGGTCAGTAGGAAAGTCATTAGTTTCCATTTGTTCCATTCTAATTTTTAAGGAATCATTTTCTTTAGCGACCTTTTGGACCTCCTTTTCCATTTGGCCAATTCTGCTTTTTAAGGCATTCTTTTATTCACTGGCTTTTTGGACCTCTTTTGTCATTTGAGTTAGTCTATTTTTTTAAAGTGCTATTTTCTTCGGCATTCTTTTGGGTCTCCTTTAGCAAGCTGTTGATTCGTTTTTCATGATTTTCTTTATCATTCTCATTTTTCTTCCCAATTTTTCCTCTACTTATATTATTTGATTTTCAAAATCCTTTTTGAGTTCTTCCATGGCCTGAGACCAATTCATATTTTTCTTGGAGGCTTTGAATGTAGGAGCTTTGACTTTGTTGTCTTCTGGTTGTATGTCTTGATTTTCCTTGTCACCAAAGTAAGATTCTATAGTCTGATTTTTTTTCCTGCTGTTTGTTCATTTTCCCAGCCAATTGCTTGACTTTTTAGCTCTTTGTTAAGGTAGGACTCTTTCTAGTGTAGAAGGTGTACTGTCCCAGGCTTCAGAGGTTTTGTCCATCTGTGTTCAGAAATATTTCTAGGGACTTATACATTTTCAGTTTTTCCCAGGTTGTATGATAAAAGGAGAGGTATTTGCTCCTCTTCTGGTCTGCACTCTGGTCTGTGAGTGACCTTTTTCTGCCTTGGAACTGTGAAGAGGATTCTCTTTCCACTGCCACGATAAGCTCTGCCACACCAGCGCCCCTCCTTGACCTCCACCCAGGACTGCCACCCAGACTGAAGAACAGCCAAAGTAAGAGAATCCTGCCTCATCACCGGCAAAGATATCCCTGCAATCCCCATCTAATCAGTCACTTGATGCTCCCACTGTCTTTAGGCCAAGAGATCTGGAAGCAGCCATTGCCACTGCTACTGCTGCCATTGCCCTGGCCCTGGGGCCTGAATGCACTGCTCTCTCACCCAGATCTGACAGACCTTCCTTGCTGACCTTCTAAGTTGTCTTTGGCATTTGTGGGTGAAGAAGTCTGGAAACTGCCACAACTGCCATTGATTTAGTTCCCTGAGGCCTGCCCTGGGTTTGCTGGGGTGCCATCTGTCCCCACTCCTCTTTCAGACTGGTGCAACAGACCTTTCCTGTTGACCTTCCAGGTTCTCTTGGACTGTAAATTTGTTTTACTCTGTCATGTTGTCAGTTCTGATGCTCTAGAATATGTTTAGAGTTATTTTAGGTATCTGGAAGAGTTTGGGGGAGAGCTCAAACAAGTCCCTACTTTTTTTCTACCACCTTGACTCTGCCCTCCAGCATTTTTTGTCAGACATTGAATTCTTACCCCTCAAAGACTGGATCTTTGGGTTTAACAAGCACTAGATTACTTCAGTCATTTCCTACTATATATTGGTAACTAATTTATTCTATTGATTTACCATTCTATTTCTTAACCAGTACCCAATTATCTTGATGATTACTACTTTGTAATATAGTTTGAAATCTAGAACTGCTAGGCTGACTTCTGTCACTTTTCTTCATTGATTCCCTTAATATTCTTCACTTTTTGTTCTTCTACATGAATTTTGTTATTATTTTTTCTGGCTCTGTAAAATACTTCTTGGTAGTTTGATTGGAATAACACTGAATAAGTAAATTAACTTTGGTAGAATTGTCATTTTTTATTATATTGGCTCAGCCAACCCACAAGCAATGGATATTTCTCTGTGCAGATTTGTCTTTATTTCTGTGAAAAGTGTTTTGTAATTGTGTTTATATAATTCCTGGGTTTGTCTCGTTGGGCAGGCTTCCAATTATTTTATCTTATCTGCAATTATTTTTAATGGAATTTCTCTATCTTTTCCCACTGTTTTGTTTTGTTTTGGGTTTTTAATTTGTTTCTTTGTTTTGGTAGTATATAAAAATGGTAACTTATGTGGATTCATTTTATATCCTGCAATTTTGATAAACTTGTTAGTTATTTCAACTTGTTTTTTACTTAATTCTCTAGGATTCTCTAATTATATTATGATACCATCAGCAAAGAGTGATTGTTTTGTTTCCTCATTGCCTGTTTCAATTTTTGTTTTATTTTATTGCTATAGATAGTACAGCATTGGATAAGAGTTGTGATACTGGACATCTTTGTTTCGCTCTGGATCTTCTTGGGAAGGCTTCAAGTTTATCCCTGTTACAGATGATAATGTTTGCTGATGGTTTGAGATAGATACCACTTTTCACCTTAAGGAAATCTCAATTGAATCCTGTGCTTTCTAGGATTTTTTTTCATTATTTAATTATTTAATATCTTTAGTTTTCAGCATTAATTTTCACAAGAGTTTGAATTGCATATTTTCTCCCCATTTCTACCCCCCCACTCCAAGATGGCATATATTCTGATTGCCCCATTCCCCAGTCAGCCTTCCCATCTGTCACCCCACTCACCCCTATCCCCTTTTCTCTTACTTTCTTGTAGGGCAAAATAGATATTTATGCCCCATTGCCTGTAAATCTTGTTTCCTAGATGCATGCAAAAACTTTTCTTTGAATATCTGCTTTTAAAACTTTAGTTCCAAATTCTCTCCCCTCTTCCCTCCCTACCCACCCTCCCTAATAAGGCAAGCAATTCAACATAGGCCACATATGTATCATTATGCAAAACATTATTCATGTCATGAACTAACTATATTTTGCTCCTTACTATTCTATCCCACTTTATCCAGTTTTCTCCCTTGACCTTGTTCCTTTTCAAAAGTGTTTCCTTTTGATTACCTCCTCCCCTTATCTGCCCTCCCTTCTATCATTCCCCCTTTTTTATCTCTTTCTTCCTTCTTTCCTGTGGGGTAAGATATCCAATTGAGTGTGTATGTTATTCCCTCCTCAGGTCAAATCTGATGAGAGCAAATTCACTCATTTCCCCACACCTGCCCCCTCTTCCCTCCTAACAGAACTGCTTTTTCTTGCTACTTTTAGGTGAAATAATTTACCCCATTCTATCTCTCCCTTTCTACCTCTCTCAATATATTCCTTTCTCATCTCTTAATTTGATTATTTTTAAGATACCATCCCTTCATATTCAACTCACCCTGTGCCCTCTGTCTATATATATACATATATACGTGTGTGTGTATATCTATATCTATATATGTATGTATGTATGTACGTATGTGTGTACATTTCCTTCAGCTACCTTAATACCGAGGTCTCATGAATTATACACATCATCTTTCATGTAGGAATATAAACAAAAGAATTGAACTTTAGTAAGTCCCTTATGATTTCTCTTTCTTGATTACCTTTTCATTCTTCTCTTGATTCTTGTGTTTGAAAGTCAAATTTTCTATTCAGCTCTGATCTTTTCACTGAGAAACTTGAAAGTTCTCTATTTTATTGAAAATCCATATTTTGCCTTGGAGCATGATACTCAGTTTTGCTGCGTAGGTGATTCTTGGTTTTAATCCTAGCTCCATTGACCTCCGGAATATCATATTGCAAGTCCTTTGATCCCTTAATGTAGAAGCTGCTACATCTTGTGTTATTCTGATTGTGTTCCCACAACACTCAAATTGTTTCTTGCTGGCTGCTTGCAGTGCTTTCTCCTTGATCTGGGAGCTCTGGAATTTGGCAACTATATTCCTAGGAGTTTTCTTTTTGGAATCTTTTTGAGGAGGTGATTGGTGGATTCTTTCAATTTCTATTTACCCTCTGGCTCTAGAATATCAGGGCAGTTCTCCTTGATAATTTCTTGAAAGATGATATCTAGGCTCTTTTTTTGATCATGGCTTTCAGGTAGTCCAATAATTTTTAAATTATGTCTCCTTGAACTATTTTCCAGGTCAGTGGTTTTTCCAGTGAGATATTTCACATTGTCTTCCATTTTTTTCATTCCTTTGGTTCTGTTTTGCTTCCACTTGATCCAGTCTAATTTTTAAGGTAGTATTTTCTTCACTGGTCTTTTGGACCTCCTTTTCCATTTGGCTAATTCTGCTTTTCAAGGCATTCTTTTCCTCATTGGCTTTTTGAAGCTCTTTTGCCATTTGAGTTAGTCTATTTTTTAAGGTGTTGTTTTCTTCAGTATTTTTTTGGGTCTCCTTTAGCAACTCATTGACTTGTTTTTCATGGTTTTCTCACATCATTCTCATTTCTCATCCCAATTTTTCCTCTACTTCTCTAACTTGCTTTTCCAACTCCTTTTTGAGCTCTTCCATGGCCTGAGACCAGTTCATGTTTTTCTTGGAGGCTTTTGATGTAGGCTCTTTGACTTTGTTGCCATCTTTTGGCTGTATGT
>CM053625.1:44535634-44579856 GCA_028646595.1 Phalanger gymnotis | reverse complement strand
ACATATAATAGTGGCAAGAAAAAGCGGTTCTGTAGGATGGGAAGAGGGGGCAAATGAAGAGGAATGAGTAAGTCTTGCTTTCATCGGATTTGACCTGAGGAGGCAATACCATACACACTCAATTGGGTATCTTACCCCACAGGAAAGAAGGAGGAAGAAGATAAAAAATGGTGGATGATAGAAGGGAGGGCAGACAGGGGGAGGAGGTAATCAAAAGCAAACACTTTTGAAAAGGGACAGGGTCAAGGGAGCAAATTCAATAAAAGTGGATAGGTTAGGAAGGAGCAAAACATAGTCTTTCACAACATGAGTATTGTGGAAGGGTTTTACATAATGATACGCATGTGCCCTATGTTGAATTGCTTGCCTTCTTAGGGAGGGTGGGTGGGGAAGGAAGAGGGGAGAGAATTTGGAACTCACAGTTTTAAAAACAGATGTTCAAATAACAAAAAAATGTCCCATAATGGAACTCACAGTTTTAAAAACAGATGTTCAAATAACAAAAAAAATAGTTTTTAAATTCAACTAGGAAATAAGATACACAGGCAATGGGGTATAGAAATTTATCTGGCCCTACAAGAGAAGAAAGGAAAGGGGGATGGGAGGGGAGTGGGATGGCAGAAGGGAGAGCTGACTGGGGAATGGGTCAACCAGAATATATGCCATCTGGGAGTGGATGGAAGGGTAGAAATGGGGAGAAAATTCGTAATTCAAACTCTTGTGAAAATCAATGCAGAAAATTAAATACATTAAATAAATTAAATAAAAAAATGACTCCAAACAAATTCTAGAGCTATAGAACCCACAAAATGATAGAGGGAAACATGTCTCCAGCCCTAAACTGCCTGGGTGGTTGCTGGCAAGGGTCTATTGCATAATGCTGAGAGTGCCAGCACAGACCAGGCCTGAGCAGACCACCAGGTGAAGCAGGCCTCAGGACACTGAATCACTGACCTGTGGCAGTTTCCAGACTTAACCCACAAACATCAAAGATGACTTAGCAGGTCAGTGGGAAATCTCTGCTGAGCTGAATTTGGGTGAGAGAAAGGCCCAGTCCAGCCCCAGCCTTAGGGTGTGGAGGTGGCTGCTTCTAGAGCTCCAGGCCCACAGACAGTGCAGGGATCAAATCTGATCAGAGTGAAAGTTCAGGGATCACTGTACTGGCATTGAGGTGGGAGTCTCTTGCTTTGCCCTGCTTGGATCTGGGTTGTAGTCCTGGATGGCAGTCTTGGAGTGAGGAGGAGGGGTGGTGTGGCAGAGCTTGTGGTAGTTGTGGAGAGAGAGTCCTCCTAGTAGTATCAAGGTGGAAAGGAGTACTTGAGTTCACTCACAGACAAGAGCACAGGCTAATAGAGGAATAAGCAAACTTCCTTGGATCATAACACCTCAGAAGAACTGAAAATTTACATGAGTGCAAAACCCATGAAGCTTAGGACAGAGCACTCTCCACTCTGGAAGTACAGTCATATCTTGACAAAGAGCTCAAAAGTCAAGTAAATGGCTGGGAAAATGAGCAGACAGGATAAAAAAATTCAGACTATAAACTCAGACTATAGAATCTCACTTTGGTGACAAAGAAGATCAAAATACGCAGCCAGAAGAAGACAATAAAGTAAAAAATCCTTCATTAAAAGCCTCCAAGAAAAATATGAATTGGTTGCAGGCTATAGAAGAGCTCAATGAGGATTTGGAAAAGCAAGTTAGAGAAGTAGAGGAAAAACTGGGAAAAGAAATGAGAGGGATGCAAGAAAATAATGAAAAACAAGTCAACAGCTTGCTAAAGGAGACCCAAAAAATACAGAAGAAAATAACACCTTAAAAATAGACTAACTCAAATGGCAAAAGATGTCCAAAAGGCCAATGAGGAGAAGAGTGCTTTAAAAAATAGAATTGGCCAAATGGAAAAGGCAGTACAAAAGCTACCTGAAGAAAATAATTCCTTAAAAATTAGAGTGGAGAAAATGGAAGCCAATAACTTTGTGAGAAATCAAGAAATTACAAAACAGAACAAAAAGAATGAAAAAAATAGAAGACAATATGAAATATCTCATTGGAAAAACCACTGACCTGGAAAATAGATCCAGCAGAGAAAATGTAAAAATTACGGGACTACATGAAAGCCATGATCAACAAAAAAGCCTAGACACCATCTTTCAAGAAATTATTAAAGAAAACTGCTCTGATACTCTAGAACCAGAGGGTAAAATAGAAATTGAAAGAATCCACTGATCATCTCTTGAAAAAGACCCCAAAAGGAAAACTCCTAGGAATATTGCCACCAAATTCCAGAGTTCCCAGGTCAAGGAGAAAATATTGCAAGCAGCTACAAAGAAACAGTTTGAGTATTGTGGAAACATAATCAGTATAACACAAGATCTAACAGTTTCTACATTAAGGGATTGAAGGGTTTGGAATATGATATTCTGGAGGTCAAAGGAGCTAGGATTAAAACCAAAAATCATCTACCCAGCAAAACTGAGTACAATACTTCAGGGGAAAAATGGATTTTCAATGAGATAGAGGACTTTCAAGCATTCTGGATGAAAAGACCAGAGTTGAACAGAAATTTTGACTTTCAAATACAAGAATCAAGAGAATCATGAAAAGGTAAACAGGAAAGAGAAACCATAAGGGTCTTATTAAAGTTGAATGGTTTACACTCCTACAAGGAAAGATGATATTTGTAACTCATGGAGTTCTTTCTTAGCATTAGGGTAGTTGAAGCGAATATACATATACATACACATACATACATACATACATATGTATGACATATACATATATATGTATGTATATGCGTATATATACATATATATGTAGACAGAGGGCACAAGGTGAGTTGAATATGAAAAGATGATATCTAAAAAATAAAAATAAGGGATGAGAGAGTAATATATTGGGAGGAGGAGAAAGAGAGGGGTAAATTATCTCACATATAAGAGGGAAGAAAATGCTGTTATAGTAGAAGGGAAGAGGGGAGAGGTGAAAGGGAATGAGTTAACCTTACTCTCATAGGATTTGGCTTAAGGAGGGTGAGTGGGGAGGGAAAAGGGAGAGAATTTAGAACTCAAAATTCTAAAAACAAATATTAAAATTGTTTTTTCTTGTAACTGGGAATTAGATATACAGGCAATGGGGTATAGAAATCTCTCTTGCCCTACAAGAAAGTAAGAGGGAAAGGGACAAGAAGTGCAAGGTGGGGTGATAGAAGGGCAGGAAGACTGGGGGAAGGGGCAATCAGAATACATGCTGCCTTGGAATGGGGGAAGGGGAGAGATGGGGAGAAAATTTGAAACTCAAAATCTTGTGGAAATGAATGTTGAAAACTAAAAATAAATAAATTAATCATTAAAAAAAAAGTACATGGAAAAAATAGGGTAAATGTCATATGAGATGGTTACCAGGGAAACCTTTTCCCGACTGGAAGAAGACAGCAATACGCTGTAAGCACACACCATACATAATTCTGCACTGTTTCTTTGCTTGTCTTAAGTCAAACTGTATGGAATCAAGCTGAGTTGTAGTGGTAAGAAAATGATGGTGAAATCAACTTGGTATAATGGAAAGAGAGGAATTGAGTTGTTAATGAACTAAATCTTTAATTTAAACCTGAGTGAGTTTGAACTCATATTACTGAGTACATACCCAGCCTCTAATGTTTCATCCTTTTGCAATTTTGGATAAGTCACTTATTCTTTAGGGGCCTCATTTTTCACATCTGTAAATTAAGGAAGTTGTTCTAGAAAGCCTCTAATGTCCATTCCAGATTTCTATTTAATGACCTATGAATAATGACCTGAATTTAAATCTCAGTTATATTGAGTAGTATATGTACAACCTTTAGTAAAACAATTTTTTTTCAATTTTAAGTTTCTACATCTATAAAATGAATTCTAAGACCCTATTTTTCTCTAAATTTTATGATGTCAAGGAGATGTGTATATGTGTGTGTGTGTAAAAGAGAGACAAAGAGACACAGAGAGAGAGAGACAGACAGATGGACATAGAGAGACAGAGATAGAGACAGAGATGGAGAGAGACAGAGAGGCATGCAGAGACAGATATACAAAAAAGAAAAGATGTGGGGAGTACAGAGTTATTGGGAGTGCTCTTACAGGGGCACTTAATGTCTTTTTATGTGAAGCACACTGGGAAAAAAAAAACCATGGCAAATTTCTAAAGACATGGAAATTGCCTAAAGCCTTTTGAATTTAAGATGCAATTGTAGATGAATTAAGAGCTCTTTTTTAATCTGTTGGATACAGATACAAGGTAAGATAAAGCAGTAATTTATGAGAATTGAAGTTAGGATTAAGAATAGTATTATATTATACGTAGGCAGCTTCACTTCTTCAAATCCTACTCTTAAATTATGTTACCTTAGATGATGATTAGGTAATCATTTATTATGTTATTTTTAAAGAGATATACTATGTGTGCATATATAAGTATATGCACATATATCAACTCATTACCAAAAACTTCCATTACCAAAGAGTAAAGGAAGACATGATTGAGGACATGAATATCTGGAAAAGAATAGAATTATCATGCAGTAAGATCATGCAGTAAAGGCAGCTAAATGGCTAGAGCGCCTAGCCCAGAGTCAAGAAGACTTATTTACTGAGTTCAAATCTAGCCTCAAGCACTTTCTAGCTGTGTGATCCTGGACAAATCAGTTACCTGTTTTTTGCCTCAGTTTCCTCATCTGTAAAATGAGCTGGAAACAGAAATGGCAAACCACTCTGGTTTATTTGCCAAGAAAACACAAATGGGGTCACAAAGATTTGGACCTGGCTGAAAATGACTGAACAACAACAAAAAAGTTCGAGCGATAGAGGACAGACTTCCCCCATGCTGTGCTTATATCAACAAAACATTAAGTTCCAGAAGAAGTTTTCTAATACACGAATAGATCCTTTGTGGGGGATTTATGGAAGGATAGAGACAAGAATCATACTAAATGAGCCATTTAAACTGAGAAAGAGTTCCTCCCTCAATGAGATCATAGTCTACCAAAGTACTGAAGTACTTAAGACAATAATAATCAGTATATATGTTCTATTCTTATATCCTCTTAGCTCTAGGAAATACTAGTCATTTAGAAAAAGTGCTTCTTAAACTGTGGGTTGTGACCCCATATAGGAATAGTAAAAGGTTTCCTAATGAGCAATGGCCAAAAATTAATTGAAAATCAAATGCATAATTAATCCAAGGTGTTTCTGGCAGTGTTTGCCTGTGTCAAATCACACAATTTCACTGGAACCTTGGTTCTGAACACACAGCATGTGCACTTTGCAGAGCACATGTCCTCAAGGCCATGAAACGCTGATGAACCTGCAAAAAACCTGAAAAGGGTCCTGAGTGGAAAAAGTTTAAGAAGCCCTGATTTAGACCAAGCTTCTGTAACCTAAGGTCTTTTCTGATGAATTTTCATCTGGGTCTTTGTAGCTAAAATCCTGTCTACTCCAGCATAAACTTATCACCTGAAATCTTATCACCATGCTGATTGACTCAGTTTTTGATACTCAAAACCTCCTTAACTCCCTCAGTTGTCCCTCCCTTCTTATTGGAAAAAGCAGAGGAATAAACTCTTCCTTAAGTCTTCCTTTATAGAAGACTCAGAACTTTCAGAACTTTGCAGGCAACTCTCCAGTTTCCCATCAACATCTCTGCTTAGTTCTGACTCAATAGAACATTATTCCTTTTTACTGTGCACCTTCTCATGGTTCACTCCCATTCATTGCTTTTCAGTTTTCTTTTGTGTGTTGTCTTTGCCTATTAGATTGTCAGCTCCTTGAGAGCAAAAACTACTTTTCTTTTTCTTATTTGTATTCCCAGAGCTTAGCACATTGTCTGGTACCTAGTAGTCACTTAATGTTTATTTAACTGAATTGGATTGAAAACATGAAGCATGCTTCTCTCCCCTCTGCAGAAGGAAAGTATGCTACAGCTATGCAATGAGGCATAGATAATTAGAAATGGGCTGAAAAAACAAGATGACCAGAAGCTTTCTGCTATATCGCATGTTACCTATTTTAAAAAAGTGAATCAAAATGTACCATTACCAGGAGGAACTTAGGCATGGGTAAAATAACAAAAGAGCATCTGTCCTTTTCTGTGATGGTGGAAAATGTCTATTCTTAGATGTGTTGCCTAGCAAGCAATGTCAATTCACTTAATTCCATTACTCAAGTTGCAAAAACACTGGTCACAGTGAGTGAAAAGGCTGAAACTATTTTTTTTTCAGAAAAGAATTTATATTACTTTTGAATAGATTCTATAACTCAAAGCCAGGTAATAAAGTTTTCCCCAGTGAGGAGGCTTAGTGTGCTCTGCTTTAATGAACTCATGGGATTGATTTATGATTTGCACATGCACTTAAAATGAAAATATACAAAGTATTTTAAACAAAGTTATACTAAATTTAGGCAAATATTCATTCCAACCTAATGGCATCTGCTGGTTCCAAGGCAAAATTAGATAAAGGTGTTATAGGGGTCATCCTTTCATATGGGAATGAAGTTCTAAATTAATAATAGATCAAATTATGTTATATATTGGTTTCACAATATTAAAGTAGGGAAGGGATGGCAAAATATATATTAATGACTTTATTATGAAAATTTTAAAAATTTCATAAGGAACCCTAAAAGTACTACTATATAACCCAAACATGGGATGCCCTCTTTCAGCTGATTAAGGCCTAATATTTACATAGGTTATTATCAAGATCTGCATTGCTAATTCCTTTTTAAAAGAGAAATATTGGTGCAAGAGAAATAACATTGGATTTGGAATCAGAGGTCAGAAGAACTGGATTTCAATTTAGGCTTTGCTACTTAGCAGCTGAGTGACATTGGGAAAATCACCTAACATTTCTGGGCCTCAGTTTCCTTTCTGTAAAATAAGGGAGTATGACAATATGATCCATAAAGTCCTTCCTAGCTCTAAATCTATGATCCTATGGCAAAAGTTGGGGTAATGTTAAGTAGGTTATATATGTATTTTAAATATTCTCTTATACTCTTATTTACACTAATAGACTTTTTAAAAAATCTTTTTTCGAAGAGTACAGAATGGCAAATTTTGACTCATTCCCTCTTGAAATTACATCACCAGTAGACTGAATTGTTTCTGAAGAATACATAAGTAGATTTTTATTCTAATTTTTAAAATCTTTTAAAATAATTTAGATTATTTTCCCTAAGCTTTCTTCTGTGAAACATGTTTCTAAAAATCATTCATAGTGCATGGGAAGAATTTTTGGGTTAGAAGTGTTAATTAATGTGCATGACATAGAGAGAACAGGGAAAAGGTTAGAACTGATGTTTCTGCTAATAGCATTTCTAAAAATAGAACTTTTTGGTAGCAGTTTTCTCTGTCTCTCATGTTAGCTAACCATCATCTCAAGATCCTAGAGTTAGTCCTAAGGTCTATTTACTGAATGGGTGTTACCTCATTTTAAGTAAGTACATGAAAAGGCCTTAGCCTAAAAGGATACCCAGGGTCTCCCAATGGATCTTGGGCCATCTCCAGTCATCCTAGTGAATATCAGGCCACTGGACCCAGATGACTCTGGAGGAGAAAGTGAGTGACCTTTCACAGCCCTCCTTCATGCAAATCGAAGTCAACTACTAGTCATGTCATCATTTCCTTGATGTCATGGTCCTCTTCGAAAACGAAGGACAAACACACAACCTAAGATACAGTAGATAGCAAAAAATACCCTGTTGACTTAGAAGGGACCGATGATACATCCTTTCCTCTTCTCGTTATTACTATTCTCTTTCCTCTCTCAATGACCATTTAGAAAGAGGAAATTTGTCAATGCTCCATTCCCCTTCACCCCCCACAATAGTTTTCTGTGGCTGAGAACAACAGGAAAAGCTTACTCTGGAGGCTTATTCAGAGCAGTTGAATAGGTGTGAACACTGGGCATAAGAGGAAAAAAGCTTGACTTCTACTGTTTACATATTGTTCAACTTCCCTGGCCAACTCACAATTCAGTTTTACTTTACAATATATAGGTAGACTGTCTTTACAGAAACCCTATAAAGTAGGTAACGTAGGTATTAATATGCCCATTTTCAGGATAAGGAAACTGAAGCTGACACACTAAATAACTTGCCCAGAGTCACATATCTAGTAAGCAGCAGAGCTGGACTATCTACTCAGGTTTGCATCCCATGTCCAGGCCTCCTTCCACAATGCCATGACTGGGAACATTAGAGAACATGAGAAATCTTTAAATTTCATCTTCATCAACCCCTTGCTTCCCCAAATGGAGCAAGAGAAGCAAGTTTCCCAAACAATTACCCCCTCAGCTCCACTTTGGTAGTACAATATTTATTCCAAGTACTTTTTTTTTCTTCTTAAAATCAGTTTCACAAAATATACTCATTAAAGGATTTGTCATTTGTTGAATCCAAGACTTCATTACCTTCTTCTATGATGTGCTAGGTGACATAGCATAAATTAGCTAAAAACCAACCCCATAAATCATTCTCATACAACTTGAGGAAAAAAGCATTATTTTGTTCCTCTCCACTGAGCAGAAAAATCAAAATGGTCTGAACTAGGAAGAGCTCCAGAAAAATCCTCTTCAGATACTTCACCATAGTCTAGAGATGACTCTGGTCTTTAAGGTGATGCTAGCAGGGTATTAAATCTGGAAGGATCTATCAAAATGGAAAACCTTCAGGTATAGGCTTGGTAACAGAATATATCCAATGAGTAGTCAAACTAAGGATGGTGGCATTCACAAGGTCATTCTCTGCCCCTTCTGTAGAATTTAATGTACTTTCAAGCACAGATTGTTTTCCCTTCATCTTTTTATCACTAGAGCCTAGCACATAGTAGATGATAAGAAATCTATGCTTACTAAATCCTTGTTCATTTCAATGGAAATTTAGCAGGCTAGTTACCCATAAAATTGCCAAAAACACAAAATGCTCCTCAGTTTTATGTGCTACTTCCTAAATCTTCAGTGACAATTCCATAGGCGAGAAGAGGGCAAAGAGCCACGTAATAATTAGACTACAAATGTTAATTTACCTGTTCGTACTTGTAATAAGCAGTCGTTGTTCCATTGGTCAATAACTTGACACACTACTGGAGGAACTAAATGAATATTAATGCCATTGAAATATACCAAGAACCAGAATATTGAGTGGATGTTCCATGGAGGAGTAGAGAATAAGATAATTACATGGGTTGGGAAAATGGGGATGTGTTGTAATTTGTACCAGTGGAGTGCATACTACAATGACAAAATCAGAGCTTTAGATCTAACCAAGAAGTGAAAGGAGTGTCAATGGCATTGTTCCTATCATTTTAAGGACATTATAGGATGGTCAAATGAGTGTATGCGTGTGTATTTATAGTGACTCTAGAGTCAGAGGTTCTCAGTTCAAATTCTGTCTCTGATGATGACAGCTGATGTGAACTAGGGCAAGTCATTTAACCTCTCTGGCCTCAAACTCCTTAATTATGTAAAATTAGATAGTTGGCATCTCTCTCTCCCTCTCTGTCTCTGTCTCTGTCTCTCTCTCTCTCTTCTCTCTGTGTGTATATATATATATATATATGTATGTACATATATTATGAATTATTATCGAATTGGATATATATATATACATACATGAAATCCTACGGTCCTATAAATATTCACTATGGAAGTAGAAGAAAAACCATGAAAACAAACTTCTACTCAAAGTACATGTGAGTCTGTGTGTGTGTATCTTGTAATGTAGGAAGTTTCAGTAATTTTATATGTGTAGGAAACACTTAATGTGGGAATTTTTTTTGCAGTATAGAAAATCTCTACACCAATAGGCCTATATAAACTTACTTATTGCTTAGCAAATGAGTGGTAGGGAGGTGCTTGAAACACTATAATGTTAAGTATATGGGAAGGGTCTATTCAAATTTCTCTACATGGTAAATAGGAACCAAACATTTATTATTAAATGATGGAGTCAGGATTTGAACTCAGGTTTTCCTAATTCCAAAGAAGCCCAATATTCTATTTACTACATCACACTTGCTTTCCCTCTTCTTAACTACATACATATCTACGTATGCACACACACACACACACAGACAGACAGACACACACAAATATACAGAAAGAATTTTAGCACTGGAAGACAACTTATAAATTATTTAGTCCAAAGTCTGAACTTTAAAGTCTATAGAAGTAAAGGCCCAAAGTTTCACATCTAGTTAGTAGAATATGTATAACTAGAATCTGGGTCCTTTGATGTCCCAACTGGGGCTCTGGGATGGATATTATCTCCAATGGACAGGATTATGTGCTGGAGAGAGTATGATATGGGGGAAAGACAAACACACTGCTTCATCTTGAGCAAGTCATTTAACTCCATACTTCAGATTCCTCTTCTATAAAGCAGAGGTAGGTCAATGACTTCTATGATCCCTGCCAGTTCTAATGATCTACATGCGCACATACACACACACACACACACACACACACACACACCTCAGTGTAAGCCTGGTTCAGGTCAGTTACCCTATAGAAGTATGTTGGTTTGATTGAATTATGTCAACATTTTACATTCTCTTTGCTCTTTGATGCTTCACCGTGCCATTACTCCCCAAGACGCCACTTTACACTTGGCTTCCTTACCACTTGTTCCTGTTTTGTTGTAGAAAAGCCAAATGGAAAAGTAATCTCTAAATGGGTCTGCATCCCACAGAGAATTTACTTAGATGACGTTCAAATCTGTTTTTAAATTTTGAGCACCATGGTAAGAAATCATATAGTCATTATACCTCAGAATTGACAGCTATTTCTCAGCATGTAGAGCAGAAATTAGGTTCAAAAGCATTTTTTGAAATGTGAGGTTTCACTTACCACCATGATGTTTGTGACAATGGGGAGAGACAGCAAATTGGGAAGTCTACAATGTGTCTCCGTATTGTGATTGCATGATTCCCTAATGGTGGATCACCAAGTTCAAATATTTAAAACTGGAACAATGAACCCTTTAAAAAAAGAACTTCAAGACTGTCTGTTTGCATTTGTTCAAACAAAGCCACTTAGTGCACACAGCAATCACATTTCAGAAAGAAAGAGGACTGCACACTGAATAAGTTTCAAAATGGATTTGAATACAAAAGATCCAATCAGGCAGAATTCAATTAGGCAGAAAGTAGCCTTTCCAGGAGTTTTGCCTGAAAGTAAAATGAACCCAAAGTCTCAAAACTTACAAGAGGACCATCAAGAATCAAAGCTGATATGGAAAAGAAAAGAATTCATGACACAACAAGAGATAGAGAGCATTACAAAGTGCAAAATGGATAATTTTGATTATGTTAAATTGAAATGTTTTTGTATAAAAAAAGCCAATACAACAAAGATTACAAGGGAAGCAGAAAATTGGGAGAAAATCTTTACAACCAGTGTCTCTGACAAAGGCCTGAGCTCTAAAATATATAGGGAACTGGGCCAAACTTATGAGAATACAAGTCATTCCCCAATTGAGAAATGGTCAAAGGATATGAACGGGCAATTTTCAGAGGAAGAAATTAAAGATATCTATAGGCATATGAAAAAATGCTCGAAATCACTACTGATTAGAGAAATGCAAATCAAACAACTCTTAGGTACAACATCTCTCCTGTCAGATTGGCTAAAATGACAAAACAGGAAAATGATAAATGCTGGAGGGGATGTGGGAAAATTGGAACATTGTTACATTGCTGGTGGAGTTGTGAACCAATCCAACCATTCTGGAGAGCAATGTGGAACTATGTCCAAAGGGCTATAAAAATGTTCATACCCTTTGACCCAGCAATACCACTTATAGGGTTGTATCTCAAAGAGATCACACAAGTGGGAAAAGGACCCATATGTACAAAAATATTCATAGTGGCTCTTTTTGTAGTAGCAAAGAATTGGAAATCAAGGGGATGCCCATCAATTGGGGAATGGCTGAATAAGTTGTGGTATGTGAAGGTAATGGAATACTATTGTGCTATAAGAAATGGGGATGATACCCCTGGAAATAACCTGGAAAAACCTACACGATGTAATGCTGAGAGAGCAGAGCAGAATGAGGAGAATATTATACACAACCCCAGACATATAAATTCTGTGATGACTAACCCTGTTAGACTTTGCTCTTCTCAGCAATACAAGGTACAAAGAGAACTCCAAAGGACTCATGACAGAGAATGCTATCTACATCCAGAGAAATAACTACAGAGTCTGAATGCAGATTAAGGCACACTTAATGCTCTCCTTTTTTCCCCTTTTGTTTATTTTTTCTCTTTTGTTTTTGTTTTGGGGGTTTTTCTGGTTCTGTTTCTTCTTTCTCATGATTCATTCCATTGGTCATAACTCTTTACAACTTGACTATTGTGTAAATAAGTTTAATGTGAAGTTATATGTAGAAGATATATCGGATTCCATGCTGTCTTGAGGAGGGAGGCTGGGAGGGGGAGAAGATAATCTAGACATCAAAATTATGAAGAACTGAGTGTTGTAAACTAAAAATAAAAAATCTCAAAAAAAGAATCAAAGCTGAAATTGACAGAAGGAAGGAAGGAAGGAAGGAAGGAAGGAAGGAAGGAAGGAAGGAAGGAAGGAAGGAAGGAAGGATTTAATAGAAACTATGTGCCAGAGCTTGTCCTAAGCACTTTACAAATACTACCACATTTGGTCCTCACAAACTTGGAAGGTCAAGGTCATTATTATCCCCATTTTATACTTAGACTTATACTCTTTACACATTACACAGGAAACAGGGAGACAGAGGTTAAGTTACTTGCCCAAGGTCACAGAGCTGGCAAGGGTCTAAGACTGAATTTGAACTCAGTACTCTAGTTGCTTCTAAAGTGTTTGCTTTTGAATTTATTTTGATTCATTTTATTCATTCATTTTTATTCATTTTATAGACATATGTCTGTGTGTGTGTGTGTGTGTGTGTGTGCGCGTGTGTGTGTGTGCATATGCAGTGCATGCTCATAAAATCTATGACAATACAACCTTATGTTGACATCTGGCTTTTAACTTAGCAAGACATTTTAATATCCATTTATGGTCACAAAATCTATGGTCACAAAACAAATTGTTGAAGACACAAAAATAAAATACAAGGTGTCCTGGCTTATGGTCTCTTGACCTTTTCACCCAACTTCACTAATTGAGGCATAGGGATTGCATGGACAACTATGGAATTCTCCACATATTTTCATTTGCTTTGAAGCAGGAGAGCTTTTTTTCTAAGTCTTTCGGAGCTTCTTGGATTCCTCTACTGAGCCTCCTTTTTATTATTGTGAATTTATTTTTCCCACATGCTCTCAGTCTTCAGAAATAACTATTTAGGAAATGATTCAAAATACCGAGATACCCAGAAACGTATTCTACTTTGAAAGTAAAGTCACTACTGTGGAATTCTTTTATGTACATAGTCTATTTCTTTCATTGGGTAGCTTTTTCAGCTCATGTCCAATGCCTTATTTTAGTCATTGAGAGGCAGCCTACTAGAAAAGATGGACACCAGGACTTGGAGTTAGACAATCTGAGTCCAGATTCTGCCTTTGAAAGGTCCAGTGGAGAAGTAAAAAGAGGGCTAGATTTGGAATGAGTGGACTCAAGTTCAAATCCTGGCTCTGTCTGCCTCTTTCTAATTGTGTGAACTGAGATGTCACTTGGACTGTCTGAACCTCAGATTCCTCACCAATAAAATGAGGAAGTTTAATTAGCTAGCCTAGTCCTAAGGTCCTATGACTTATTTAGTTATACAACCACAAACATGTTACTTAACGTCTATGAACCACACACAGTTTTCTAAGATATCTATTTTCCAATGGTACCAGAGAAATCATACTTCATTAGAACAAGGACTGGACCTGTGCCATGGTGCAGTGGATAGAGTCATGAAAGGCTGAAGTTATGAAGACCTGAATCCAAATCTCATTTTAGACACTTATTAGCTGTGTAACCTTGATCAAATAAGTCCTTCAATCCCTGCCTGCCTGGTCTTTATTTGTAAAATGGGGAAACTGATAGAATCTACCTCCCAGGGTCACTGTGAGGTTAAATGCAATATTATTTGTGATGCTCTTTGCAAACCTTAAAGCATTACATAAATTCTAGCAATTATTGTTGTCATTGTTGTTATTATGTCCTTATTCAGACACTTACTAATTTTGTGTTCCTGGGCAAATCACTCAACAACCTCTTTCAGCCTCAGTTTTCTCATTTGTGAAATGGGGATAATAATAGCACCTCTCTGGCAGGGTTTTTGTGAAGATCAGAAGTAATGACACGTGCAAAGGGCTTTGCATACCTTAAATGCCTATACAAATTCTATACATTATTACCAATATAGGTTATTTTTCTTCTCTGCAACTTACAGTCAGACTTGTCTAGCACAGGGTTTCCTACATTTTTTTTTCCTACTTGCAACCCCTTCAGTATTTCTCAAACTGTGGGTCATGACCCTTTGAAATTATTCATTCCTCTAGTTGCCTAGATAGTGAAAATTAAGGGTCTCCTGGGGCAAGGCAACAGTTCCAATACAAAGAACAAGATGACTGTCACAAACTCAGGTATAATTCTTATAATTAAGTTGAAGTTACCGGGCCAGTTTGCTGATCGCCATCAGAAGGAGCACTGATCCCTGGCCTCTACCTTCTGATCCATCCAGAGTTGCCCCAGTCAGGATTTACTTCTGTTGACCTTGAATGTGGGTCAAGGATATCCCCATCTCATCTGACTGAAATGGCTTGGACAACTTTTACCTGTGCCAATTATTTTCTATCAACAGATCTCAGTTTGTAGTTGACAGTTATAGTCATATCTATGGGTACAAAACTTCCCTCAAAACCGACTGTGCAAAATGCAAAAAGCTAGTGTCATTACACCCATGCCAACTTGGAAGACGAGGAGTAATCACTCATTCCTTCCACGTAGTCAGCCCACTCTTTCACTCCTTTGAAGCCTCATCCTTGGTTGGAGGGGACTCTTGAATCACGAAGGATACATAATCAGAGGATAAAGTAAAATCAACATTGAAAGTCTTCCATCTAAGGACCAGTCTGGCCAAGGTTAGAGGTCCTTATGAACAAAAAGCAAGCCACCATGTAATTCACTTTTCTGGTCATAGCAACACAAGAAGACCATCTACTAAAATATTGAAGTATGTGCTCTTCACTATTGAAGGGAGTACCAACACAAATTAAAGTCTTTCAAGGACAGTGTGTTTACATTAGCCTGTGGAATTTGTCCCACGGAATGTGCTCAGAGGCATTGCTGACTCTGGCCACATAGGATCTTCGGTACCTGTTTCCAGGATTGTCGTGGTGCATTTTGGCAAAACTCACCTAAGTCTTATTGGTCCTTTGGTCCCCCTACTGCCTACCTAGTGACAAATGGGATGGAGGTGGAATTCTGCATCAGTTAAAGGAAGGGACAACTTCCAGGTATCTCTCTACGTTGCAAGCTCCCTCCCAACACACACACACACACACACACACACACACACACACACACACACCATGTCAGGTTCCCTCTCCCCCAGGTAGCCCTCCCTCCTTCATCTGCTTCTCCCATGTTCTTACTTCAAAAATTTTTTGAGAACCTTTTCCATCAGATTCCCTGAGTTTCTTAGAGGTGGTAAGAAAATGAAACACAACAATCTCTTTCAAATGAAATCTCCCAGAGACCCATACAGGCAGTCTCCCTTTCAAAAGCTTACTACATAAGCATTCAAGTAGAGCAGCCCCCAATCTAGCGATGCATTGTGGAAACAAGATACAGACAGACAAAGCCAGAAAAGCCTGAATGTATTTAGGGAATCTGGCAGGCAGAGTTCACTTCCCGTAGGACCTCAGGCTTTAAATCAAATCAAAAGTCTACAACATAATACATCTCACCTCTAGTGGCTGTATGATCTGAACCTCCTCCAGGAAGCAGAGTACCTCTAGAACAGTTTCTGCCAGGGCAGGATTGTTAAAGATTCAAGCTCTTTCATGAATTAAGTCAATGGCCATTGAATGGAAAGGGGGAAAAAAAGAAACATTTTTCAAAATGTGCTGAAACATTGTTTCTATGTGGCACAGCCAGGGTTGGCTAGAAAGCCACAGGTCTGCGGACCACTCCAGGAAGTCACTATAATCAATGGAGTTCCTAGCAAAAGCCTAGGCCTGTTTGTGATGCCAAGAGGCAGAATTTCAAACAACCTCAGACTCTCCAAATAGTAGCTGCTGCCATAAGCCAACAAAGGATTTCTAAAATGTCGACAATGTGGTAATGACTATTGGCTATATATTGGATTGAGTTTGGGATTGTCTTTTCTAGCCATCTTTAGTTATTTTTTTCCTAGTCTCTCTGGAAAGATTGGCTCTTTCATTATGCCCTAAACTTGTATGAAAGTTTTGGTGTCTCACCTACCAGACTGGAAAATGCCTGAAGACAAGAAGCTGAACTGGTTCATCTTTATATCATTCACAGGCCATATAGAGTCCAGGACCTTAAACTCAGGGGACACCTAATTATGTTGACAAAACTGACTCAAGCTTAATTTGCCATCAATCAATCAATACGCATTTATTTAAGTTCTCACTATGTACTGAACCCTGTTCTAAGTGCCTAGGTTACATAACAAAAGCCAAAAACAATCCTGCTTTCAAAGACCTTACCAAACATAAAGGGCTTATACGAACATACTTAAATACAAAGAAGATTTGTATATATATATATATAATATATATATATATATATATATATATATATAAAACCTCCCTCCTCTCTCCCTCTCTGTCTCTCCTTTTCTCTTCCTCTCTCTGTCCTTCCCTATCTCCCTCTCCTTTCTATCTCTCCTTTCCTCCCTCCCTCCATTCTTCCCTTCCTTTTCTCTCTCCTTTCTTTCCTTCCCCTTCCTTCCTCCCTTCTTTCTATTTTCCTTCCTTCCTTCCTTCCTTCCTTCCTTCCTTCCTTCCTTCCTTCCTTCCTTCTTCCTTCCTTCCTTCCTTCCTTTCTTCCTTCCTTCCTTCCTTCCTTCCTTCCTTCCTTCCTTCCTTCCTTCCTTCCTTCCTTCCTTCCTTCCTTCCTTCCTTCTTCTCTTTCTCTCTCTCACTCTCTGTATATACATATATATACATATACATACATACGCATATATCCACATATATACATACACACACACATATATATATATTTACATGTATACATAAATAAAATTTCATTATTGTGATTTCAGTGAGTGGCCTTTTGCTGCTCCTTTCTATCCAATTCCATCTCTTCCATCCAGGGAAGAGGATATAGAATAAGAAGATCAGTAAGGTAGGAAGGTGCTAAGTTGTAAAGAGAAATAAATGACACGTTATAAAAATCATCGGGATGCCCACTGTCAGAAACAAAGCACAAGAACATGTAACATAAACAATGAATTTTCATAAATGTATTAGTAGTATTCATTCATTCATTCAACCAAGATTTATGAAGTACCAGCTATATGCAAAGGTCCATTTGCTCTATAGTAAGCAAAATTGATTTTGTACCATGCTAGTTATCCAGATACAATGAAAAACTCAGTGTATTACGCAGATACTTTGCTCACCTGAGGCTACGAATCCAGAAAATGCAAACACTGAAGTGGGCATGAAGCAGAGCCAATATTTGGACTCATCAGTCAAAAAGAAATTCAAAAGTCTGGGGTTCTGTGCAGTTTAACATCTAAATGACCGACTCAATGTTTTCAACTTTATCCTAGTTTTTTTTTTTTATCATTCAGACAAAACCCTGCCCTTGTTTTCACCACGCATCCTTCAGAAGAACTAAACTACAAGACACAGTGTGTCCCAAAAGTTTTCATACAGTTTTAGGCTTAAATAGTTATTCATTAAATATTAAGCTTAAATAAATTTAATTAATAGCTATGTATCAAGTTCTTAAATAGCTTTAATAGCTATTTAATAGTGTTGATAACTTAAAACTATACTGAGACTTTTGAGATGCTTGTATATATATTTTTAAATTTTTTAACATTAAGATTAATCTAACCAGAAGAGACAGTGACAGAGACACAGAGAGACAGAGGAAAAAGACACAGAGACACAGAGAGAATTATATGAAAGAGCAAATTACTCATGTTAGAGATGAATTCTTTTACTCCACCATCCCCACCAGGGTGTCATTACTGAATTCTCTCTCCTAGGTCCCTAAATTGTCCCCTAGGAACCTGAGACACTTAATACACTTCCTAGTGGGAATGCAGTATTTCTTGCCAGTATAATCAGGTCTCGTAGGTTATTCGAAGCAACAGCACTAAGACTCCTACATGTAACAAATTCTAAATAATGATGATGATGATGATGATGGTGGTGGTGACGATATTTTATATAGCATTTATAATTATTATCTCATATAACCTTTACAACAGCTCTGGGAGGTAGGTACTATCAGTGCCCATATTTTACATATAAAATGGTTAAGGGATTAATTCCTATGATGATACAAAAACAATAGCTAAGACTTTATAGTATTTTGGGGTCAACATGAATCATCTGTTTGATCCTCGCAATGACCCTATGAGGTTGATAATGTAAGCATCATCATTACCAGTTGAGAGATGAGCAAACAAGCTCAGAGAGATTAAAAAGAATTGCCCAAGGCTTCACAGAAATCACATGGCAGAGCCAGGACCCACAAGTCAAACCATAGTTCAGGATCAGCTCTGATTGCCGATACACTGGAGAACCTTCAATCACAATAGTTTTCCTAGAGATTGTTACTCAGCTGCACTGAGAGAAGTCTCTTCAGCTCCCTGTGTTATATTGTTACTGCCCTTTCATCTGCTATGTATGGATCAACTTTCCATGTAAAGGAAATGAGCTTAACTCTGGCTATTTACACATCTTAATCTTCATGTGTGGAAGATGTTATAGGACCTTAGTCAACTAATGTTTGGTGACCTAATGAAACCAAGTCTCTGGGAAAGGACTTTCTCTTCCTGTCTCTGAATCTGACCTTTCAGGAGTTTTGTTCTCCTCATGTATGACCTCAGAAGTACTTCACACAGTTTGAAGCAAGGCTGTACTGGAGTCATCTCTTACCAGCTTGATTGTTAAATTTTCTGTGTAAGGATTTATTCCAAAAATTGGCAAATGTTACAGATCAGGAGTCTGATTATCTAGACCAGTGGTTTCGAACAAATAGAAATGGATCCCTGCAGAGGCATATTGACTTAGAAAATCACAAATAAACATTGTCTATGTTGTATTATATTTCTTCATTATCTTTAAAATATTTCCCAATTACATGTTAGTCTGGGTTGGGAGCCTTGAGGACTTTTTGATACCTCTGATCTAGACTTAAGAAAATGAGAGAGAAAATGTTAAGAATGATGATTAAATTTAAACATCTTTTTAGAGAGCCAATTGGTAAATAATATGGTTACAGACTAGAGACAGAATATTCCTACTCCCTGTTCCTTTTTCCCAGATGACAGAACTCATCCCTACAGTAGAGAAATGACTAGCTCCCTTGGGATCTCCAAAGTCAGAACAGACAATAAAATATATGCATTTAAAAAATTTAATTAAAAATATTTTCAGCAATAACATATACAGGCATTAGGGTATAGAAATCTATCTTGCCCTACAAGAAAATAGAAGGGAAAGGGGATAAGAGAAGGGGGGCTGATAGAAAGGAGGGCATATTGGGGGAAGGAGTAATCAGAATGCATGCTGTCTTGAGGTGTGGGGAGGGGAAAGATGGGGAGAAAATTTGGAACTCAAAATCTTGTGGAAGTGAATGTTGAAAACTAAAAGTAAATTTATTAATTAATAAAAATAAATATAACCTAATAAAAGGAGAAAAAAAAGAAAAAGGACAAACAGAAAAATTTTCAGCTCTAAATTCCCTCCCTTACTCCATTCCTTCTCCTACTCATTGTTAGGGCAAGAACTACAATGTCAATTAAACATATGAAGCCAGAGCATATAGATTTAGAGTCAACACCCATTTAGCTCTCACCTCTGCTGTTTTCTTACATGTATGACTTAGAGCAAATCACTATAACTCCCTGAGTCTTACTTTCCTCATCCACAAAATGAGGGTGTCAGATGAGGTCATTTCTAAAGCTAAATCAATGATCCTATGACTAAATGACCTCTGAGGTCCCTTATTGCTCTAAATCTTTGGTCCACATCCTGTCCACATCCTCTTGTTTGTGTGTAGGATACTGCAAGTTGGAGATAGCCAACGAGGTTCATGATGAGGTTTTAGTTGGATTACTTGAGCTTGGTGATCACAGTCCTATATCTTTAGACTCAGAGATTTTATCATTCTCCTTTGATTACCACCTCATTTGCTGTGTAACTAGGGCCAATGGGAGAAAAAAAAATTGAAGTTTGTGATAAAGAAAAGTTTCTTAACAGTCAGTGTTTTCCCAAAGTGGAATGGATGACTTTGGTAGGTAATGAGTTCCCCATCATTGCTAGGTGACCATTTGTTATAAATTTTGTAGTTGGGATTTAAGTTTTGGGGACATAGTGTTATCACAGCAGCTGTATATGAGAATGTGGGGATCCCTATAGGCCTATAAGGTCACTGGGCTTGGGGGCAGAGGAGCTTGTGATAAAAGTCTTATTTGTGATTACAAAGTGTCTCAGGATAGAATCACAAGGGCTGAAGTCTATATATCCAGTCTATCATATTATAAAATCCTTCAGGACTGTGATTTTACCCTCTTCATATTTCTATTCCATATGGCATAGCATCTCATACATAAGAGCTACTAAAATTTTGTTTAATGAATTATTAAAGTTGAAGAGATCCTTGGTAGGATATTTAGTGATGGCAGAAAACCCTCCAACTTGCCCAGCCTGATCTAGCTGTTTTGTTTCAGGGTGGCCAATGTGTTCCAGTAGATAAACCTCCCCAGATATGGAATCAGAGGATCTAAGATCAAAAACCAAGTCTGCTATTTTTTGTTCGACTTTGATCAAGTCTCTTCACACCTCTGGGTCTCAATTTTCCTCTTCTGAAAAATTAGAGGACTGGAACATGTGGTACCTCTGGGCTTCAAATCTATGACCTTATAATCTTTCAAGATGTTATGACTGAAATTTATTTTCCATTCTCCTTGTGTTATTTCAGGCTTAAATCAGGAAACCAGAAAGAAGAGCTCTATGGTCATATGGACAGCATCACTGATCCTAATCTTTTCTGAATAAAATCTAGTATTTTAATGAATATTTGTTTAAGTTGCTAATTCTCTTTCAAGAGGTAGAGACCTTTAATGAATAATTGGAAAGCCAATTAGGTTAACTACTCATATTCTATTGTCAATCATTCTTAATTATTGCCTCCTGAATATCCAAGTCCAGGGACTTGACTTACATTACCAAGCTTCTGTTGATTGTGCTTTATTATGCAGTTTCAAATTCCTTTATCACTTCCATTTTAAAATAACTTTTAATTTTAAACATTTCCACATCAGAAAGCTGAAACTGTTCCTATGCAGGAAAGTATAGGACAGGATGCCCTTCTTTTAAGGAAAAAAAAAAAGAACTCAATCCAAGAATTATGCAAAGGGACAAAAGTAAAAGAAAAAGGAAGTAGTTGTTTGCATTTCAAAAGAATCGTCCTTATAAAGAAAGTCAGTGTTAGATTAACAAACCTACCCTAGGGTTGTAAGAGTGTAAGGAGTAACAAATTGCAGTTAAAATTGTGAGAGAGTCATGCACTCACAGATGATCAACCAGAAATAAAAGATCTCTGAATGGGTATGAATATTGAAAGGAGCATTGTAGTCAATTAACAAAAGTTGATTTAAAAAAAAATGAAACTGTTAGAAAATTTTTTTTCTTTTTAAATTACAAACATAATCATGCACAAAGATAAGCATTCCAATGGACAAATAACAAAAAGGACTATCTTATATGAAACCATGATCTTATAGGTAATTTGCTCTGATTTTTTAAAAAAGTATACTAAAGACTGCAACAGTCTCACACTAAGTTTCTGGATTGGAAACTGTTCCTTGTCAGAATCATTGTGACCCAACACCCCCATATCAGACCAAAGAATACCTAAAAACCGAAACATCCTCTACCACCCAACACTTTGCTGACCTTTGAAACTTAGGTACTATTTTGTGTTAAAACTTTTATGTTTTTTCTTTATATACTTCCCATGAGCCCTTTCTGCAGCATATGTATACTCTACTGTGTCTGCACATAGGCGCGAATCAGTTGAGTTGTTATCCCTTGTATTTATTCACCTGGTATGTGAATCATAGGACAAGAATGGCCATCGTAGTAATGGGTCTTTTACATTTTTTTTAAAAAATTGTACATTTTATAGTCTGGTTATCAGTTGTTTGATAACTTGCTATCAAGTATGTTTCTGTATTTGTATTGATCTACCACATCAATAAATGCTAAAGGTAAAGGCAAAAAAGTATATTAAAAATAACTTGTTAGCAACATAGTTGTGAAATTACTTTTTGGTCTCCTTCTGAACTTCTTTTTCATCTTCTTCTTGGTAGGTTTTTTTGTATATTTTGTTGATGATCTTTTTGTATCTCTATCATTTTCTAATAATTCATTCTTCCCTCCCTCATAACAAATAAGCATAGACAAGCAAAACAAATCAACGCATTGACCATGTCTGAAAATGCATGTCACATTCTACAGCTTTAGCCCATTACTTTTCTATGAAGAGATGTGAAGAATTAGATGCAATTTCATAAGACAACCTCTATTTTATCAGGTAAGACACATTTGTGAACTCACACTAGTAGTATGCTGAGGCTAGAATTGGAATTATAAGAACCAAATTGATTCTGGGCTCCATCATTTAAGGGCTATTCAATCATGTGACAGCCACCTAAACTCTCTGAGACTTTATTATTTTTTTTTTTGGATGGAGATTCCTGCCTCAGGTCCCTTCCATCTTAGATTCTGTGCTATAGTTGAGAGGACATCTCTTTGGAAGCTGTAGAGTATTATGACTTCATAGGTCATAGACTTTAAAGGGACCATAGAGGCTCATTTTATAGATGAAGAAACTGAGGCTCAAGAGGGTCAAATTAATTGCTCAATATCATACTGATAGTGAGTAGCCAAGCCATATTTTGAACCTAGGCTTACTGACTACAAATCCTGTATTCTTTCCACTACATGGCAGCTATCTCTCCCATTTGACAAAGCTTCTGCCTCTATATTAGCAACATGAACCAGGATTATTACTCTCCTAATATTGACATTCTCAATAGCAAATATGTGTGGTTAAAAAAAAAGCCAGATTCATTATGCTTATCTTTATATCTGTATAGTGGACAATACTTTCCCATCATGCTAAGTAGGGCACTGAGCTTTCCTCCCACAAAGGCCCATTTTGAAAAGTAAAATTCCTTCCTATAGAGAATTAATGCTAAATTATCCAAATGCAGACTGGCTCCATTGGAGACTGACAAGAAATCCCTTATACAAAAAGTACCTGTCTGATTCCGAACGACCAGGATCAAGTCTTAGATGTTGTGAGGCCTGGCCTTTGGGATCACTCTTTAATTAATTCCATCCCATTCCACATGAAACATTATTATGTAAGCTTTTATATTTATACTGAGAGACAACTATGATACCTGATAATATATCTAAACCTGAAAGGGAGATTAGAGACCTTTTATAACAATGTATCTTACATATGGGAATATTGAGGCTCAAAGAGGATAGCTACAATAACAAGGTCATAAGGCAGTAAGCATTAGAAATGGGATTTGAAATGATTTTCTCTGACTCCCAAGACAGAATTCTTTCCACTATACCATGCTGGTTCATTCCCAGGGGAAATTTTTATAGTCGTCACATTTACGGAGTTTAAGGAGACACCACAAATTATCTAATTCAACTTACACCTGACCAAAAAATCCCTCCATAACATATGGCCAATAAGCCTCTATTTGAAGACCTTTGGTAAGGGAGCATCCACTATCTCTCGTTTCAGTTTTAGGCAGGTATGATGATTAGAAAACATTTTTTTCTTTACATCAAGCCTAATGCGTACTTAATTACAACTTTCAATGAACTTTCCTAGTTCTACCCTCTGGGGCCAAGCCGAATAAACAGAATTCCTCTTCCATGTGACAGTTTTTCAAATCCTTGAAGACAGCAGTCATATGTACCTTAAGTTACCTCTCCTAATAATTTCTTTCTGCCATCCCACCAAGTGATCTCTACCTTCTGTCCTCTTACCATCCTGGACACCTTTTACATGAGCTTCAGTTTGTCTCTGTCTTTCCTAAAATGTGGTACACAGAAATAAACACAGTACTCTGGATGTTTACTGCAGATCTAGTATCTTCCTAGTTTGAGTACTATGACTCTCTTAATGCAGCTTATTGTTGCATTTGCTTTTTTTGCTGCTATTTCCAACTGGTAACTCATAAGCAGTTTGCAGACCATAAAAAAAAGAAAAATGTATTTTCCCACCCAGACAATCATCTAGCCATACCTTCACCATTGTGTGTACACAGGATTTTACAATTATATCTATTGCCTTTCATTGTTACTTTCTGTTTTTGCATGTCAAGGTCTTTTTTTGCTTCCTGACTCATTTGTACAATGTGTCATTAGCTATCCTTTCTAGTATCAGGTGGACTATTTGACAAGCATGATATTTATGGCTTCATCCATACCACTGAAAAACAGTTTAACAGTAAAGGAACATGGACAGACCCCTGGGTAGTCTCTACTACAGAGCTATTTCAAAATTGAAATCTATAAGTCAATGACAACCCTTTAAGCATGCCCACTCAAACAGTTCTAAATCTACCTACTTTTGCTGTCATTAAACACATATTTCCCACAACTCGTTCACAAGGATAACATGAGTGTCTGGTGCAAATTGGCCTCTGACATTTTATCACCCACATTAACAGTATCCCTCTCATTTACCGATTTACAATGTCACTTACAAGATAATGTTTTTGTATGACACATGAGATTTATTACTTGAATTAATTTGTGTCCTCCTGTCCAGGAAGTATACTACCATAATATCATTTCTTCTGTTTCTCCTTCCATTGATCTTTGCCTAAATTTTTCTACTACCCTTCCTTTTCTGATTCCTAGATTGCCTTACATAAGTATATAACGTATTCTGCTACTCTATATTCCTTCCTTTTAGTTATTTTGTTTCTTTACTATAGGATATACCCTTCTAGTCATGCATGCCATTCTACCAAGGTTCAAACATAACTATGAAGTTAAATTTGCCTCATGTTAAAATCTCTAGTTTACCTTGCTTATTGCCCACATTTTCTGCATTTGTTTATAGATGTCTGAGGTTAAGGGTTTTATTGTTCACTCCTTTGCTGTATTTAATGTCCTATGAATTGCAAGGTATATAAATTGCTGCTCTTCTTCCCAAGAGGTAGCTACTACCAGCCATTTTCTTTTAGCAGCTAAACATAGTGAGATTCTTCCTTCTCCCCCACCCTGACCCATGCCCCAAGTTTTCAATTGAAGCTCCTTTGGTCAGATTTTCAAGAGCCATGGCAAATATATTTTTGGTAATGATTTTGAAAATATATTGATAATGATGATATATCTATAATGATATTGATAATATATTTTGATAATGATTCAATCATCTGTGGATTATAAATCATCTATTATATACAAATTTCTCCAATACAGTCCCTCTCAAATGTCTCATCATTTTCTATAAGTGACCTCAAACTCAAAAGCTATGCTTAAGAAGCATAAGCCATAAGTTAAGATTATGTACTTAGTAAGACATGGAGTACTTGTTATCAGTATAGATGGAAAGAATATTAGGTTATGTATAGTTCTGTTTAACAAAATAATAAAATAAAAAATTTAAAAGTTTATAATTATATAACTTATAACTTCAAGGGGATGATACTTTATATACATGTAGCATTTTATACTTTTTAAAACATGTTCACTCTCATTACAGCAGGAATCCTTAACCTAGGATCCAGACAACCACAAAATGTCCATGGATAAATTTCAGGGGATTTATGAACTTGCTTCTGAAAAATGCATATTTATTTTCACTAACTTTTAACTGAAATTTAGTATACCCTCAAATTATTTAAGAACGTTTTTTCTAAGAAAGGGTCCATAGACATCACTAGACTGCCAACTAGGTTCATGACACAAAAAGCAATGAGAAGCTCTATCTAAGAAACTTAGAACAACAGTCTTATGAGACAGTCAGGGAAGGTGTTACCCATATTTGACAGATGAATGAAAATGAAATATGAAGAACTATGTTGAGCCCAGAATCAACCATTCAACTCCCTTTTCTCTTCCTACGTTCTTTTTTTCTTTTTAAACCGTCTTGTCTTTTGTTGCTTTGATGGCTATTTTATGAATATGGGTGAACTACTTCCAGTTCTTGGAGAAATGTGAGAAGGGAAAGATAGATATTTGAGTGTCATTGCTGTTTAATTTTACGTCAAAAGTTCTGCTTTATTCTCTCTGCATTATAGATTCAGGTCCTTTTTTTAAACAAAGTGATTTTCACATTGAAATAAACAGAGAGAGTAGTTAGTTCTGAGTATGTATCAAAGCCCAGGTGCCAGAACCACAATTCACTCATCGTGTTTCTACAGCATGATGTCAAGGATGTGACCATTGTAAAAACTCTCCTTCAGACTGGATTGTATCTACGTATCATTCTGTATTTGTCACATGCCGTGATTTGTCCTCAATTTGTACTCTCCTACCCAACACATGAGCAGGAAGTCTGTCTTTGGCTTCTTACTATAACCAATCTTTAGTCTTCCCCATTCATCCAAAAGATGTAATACTCTGCCTCAACATTAAGTTAAAACCCAGTAGGTACTTCTAAATAAACTAATTGTACCTTTCATTTAATTTTATGGAGCATTTCTTAAGCACCTATTATGCACTCATCCCTATACTGGGTGTCACAGGAGATTAAAAGAAAATAAAAAGAAAGACATACTCTTTGCCCTAAGAGAACTTGTATTAGTTGGGAGGCAGCTCTGGAAGTGCTCTAGATCTGCAGTCAGAGGACGTAGGTTTGAATCCCCACTCTGTGTCATTTTGGACAAATATTTTGATTTCTCAAGGTCTTAGTTCCCTAATCTATAAAATGAGGGGGCGACAATAGATAAATCAATCAATTCGCATATATTAATCACTTCCCAAGTGCCAGACACTGTGGTAAACATTGGGGATATAGTGACAAAATGAAACAGTCCTTGTCTTCAAGGATTTTATATTCTACCAAGAAACATGAACAAATATGAGGATATATACTTTTAAAAATACAAATTAATTAAAAGGCCATTTAGGAGTTGACATTAGAGATGAATTTGAAGAAATATAAAGATTCTAAGGGGCAGTTAGGGGGCACAGTGGGTAGAATGTCAGATCTGAAGTCAAGACAACTCATCTTTCTGAGTTCAAATCTGGCCTCAGACACTTACTGGCTATGTGACCTTGGGCAAATCACATCCTTGTTTGCCTCAGTCTGTAAAATGTTTCCTCACCTGTAAAATGAACTGGAAAAGGAAATAGCAAACCACTCTAGTATGTTTGTCAGGTAAACCCAAAATGGGGCCATGAAGAGTGAGACACAAATCAGATGACTGAACAATAAAGGATTTTAAGGAGTGGAGATCGTCTAGGGCAAAGGTTCAAATGGAAAGTCGAAAATCATGTATGAAGAAGAGCAATCCAGCTAGTTTTGCAGGAATGTAGATGATGTGGAAGAGAATAAAGTACAATAAGCCTAGAAAGATAGGTTGGAGCGAGGTTGTGAAAGGCTTTAAATTCCAACTAAAGGACTTTATATTTTATCCTAGAGCCAATAGGGAGCCTTTAGAGTTTCTTGAGCAGAAGAGTAACATCACCAGATCTGTTTTTTTTTAAGAACATCACTTTAGCAATAATGCAGAAAATGAATTTAAGAGACTTAGGACAGGGATTTCAATTGCAAAGTTATCACAATTGTTGAAGTGATAGAGGATGAGATATTGAATTAGAGTGTAAAGTTGTAAATGGAGAGAAGTGGACACATATGAGAAATGTTGAAGAGATAGAATCCATAAATATAGAGAGTAAAGAACTGGAGATAGCTTTAAAGTTCCAAACCTAGGTGATAGAGGCTCTCAAAAAAATAGGGAAGTTCAGAAGATGAATGGGCTTGGGGGAAAGATAAACAGTTCTGTTTAAGACATCAGATAATAAAGATCTGAAAGGGACTTCAGAGATAGTAGAGTCCAACACCCTCACTTTAAAGAAGAGAAAACTAAGCACAGAGATGTCAGGTGACTTGCCTGGATTGTACAGCAGGTCAATACTTCTGGAAGGATTTATACCCAGGACTTCAAGTCCAGTTCCCTTTTCCCCTTTGCCAAAATACATCGTGTTTAGTTTCAGAAGCCTATAGGATATGCAGTTTGAAACATTGTATAGTTAGTTGGTGACATGAGACCAGCTCTACCCAGCTCTTGGTCCTATGAATACTATATTTCAAAGTTAAGGTTAAAATATTTTAAACTAATTATATAAAAATCTCTCTATATATAGTAGATGAGATTTCTACAATGAACAAAATTTACTACAAAATGTTAAATTGGAAAGCTCACAGGCATCAAACTGGCACAAACTGGTAAAGATTCTGTGGAATTCATAGTTACTGAGAAGCATAACATTCTCAGCTCCCCTAATCAGATCATACATCACAGAAGTGATCACTCTTGACGGTTTCAGATGAGCAGAAAGACAAACAAGATGCTGAACATAAATGCAAGGGAGGTCTTGTAATTCCTACACCATTACCTAACATCAGTCATTAATCATGATGGAGAAAAAATATCCATCATCTTTAGATGTCACTTGGGTCATAATAGTAATGTCTACAGATGAGACAATATCACAAATACTACAGGAAGAAGCCAAGAAGAACAGGATAATTATATTGAGAGGAAACTATCATGGGGCTCGGGGGAGGGGCACAGCCAGGCTGTATTACACTATATAAGCAAGTATAGTTAGGAAATGACATTGGCGTGGGAGGAAACTTGAGTGCTAGTCCCAGATCCATGATTTAATAGCTATGTGAACTCATACAAGTCATTTACTTTCTCTAGGTCTTGGTTTTCTCATCTGTAAAATAAGTTTATTTCAGCTGATCTCTAGGGCTCCTCTTCATCTCCCTAACATTCTATATACTAAGATCTACTTCCCATTTTCCACGTTTGTGATTTTATGGGTCTTTCCTTAAGCTAACCATTCTAATTTGTACAGGAAGTCACTTGGGAGAAATCCCCGGAAGAATAAATATTTTTTGCTGACCCACAAGTCAAAAGGGAGACATAAGCAAGCACAATTTTGAAATAATAAAAAAACCCACCACAAGGATAGCTAGAACAGTGACTCTACTAACAAATGTATGTTGTTATCCACAGGGGAAATGTACAGCCTGGATTTTAACAGGTAAGAATAGAAATAACATTTCTAAAAATTTCCTGGTGAGAATACAAATGCAAATGCAGGCTCACTGGCAAGAGGACAACTGTATAAACACATCAAATCCAGAGATACTTAGTAAAGTTGAGTGAGCTGAACTTTAGCTAGATCGAGAATGTAAAAAGCAGCTGCCCAGTCTCTCGCTCACTAGATCACTCCTCATATTTTTTATAACTGTATAACTGGATATCTCTGATTAGCTTTACAGAGCTGTTAAAACAAAATGCCGGTTGTCCTACTACAGATGTATATGAAGACTGAATTCCACTCTCAGAAAAGCATTATATTTTAATGATTGAAGCATAACAATTCTCTTTAGTCTACCCTAATACACATACACACACACACACATACACACACACATACTCATGTGCATATAGACACACATACACATATCCATGATAAACCACACCTCTTTTCTAGTCAGTAGTGTTTCAAAACTAATTCTGCAGAGCAGCAGGTTGATGCGGGATGGTGAAAAGGGCACTGGATTTGGACTTGGAAAACCTGGCTCTTAATACTGGCTAGACGGCTTATTAGCTGCATAATCCTGGACAAATCCCTAAAACTCAGAGTTTCCTTATCTATAAAATGGGACTGATATTAATGAAATGAGCACTCATCACAGTGTCTGACAAGTTCTTGATAAATTCTTATTTGGTCCCTCCTTTCCTCATCAATTTTCATAGTACTGTTGGGAAGAAAACCTTTTGAGAACTCTATATAAATATGAAACTGTTGTATAAAAGTTTTAGTGATGGTAGCCAACAACAACAGCGATGACAAAGATAACAAGCAAAGTAAAGGCAGAACTCACAAGTGACGAGGCTCTACTTCCAGTTCTATTACTCAGCCATTGTAAGCAGGTGAAGAAGTTGAGTTACTGAAACAACACTCTGCTCCAGTTTCTCCATCTACAGAATGGGAAGGATAAAAAGAAATTTGTTATCTCTGTCCAGAAAAAAGAAAAGATTACACTGTACATAAAAAACTCTCATTCTGTGTCCTTCGGCAAGTTGCTTACAATTCTTTGTATCTCAATTTCCTTATCTCTCGAATCTTTCTCATGAGGTGAGTGTGAATATCATATGAAATTTTTAAAAAAGGCAAGTTTTTTGGAAACATGATAAAATGCAGAGAAGCATGGGAAGTCTTTTGTGAACTGATGCAAAGTGAAGTAAGCAGAAGCAAGAAAACAATGTACACAATAATTACAATATAAGTGAAAATAATAAAAAAAATTAAAATTGAATGGTATGAAAATATAAGGATCAAATTTGGCTCCAAAGCAGATATATGCAAATGTACCTCTCCCTGGGTTGTTGCAGAGGTAGGGGGATATGGATATGGAAAATTTCATATAATGACAGACATTTTTAACATGTTGATTAATTTTAATGAGCTGCTTTCCCCCCTTTTTATTCTTTATATAAAGGATGGCTCTGAGAGGGGAAGGAGACCACACTGGGAAATATAGGTTATATTTTATATATGTATGTACGCATTTATGTATATATATATATGTATGTATTTATGTGTATATATGTATGCATATATGTGTATATGTATATCAATAGATACATACATATACACACATTTATTTCTAAAAAGAAAAAAAAGTGGTAAAGTGAAAAATAACTATAGTCTTAGTCCAAAAGCCTTTTGGCATAGGACTATCTCCTCACTGGTGGAGATCAATGCTGCACTCTTGTATGAGGGGAGGAGTAGACTTGGTGAGAGCACCAGGCTCTTCAAATCTCTTCAGTTTCTATAGTTATTTTGGACACTTATGGCTTCCAGCTTTGAGAGAGAAGATGGAAGATACCAAAACCATTTCATAAGTACTACAACAATTTAATAGAAAAACTAATAGAGTTATTAGGGATTTTCTTCCTTTTTGCTTTTAAAAATATCTGTATATTTGTAGATGTTTTTAAAACCAAGAATTTAAGGTGTTATGAGTAAGGACTTGAAGTAAGCCTACTTAATTTTATATGTCAGAATGTCTGAAAAATGCTTAAATATTCCCCCAATTCAAGAGATTCATTGGCCTTTCCATTGATATAACTCATGATCTCCTTATATGATCTTGATGAGTTTCTGCCAATAAGGCAAAATGTGCTTAGTTTAATGGGTGCCCTTGAGGAGTTTGGCTTTTGTTTACAGTGAAAGAACTTTCACCTGTTAAGTGCTAAGCCCCAGGCCCAGAGCCCTATCAGGTGTGAAACCTGTGTGGGCGTAGATTGATGACTTAAGAGGAGCCAACTCAGGAACCAATTGGTCTCTGGTCTTTGGTCTCTGGTCGTTGAGGTGGGGCTTGAGAACGCCAGAGGCTTGGCTGCGAAGAGAGGCGAGAAACTGAAGCTGAAAAAAGCCGAAGCAGGAGACCTGTGTGAACCCAGGAGTGCCAGCAAGGACTTGAGGCCAGTGAATATGATTTATGCCATCTTATTTTTCTGTGGCCTCCTGGCTACTCTTGTGAGTACTGGGCCTGGAGGCTTGTGATCACGATGTCGGAATGGGGAGGCTGGTTCGCTAATTTGTTGCTCTGGGGCCTGAATAAATTTTTTGATGCCTTCTGCTTAGAGAATTCTATATACCTTGCGATTTCAAACCATTCAAATATATATATGATCCTTTTTGAGATCATAAATTCGGCCTTTCTACTACATGTGGCCAAAAGAAATTCAGTACTTGGTAGTTGGTCTTGTAATAATGAACCTAGTACCAAAGAGACTAGTTCTTGCATTAGATCACAGACTTTGAGGTGGAAGGAGTCTTAAAATCAGTCTATGCTAATCTCCTCATTTTACTGATGAAAAAATTAAAGTACAGAGAGGATAAGTGATTTACCTAAGGGCCACAAGTAGTAACTGGCAGAGCTGGGGTTTCAATCCAGTTATTTTGATTCCGTTTATCAAAATAGCATGCTGAGGAGAGGAAACACACTATCCTCTCTAGCTTGGGAAGTAGGCCATAGCTTCTCTCTGCTGGTAAAGTCCTTGAGAAACCAGGATTATTGATCAGCTAAGATAGAGCTTTGTAAGACTTTGGTAGAGGTTAAATGAGAAAGCATAGGTAAAAATCTTGGCATGCAACTCAAAGACAAATTAACTATGTGGTCTTGGTCTCTTTTTTTGGATCTCAGTTTCCTCATCTATAAAATAATGGAGCTATGTGAGATAATTTCTAAGGTCCCTTGACCACTAAAAGCCTATGATTCAATGATTTTACTTGATTAAAAGGTCTCCCAATGATTGCTGAACATCTCCAAGTGTTAAAGGTCACAGGCGATGAGGGAATTAGGGAGGAGTATGATTGCTGGCAGTTATAAATAGTTTCAAGTGGCACTATTTTCCAGTCATTGCAACATCATAGATGATGCCACTGTACTTAATTCATAAATAAAATTCTTTTTAATATGGGTATCATAACAAATAAGTATGAAAAATCAAGATTGGAAAGAAAAATTACTAAGATGCA
This sequence comes from Phalanger gymnotis, assembly GCA_028646595.1. Taxonomy (NCBI): domain Eukaryota; kingdom Metazoa; phylum Chordata; class Mammalia; order Diprotodontia; family Phalangeridae; genus Phalanger; species Phalanger gymnotis. The sequence continues at coordinate 44,546,856 of CM053625.1, read as the reverse complement.
TAAAATGAGGCATCTTAATATACTAGAACTCTATACATTTTTAGTAACATAATATACTTACTCAAAGTCATGACCTTTAACTTTGCCACTAATATGTAAAAAGATACTTAGAACTAATATTTATGTATTATGTCAAAAATAGTATGGCCAGTTAATCTCTATAATAGTAAACAACAATTAAAATATATTCTGTTTATAATTCCACTGTTAAGCAATTTAAAATTATGCTTTATGCTTTGATTAGAGGAAGTTCCACATGAAAATGGTGATTAAGCTTGATAACTGATGTGAAATACTTCATAGTATATGATACTACAATCCAGTGTAAATACATTCAATTCAACCAGCATCTTTTATCTAGTGCTTCCAAGCTGAAAGAAACCTTACAGATTATCCACTCTAATTCCTTAACTTTACCTCAAAGGAAACTGAGATACATTGAGGATAAAATACTCTACCCAATGTCACACAGGTAGGAAATGGCAAAGACAGGATTTGAAGGTAAGCCCTCTGACTCCAACTTCAGAATTCTTTCCATAGAATCAGTGGATTAAAAATGGTAGACTATAAAGTAGGTAGAAAGAAAATTCACATTCCTATGCAGAAACTGGCCCCTACAAAGGCTATTTTCATCTACTTCCCTCCTTCTTCTTTCAAAAAAAGTATGTTTTGTTTTCCTGAGCTTGTTCAAGGAAAATGTCAGTTATGGGGATAAATTATTATTCTCCCTGTCTTCTTACAGTGCACTGAAATTACTATGTACTACAATGGAATTTCTGGGGTCCACAGTGACATGGAATCCAGGGTATCTTGACCATGATTTTAAAGAGGCTTATAAAAGAGAAGAGATAAGAGAAATGTTGTTAGCAACATGGAAGCCCAAAGTGTTGCTGATCATATATCTTTTGAGAATAGTCCCCTCCCCCATGACTGTATGAAAATACAAGGTATCTTTTAAAAGATGGAATAGTTTATTTACCAAATACATTTTCTCCTAAATACATTGGAACAGGGTACTGAGGAAATCTTGCCATTATAAGCTTACCTGATGTGCCAGTTTAATGCCTGGAGGAAGCATTAACTAGGTTCTCAACAGACTGTTTCCTGATTCAATCCTAGTATCTTGCTTACTAGATTTTGCTGATTTTGTTAAAAAGCATAAGCTGTGGCCCTTAGAGAATATGTATTTGCTCAATTTAATAAGATAGGATAGATTTTTTTCTAAATGTAAGTTGCTGTTAATCTGAAAATCAGTGACCAAGAATGTATATTTGGAAGTCAAAACTATGCTATGTGTACAATTGACTTTTGCACATGTGTTCCTTGTCTCAAAGAGAAAAACAGACATATTGGATTATATATTGGCTATTACCAAATAAATGGAAATAATTTTATTTAATGAAAATATTTTCATCCTTGACAGAAACATGACACTCCAGTTGGAAAACCATTAATGATTCAAAAGCCCTCTTAAAAATATAAGCTTACGAGGGGCGGAGCCAAGATGGCGGCTGGGAAGCAGTGACTGGCGTGAGCTCCCCACCAAGTTCCTCCAAAAACCTATAAAACAATGGCTCCGAACCAATTTTAGAGCTGCAGAACCCACAAAGTGGCAGAGGGAAGCAGGGCTCCACCGCAGGACAGCCTGGATGGTCCCTGGGTAAGGTCGGTCCCACACAGACGGAGGGAAGGGCAGACTGGGGAACAGGGCAACCAGAATGTACACCATCTTGGAGTGGGGGGGGAAGGAAATGGGGAGAAAATTTGTAATTCAAACGCCTGTGAAAATCAATGCTGAAAACCAAACATGTCAAAAATGAATTAAAAAAAAAAAAAGAAAAAAAATATAAGCTTACCTATATCCTACAGACTCTAAGATGCATGGATTCAACATCATTCCCAGCTGAAATGGTAAAAAGAAAAAAAAAAACTTTCAGCATAGTATATGTCTAATTACCATAATAAAACACTATTTAGTGTCAGATATTCTACCATTAAATACACATAACTCCCACTGATTTACCACTGATTTAAGTTGCTAATGAGTAAGTTGTCAAGCTTTCTAAATATCATGCACAGAATTAGACACTGAAAAATAAACCCGTATGTAGCTTTGGTTGGTCACTATCATTGATGTAATTGTGAGGTACCTTCAAAGCAAGACACAAAGAGCTTTAATACTTTTGTAGTATAAAGGCTGTAAGTCAATATCTTAACTACATTTTCATTTAGAAGGAAACTTCAACGGATCTGTCATTTAAAGGAACTAAGGACACTCCATAATCCAACTTCGCTACTGCTTCTGTGTGACTCATGTTCATACTCATGTATCACCTGGGGAATTTTCCACTGGGAGTCAACTCAAACATACTAGTTGTCTTCTTCTCAATGCATGCTACAAAATCACCAATGTGGCACATGGACTGGTCATATATTATTTTTAGCTCGAAATACATGATCCACTTTCTCCTTTTTTGTTCTTGTCACTGGATTAATATTTTATAAAGCTTCTTTTATACAAGTTATGGTTGGTGTTGGGCTGCAACCTATTTATACCCACCATATGTCTCCATTGCCTTTTTGGTGACTCACAAATTTCATTCTTTGGAGACTATGTTTCCATGATTCACAACTCTATTATATTGCATAAGAATATTGATGTTAAAAAAGACACAACAAAACAAAAAAAAAAATGGATTTTTTGAGAGTAAAGTTTAGAGTCATTGAAATTGTGTTTCCCAAATCAATCAGTTCCTTTCCTCCTCTCCATTTTGGAGCACGACTCATTCTCCATCTGTCATGTCTGTCCAAGAGATACATATATAAATATACTAATAGACTAGCTCAAAATTATATTCAAAAACATATCACATCTTAATAGTCACATGAATAGCTGGAAGGTGCAGAGAATGTAAAATCTCACTGTGTTGGACTATAAAAAATCTGATTCAATAGAGCAAAATGTAGGCTTAAAGACTATCATCCAACAATGTGTTCTCCATGTATATGTTAAGGCTGTACAAAATACCTTTACAGACACAACAGAGATAGATTTGTTCAATGAGCATCTATTAATTTTAATCAAAGAGAAAAACAGGAAAATGAATGCTTTCTGAAGGTGTTTACACTGTCATAGGGGATATCCAGAAGAGAGTTCAAATGGCAGAGACATTCCCTCTGTATAATGAAGTCCTCTAGAGGTTTCTGTTTGCATATGACACTGTTACTGGATCAAGCCAAGGAACATTACAGAGCCTTCTAAATAAAATTCAAAATTGCTTCAAAAACTTTGTATTAACAATCCATTCATGAGAGGCAGAGCCAAAATGGTGGAGAGAAGCCAGGAAGTTGCCTGAGCTCTCCCCAGTTTCCCTCAGAAATAATATTAAATCAATCCTCTAAGTGGATTCTGGAGTGACAGAACCCACAGAAAGATGGAGTGAAACTATCTTCCAGCTTAAGATAATTCAGAAGGATATCAGGAAAGATATGTCTCACTTGAGTAAAAGGAGAGCACAGCCCAGAGGAGATTGTGTCCAACAGAGACCTCCCAGTTCTGAGTCAGTAGGTTGGTTGCACAGCAGGCCAGTTTTGAGGCCTCCAGCCCCATTCCAGAAGGCAAATTGCCAGCCTCACAAGCGTGACACAACAGGCATGACTAGGTCTGGCCACTCCAGTGCAGTGCACAAGCCTCAAGCACCTGAGGCCTTGAAGTAGAAGGCCAATGACTAGGCCCCAGGCTCCCAGTGCAACAAGCTTGGGACAGAGCCAGCAGCCCCAGGAGAAGAGATCAACTTTACAAACTGAGCAAAAAAAAAACCAACACAAAAAGAGCCTGACCATAGAAAGCTTTCATGGTGATAGAAAAGATCAAGACATAACATCAGAAGAGGACAACAATGTTGAAATGCCTACATATGACAGCTCAGAGGTTAATATAAATTGTTCTCATGCCCAAAAATTCCACTTGGAAGGGCTCAGAAAGGAATTTTGAAATGAAGTGAAAGAGGTTGAAAAAAATTCGAAAAGAAATGAGTGTTACGCAGGAGAATTATGAAAAAAGAATCAACAGCTTGAGAAAGAAAGTACAAAATTGACCAAAAACAACTCCTTAAAAATAGAATTGGCCAACTGGAAAAAAAATCCAATGAATAAAAACAACACCTTCAAAAGCAGAATTGGCCACATGAAAAAGAAGATAGAAAACGTAACTGAAGAATATAATCCCTTAAAAATTGGAATTGGCCAAGTGGTAGCTAATGACGCTACAAACCATCAAGAATCAGTCAAACAAAAATTTTTTTTTAATGAAAAAAATAGATGAAAATGTAAGATACCTCAGTCGGAAAACAACTGACCTGGAAAATAGATCCAAGAGAAATAATTTAAGAATTATTGAACTACTTGAAAGACATGATCAAAAAAAAAAGAGCCTGGATATCATCTTTCAAGAAATTATCAAGGAAAATGCTCTGAGGTCCTAGGACCAGAGGATAAAACAGTCATTGAAAGAATCCACCAATCACTTCCTGAAAGAGATCCCAAAATGAAAACTCCAGGGAATATTATAGTCAAACTGCAGAACTATCAGGTCAAGGAGAAAATAGCACAATCACCATTAAGAAACAATTCAAATGTCAAGGAACCAAAGCCCAGATTACATAGGACTTAGCAGATTCTACATTAAAGGATTGGAAGACTTGGAATATGAATTTCTAGAAGACAAAGTAGCGGGGATTACAACTAAGAATAAACTACCCAGCAAGACTGAGCATAATCTGTCTTTTTAAAAATAATTTATTTTTAGTTTTCAACATTCATTTCCACAAGATTTTGAGTTCCAAATTTTCTCTCATCTCTCCTGTACCCACAACCCCAAGATGCCACACATTCCTATTATCCCTTCCCTCTGTCTGACCTCCCTATTATCATCCCACACTGCCCCCCTTGTCTGCCTTCCCCTTACTTTCTTGTAGGGCAAGGTAGATTTCTATACCCCATTGGGTCTATATCTTATTTCCCAGTTGCATATAAAAAAAATTTTTAACATTTGTTCTTAAAACTTTGAGTTCCAGATTCTCCCTTCTTCCCTCCTCACCCATACTCATGGAGAAGGCAAGCAATTCAATGTAGGTCATACATGTGTAGTTATTCAAGACATTTCAATAATATTCATATTGTGAAAGACTAACTGTATTTCTCCCTATTTATTCTATTTTATCCTTTGACCCCCTTCCTTTTCAAAAATGTTTGCTTCTGACTACCCCCTCCTGGGGTCTGTCCTCAATTCTATCATCCCTCTCCCCTTATCCCCTACTTCCTACTTCTAGAGTAAGGCACACAAGAGAGTGTGTATGTTGCTCTCTCCTTAAGTCAAATCTGATGAGAGTAAGGTTGACACATTCCCCTTCCCTTTTCCCTGCCCCCTTGTCCCCTGCATTGTGTTTTCTTCATTCTTTATGTGAGATAATTTAGCTTATTCTATCTCTCTCTTTATCCTTCTCCCAAAATATTCCTCTCTTACCCCTTAATTTTATTTTTAAAATATCATTCCTTGAAGATGGAGGCTGGAAAGCAGGGACTTGCATGAGCTCCCTGCCAGGTCGCTCCAAATATATATATATAGATATATATATATATATATATTCCTCTCGTATGCCTTATCCCTTAATTTGATTTTATTTTTTTAGATATCATAAGGGATACAAGAGGAATATATTGAGAGAGGGAGAAAGGGAGAGATAGAATGGGTAAATTATCTTGCATAAAAGTGGCAAGAAAAAGCAGTTCTCTAGGAAGGGAAGAGCGTGCAGGTGAGGAGGAATGAGTAAATCTTGCTCTCATCGGATTTGACCTGAGGAGGGAATACCATACACACTCAATTGGGTATCTTACCCCCAGGGAAGAAGAAGGAAGAAGATAAAAAAGGGGGGAAGATAGAAGGGAGGGTAGACAGGGGGAAGAGGTAATCAAAAACAAACACTCTCGAAAAGGGACATGGTCAAGGGAGAAAATTCAATAAAGGGGGACAGGTTAGTAAGGAGCAAAACATAGTTAATCTTTCACACCATGAGTATTGTGGAAGGGTTTTACATAATGATACACATGTGGCCTATGTTGAATTGCTTGCCTTCTTTGGGAGGGTGGGTGGGGAGGGAAGAGGGGAGAGAATTTGGAACTCAAAGTTTTAAAAACAGACATTCAAAAAAAAGTTTTTGCACACAACTAGGAAATAAGATACACAAGTAATGGGGCATAGAAATTTATCTTGCCCTACAAGAAAGGAAGGGAAAGGGGGATGAGAGGGGAAGTGGGATGACAGAAGAGAGGGTTGAGAGGGGAATGGGGCAACCAGAATATATGCCGTCTTGGAGTGGGGGGGAGGGTAGAAACGGGGAGAAAATTCGTAATTCAAACTCTTGTGAAAATCAATGCTGAAAACTAAATATATTAAATAAATTAAATTTTAAAATATGATTCCTTAATATTCAACTCACATTTATAGCCTTTGTCTCTACATATACATATATGTGTGTGTGTGAGTGTGTGTGCATGTATATATATATGCATATATATGTACATATATATATATATATACACACACACACATATATGTATGTATATATACACTGAAAAAGGTCTCGTAAGTTACAAATATCATCTTTCTATGTAGGAATATAAACAGTTCAACCTTAATAAGTCCCTTATGATTTCTCTTTCCTGTTTACCTTTTTATGCTTCTCTTGATTTTGTATTTGAATTTTCTGTTCAGCTGTGGTCTTTTCATCAAGAATGCTTGAAAGTCCTCTATTTCACTGAGTATCCATCCATTTTTTTCCCCTGAAGTATTATACTGAGTTTTGCTGGGTAGATGATTCTTGGTTTTACTCCTAGCTCCTTTGATCTCAACAATATCATATTCCAAGCCCTTCAATCCCTTAATGTAGAAGCTGCTAGATCTTGTGTGATACTGATTGTGTTTCCAAAATACTCAAATTGCTTCTTTCTAGCTGCTTGCAATATTTTCTCCTTGACCTGGGAACTCTGGAATTTGGCCACAATATTCTTAGGAGATTTCCTTTTGGGAATCTTTTTCAAGATGCAATCAGTGGATTCTTTCAATTTTTATTTTACCTTCTGGTTCTAGAATATTGGAGCAGTTTTCTTTAATAATTTCTTGAAAGATGATATCTAGTCTCCTTTGTTTATCATGGCTTTCAGGTAGTCCAATAATTTTAAAATTTTCTCTTCTGGATCTATTTTCCAGGTCAGTGGTTTTTCCAATGAGATATTTCACATTGTGTTATATTTTTTTCATTCTTTTGGTTCTGTTTTATAATTTCTTGATTTCTCATAAAGTCATTTGCTCCATTCTAATTTTGAAGGAATGATTTTCTTCAGTGAGCTTGTGGACCTCTTTTGCCATTTGGGTTAGTCTATTTTTAAGGTGTTATTTTTTCAGTATTTTTTCTTTACATCTCTTTTATCAAGCTGTTGATTCATTTTTCAAGATTTTTTTGCATCTCTCTCATTTCCCTTCACAATTTTTCCTCATCTTCTCTTACTTGATTTTCAAACTTCCTTTTGAGCTTTTCCATGGCCTCCAACCAATTCATATTTTTCTTGGAGGCTTTGGCTCTTGAAGCTTTGACTTTGTTGTCTTCTTGTTGTTGCATGTTTTGATCTTCTTGGTCACCAAAGCAAGATTCTATAGTCTGATTTTTATGCTGTCTGCTCATTTTCCCCAGCCAATTACTTGACTTTTAATTTCTTTGTCAAGGTAGGACTCTGCTTCCAGAGTAGAGAGTGCTCTGTCCCAAGTTTCAAAGTTTTTGCACAGCTGTTGTCAGAGATACTTCTAGGCACCTGTAAATTTTTAGTTCTTCTAAGGTAGTATGATCACAAGTACTCTTTTCTGCCTTGGAACCACAGGGAGGATTCCCTTTCTACATCTGCCACAAGCTCTCCCACATCAGCACTCCTTCTCACCAGAGGATCACCACCCAGGACTGTGACCCAGATCCAAGCATGGCAAAGCAAAGGAATCCTGCTTCAGTGCCAGCAAAGAGACCCCTGTAATCCCCCTATGACTAGCTGCTTGGTCCCTGAACCATCTCATCTGTGGGTCTGAAGCTCTAGAAGCAGCAACTCCTGCTGCTTCCACCACCACAGCCAGTGCCACCTCCACTACCCTGGGATTGGGGCCAGACCACTCTCTTCTCTCATCCAGGTCCAACAGAGTTTCTCTACTGACCTACTTTGTCTTTGGTGTTTGTAGGTTGAGAAGGTAGGTTTGGTAGGTTTGCAGATTGAGAAGTCTGGAAACTGCCATAGCTACCAGTGATTCAATACCCTAAGGCCTGCACTGGCTTGGTCTGTGTTGGTATGGCCTGTGCTGGACTCCGCTCCTAGCCCAGTGTGATAGACCCTTCCTGTTGGTCTCATGTTGTCTGGAGCTAGAGTTTTTTTTTTCACTCTGTCATTTTGTTGGTTATGTAACTCTAGAATGTGTTTAGAGTCATTTTTTTACAAGTATTTGGATGGTTTGGGGGAGAGCTCAAGCAAGTCCCTCCACCATCTTCGATTATAATTTTTCAAGGGAAAAGATGGACATCCAATGAAATAGGAGACATGCAAACTTCCCTGATGAAAAGCCCCGAGCTGAACAGAAAATGTGATCTTCAAATACAAGGTTCAAGAGAGGCATAAAATGGTAAACAGGAAAGAAGCAAAACATGTTACTCAATAAGATTAAACCGTTTATATCACTACCTGGGAAGATTATACTTGTAACTCCTGAGAAGTATATCTCTATTAGGGCAGTTAGAAGGAGTATACAGAGAAAGAGGGTGCAAGTATAAGTTGACTTTGATGTAATGATATTAAAAAAATTAAGGGGTAAAAAAGGACTGTACTGGGAGGAGAGGAGAGGGAGAAGAAAAACAGAGTAAATTATATCACATGAAGGGGCACAAAAGAGTTATTATAGCAGAGGGAAAGACTAGATTGTGTGAGCATTATTTGAATTTTACTATGGTCAGATTTTGCTCAACAAAGGAATAATGTGTGCATTCAGTTAGGTATAGAAATCTATCTTACCCTGTAGGAAAGTAGGAGGGGAAAGGGGAAATAAAAGGGATGGGCTGACAGAAGGGTGGGCATATTGAGGGAGGTGGAGGTCATAAGCAAAATACTGCTGAGGAGGGACAGGGCGAAAGGAGGGAAAAATGCAAATGGGGAAAAGTAGGATGGAGGGTAGTACACAGTTAGTAATCATAACTGTGATTGTTAATGGGATGAATTCTCCAATAAAATGGAAGAGGATAGCAGAGTAGATTAAAAACCAGAATCTTACAATATATTGTTTACTATAAACATTTAAAGCAGAGAGATACACACAGAGTAAAAGTAAAAGGCTGGAAGAAAATATATTATGCTTCAGTTGAGGTAAGGGAAAGCAGGAATAATAATCCTGATCCCAGACAAAGGAAAAGCAAAAACAAATCTAACTAAATAAAGGAAGGGAACTACATCTTGATAGAAGGTACCATAGCCAATGAAGTAATATCAATATTAAACATATATGTGCAAGTGTTATAGCATCTAAATTCTTAGAGGGGGAGTTAAGTGAGTTACAGGAAGAAACAGATAGCAAAGCTATACTAGTGAGGGGATCTCAACCTCCCTCTGTCAGAACTAGGTTAATCTAACCACAAAATAGACAAGAAAAGAGTTAAGGAGGTAGATAGGATTTTTGAAAAGTTAAATATGGCAGTTGTCTGGAGAAAATTGAATGGGAATAGAAAGGTATACACATTTTTTTCCCAGAGGTACATCATACCTACATAAAAATTGACTGTGTATTAGGGCATTAAAAACCTCAGAATCCAATGCAGAAAGGCAAAAATATTAAGCTCATCCTTTAAAGATCATAATGAAATAAAAATGACATGTCATAAAGGGCCATGGAATGATAGACTAAAGATTAATTGGAAACTAAATAATCTAATTCTAAAGAATGAGTGGGTCAAACAACTATTCAGAAAAAAATTAATAATTTCATCAAAGAGAATAACAATAATGAGACAACATACCAAGACTTATGGGATACAGCCAAAGCAGTTCTTAAGGGACATTTTACATCTCCCAATTCTTACATGAATAACATATAGAAAGAGGGAATGCAACTAAATAGAGAATTGGGCATGCAACTAAAAAGTCTAGAAAAAAAGAACAAATTAAAAATCCTCAATTAAATACAAATTAGAAATTCTGAAAATCAAATGAAAGATTAATACAATTTAAAGTAAGAAAACAACAGAACTAACAAATAAAACAAATACCTGGTTTTATGGAGGGAAATCATAAAATAGATTAACCATTGGTTAATTTGATTAAAAGGAGAGAAGAAAACCAAATTACCAGTATCAAAAATGAAAAAGTGAATTGACCATCATTGAAGAGGAAGAGCAATAATTAAAAAATATTTTGCCCAACTGTATGGCAATGAATCCGACAATCTAAGTAAAATGAAGACTTACCAAAATATGAATTGCCCAGGTTAACAAAGAGGAAATACAATACACCATGTCAGAAAAAGAAATTGAACAAGTCATCAATGAACTCCATAAGAAAAAAATCTCCAAGTCTGGATGTATTTACAAGAGAATTCTACCAAATATTTAATTCCAATACTACCAAATTCCTTTTTTTAAAAAAAAAGATATTTTGTTGACACCTAAACCAGGAAGAATCAAAAGTGAAAAAATAAAATTATAGATGAATTTCCCTAATGAATATTAATGTAATAATTTTAAATAAAATGTTAGCAAAGAGATTATAGCAATTCATCATGAGCATAATACAGAAGGACCATGTTGGATTTATGTCATGAATACAAGGCAGCTTCAATATTAGGAAAACTATCAGCATATTTGACCATATCAATAGGAACATTGCCAGAAATAATATGATTTTCTCAATAGGTGCTGAAAATTTTTTGACATAATACAACACCCATTCCTATTAAAAATACTAGAGAGCATAGGAGTAAATGGGGTTTTCATTAGAATGATAAGTAGTATCAATCTAAAACCATAAGCAAGAATTATATATAATGGTTTTGCATTTTGTAATGCTCTCTATTTCTTGTTGGGTCATGAATTCTTTTCTTTTCCATAAATCTGATAGGTAAACTATTCCTTGCTCTCCCAAATTGCTTA
>CM053625.1:44503928-44535134 GCA_028646595.1 Phalanger gymnotis | reverse complement strand
AGGAGGAGGAGGGGGAAGAGAAGAAAAGAAGAAGAAGAAGAAGAAGAAGAAGAAGAAGAAGAAGAAGAAGAAGAAGAAGAAGAAGAAGAAATGGAGAATAAGAAGGAGAAGAAGGAAGGAAGGAAGGAAGGAAGGAAGGAAGGAAGGAAGGAAGGAAGGAAGGAAGGAAGGAAGAGAAGAAAGGCAGAAGAGAGGAGCAAAAGGAGAGGAGAGGAGAGAAGTGGAGAGGAGAGGAAAAAGGTAGAAAATGCCAACCCAATTTCAGGTTGCCAACCTGAATGAGACTCTAGGAAGAAGTCAACATGAGAGAAGTCTCCATAACTAACTTACTGCTTTAGATACTTCAAGGTGTTTCCCTTTGGGTGAAATTTGGACCTTTCTTGAACTGAGTTATCTCACTCTTAATGAGAGAGTTCCTTCACTCTTCATCATCTGCTATATATTCTACTATGTATATTTTCTCTCATTTCTGTTTTGCTATTGACTTAGATAAATGATGTCTGTCTTCTTTTGACTTATGCCTATTAATTGTGGGCTCACAAAGGCTAAGGCAGATAAGCCTAAGCTCCTTCTGGTAAGACCAACCAACCAGGAAAGCCCAATTCAGGCCCAATGAAAGATTTTGTGCTCAATGATCAATCTAGCTAAGTTGGAAAAGGTTTATCACTAGAAGGTTGTCTGCCAAATAGTGAATTTAGGCCACAGTAACTCATGAAAATTGTCTGTGGTCTTCAAGATTATAAAGGTCTGTATAGTATCTGATTACATCCTCAAAGCAAATACCATGAACTTGTTGAAATAAAGGGCTTTTACGAAATTATTAAAGATATTATAGTCATTAAGGTTGAAATGTTAAAAATATATTGTGAAGAAGATAGGGAAAAGGGAGAACATCTCAGACTATATTATAAAGCAGTAGTCATCAACACCATTTGGTATTGGTATCAAGGAAACAGACTAGACGAAGGAGATACATTAAAATGTAACTCAACAGCTCAGTGTTCAGGAAAATTGGTGCCACAAAAGGTTTCAAGGGACACATGATCTTCATTTTCCCCTCAAAATCACAAAAGAAAAACTAAAAAGAAGTGAAAAACTACCAAAATGCGAAACAAGAGAATGAAGGTTTCTACACATTATGAAGGAAAGTATTAAAAAACTAGAATTAGTATAAGTAGTACAAAAATATCTATCACAGGCAAATAACATCATAAAAATTCAAACAAAGATTAACTCTGGACAAGAGGGTATGTTGGTAAGCAAAATGGCCTTTGTTTTCTTTGAGTAACTCAGTATATTTCATTAAGCCTTACTAGGTGCTAAACCCAGGCCAAAGCCCTATTAAGTGTGGAACCTATGTGGGTGTGGATTGATGACTGAGGTGGGGCCCAAGATGGGGCTGGCTAAGGGGAGGTGTTAACTCCAGAGCCATGCCCTATTAGGTGTCAACCTAATCTATGTGGATGTGAACCTCCCAGGGTACTAAGAGGAGGGGCCAACTCAAGAACCAATAAGCTCTGGTCATTCAGACAACACTTGATGACGTCAAAAACTCTATAAGAGGAGAGAAGACAGCTTGAAGATTGATTTTCTGTTGGAGCCAGAGACAGCTACAGCCAAAGCTGAAGATAAAACTGAAGCCGAAGCAGGAGCTGCGGAAGCAGAGCCGACCCATGTGTGGACCGAGGAATGCTGAGCAAGGACTTGAGGCCAGTGGGTAATCTTACCAAGAGAGGGGAAGCATGAATATGATTTGGCTTAATGCCATCATGTTTTTTTTTTCTGTGGCCTCCTGGTTACTCTTGTGAAGAGGACTTATTGGGCTTGGAAGCTTTTGATCAAAATATCAAAATGGGGACACTGGTTAGTGGGTCTGTTACTTTGGAGCTTGAATAAATGCTTTAATTCTTCTGCCTTCTACTTAGAGAATTCCTTATATCCTGCCGTTCTGAACTGTTCAGACATATATATGATTCTCTTTCAAATCACAAATTCTGCCTTCATAATACAGAGGGAAAGGGACAATGAGAGAGAAGGGTAGTGGAGGAGAGAGAAAAGGGAAGAAGAAAATAGGAATTAAAGCACTGAAACAATGGAATCAACATTGAATTGAAATAAGAAATCATTGAGGTACAAATAATGACAATACGTTTTCCTTAAATAGCAGAATTACAGAATGTGAAAGTTAGAAAGAACATTAAAGGCACTTAATCCAAGCCATACCTGAACAAAAATTCCCTACAATTTCATGGAATTGTTGATGCAGTGAGGCAAAACCCACTTGTTCTTTGTGCAGTCCACTTAATTTTGGGTTCCTCTATTTTTTTAATTTAAAAATAATATTTTATTTTTCCCTGATTACGTGCAAAAACAATTTTTAACATTTGCTTTTTGTAAACTTTTGAATTCCAAATTCTCTCCCACTCTTCCCTTCCCCCTAACTTCAACAGTAAGCAATCTCATATAGGTTATACATATGCAATCATGTAAAACACACAGTGAAAAATGGTGTGCTTTAGTCTGCACTCAGACTCTTATCAGTTCTTTCTCTGGAGGTGGATAGCATTTTTCATCATTAGTCCTTTGGGATTGTCTTGGATCACTGTATTACCGAGACTAGCTGAGTCATTCACATTTTTTCATCATACAATATTGCTGCTACCACGCCATGTTCTCCTGGTTCTACTCACTTCACTCTGCCTCAGTTTACATAACTCTTGACAGCTTTTTCTGAAACCATTACCTTCATTATTTCTTATAGTACAGTAGTACTCCATCACAATCATATACTGCAACTTGTTCAGCCACTCCCCAACTGATGGGCATCCCTTCAATTTCTAATTCTTTGCCATCACAAAAAAGAGCTACTATAAATACCCTTGTACAAATATATCCTTTTTTTAAAATCTCTTTGGGATACAGACCTAGTAATGGTATTGCTAGATCAAAGGGTATGCATAGTTTTATAGCCCTTTGTGTATAGTTTCAAATTGCTCTCTGGAATGGGGTAGCTCTATTTTTAGGAAGCTTTGCCTCCACCCCTGATATTGAACCTAAATCTGTCCTTTATGAAACTTCTATCCATCATTCCTAGTTCTTTCCTGTGGAGCCATGCAGAAAATATCAAATCCCTGTTTCACCATGACAGACCTTCAAATATTTTAAAAGAGCTTTCATAACCCTCCTGAATTTTTTTTTCCTGTAGGATAAACATACACATGCTTTGATCAATCCCCATAAGGCAAATATCTGGGTTCCTTCCCATTCTGGGAGTCTTTCTCTGAATATGCTCCGATTTAACAACACATCTTTAAAAAATATGTCATGAATAACCAAATATAGTATTGTTGATATTCTCTGACACTTGGGAGCAGAAGAATTACCCCCTCCCACCACTCATGCACTGGACATTATCACCCTCCCAATGCAAATTAAAATAACTGTTTTATTTGTTTGCAGGAATGGGAGTGAAGGAGTAGAGCTTCAAATCAACTTATTGATTCACAGTTTATTTGAAGTCTAGTAAAATGCCTACTCTTTTTTTCAGATAGACAAATAAAGGTATGGCTCACCCATTTTATACTTGTATAGTTTACCTTTTTCACCCAAATATAAGGCTTTAAATTAATCCAATTTATGGATTATGGGCCAATTTGGTAAGATCGTTGTCTAAGTCTTAACTCCAAGTGACTCATAAAAAACAAAACAAAAAAAAACAAACAAACAAAAACCTTTAAATTTCATAGATCTCTCCAATCCCCATTGCCTAGTATGCTCCACCGGAGTCCTGCCCAGGTGACATGAAGACCATAAATGATTAATTTTAGGGGATGGTATTCAATCACTACCAAATCCTCCTGGTAATACTATGGTCTTGCTTACATCTCTTCATTTTTTTTACACAAGGATATCATGATAGACTTTGTTTAGTGCTCAAACAAGTATAAATCAAGCATATGCAAACATAATTCTTGGGCTATGTCATTTAAAGATAAATGAAGAAAATCAGATTTTGTATACTACAATTTGAATAAAAATTAGATAATTTCCTAAAAATAATAGCGAATTCTATGGTTTTAAATAATAATAAAGGTATAGACTCATTAAGAAATGAAAGAAATCATGTTAAAATTTTATTAGCTTTGTATTTGAAAATAATTTAAATAAACACAAAATAAAATAATTGAAATAATAAGTAAAATCAAGAGATTTTTGACCGCATACAAACACTGATAAATAGAAACTAATTATAATTAAAGTTATTTGTAAATAACTTTAAATACTAAATTAGCAATGAAACAAGTGATAGTTGGGGCATGAAAGTCAAGACAATTTCACAACTGTTTGCATTGCTCTAAGCAATGAATTTGAGAACTTGCAAGAAAAGGATGAATATTCACAAATAATAAACTAATATAAAATGCCTAAATTGACAAAATAAGAAGTGAATAGTCTAGTTAGTTCAATCTCAGAAATAAAACTCAGACAATAACCAGCATTTATACAGGGCATCCCAGAAGTTTTAGTAAGTTTGTGACTTTATCCTGTACAGTGCTTTAGGGTTCACTAAGTACTTTACACATATACATACATACACACATCCATACAAATATGTGTGTATATATGTATATACATACGGATATATGTGTGTATATAATATTTTGTTTGATCCATACAAAATATTTTAAGGAGAAAAAGTATAAATATTCCCAATTTTTCTCAATTTCATGAGAAATTTTTAACATTTTTTTTAAATTTGAGTTTCAAATTCTCTCCTTCCATTGCTCTCTTCCTTGAGAGGGCAAGCAATGTGATATAGATTATACATGTGAAGTCATACAAAACATATTTTGACTTTAGTCATATTGTAAAAAAAAGAAAGTTTAAAAAAACGGTGCCTTGATTTGCATTCAAACACCATCAGTTCTTTCTCTGGAGATAGATAACATTTTTTCTTCTTAAGTCCTTTGGAATTGCCTTGGATTACAGTATTACTCAGAATAGCCAAATCATTCACAGTTGACCATCATACAAGATTGCTATTACTGTGTAAAACGTTCTCCTGTTTCTGTTCACTTCGGTCTGCACCAGTTCATGTAAGTCATTCTAGGTTTTTCTGAAAATTTCTTGCTCGTCATTTCTTTTTTTTTAATTAATTAATTTTTAACTTTCAAAATTCACTTCCACAAGATTTGGAGTTCCAAATTTTCTCCCCATCTCTCTCAACCCCATGACAGCATGCATTTTGATTGCTCCTTCTACCAATCTGTTCTTCCTTCTATTGCCCTCCATTCTCTTATCCCCTTTCCTTCTATTTTGCTGTAGGGCAAGATAGATTTCTATACCCCAATGCCTATATTTCTTATTTCCCAGTCGCATGTAAAAACAATTTTTAACATTCATTTTTAAACTTTGAGTTCCACATTCTCACACTTCTTCCCTCCCACCTTCATTGAGAAGGCAAGCAATTTAATGTAGGTTGTACTACCTGTCATCTAAATCACTTCAATAATAGTCATGTTGGGAAAGGCTAGCTATATTTCCCTCCAATTTATCTCACCCCTCCCCCCACCATTTATTCTATTCTCTCATTTGTCCATGTGCCTCCTGAAAAGTGTTTGCTTCTGATTACCTCCGTATCCCATTTGTCCGCCCTTCTGTAATCCCCCCTTTTATCCCCTTCCCTCCTACTTTCCTTCAGGTTAAGATTGATTTCCATACCTAATTTTTCTGCCTTTTTGTACTGGATCATGAGGTATTTATGCCCTAGTACATGGTCAGTTTTTGTGTAGGTACCATGTAGTACTGAGGAAAAAGGTATATTCCTTTCTATCCCTATTCAATTTTCTCCAGATGTCTATCATATCCAATTTCCCAAAATTCTGTTCACCACTTAACTTTTCTTGTTTATTGTGTGGTTAGATTAATCTAGTTCTGATAGGGTGAGGTTGAGGTCCTCCACTAGTATAGTTTTGCTCTCTATTTCTTCATATAACTCACTTAATTTCTCCTATAAGCATTTGGATGCTCTATGATTTGGTGCATATTTTTTTAGTACTGATATTGCATCCCTGTCTATGGTAGCTTTTACCAGGATGTAGCTTCCTTCCTCATCTCTTTTAATTAGATCTATTTTTGCTTTTGCTTTGTCTGAGATCAAGATTGCTACCCCTGATTTTTTTTTACTTGAGGTGAAGCATAATACATTCTGCTCCAGCCTTTTACCTTTACTCTGTGCATATCTCTCTTCTTGTCTTTCTTGTGAATAACATATTGTGAGATTATGGTTTTTAATAGATTCTGCTATCCACTTTCATTTTATGAAAGATTTCATCTTATTCACATTCACAGTTATGATTAGTAAATGTGTCTTTCTCTCCATCCTATTCCCTCCACCCCATTTACACTTTTCTCTCTCCTTTTTTTCCCTTTCTCTCCTCATAAGTGTTTTCCTTCTGATCTCCACCTCCCTCAATCTACCCTAATGTCTATCAGCGCCCCTCCCTTTCCTTTCCTTTTCCTCTACTACTTCTTTCTTCCCTTCTGCCCTCCCTTTTATCCACTCCCCTGTAAGGTTAATAGAATGGGAAAAACTTCCCACCTATTAATAGGCTTCAGTGGAGCTCATTAAGGGAAGCTTGATTTGGGAAGGCTCGTTTGTAGGAAGGCTCACACATTTTGCTAATTCCTAATTAGGCACTGGGTCATGAGGGTTGTGATGCCTTCTGGCTCTGAAATATATATGTATATGTATATGTATATGTATATGTATATGTATATGTATATGTATATGTATATGTATATGTATATGTATATGTATATGTATGTATGTATGTATGTATGTATGTATGTATGTACTCTGAGGTTAGCATTTTCCTCTGGGACTCACTCATTGGAAGAGTGCTTGTGTTATTTGACCAGACGAGACTCTGGGTAGCTGTTAAGGAGCCCACCAGCTTTGAAAAGCCAGATATTGGTGCTTCTCTCTCTGGTAACTATGTGTGTATTGCTTTAGTCAGACAGATCTCTATCGATCTGTACTAATTTCTCAGACACTTAGAAGCCCTGTATGTTGATCTGTGCTATTTTCTCTGCTTTTAATTTCTGCTTGTAATGTCTGTTTACATTTTCTCTGAAGTTCAGGGTGCTGACCTTTCCCCTGAATTAAGTACATGATATATATGTTTGATTAAAATAAGATTCTTGACCCTTTTAAAAGCAGATCAAAGAACCTGTGCTAGCAGGCCATTCTAAGTATGCTAGGGTGCTTGCTATTACATCCTCTACTTTTTTCCCTTTGCCCCTCCTACTTCCTATAGTGTAAGATAGATTTCTGTACCCAGATAAGTATGTGCGTTGTTTCCTCTTTGAGCCAAATCTGATGAGAATAAGGTTCAAAGAATAAAGTTCAAACCTCCCTCCCTTCTTTCCCTCTACTGTAATAGTTCTTTGTGCCATTTCATGTAATGTAATTTACCCTTTTCTGTCTCCTTCTTTCCTCTTCTTTACTCTTATTTGATAACTTGTTTTTTTCATGTTTATTTTTTCATGCTTCTCTTGAGTATTGTACTTGAAAATTGAATTTTCTTTTGAGCTCTGATCTTTTCATCAGGAATTTCTGGAAGTCCCCTATTTCATTGAATATCCATCTGCTCCCCTGAAAGATTATGCTCAGTTTTGCTGGGTAGTTGATCCTTGGTTGTAATCCAAGTTCTTTTCCCCTCCAGAATATCATATTCCATGCCCTCTGATCTTTCAATATAAAAGCTGCTAGGTAAGGTCCTGTGTAATCTTGATTGTGGTTCCATGATATTTCAACTGTTTCTTTCTGGCTGCTTACAGTATTTTCTCCTTGACCCAATAATTCTGGAATTTGGTTACAATATTTCTTGGCATTTTCATTCTGGAATCTCTTTCAGGAGGTGATTAGCAGACTCTCTTGATGACTATTTTACCCTCTGGTTCTATGACATCAGGGAAGTTTTCCTTGATAATTTCTTGAAATATACTGTCTGGGTCCTTTTTTTTTTTTGATCATGGGTTTTAGGTAGACCAATAATTCTTAAATCATGTCTCTTGGATCTATTTTCCAGGTGTTATTTTTCCAATGAGGTATTTTATATTTTCTTCTATTTTTTCATTCTTTTTATTTTGTTTCACGGAATCTTGTTGTTTCATAGAGTTATTAGCTTCCACTTGTCCAATTCTAATTTTTAGCAAATTGGTTTCTTCTGTCAGCTTTTGTGCATCCTTTTCCATTTGGGCAATTCTGATTTTTAAGGAATTCTTTCCTTCATTGGATTTTTGTACCTCCTCTTCCATTCAGCCAATTGTATTTTTTAAGGAGTTGTTTTCTTCAGCCAAATTTTGTCCTTCATTTTCCAAGCTATTAGCTCTCTCTCTCTCTCACATACCTCTCATTTCTTTTCCCAATTTTTCTTCTGCTTTTCTTATTTGACTTTTGAAATCCTTCTTGAGCTCTTCCAAGAAGTTTTTTGGGCTTGGGACCAATTCATATTTCTGCTTGATGTTTCAGTTATAGCTATATTGACAGTCATCCTTTTCTGAGTTTGTGTTTTGATCTTCCCTGTCACCATGATAATTCTCTATGGTCAGTGTTCTTTTCTGCTTCTTGCTTATGACATTTGTCTATTTTCTGGATTTCAAAGTTGTGCTCTTCTGCTGAAGTGCAGAGGGGCACTGGCCCAAACTTCTTTTGCTAGGGGTCAGGGGCCTGGTCACTGGCTTTGTATGACAGGGCTTCAGGTGCTGGCAGCTGGGGGCTCTAGGCATCTGCCAGCTTACCCGGTGCTGAGCTGGGGTCCCAGTGGTATATGGCATGTGCTGAGGCCAAGTGGGTGTTTCTGCATTTCCCAGGAGCTGCGCTGAAGCATGTGAAGGTCTGGCCACTCAAAGAGGCCTCTCCACCCAAGGCTACAATGAGACACAAGGAGGTCTGGCTGTTGGAGGACATTTAACCATCCAAGGCTGTGCCTAACTGCATGGAGGTCTGCTACTGGGGGATGCCTGCACACCCTGGGCTATGCCAGTGCATATGGTGGTTCTCCAAGCTGCAGTCTGCTGGTTCCCTGGCTATGCTAAGGTACATTGAGGGGGAAGGGGCTGCCGTTGGCATTTGCCTGCTCCATTACCCTGGGGCTCAGGATCTCCTGTTGGCTTTCTGGGGTGGTGCTTGCAACCAGCTTGCTGGGACATTCCCTGTCCTAAAATGTGCTCCCCCTTTACCTTAGTGAAATCAACTTTTCTTGCAGATCTTCTAAATTTCCCTGAGCTAAAAGTCTGCCCCATGCCATCATTTTTCTGGCTCCACTGCTCCAGGATTTTTCCTGGGGCAATATTTTCTTGTTGTTTAAGAGGTCAAAAAGGCAGAGTGATAATGATTTATTGTTTACTGTCTTCCCTTCTAGAGGTCCCATTTAATTACTACTAGTACCTAATGCCCTTGGACAAATCACTTAATTGGCTTAATTTTCCCCACATTTAATAAAGAAATGTAGGGTTAGACTAGATCAGATCACTAGACTAGATCCTTAATAAAAGGATTTGCTCTGTAAAAATTTGGACTTAGTCAAAAAGCCATATCCAAGGACCCAGAAGTCTGTATTTGGCCTTCAAGCCCCAGGTTCCCCATTCCTCTACTAGATGGTATCTATATCTAGTTATAAATCTAAGTTCCTGAAAAACTGTGGAGAAAATTAGATATCAATATGTATCCACTAACATATATTACAATAAGTTTCAATTGGGTTGGTGACCTAATTAAAATTTTGGAAGAAAAAGAAAGAACATGTTTTAGACAATTGGGGAAAGGAAGAAGAAAAATTTTGTCCAACAACAATTTTCTTTTATACAGACTTTGATAAGTTTTTCATTTTTTTGTATTAAAAAAGCAGTTTATCTAAAAAAAAGGAAAACAGAAAGACATATTTGGGACAAACATATCTGATTAAAAAATTGACATTGAAAATCTACATTGAACCAATAAAGTAGCTGTGAGAGTAATATTCTTTCCCCAATGAAGTGCTCATAAGATATGAATAGAAAGTTTTTGAAGGAGGAAATATAAATTGCTAATAACTCCTCGAAAAGATATTTAAATTTTGTAATAATCAGAGGAAATGTAAATCAAAACCATTTTAAAACACTTTCTTCTACCCATCAAATTGGCAAAAAAATAATAGTTTAAAAATTATCGCACTCAATATTGGTAGAGCACTAAATTATATTGTTGGTAGGAATATAGATTGCTCTCCAAATGGCTTATACAAATAAGGTAATATGAGATAATAGTCACAAAAAGGATTATAACCTTTACCCATAAATTTAGTTTGATCTCCACTATCTTTAAGATATTATTAAATGTAATAAAGGACTTACATATACAAAAAATATTTGTAGTCATCCTAATCGTACTACTGAAAAACTAGAAATAACCTATTTGTACAATGATTGGGGAATGCCAGAATACATTGTGTTATGTTAATATTTAACAGACAGGTATTTTTAATTTGCAAAGGCAATGGGAAATGTCATCATGGGATCCTTGGTCATCCTGCATTTCAATGTTCAACATGGGCATTTGCAAAAAGACTACTAGAAAGAAAATTACAGGTTAAGTATCTAGATCTGTTGAAGAAGATGAGGAGGTAGAAAAATTATAAAGCTATCATGAACAATTTCTTCAAAAATAGTACAGAAATGGTATACATAGCAAGCAATGGATAATATCACAAAAATTACATTGAATATAATGGACATAAAATAACTGATTAAGACTACAGCAATAATTTCTGAATCAGCTGCCTTAATATGGTAAGATCATAAGTTTTGTAGAGCAAAAATCAAATTTCATGCCAAATTGGAATAAAAACAAGAAGGTATAGAATAAGGGAAATACTAAGCTGACCTGTTTAGACATAATATTGATGTTGGAAAATGGGAAATGGGCAAAAGAACAAACATCAACAAAGGTTAGTTATAACCATTTCATCATTGTAAGGTACTCATATCTGTATGAACATTGATTCATTTAAATATGAAGGGCTGTTAATGCAATGGAATCCTATGTTATAAAAATAATCAATTCTGAATATGCAAAGAAATATTGAAAGATATATCATAAGAACTATTTGAAGACTGTTTTAGATGCTATCTAGTCTCTACCTTCAAAAAGCTTACATGCAAAGTGAGGTCAGTAGAATAAGACAATACATATTGAATACAACCATATTTAAAAGAAAATAGTACAGATTGAGGCAGAGCTAAGATGGCAGAGTGAAAACAGGGACATGCCTCAGCTGTCTCAAGTTCATTCAGATACCTTTTGAGAAATGAATCTGAACAGTTTTGAGAGAGGTAGAATCCACTATGAGATAGAGTGTGGCAGATTTCCAAACTAGGAAATGCAGAAAGAGAGGGATCTGTTGTACCAGGCCAGACGAGGGCTGGGCACATGGAACCATCTCAGACCATATTGCAGCACCATACCAGAATGTGAACAGCCCCAGGCCACCTGCTGTGGTAGCAATCCCCAAGCCTCTCCATGAAGGACAGGAGTCTATTGGAGCTAGGTGAGACAGAAGTGCAGAGTCTGCGGCAGCAGCAACAGCTACTCCTGGAGCTATCAGCCCACAATCTAAAGGTTTGAAACTCACCTTCTTGAACTTCCAGAAGCCATGATGACCCAGTAAACTCTAAGTGCTCTAGTCCCTCCTTTGAATAACCCAGAGAATACTGCCCCAGAATAGAAGAGCCAGAAGTGAGGGTTCAGTAATCTTTTAGCTCAGGAAGCTAAGGAGACCCCTTCTTGCTATGCTGGAAGGAGATCAGTACAGGAAGGGAGGCATCCCAGCAAGCCCCACCTTAGCAGATCAGCAGGTATTCTTAAGTCTCAGGGGGGTGGAGTCAGCAAGCACCTTCACCAGGACCCCAGACATGCCTTTGCACTGCCAAGGGAATTGGAAGACACAAGTGCAGACCTATGGCTGAGACCACCTGTGTTATGTAGTGCAGCGCTAAAGGAAGAGTACTTCCAGCAACCAGACCACTTCTCCCCTATACCTGATGCTGTGACCCCCAAAGGAAACTCAGAAAGACTTCACTGGGCCTCAGTCTTTGGCACACAGCAGCCAGCTTCAGCTCACCATCAAGTGAGCTCCAGTAGTGTACAGCTTCTAGCTGACAAAACCAGAGGCCACAGAACACAAAGCCAGTAACCAAGCCCCTAGCTCCCAACACAAGAAGTTTGGAACAGAGCCCTCTGGGCCCCAGAAGGTGAGAGTCACTTTAAAAGCCAGGAAAAAGGCAACTACCATGAAGAAGCAAGCTAGAAAAGTAAAAAAAAAAAAAAGAGCATTGAATTGTATTATGGGGACAGAAAAGATCGAAATACAAATTCAGAAGATGAGAGCATGGACACCATACCCACATTTGAAACCTCAAAAGCGAATATGATCTGGTCTCAAGCCCAAAAAAGCATTTCTGGAAAAACGCAGAGAGGATTTTAAAATCCAAATTAGAGAGGTAAAAGAAAAACTTCAGAATCTAACAGGAAAAAATGAATCCTTGAAAAGTAAAATTGGCCAAATGGAAAGTGAGATGCAGAAGCTATGTGAAGAAAATAATTCATTAAAAATTAGAATTGGGCAAGTAGAAGTTAATGACTCTATGAGACATCCGAATAAGTCAATCAAAAGCTAAAGAATGAAAAAATAGAAGAAAATGTAAAATATCTCATTGGAAAAACAACTAATCTGGAAAAGAGATCCAGGAGGAGTAATCTAAGAATTATTGGTCTTCTGGAAAGCCATGATGAAAAAAAAAAGAGCCTGGATAGGATCTTCCAAGAAATTATTAAGGAAAATTGCCCCAAGGTCCTAGAACCAGATGGTAAAATAGTTATTGAAAGAATTCACCCATCACCCCCTGAAAGAGATCCCAAATTGAAAACTCCAAGGAATATTGTAGCTAAATTCCAGAATTATCAGCTCAAGGAGAAAATACTGCAAGCAGCAAAGAAGAAACAACTCAAATATCATGGAACTACAGCCAGGATCATGCAGGATATTTAGGCTTCTACATTAAAGGATTAGAGGGATTGGAATATGATATTCTGAAAGCCAAAGGAGTTAGGACTTCAAAAAAGGATCAACTATTCAGCAAAACTGAGTATAATCTTTCAGGCAAGGAGACGGATATTCAATGAAATAAGGGAATTCCAGACCTTACTGATGAAAAGACCAGAGCTCAATGGAAAATTTGATCTTAAAATGCAGCAAGGTAAATAGGGAAAAATTATTAAAAAAGGTGAAAAAAATTGTTATTCAACAAGGGCAAACTTTTTACATTCCTATAGGGGAGGATGCTATATGCTAATTTTGAGAATGGTATAATTAGTAGGACATCTAAAGGAGATATGCATAGACAGAGGGTGTGAGTATAAATTAACTGATGTGATGATAAAACTTAATTATGGAATGAAAAGGGATCATAATGGGAGAAGAGGTAAGGAGGAGGCAGAAAAAGGTAAATTACATCACATGAAGAAGTCCAAAAACATACTGTATTGAGGGAAAGAAGGGAGGGAGAAGAGCAATGTTTGAACGTTACTCTCATCAGATTTGATTCAAGGAAGGAATAACATATTCTGTTAAGTATAGAAATCAAACTTGCCCTACAGGTAGGAGGAGGGGAAAGGGGAAAGAAAAGAGGGGTGGTAGTTAGAAGAGGGGGAAGAAGTAGAAAGGGAAAAAGGTAAGATGGGGAGGGGGCTGAAAAGGAGGGAATATGGAGGGAAGTGGTGGTCAAAAGCAAAACTTAAGGAGTGGAAGGGAGAAGAGAGAAATAAAAACATAAATGGGGTGGGGAGGGATGGAAAAAGACCCAGATAGTAATCATAATTGTGAATGTGAATGGGATGAACTCTCCTATAAAATGGAGGTGGATAGCAGAATGGATTAAAAACCAAAATCCTGCAATATGTTGTTTACAAGAAACACATTTGAAACAGGGCAATACACAGAGGGTAAAGGTAAAAGTCTGAAGGAGAATACATTATGCTTCAGCTGAAGTAAAAAAAAAAATCTGGAGTTGAAATCCAAATCTCAGACAAAATAAAAGCAAAGATAGATGCAATTAAAAGAGATAAGGAAAGCAACTATATTCTCCTAAAAGGCACTACAGATAATGAAGTAATATAATTACTTAATATATATGCACCAACTGGTATAGCATCCAAATTATTAGAGAAGTTAAGGGAGTTACAGGAAGAAATAGACAGCAAAACTATATTAGTGGGAGGACCTTAACCTCTACTTCTCTGAACTTGATAAATCTAAACTCAAAATAAGAAAGAAGTTAAGGAGGCGAATAGAATTTTAGAAAAGGTAGAAATGATAGACCTCTGGAGAAAACTGAATGCGGAGAGAAAGGAATATATGTTTTCCTCAGTGTTACATGGCGCATACACAAAAAATTGACGCTATATCGGGGCATAAAATCCTCACAATCTAGTGCAGAAAGGCAGAAATAATCGATGTATCCTGTTCAGAGCACGAGGCAATAAAAATTATTTGTAATAAAGGATCAGGAAAGATAGACTGGGAATAATTGGAAAGTAAATAATCTAATCCTAAAGAATGAGTGGGGGAAAGAACAAATCAAAGATAGAATCCATAACTTCATTCAAGAGAATGATAAAAACGAGACAACACACCAAAATTTATGGGATGAAGCAAAAGCAGTTCTCAGGGAAGTTTTATGTCTCTCAATGCTTAAATGAATAAAATAGAGAAAAAGGAGATCAATGAATTGGGCATGCAACTGAAAAAACTAGAAAGAGAACAGATTGAAAATCCCCAATTAAATACAAAATTGGAATACTAAAACCAAAGGAGAGTTTAATAAAATGAAATATACAAAACCATTGAAATAATAAATAAAACTAAGAGCTGGTTTTATGAAAAAAAACAATAAAACTGATAAATCTTTGGTCAAATTGATTTAAAAAAAGATAGAAGAAAACCAAATTACCAGTATCAAAAATGAAAAAGGTGAATTCACCTTCAATGGAGAGGAAATTAATACAATAATTAGGAATTATTTTGCCCAGTTGTATGCCCATAAATTCAATAAACTTATGGAAATGGCTGCATATTTACAAAAATACAAATTGCCCAGGCTAACAGAAGAGGAAATAAATTACCTAAATAACCCCATCTCAGGAAAAGAAATTGAGCAAGCCATCAATGCTAGGAAATGCTAGGAAAAAATCTTCAAGTTCAGATGGATTTATATGTGAATTCTATCAAACATTTAAAGAACAATTAATTCTCATACCTTCTACACTATTTGGGGGAATAGGTGAAGAAAGAGTCCTACCAAATTCTTTTTATGACACAAATATGGTACTAATACTTAAAACAGGAAGAGTCCAAATAGGGAAAGAAAATTGTAGGCCAATTTATCTAATGAATATTGATGCAAACATTTTAAACAAAATACTAGCAAAAATATTACAGCAACTTATAATTAGAATAATACACTATGACCAGGTAGGATTTATTCCAGGAATGCAAGGCTGGTTCAATATTAGGAAAATTATCAGCATAATTGATCAAATCAACAACAAAACTAGAAGAAACCATGTGATTATCTCAACGGATGTAGAAAAAAACTTTTTATAAAATACAACACCCATTCCTTTTAAAAACATTAGAAAGCATAGGAATAAATGGAGTCTTCCTGAAAATTATAAGTAGCATCTACCTAAAACCATCAGCAAGCATTACATGTAATGGGGATAAGCTAGGTGCATTTCCAATAAGACCAGAGTTGAAACAAGGATGTCCATTATCATCCCTATTTTTCAATTTGGTACTAGAAATGTTAGCTTTAGCAATAAGGGAAGAAAAAGAAATCAAAGGATTTATAATAAAGAAGAATCTAAGTTATCATTCTTTGCAGATGATATGATGATTTCCTTAAAGAATCCTAGAGAATCAAGAAAAAATAATTGAAATAATAAATAACTTTAGCAGTTACAGGATATAAAATAAACCCACATAAATCCTTGTCATTCTTATACATTACTAACAATGCCCAACAGCAAGAGATAGAAAGGGAAATTTCATTTAAAATTACTGTAGACACTATAAAATATTTGGGATTTTGCCTGTCAAGACAAACCCAGGACCTATATGAACACAATTACAAAGCACTTTTCACACAAATAAAGTCAGACATAAATAAATGGAAAAAAAAAACATTGGTTGATCACGGTTAGGCTGAGCTAATATAAAAAAAAATGACAATTTTACATAAATTAATTTACTGACTCATTGCCATTCCAATTGAACTCCTCAAAAAATTATTTTACAGAGCTGGATAAAATAATAACAAAATTCATCTGGAAGAACAAAAGGTCCAGAATATCAAGGGAATTAATGAAAAGAAATGCTAGGGAAGGTGGTCTAGCTGTACCAGATCTTAAACTGTATTATAAAGCACCTGTTATCAAAACTACTTGGTACTGGCTGAGAAATAGAATGGTGGATCTGTGGAATAGGTTAGCTACACAAGATGCTATACTCAATAACAATAGCAGTCTACTTTTTGATAAACCCAAAGAGTCCATCTTCTGGGTTAAGAATTCACTATTTCACAAAAACTGCTGGGAAAACTGGAAAATAGTGTGGCAGAAACTGGGCATAGACCAATATCTTATACTGTGTTCAAAAATAAAGTCAAAATGCGTTCATGATTTAGGCATGAAGGCTGGTGCTATAAGGAATTTAGGAGAGCAAGGAATAGTTTACCTGTCAGATTTATGGAGAAGGAAAGAATTCATGACCCAACAAAAGATAAGGAGTATTACAAAATGCATAATGGATAATTTTGATTATGTCAAATTGAGGTTTTTGTACAAACAAAGACAATGCAACTAAGATTAGGAGGGAAGCAGAAAATTGGAAGAAAATCTTTACGACCAGTGTCTCTGATAAATGCCTCATCTCTAAATTATATAGGGAACTGAGTCAAATTTATAAGAATACAAGTCATTCCTCAGTTGATAAATAGTCAAAGAATATGAACAAGCAGTTTTCACAGGAAGAAATTAAAGTATCTGTAGTCATATGAAAAATGCTCTAAATCACTATTGATTAGAGAAGTATAAATCAAAACATTTCTTAGGTACCATATCTCTCTTGTCAGATTGGCCAACATGACAAAACAGGAAAATCATAAACGCTGGAGAAATGTGGGAAAATTGGAAGACTGTGAACTGATCCAACCATTCTGGAGAGCAATTTGGAATTATGCTAAACATTAAGCCAAAATTATGCTAAAATATATCTAAAGATCTATATACCTTTTGACCCAGCAATACCACTTATAGAGTTGTATCCCAAAGAGATCATAGAACTGAGGCCTATTGTGGTAAAATGTCTTTCCCAAGGTCATAGAGGTAAAAGTCACTGAGCCAGGGTTTAAACACAATACTCTAACTACCAAACTGTGACCTTTGATGAATGCATAACTCGCTTCCTATCTTATGCCTCACTCGAGATTAATCAGAATTCCTGAACAAAATTATTTTTGTGCCTCTATCTACCAAAGAAACAAAAAACGTGGGATACTAACATATATACCTTGTTGTATGAGAATCACTGAGTGAAGCACATGATAATACCAAAGTTCACATGGCTTAGATAATTCTTATAACCACTTGGGAAGCAGCATGGTACAGTGAAAGAATGTTAGCTCTGGAATCAGTGTATCCACACACACATACACATGAATACATACGTACATATGCACACATTTATATATGTATATATGTATATTCAAGTTCTACTTCTGATACTATCTGTATGATCTTCAAAATATCTTTTAACTTCCCTGTGTCTCACGTTCCACAACTGTAAAATGAAGGGGTTTGACTAGATGGCCTCTTAGATGCCTCTGTTTTGACTTTCTCTTCCTTCTCTACATTCGCTTTTCCAGAGATCTCAAATATGAATTGAAAAATAAATGGAATTATAAAACGAGAAGGTAGATTCAAGATCATTAAGTTCAACTACTTTATTTTATAAATGAGGAAAAGTTCAAGCTAAACATGATTGAACAGGTTGCCTTAGGTCATAGAGCTAGTATATGTCATTGCTAAGATCAAAACTTAGGTCTCTAGCTTTTCAATCCAGTGCTCACTCCCTCTACTGAATAGTGATTCCTATATTTCAGTTTTCTTGTTATTTATAATTAGAATCACTACAATAGCATTTACTAATTCACATCACATTATTATAAAACTGGTAGGTAGCAATTGTCTATGCCTTTAAATATACCTTAGAAGATTTTTTTAAACATGGAACAGCTTTCATCAAATCCTTCTTTCATTTGATAAGCATGCATTAATCTTCTTAAATCAGTGGGAGCAAACTCAAATACAAATAGAGGCCACTAAACCATATATAAAGATAACCGTGGGCTGCATGTTGACTTAGAAAACTACATTTTTATATGATCTATGTTTTTAAGACATTTTATAAAATATTTTAATTTCCGGTTCCTATTTTTCTATCTCCCTCTACCTCTTATCTAACTCATTGAGAAAGTAAGAAAAAAATATATATATATACATGCATATATATATACATATATGCATATGTATATATGCACACACACACACGTATATATATATATGTTCAAATAAAACATATTTCCACATTAGCCATGTTGCAAAAAATGAAAAAAAATGTTTCAATCTACACTCAGAGATCAGCAGTTCTTTCTCTGGCACTGGACAGGAATTTTTATTATGAGTGCCTTGGAATTGTCATGGATCATCGTATTGATCAGAATAGGTAAGTCTTTCACAGTTCATCATTGTTACAATATTGCTGTTAGTGTATACAAAGTTCTCCTCACTTTACTTTGCATCAATTTATAAAAGTCTTCCAAGAGTTTCCTGAAGCTATTCCTTTCATTATTTCTTATAGCACAATAATATTCCATCATAACACAATAATAGAAGTGGCTGGTTTGAGAAAAATCTGGGAAGATTCATATGAATTGATGTAAAGTAAAGTGAGCAGAACTAGAAGAACATTGTACACAGTGATGGTAATATTGTAACAATGATCAACTGTGAAAGATTTAGCTACTCTGATCAATATAATGACCCATGATAGTTCTAAGAGACTCATGATGAAACATGCTATCCAACTCCAGAGAGAAAACTGATGAGCTCTGAATACAGATTGTAGCATATTTTTTCACTTTATTTTCCTTGCTTTTTAAAAAAATCTATTTCCTTTTGCAACATAGCAAAAACAGAGTATGCTTTGCATGATTTCATATTTATATAATAGATACCAAATTGCTTGCCTTCTCAAGGGAGGAGGGCAGGCAAGGAGATAGAGAATCTGGAACTCATTATTCTAAAAAAAAATTAATGTTAAAATTTTATTTTCTAATTGGTAAATAGTTAATGAAATAAATAAATATATTAAAAATGAAAAAAATAGTATTCCATCATACTACTATGCTCCAAATTCTTAGCTATTCCCTAGTTAATTAGCATTCCCACAGTTTCTAATCCTTTGCCAACACAGAAAGAAATGCTATAAATATTTGTCTACATCTGAGTGATATTTCTTTTTATTTGATCTTTTTGGGATACAGGCCTAGTAGTGTTATTAATGAGTAAAAAGTATGCAGATTTTTTATAGCCTTTTGGGCACAATTGCCAATTGTTCTCCAGAATAATTGAACCATCTCAGAGGTCCAAAAATGGCATATAGGTGCCCCTATTTATCCACTTTCCCTCCAACATTTGTCATTTTCTTTTTCTGTCATATAGCTTATCTGATGGGTATGAGGTGGTACCTCAAAAACGTTTTATGTACACTATCTAATTATTAGTGATTTAGAACATTTTAATATGATTATTGATATCTCTCATTTCTTCTTTTGCCCATTTATCAATTGGAAAATGGGTTTTATTTTTATAATTTTGGCTCAGTTCCCTTTTTTGTTTCTCTTGAATCTTGTGTAGGAACATTATATTTTCTATACAAATATGGTCTTTTCATCAGGAATGTTTGGGAGACCCCTATTTCATTAAATGTTTATTTTTTCCCCTGTTGTATTATACTATTTTCTTGGGTAGGCCATTTTTAGTTATAATCCTAGTCTTTTGCCTTCCAGAATATCATCTTACTAGCACTCTGCTCTTTTAGAGTGGTAGCTGTTAGATCTTGTGTGATGCTGACTGTGGCTCCATGATATTTTAATGATTTCTTTCTGACTATTTGAAGTATCTTCTCCTTGACAGAGAAGTTCTAGAATTTAGCTATAATATTCCTGGGTTTTCTCATTTTAGGTTCTCTTTCAGAAGGTGATGGGGGGATTCTTTAAATTTCTACTTATCTTTCTGGTTCTAAGATATCTGGGCACTTTCCCTTTATAATTTCCTGAAATATAATGTCTCAGTTCTTTTTTTTATCATTTACCTTTCAGGTAGTCTTAAATTAAATTAAATTGTCTCTCCTTGATCACTTTTTTCAAGTCAGTTGTTTTTCCTATGAGATATTTCGCATTTTCTTCTATTTAGTCTTTTGATTTTATTTTTGTAATTTCTTAATGTTTCATGAAGTCATTAGCTTTTACTTAACCAATCCTAATTTTTAAGGAATAATTTTCTTCTGGGAGGTTTTCTACCATTTGACCAATTCTGATTATAAGGATTTCTCCTCCCACACACACACTATGTTTATGCCTCTTTTACTAAGCTAGTGATTTTCTTTTCATAAATTTCATTGCTCTCATTTCTTTTTCAAAATTTTTACTCTACAGCTTTATTTGGTTTTCAGAAATTTCTTTTTGCTTTTTAAAAAGCTTTCTTTAGCTTTTCTGGGAATTCTTATTGGACTTGTATCTACTATGCATTTATCTTTGAGGCTTTGCTTATAGATATTTTCAATTCATTGTTTTATTTTTTATTGAGTTCATGTCTTGTCATGTCTCTGTCACTATATTAGATTTTTATGGTCAGATTCTTTTTTGTTAGAATTTGGCTCTGTTCAAGTATGAAGTAGAATAATGTCTGGCCTGATCTTATTTTTATAACCTGATGCTTTCTTTATCTACATCTGGGGACATGTAAGTTTTAAGAACTTCCAAGCTGGTATACTAAATGGTGAGGGCTGGTCCCTGCCCTTCTGGTCTGCATTCTGGTCTTTGCTCTTAGCTCTGTCTCAAATTTTATTTGTTTTATTGTATTTTTATTATTTTGTTAAATATTTTTATATTACATTTTGATCTGATTCAAGCCACATATCAGAAATACTGTAGGCCATATGTGGCCCCCTGGCAGTGTACTTCACATATCTGTTCTAAATAATCTCTATGCTTCAACTTTATCTCAATTTCATTTTACCTTCCCTTTAATTGCCAATGTGATTTTCTTAAACTATAAGCTAACCATGCCACTCCTCAACTCAATAAAACCTTGTGAATCCCTATTACCTTCAGGATCAAATATAAAGTCCATTTTAAGTTATTTTAAGCTCTTTAACATACACCCCTTACTCCCTTTCCTATCTTTTTAGACTCTATTCTCTTCTTTATATTTTATGGTTGAAACATACCAGCCTACTTTCTCTTCCTCATACATGACATTCAATCTCACAAATCTCTGATTCCACAATGGGGTGTTAAAGTGCATAGAATATTCTGCCCCTTCACTTTTACCTCTTGAAATGACTAGTTTCTGTGAAGATATCTTAAACTTTACTTTCTACAGTAACTTTTCTTTCCTCATCCTATCTTTCCTTCCCCCACCCCAGTCTACTAGATCCTTCTCTCCTAAGGTTAGCTTTCATTTATTACATATCTAATATTTATCTAATTGTATATAAAAACTATATATATGTATATATAATTGCATATATGTGATATAATATAGACGCACATATATGTCTTATTATATATATATATGTATATATATGTCATAATATATTGTCTACCATGCTAGATTGTAAAGGTAAGGATTCTATTTGGCTTTTTTTGTATCTTCAGCATTTAGTAGAGTATAATGACTTTTTAAAAGCTTACTGGCTTGATTAAATTCAGAAGTGGAATGCAAGCATTTAATTTGATTCAAAAAACAAGTCTGTGAGTTATGTGCTATTATTATTCCCATTTACATGTGAGTAAACTGAGGCTGAGAAAGTTGTAGTTACTTACACAGGTCATATACTACTCAGTGTCTGAGGTAGGATTCGAATTCCAATCTTCCTGACTCTAATGTCATTGTATCTACTATGATACCTTACTGCCTGAGTCATAAAGATATTAAACACAACCAGTCAGAAGATTTAAATCTGTAGGAAACAGTTCAGTTTTCACTCTTACTTGGGATACTAAGGCAAACCAGGAATGAATATTTTTATTCATGGCTTTATAAAATTTCAGAAGCAATAGGAGAATACTTTCAATACTAGTGGAGTTTGTTCTTCAGATGACTGTAACTGATTTTCACATTGCTAGCCTCATGCATTCTCAACAACAGCTGAAGTGGCCTACCCACTATTCCCTGGGATATTCCACTTGCCATCTCTCTCATCCAATCCTTCCACAGGTTTTCCTCTGTACCTAAAATACCCTCCCTCCTCACCTCAAGCCATAAAATTCAGAACTGCCTGCAAGGTTAAGTTGAAGTCCCATTTCCTATACAAGGCCTTTCCTAGTGTTCCCAATCATTAACGTTCTCTCCAACTCCAGAATTACTTTGTATTTACTTAATTGTTGGTATTGTTCAATAGTTTCAGTCATGTCTAACTCTCCATGACCCTATTTGGGGTTTTCTTGGCACAGGAAGTGGAGGGAGTTGCCATTTCCTTCTCCAGCTCATTTTACAGATGAAGAAAGTGAGGCAAACAGGGTTAAGGGACATATCCAGGGTAATACAGCTAATAAGTATCTGAAGCTGGATTTGAAGTAAGGTCTCCTGACTCTAAGCTCTTTCCATTGCATGACCTAGCTGCCTCTCTAATTATCTGAGTACATTTTATTTCCTGCCAATGGAACATAAGATCCTTGAGGGCAGGTACTGTTTTGTTTTTGTCTTTCTCTCCCCAGTGCCTAGGATAGCACCCTGGAACATGATAGGTGTTAAATAAATGCTATTATTCTAATTGAATGTAATTGAATTTCCATGAAAATCTAGCATGAACTCACATTTGCTTATTTTTCAATGGTGTGTGTGTGTGTGTGTGTGTGTGAGAGAGAGAGAGAGAGAGAGAGAGAGAGAGAGAGAGAGAGAGAGAGAGAGAGAGTTATAGAAGCCTTAGCAACTGAAAATACATGAGCCTACCTGAAAGTATGAGTTCAGTCTGTTGGCTAAAAATATCACACTGGATGCTAAGATTTTTGAAGAACCTTTGAATTGTCAAAGCTTGGAAAAGGGAAGACTAAGACTCACAGATACATAGCAAAAGTTTGGTCAGTCTTGTCAAGGAATAAAGGGACCAAGTTCCTCATCAATTTTCTGTCATCTCCTAGAGGGCAAGGACTGTATTTTCCTACAATGTTCTCATTTGTGTGTCATTTTCAATTAGATGATTTTGAAATCTAAACAGCCTTCAGTTGGTGTGAGCAATGGTGCCAGTGTTCAGAGAAATCAACAATGGGTCGACCTGTTCTCTCTAAGTGTTTTGAGAGTGCTTAAGAATTGATGCTTATTGCATGGGAGGACAGCTTTTAAGAGAGGATGTCATCCCATGTTAAAAAAAAAAAAACCTAAGATGGCATTTAAAGCCACAAAGCAGTTGAAATTTTGGATATTCTCTACCACAAACCTTTAAAAAGTGTTCCTGTGCTTTTATTTTTTTTTTTACCCTTAGTGAATCATAAAACTAGATTTACAAAATGTTGTGGGTTTTTGTCTTTAACAATGTGATACCTTTCCTAAAATGAAAAGATTCACAGTTTTCCTAGAATAATGACTTTCTGAAAACTAATGAGTCAGCATCATTAAAAACAGAAGATAATGGCACATTACCAACCTCTTATAGGTGTTGGATTTCTTAAAATACATTTTAGCTGCACTTAAATGGCATCTAAAATATACAGTAACGCTAATTACATCAGCTATATGATTGAATGCATTTCCTTCAGAAACATTTTATCCTAGATGAGTTAGAACTTGACTTGCAAACTATTTGTCATACATAAATACAAGTGAATGATCATTTATGATTGATTCAAATACACACTGTGCCTTCTTTATAACTGCTTTTTTTTTAAAAAAAAAAGATCTATTAACCATAAAAACTAAGAAAGTCCCTCATTCTCACAAATGAAGATTGGAATTTGAAAAAAAACTAAGAATTAAGTCTCTCCACTCTTTCATCTATTTTATACTTTGAATTGTTTTGTATAACATTTCCTTTGATAGCTTTGCTTACTGGTTTATATTTTAAAAACATTGTAAAGCACGAGCTAAGGAAAAAAAATGTGACCTCATAATATTTCATTGCCAAATGATGATTTAGTCATCCTAACAATAAGAAATGACTGTTTCCAGAATGTGGAATAAAGAATATCAAATAAAAAATTTGGGAAGAATTCATTACAGTTAATTATTTTACAGAAATGAACAGAAAAAAATTGACTGCTCTATAAGACTAGATATTGAATTAAATGAAAAACAAAGGCTATTTTAAAGTTATAAGTTGTTTTTTTGTTGTTGTTGAGTCATTTTTTCTGTTGTGTCTGACTCTTTGTGGCTCCATTTGGGGTCTTCTGGGCAAAGATACTGGAGTGGTTGCCATTTCTTTCTCTAGCTCATTTTACAAATGAAGAACTAAAGCAAACAGGGTTTGTCCTGGGTATGTCCTGGGTATGTCCTGGCACATACAGCTAGTATATTGCTGAGGTCAGATTTGAACTCAAGTCTTCCTGACTACAGGGCCAGCACTGTACCACCTAGCTGCAATAAGTTGGTTTATATCTTATCAAAAAATCTTTCCA
The DNA here is from genome assembly GCA_028646595.1 of Phalanger gymnotis. NCBI lineage: Eukaryota > Metazoa > Chordata > Mammalia > Diprotodontia > Phalangeridae > Phalanger > Phalanger gymnotis. The sequence goes on along the minus strand of CM053625.1, from coordinate 44,510,078 downwards.
TTGATTTTCCCGTAGTATTTAATTTTTATAATATATCTCTTTGGATAATATTTGTATAAATCTCTTTTCTCCTATTGGGCTAGAATCATGTAGAGCGAGTCAGAGGACCTTGAGTTTCAGACACTGCAGGGACGTTGGGTCTAGATCAACACTTACTTGATTTGAAAGTTAAGTCTAGAGAAAGAAAGTGACTTAACTAGAGTCATGCATGCAATGGATAGTAGGACTGGGCTTCAACTCCAGGTCCTCTGATTCTAAATCTATTAGGGTCCAGGTTTAATTCATCATCATATTCTTGAAACAGGTAGCAATGGAATGAATAGTAGCTGCTTAAAATATTTGTTGAATGACTATTGGATGCTTTTAAAACATCTGGGAAAATGAAAACAAAAATAGCAAGAAAAACAAAACATAACAAAGATGGAAAGAAGGATGTTATGGTGATTTCTAGACACCATGGTTCAAAACTTTGTTGTTATTCTCCACATCTTCTTCTTCCCATATCTTCAACCAATTAACCAATCTCATCATGTCTACCTCAACATCTTTGACATTCATTCCCTCCTCTCCATTTACACAGCAAACAGCCTAACTTAGACTTCTATGACATCTAGCCTAGACTCTTGTAATTGCAGATAATACTGGGTAGAATATTGCCCTGAAGAACTTGTGTTTTATGACAGGAAACAATATGTAATAGGATAAATGTACTGCCTTAGGAACTTATAAGATATATGTCCCTAGAAAAGTCACTTAATCTTTCTTTTTCTGTTTCCTCATCCTGTATGAAGACCAAGTGAGAAAAACTTTGGAAAATGCTTTGTAAAACTTAAAGTCCTATATCAATGCTAGCTACTATTAATAAAAATTTCCTGTTATTTGTTCTGTGTTCAAGTCTCTCTGAATACTAATTAATCCTTCATGAAGCTGCCAAAATGATTTTTCTAAGGCTCGTGTCTTACTATACCTTCCACAACCACCACTACCACCAATAAACTCCAATGGCTCCTTCTTGTATCTAGCATAAAAAATAAATGCTGCTGTTTGACATTTAATACTCTATGTACTCTGGCCCCTTTCTTCATTCCCTGACTTTTTACACTGAACTCTGCTTAATACATTTAATATTCTAGACACACTTGGTCTATTTATTGTTCCTCAACACTCTGTTTTCCATCTCCTTACTCTTGTACTGTCACCCGTATCTAGAATGGTCTTCTTCCTCATTGGAACCCCTTGTTTCCTGCAAGATTCAACTCAGAAGTCATATAGTATACAGTTACCTTTCCTCCCTCTCCCAATTGCTAATTTCTCCTTTTTTAATGATGTCTAGTATCTATTTTATATGTGTCTTGTATATTCCTATATACATGTTATCTGCACCCATTAAAAGCTAAATCCCTTTAATTCAGGTAGTATTTCGTTTTTGTTTTTGAATTCATAATCTCAGCACTTAGCAATTGACTGAAACATAAGAATTTAATAAATGCTTATTTTTCATTGAATTAAGGAAGAAAAGAAGAGAAAGGAAAAACAAATATATAATTTTAAATTAGAGACCAAAACTCTATTTGTCATAAGAGAGCTGGCCTCCTTACTACTCTCTCTAAAGTTTTCTTCATTCTTACCTAAATCTCTTTTCTACTCAAGAAGTCTTACTAGAATATTAATACATTTCCATGAGTCCTAGTCATTCCTTCAATGAGCTTCAGAAGCATTTCAAAATTATTTTCTGCCAACATTTTATTTTTCACCAAAGCACATATTTATCGGGTAGATACACCTCTTTTTGAATGTCTTGAGATGCTGAAATTATATGACTCCAGCTTTCGGAAATAGTCAAAAGAGCAAAACTCCAAGTTGTGAAGATTTTGGTCCCCAAAAACCATTTGGTAAGTGCTAAAGAGCCTATCCCTAATCAAAGCCAAGAACCTACTGAAATGGTCTTAGTCATTCATACCACAAGGAGTCTGATAAGAAAGGAGATACACTATAGGTCAAAGGCAACAGATGCCCACTCACAGCAGCACCAACTACCAAGGATCAGTGAAGATGTTTCTCCCTCACTTTTTATGGTCTCTTAAATATCCAGTCCTCAGTTTGCTTAAATTACTTTGAGTGTGACTGCACTAGATATCAGCCTACTAATGAACAATTTTTATATCCTGCTGGCGTGAACTAGGAAAAAGTTCAGTGGTTTTTGTTTTTTTTTTTTTTATGAAAGAATCCCAAGTCACAGGAAAATGAGAAGTAATAAGTTAGGATCCAAAATAGTAGCTTTTGTACAACTTAACTAGAGCCCTTAAGTCACAGAATCTCAGTGCTTAAGAGACCTCAAAAGCTGTTTCCTACAAACCTTACCAGATCAATTTGTTTTGAACCTTTTGAGATTTTGTTTTGAGCCTTTGTACATGACTCACCTTGTTAAGAGGACAAGTTGTTAATAAGAGTGACCTTGGGCACATTTCCACTTTTAGTTTTTCTTTCCTCTAATCCTCTTTTCACTCATTGTCAGACTAACCTTTATTCCCCACAGAGCTGATCATGGTATCCTACTCCTCACAATGTGTCTCTCTACATGGCTCCCTACTTCCAACCAAATAATGCCCAATTTGCTTATTCTGGCATTCAAGGCCCTCAAAAATTTGATGCCACCCCATGTTCCCAGTGAGGTGGGAAAGTTTTCAGATACAGAATTTAATCAACAAGTCACTTCATGTCTTTGCCCCCAATTTCATCATCTGAGGAATAGGGATTGTTATATATCATAATATCATATATTATATATAATTATATATATTTATATATATATATTATTTTTGTTATTTTCTTTTTGCTTTTGAATTTATAATCCCAGCACTTAGCAAATGACTGACACATAAGAATTTAATAAATACTTATTTTTTCATTGAAGTAAGGAAGAAAAGAAGAGAAAGGAAAAATAAATATATAATTTTAAATTACAGACCAAAACTCTATTTGTAATAAGAGAGCTGGCCTCCTCACTACTCTCTCTAAAATTTTCTTTATTTTTACCTAACCACTAAGTCTCTTTTCTACTCAAGAAGTCTTGCTAGACTATCTGTACATTTTATATATCATCAATACATATTATACATCAATACATATTATATAAGTACAGGTATTTAATTTAGAGGGTTGTTGTAAGGATCAAATGAGGCAGCACAAAGGATAAAGCACTGGATCTGGAGTCAGAAAACCCTGCATTCAAATATAACTAAGTATTTTCTATCTCTGTGATCCTGTGGGCAACTTAAAATATGTTTATCTCAGTTTCCTCATTTGTAAAATAGGGATAGTATCCAGAGTTATGTGAGAATAAAATAAGGTAATATTTTTAAAGCAGTATATAAATGCCTAGCCATTACTACTCTTAGTACAGCTATGTATATAAAGCACTTTGCAAACCTTCCAGCATTATAGAAATGCAAGGCATTATCATTACTATTATTACCAGTATTTCAACAGAAAGTCATGAAACCATAATGAATGGGTCCCCTATGAATACATAATTTCTATTCAAATAACATTTACTCTATTTGTTAACCCTTATAATCATATCTTCCTTACTTTCATAGTATTCCTCGTATGTGTTAATCCAAAATCTCTCTCCTGACACCTCTAACACTTCCTCATCATTTTCAGAAAATAACTTTATTCAAATCTGATCATACTGAGAAGGCCAAAGTCTTCCAAAAGGTGCTCCCTCAACATCTGTTTTCGTATATCATAAGCCTCTATTATTATATGCTGCATTGCCAAAACCTAGGTAACCTTTGCTCTGGGACTTTCTCCTATTCCTTGTTGCCTCCCTCCCGAGGGCACCATTTTAGGAAGGACCCTGGTGATTTCACCTCTTTTATGTTTTCACTGTCTCTGGAATCCTCCTTCTTCTCTACCTGCCACATTAACACCATGACAAACTCTTCTGCTTTCTCGTTTGTCTATTCCCCATTAGAATTATAGTCCTTCAGGACAGGGACTCTCTTGCTTGCATCCCCAGCACTACTATAGATGTGTTATCTCTGTCTCTTTCTGTCTCTGTCTCCCCCCCCCCTCTTTTTTTCTCAGAGAATAATATGGACCCCTCCTTTGCCAGGGTTATCCCTTCCACCTAGACCCTTCATCCCACAAACTACTCGCTCCAGCCCCTATCTCATATAGAATCCAGCTCTATTAACTATTCATTCTCTTCCATCACAAGTTCTTCTTCCCTGGCTTTTTAAGCTTACAAACACTTTTATGCATTACCAATTCTAAAATTAAAAAAAAAATAAAAATGCCTTCCCTTGATCTTGCCACCGAGAGAGAGAGAGAGAGAGAGAGAGAGAGAGAGAGAGAGAGAGAGAGAGTGGTTTATAGGAGAAATGATTAACATGTGGGTTTAAGTAGCACTGCTGAGACATTAGCTGTGTGACCTGAGTCATTTTGCTTAAATTCTCCTGGACTTGATTTCCTTGACTGTAAAATAGGGAAAATGATACTTATAATACCTACCTTCCAGAGATGTGAAAATCACATTGTATAAACCTAAAAACATCATAAATATGAGTTATTAGGGTAGGGAATGGATCTGTGATTTATCTAATACAGGGAATTCACAGACAACTGTTCCCTCTACCAATGCAGGTTGCTACTTTCTCTACAATTTATATTCTAAAAGAGTTGCCTGGAGAACTGATCCAGGGTCATAAAGCCAGTATGTGTCAGACGTGACAAGCTCAAGTCTTCCTGGTCTCAAGGGTCCATGTAATGCATCATGATTCTCTTCTGAATTACTATTATCATATCTTTTCTAGCCAATCCCTATTTTTCTTTCTCTATACTGTCAGCAAGTATCTAGTCTATCCTCTTTTTTAATGAGGAAACTGAGACTCAAAAGAGGTTATATTACTTGTTTAGGTTCAGATATTTTTAATTGCACTTGCTAAATTGACTGCTCTACCTCATGCATTTCTATTTGATTTCCACAGAACAACTGGATTGAAATTGCTCTATCCTAGGGCAGTAATAATCTTCTAAGGCCAAATAAATATGTAATTTTTTAAGTTCTGACACATCTTGATCTTACTGAAGCCTTGTTGACCAGTTTCTCATTCTGCACCCCATTTCCTTCCTTATCTTCTATAATAACACTTTTTCCTAGTTCTCCTTTCTCTCCTTCTCTCCCTTTTCCTCTCTCTCTGCCCCCATCCTTCTCTGTCTCTCATTAATCTTTCTCATGTCTTCAATGACTAAACATTTTGTTTCGAACTGGTAGCTTCTATGATTTTAGGGTTGTGCTCCAGATTTTAAGTTTGCGTAAATATAGTCTATTAACTGCCCCCTCACAAGATTTGTTAGGGGACAATTCTCTATAACCACAAAGAGTCTTGCTTCTTGGCTCTTCATTGCCAAGTAGGCAGAGCAGATGCACATAACAATATGTGGACATTCTTTTACACGGTGGAACTATCGATGGCGTTCATCACTGATGTCACTAAAAAGGTCAATATCTGACCCTCTATTTTTCTGGCATGATTTCTACCGGTGGTCATGCTGGGTTTTCCAGACAGTGTTCTCTATTTTTATCAATTTTGACATGCTGAACCACATTTGCATTTGGAAGGGTAGAAATTACAATCTATGGTTGGTTATAATCTACTCGAAAGTAAGGACTATTTTTAATATGTGTTTCGATCTCATTCCCAGGATAGTACCTGGTAAACAATAGGAACCTGGGAAAATATTCCTATTGAATTTGAGTTGGTATAAAGTTGAACTTTTTGGCAATTTTATCCACATGGATATGGAATAGTCTAGGTGGAAAAGTGGAAAGAGCTCTGGGCCTAGAAGTAGGATGACCTGAGTTCAAATTCAGTCTCAGATACTAGCTGTGTGACTCTGGGTAAGTTGCTTAACCTCTGTTTGCTTCAGTTTCCTCATCTGTAAATGGCAATAATAATAAGCATCAATCTGCCAGGGTTGCTATGAGAATCAAATGAGATAATAATTATTTTTTTCTTTTTTTTCTTTTTTTTTAATTTATTTTTAATGTTTAGTTTTCAGCATTGATTTTCACATGCGTTTGAATTACAGATTTTCTCCCCATTTCCACCCTGCCCCCCACTCCAAGATGGCGTACACTCT
>CM053625.1:44455014-44503428 GCA_028646595.1 Phalanger gymnotis | reverse complement strand
TGAACCGCAAACTCCGTCCCATCCCGCAGCTTTTCCCACTAACCTTCTGTGTTGTCTTTGCTGTTTGTGGGTTGTGAGGTCTGGTACATGCCACAGCTCAGTAATTCAGCATGCTAGGGCACTCTCGGCTCCACTCCTGGTCTCGTCGGTCCGCGATCGCCGCGCACGCTGGGCTCTGCTTGGCTCAGCTCCGCTCCCCTCAGCTGGGGGCTGGGAGTTCCATTTGGGACAGACCTTACCCCAAGACCATCCAGGCTGTCCTGGGCTGGAGCCCTGCTTCCCTCTGCCACTTTGTGGGTTCTGCAGTTCTAGAATTGGTTCAGAGCCATATTTTATAGGTTTTTGGAGGGACTTGGTGGGGAGCTCATGCCAGTTACTGCTTTCCAGTTGCCATCTTGGCTCCGCCCCCCCCGAGATAATAATTATAAAACACTTAGCACAGTGTGTGGCACATAGTAAATGTTAGCTGGTATTATTATTATTATTATTATTATTATTATTATTTAAAATAAGCTCCCCATCACAGGCATAACCTAATTATGATGGTGCATCACTACTAAAATATAAGTATCCACCTAGTAAAATGTAAGGTTCTTGAAGATAGGAAATGCTTTTCCTTTTGTCCTCATATGTCTAGAGCTTATCTATGTGTCTTGTGCATAGTAGGTATTTATTAAATGTATGTGGAATTAAATTTAACTGAATTATTTTCAAGCTTGGGAAACAGATTACCTAGAACAGTGGCAAGCATGATAAAACTCACTAACTCAATTTCCATGTTTGTAAAAAGCTAACCTTCTCAAAGGAACCCAAATTGGAAAAGGCACCTATCAAGTGCATATGCATAAAATAGAATGCAGTTGAAAATGTTATTTGCTCTATCTCAAACAGCCATCTAAGAACTGTTGGGAAAATAAACCCTAAATTTTAAAAAAGGAAAGCTCAACCTAATATGGTGCCAGGAGCCAAAGTCTCAATGATATTTCTCCAACAACCGACTTCAAAGGATCATGGGGTCATAAGATATAGCTTTGGAAGAGACCAGAGCAATCATTTAAGACAACCTTTATTTCTCATATGAGGAAACTGAAGCCAAGAGAGAAAAAGTGCTTTGCCAAAGGTTATATTTGCACATAGCAGAACGGGGATTCAAAACTAAGTCCTCAGAATCTAAATTCAATGCCCTTACATTTGAGTTCAAAGTATTCACCTAAAGATTCTTTAATTTACAAAAGGAAAATTATTAATATCTTTTGTTTTTCATAAGATTCGATTTCTAAATATTTCCATTTCCTTCTCCTACCAAATGAGCCATCATCCCTTGTAACAAAGATTTATAAAGAAAGAAATCACAGCTCAGCAAAACTAACCAATACATCAAACAAATATGACAGCATGAGACATGGTCTACACTCATAGGCCCTGCTTCTGCAAATAAGGGAGAGAGGTCCATTTTTAAATCTCTTCTTTGGGGTCAAGATAGATCAATACAATTTTGCAGCATCTGTTTTCAATTTATTTGTTGTTCTTGTTCATTCTGTTTACCTTGTTGTGGTCATTGTATATATCATTTTCCTGGTGATGTTTACTTTGCTTTGCATCAAATTATATGTCTTCCTAAACCTCTATGGTGTAATTATATTATTTCTTATGACAAAGAAATATTATATCATATTGATGCACCACAATCTGTATTGTTATTCTCCAACAGCATGCCTATGTTGTTTCTAGTTCTTTGCTACTAAAAACATTCAATTATAAATATTTTTCTGTATATCTTTTTTTATCTGCATATCCATTTTTTTATCACTGGCCTCCTTTGGGTGAATACCAAACAGTGGACACTCTGGGTTGAGGATACAGATATTTTACTTTTTGGGGCAAAATTTCTGATTCCTTATGAGCTTCTCAAGCGTCTCTTTGTTTATCTCTCTTTTTTTGTATCCCCATACACCACTTAAAATAGTGCTTGGTGCATAGTAACTGCTTAATAAATGTTCATTGACTGAGGGAATGCTTGCCAGAATGGTTGGACTAATTCATAGCTCTATCAACAGTACATTTGTGGACTCATGTTTATACAACCCCGCCAACATTAAATATTCCCGTATTTTGTTATCTTTGTCAATTTTCTCAGTTTGAGCAAAATTCTGAGTTTATTTTTATTTGAATTATTTTATTATTAAGTGATTTCATATGGTTAATGGTTTTCAATTTTTTGGGAATTTTTTGTTCATCCACTATTACCACTCATCTATTGGGGAATGTATTTCTGCTAATTGTCTAAATATCTTAACTATCAGGTCCTTATCAAAAATATTTGATGCAAAGATCTTCCCCAGCTTATCACTTTCTTTCTTATACCAGCTGCATGAAATAGTGTGTATGTGTATGTGTGTGTGTGTGTGTGTGTGTGTGTGTACTTCAGTCTGTTACTGCATTCTAGTGATAGGATTGCTTGTGGATAATCTGCTCCTCAAAAAAATTAAAAAATAAAATAAAAAAATTTCAATTATATGGGAATGTTTTTGTTAAATTCATAATAGTTATATCCCCAATACACTTTCATATTGGCCAAACACTTCTTTAAGATAATATCAAAGCCTATTGTAGAGTATCTGTCAGGAGGCATGTTGTTCTAGGGTACCGGCATATATTCCAGAGATGATATCCCTTTAAAATGCAAAGCTTTCCTTTACAGAAGGCACTCATAAAAGAAATTTCCTTTTAAAAAAGCTTATAATGTCACTTCATTAATATTTACAGCATCTACCTTGCTAGCAGCCACTTAACTGGGTATTTAACCATCATACCACTGAAAACGGTGATTTTTTTCATAGCTGTTGGAATACACTTTGAGACTGCAAATCGATATTAACTGGTTGAGCTTTCAGTCTTACTAGAAACTTAATTGCCTCTGGTTCTTCTTTTCTAAACAGTTTGTTTTAACATGACCTTCCCTCCACCCAATTCCTATTTGTTGGAGAGAGTGCTTACATTCTCATCAAAGTTCATTCCCTTAGACTGATTAAACAGTGTTGATGTTTTGATTTGCTTTGTTTCTCATTCAGCCTTAGAGCATTTTGTGCATGATACAGACAGCTAGCTGGCTATTCCATGATAGAAAATGAACAGTTTAACTCACTAAAACATAAGTATTGTCTATGACATCTCAACTAGGCAGTAGACCACTGCAGAAGAACAAAAATCATGCTCAAGTTTTTCCCCAGCTTTAGAATTTATTTCTCCAAGGACTGGTTTAAGTCCTACTTCCATCAAAGAAGCTTTCTCTTGTCATCCCAGCACCCAGTAGCTTAGCTTCTTTTTCCTCTGAATTCTTATAGAACTTTGAATCAGCATTTTAATTCAATAAGCATTTATTAAGTGGCATCAGTGTTCCAGGCACTGTTACTAAGTGCTGGGGAAACGAAGATCGGTGGTATAGTATAAAAAGTGATGGATATGGAAACAGAAAAACCCAAGTTTGACTCAAATACTCAGTGTGTGACCCTAAACAATTTACAGTCTCTCTAGGTCTCAGTTTTCTCATATGTAAAATGAGGCAATTGTACTCAATGGCTTCTAAGGTCCTTTGTAACTCAAAATTTGTGATCCTAAAACAGTCCCTATCCTCAAGACACTTACATTGCAGGAAAGAGTTAAAAAAATCTGCAAATTACAAATATACATATATATATACATATACATACATACACACTATATATATACATATATAGTGTGTATATATGTATATGTATATATATATATATATATATGGAGAGAGGGGGGGAGGGGAAGGAGAGAGAGAGAGAGAGAGAGACAGAGAGAGAGAGAGAGCGTGTTTTGAGGTGTTTCCTCTCAATAGGGGAGAGGATAGAGAAAAAAAAAGATATCAGATGTGACTCAAAACCAAGAAATAGAAGAGGTCAAATACTTATAGCCTACACAAATGTCTTACAACTATATTGAGGATACTTTTTTCAAGAAATAAAAACAGGAAGTTCTGGATATGTCAAATACTGAGTGTGTCTGTTGTCCTTCGTTCCTGAAGAAGACCAAAATGACATCACTATATTGAGGTCAAGATATAGTGTGTCTGACTGTGGCTGATCAGAGCAATACAAGCCCCAAAATTTCTAGTACAGATTGGGAGCAAAAAGTCCATACGAACATTAAGAATAGATATATCTCTAAATTTGTGCATCTCAATTTTCTTTTTAGCTGAATAACATTATTAATACTATATTCAAATACTGAATAACCTTATGAAGAAAGAATGACTAAATCACAACTAGAAGAAAATTACTTGTTATCAATATAAGAATCATTTTGCAGTCATTCCTTTTTGTACAAACTATTGATTTATTAGAGTAAATATCAAAATTACCCTTAAAAATAGAAGAAAGATTCTAGATGAGAAGATACAGTGTTAATCAAAACAGGTCCAGAATAACACCCTCAAACAAACTATTTGTACAGAAAAGTGGGATGTGCCTAAAGGGACATACATAACCATATCATATTACCATTTCCTAAGGAAATTTAACTGTTATCAAGAAAATGTTACAATGAATACACCAAAAGAGATGAAAAAATTTTCCACCAACAAACACTTGTCTCACTGAGTAAAGAAGTATGGCAGTTAGGGGCAGCAGTAGTTTAGGATATATACTATTTTTTTAAGAGGAGCGATAGAAGATTAAGTGTAGTATCATCTCATGAAACAGATGAAATGGAATTTTTCTATACTAGCCCAGTCCACACTGGAACGAGTTTGAAAGCTTGGTATGAGATCCTATTAAGCCGTATCATCCCAAGAGCATTTAAGAATGAAATTGCAAAAGGTTCGTAAGCAAACGAAAAAATTGAAAAGATCTGTCAAGATCTTTATAACAAATGATTTTCTGCTTCGATGAAAGTGAAACCACTGCATTTTGGACTCTAACATCATAGTCCCTGGTGTGCAGCATCAGGAAGTAGAAATAATACTAAAAAAATAAAGATAGAAAGAACAGCATTAAACCAACTTTGTGTGACAGGGGTCCATGATGGAAACAATGCAACTTGTATGGCATCAAGAAACTGATTCTTAAAATACCTAAAAGAGAAGATAATATATAATTAGGAAAAATCATAAATGTTAGTACTACCGATTTTTAAAGGGTAATCAACATGATATTTAAAACATATTATCTATGTTTCTACTTTTTGATCTCTTCAAAATCTTTCTGCAAATAAATGATGTATTTATCAAGAGCTTTCTTGTTGAAAATATGATAAAATAAGGAGATGTGTATCCACTAAAGGTGCTTGCTACTGTTATGTAGTATGTCCCACACTGAGTCCAAATGGAAGAGGGATTCCATGTAGACAGTAAAATCTTCTCTGTGGATGATATTGTGCTGATAACATCAAGCCCCACAGTATGTTGTAGTCTCTGAATATACATCTAAAATGATTCTAAAGAGTTTAATCTAAGTATGTACACAAGAAAAAAATTAGATAAAAATTTGAACTATAAAGATTATAATATTTTGCTTTATGGACAGCCCATAGAACTACTTCATGACGACATATGTTTTGGACAGTCACTGAAGATAGACAATGAATTTCATCTAGAATTTTATACAAGGAATAGAGAAGAATGAATGGAATTTTAGAAATTGCATAGCAATTTCAATGACCCCTAAGCTCCTCCCCAAAAGGCTCATCTTTTAAACACCAATAAATAGTCTTCCACTGATGTTCTGGAGATGTAAATCATAGAAACAGAAAAAGTGCAAGTTACTAAATCAGCAATATAGATATGCATAATACATGTTAATTTGAAAATATTAAAAAATCATTACTTATATGCATGAAGCAGAGTACAAAATACGATCAAAAAAGTGTCTCCAGAAAAAAATAAGATGTGGGCTACATGTAGCATAGGACAGCATTTATATAGTTCTTTAAGGTATAGAAACTAAGCATCTAGATGGCTCAGTGGATCAAGTGTTAGATCTGGAAAAAGAAAGACCTGAGTTCACATTGAGCCTCAGAAACTTGCCATCTGTATGATTCTAGGCAAGTCATTTAATCACTCTGTGCCTCAGTTTCCTTATCTGTAAAATGGGGATAGTAACAACACCTACTTTACTGAGTAGTTGTGAGCATCAAATGAGTCAATGTTTGTGAAGCCCTTTGAGAACCTTAAAGTGTTATATCAATGATATTGATGATGATAATGATGATGATGATTACATATTGACCATCTACATGCTGCATTGTGATCATATAACATCAAGAGATCTAGGAGAAACCTAGAACATTGAGCGAACACCCATAGAGTATAGAAGAATAGATAAGTATAGAAGAAATAGATAAGAATTGCCATAGTGAAAAACCATGAGCAGACTGGAATCTCTACTGTTGGATGGAGTAGCCACTCAAATGAAATTAAAAATTGACTGAAATACTGGAACTTTGGCAATTTTGCAAAGACAAAAAGGATATAAACAGTAAGAGATGCCATATGTTCAGAAAGCTTTTACATCAGCTCCTACCGATGTACCTCTCCTACCAGTGAGGTCTCCTACCAATGGTGTAAACCCCCTCATGTTCTTTCTTATCCTGTGCAAACTTTATCCACACTCTCCCCAAAATCCCACACAGTTTCTACCAAATACATAGAAGCCTTCCTCTAGGAACTAGAGGTCCTAAGGTTTGGGAACCTGTGGCTTCAAGGCCACATGTGGTATTCTAGGTCCTCTGATATGGCCTTTTGACTGAGTCCAAATTTTACAGAACATATTCTTTTATTAAGGGGATTTGTTCTGTGAAGTTTGGATACATTCAAAGGGCCACACTTTAGGACCTACAGGGCTACATGTGTTCTCTAGGCAGCAGGCTCCCCACCCCCACCTAAGTCCTTTGTAGATTTGGAGGTTACTAATGCAATATGGAAACTGGCCACCTGTTATCCCTTGTTCACCAGTCATGGATATCTCACCTTCATTTCCAAACACAGACATCCTTGATGAAATCCCTGCAGCCACTTCTTGTGGTTCTATAGAAATATAACATCTCTGAAATACAGGAAAGAAGTATACTACTCAGTACCTAGAAACCCAGCATGATGGGGTTTATCAAGTCTTTTCAGTGGAGACTGTCTAATCCTGCTTGTAACACACATTCTTTTAAACACTGTGCACTGATATAGGTTTGAAGTATCTTATTTAAAGAAAATTTCAAAGAAGATCAAATGTCGAATCTTAATATATTCCCTAGATTGATTTTTAAATCTATATCTTGCCTAGGGAATGTACATTTGGTATTAAGCAATTCTAATTTCCAGATCTGATAATATTCTAAAATGATAAGAGAACATGATGTAAAAGAACAAAGGACTTAGCATCAGAAACTCTGAATTGGAACTATAACTATGCCACTTACTAGTTGTGTGATCCTGGCTAGGCTTTGGTTTTCCACCTGCGAAATGGTGGAGTTGGACTTCATGATGGTCTCTAAGGTCCCTTCAGCTCTGAAATCCTATGCTTTCTCTTCTGGCCATGTTTGTCAATGCATTTGGTACAGTACCTGGTACAACACAATGTCCAAAAAGGCACATTTTGAAAGTTTTTCAATCATGTGACAAAGACTGCCTAATTATTCCATTGTAGGTACTGGCAGGTAAAAACCACTTCCTAATTTGGGCCTCAGTTTGCTCTTCCTTTGTAAAATAAGCCCCTTGGGCTCTTATTCACTTGGGATAGTATGAAGTAGTATGAGTCTTAGAGTCAGGAATACCTGGGTTCAAAACCTTCTCCAAAGAGGTCATAGATCTGGAGTTATAAAGGACTTTAAGGAGCTCCAGTCTTAACCCCTCACTTAAAAAAAGGGAAGTTCAGGGATGTTCAAAAAATTAATTTCACACAGTTTGTAAATAATGAAGGCAGGATTTATACATGGGTTTCATAGTGCCATTTTTTTTTCTGGTGGGTCCAGGGCTGCCTGCTCACATGCAAGCCTCCATTGCTCACTATCTGTGTGACCATGGGCAAGTTGGCTAATTTTACTGAGCCTCAGTTTTTCCATTTGTAAAAGGGGGCAAATAATATCTACAGGACTGTTGCAAAGCTCAAATGACAGTATGTAAAATGCTGTGCAAAATATAAAGTGTTTTACACAAGTCATTTATTATTATTGTAGCTTTAGATCTCACTGCTTATAATTAAATGTATAAGTGGTAGTACATATTACTTAAACAATCAATAATTTTGATGTGGTTTGATTGTTTTGATAGCAATGATTGTGTTTTTTTATGTGTTTCTGCTGATAATACACTGGCCTTGACCAGATGAAGAAGGATTGAACTGATTTCTTTACCCTTAGTTAGGTCTCCATTGAGTGCTGCATTTTGCAACAGCCTACACATTTTGTCCTCTCTTTTTTGTGTGTTTTTAATCTGTATTTTGTTTGTTTTGTAAGATTGGATATTACTATTGGGTAAGGTGTCAAGTGCCTATAATCTTTGCTACCAGGGAGGCGAGAGCATGGGTGATTGTTTGCACTCAGGAGCTGCCAACTGGAGTGAACCAAGACGATTGGATACTATGCTAAGTCTGACATCAAAATGGTGATTCCCCAGGCTGCCAAAGGAGGGGCTAACCAGCTCAGGTCAGAAACAAAGTTGGTCAAAGGTCTCATACCAATAGGTAGGATTAGACCCATACCCTATCAGGTGGAAAATAGCTCTAACAGAGTGCCCTTGTGACTGTTATAGGTATTGTAGCAGTTACTGGTATGGGGAAAGCAATCATTTCAACAGTCATTCTAACACACAGTGAAATAGCATCAGTCACACCAAAAGGCCAAGGAAAATGAGGCCAAAACAAAAACAAAAAACAACTATTGACAAACTATTACAGCAAAGTAGCATAATTAATCCTGAGAAAACAAGCAAAGAACTTCAGAAGGTCAGGGAAACTTGAGGAGTTATTGATTAATATACATTGGGGTATATGCTCCTTGAAGATGGAAGAGAAACGAAGATAGCAATAAGAAAAAAGCTACTAACTATTGTTATAAAGAATAAGTGTTTCTCATGAGCAACACAATAGAAATATTAGTGGAAAAAGGTAATTTGTGCAGGAAATTCACTTACTTATCCAATGCTAAACTGTAATCATTATCAGAAGTCTGTATAAGCCTGCAAAAATCTGGGCCTCGTCACTACATTGTGAAATATCCAGTTGAAAATTTTGGATGGATGTTTTTTTTTTAATATCCTGTGGGCCTAGAAGTTTTGTCCTATTGAAGGAATAACTCATTCTGATAAATATAATGAAATAGAGAAAAGAACTGCTCCAGAATTATAGTAATTACCTAGTAGAGAAAAGATACTATACCACAGCCTAGCACCAAGGTTCTTGTCACAAAGGGCTAAAAAAATTTTTTAAGAGATGGAGATAAATATGCTTCAATGGTCTGGGACTTCACCTTATTTAAATTCCACTGAAAACTACTGAGCTATAATCAAGATTAGACTTAGGAAGATGCAGTAGGTTTCAAAGGTACACTTAATATCCAAGGTGATCTGTGATTTCATGCTGAAAAATTAAAGAATATATAACAAAATCTTGTGAAACCAATGCTGCATCATGTAAAAAACTGATTGGAGCAAAAGAACATGTTACATATTAAAAATGTTCTAAAGATGTTAAAAATTGTAATACTTGTTTCCTAAATCAACAGATTAAATTATTTTTCATTGTCACAAATATTATGTACATCATTTTACTTTACTACATTGTTATAAAAGCATGACGTGTTATTTTGTAGTTAAGAAAACTGAGACCCAGAGAAATAAACTGATTTGATCCTTTGATTTCGGTTCCTAAAGGTGGGTATGGACGACTAGAACCCAGTCGGGCTCCAAATCCTGTGCTCTTTAAAGTATACCACATGGCTTGATTTCTAACTGCCTTATTTTTCTTTTCCAACCATTAAAAAGATGGGTTGCAAAACAAACTATATTAATAGTTTAATACCAAGTCATTGCAATTTTTTAAATCTTGAGCTTTTATCTATTTTTCATAATATGCAAAGATTTTTATTCTAAGTAATTTATAGCAAAAGCAAAAGCTGTGAAAATAGATTCTATTCATTCTGTTATAATGGGAGAGATAAAACAATAATCAAGTTATGTGACCACAGAGTCCAAGTGGGAGAGCTAATAAATAGTAAAGGGGTCATTCCTATAAAAGCATTATTTTGTTAGCATTTCAGCAAGATATATTCATAGTTTCCTCCAAATGCTTCTTCAGTCATCTAATTTGCTATAAAAAAGAGGCAGCAAAGGATAAATAATCAAAGCACTGATTTTGGAATGGTATCATCTGCATTTGAATTCTTACTCCTTCTAGCTGTGATCTTGGGCAAGTCGTTGTCCTTCTCAGTGCTATAAAGATGTGACACATTGTATTCCTCGATGATCTCAAATAGGGCAGATGTAAACTATTGAAACTCCCATGACAGAAAAATAGTTTTAATGAGGTTTTTGCAAGTTGTTTTTGTTGAGTTGTGTCTGACTCTTTATGACCTGATTTGGGGTTTTCTTGGCACAGATACTGGAGTGGTTTGCCATTTCCTTCTCCAGCTCAATTTACAGATGAGGAAACTGAGGCAAACAGGGTTAAGGGACATGCCCAGGGTCACATAATAGTAAGTGGTTGAGGAGGCATTTGAATTGATGAACATGAGCCTTCCTTATTCCAAGCCCAGTGCTCTATCCACTGCACCACCTACCTGCTCTTTTTTCACAAGTATAGTATGTTAAGTTCATAATTATCCTTGTACAAAAGATCTGCATTTGAGATTAACCAGGCCTTGTTTTGATCTTCTGCTCATCTCTTGTATGGTTTGTGGTATGTTGTCAATCATAGGAGGGTAAGGATACAAAATTGACCATTATTTATTAATAGCATGTGTAAAATGTGGTGGGCAACCAAGAAAAGACTACTGAGTCAAATGAAGTGAGAGGATTTCAGTTATGTACTCTGTCCGCTGGTTTATTTGTAGATAGTGAAAAGTTTGCCTTGTCAGTTCCTCCCTTCCCCAGTTACAGCTGATGACAGTATTAGTTGAACTGAATTGAATTCTCCTCAAAGATTGAAACCATTCAATATAAGGTTTCCTGTCTACTCCTCTTCATCTTACATATATCCTTGTCTCTCTATATATGAGCTCATTCTTCCAGCAGTCTTAGAAAAAAAGGCTGTCTCTCTGTTTTAAAACTAACTCCTCCACTTGTGCTCTGAATCTCATCCCTTCCTGTCTCCTGAATGAATTCTCTCCTACACATATGCTCTATCTCTCCAGCATCTTCATTTTCTCCATCTCTCCTCTCTCCTTCACTTCTACCTACAATTTGAACAAATCTCTTCTATCTTGGAAAGGAAAAACACGTACACACATTTTAAACTAAGTCCCACCCCAAAAGAACTATTTAATGTCTTTTTTATACATCCTTCTCCAGTCTTGTTGCTTTTGTTCATATTATCTTCTCTTCCAGAAATGGACTTTCCCCATCTCACTCCACAGCTTTAATGACCTTAAATTTCCTTTGAGAAATTCAAGTACTGTATCTGGACTTCTTTATACTTATATGATCTTAAATATAAAGCTGAAATGACTTTGGATATGATCCAGTACCTTCATCACATTTTACAGAGGACATGAAGACCCAAGGGAATCAAATTACTTACCCCAATCATACAGGTATAGTTGGATTTGAACATAGGTCCTGTGACTCCAGAGGCAGTGGCTGTCTCTCTATCACATTCAGTCTTATAATTATTTTTTGTGCATGTCTTGTATTCCCCTTAGATAGTAAGCTCCTTGGGAGCAAAGAATATTATCCCTTTTCATGTCAGTGGCCCAGGGCCTTCCACATAGTAAGCATTTAATGAATTGAATTTAAATCTCTGCCCTTTTTGTAGACTATCCTACATTTCTACTTTCCTTCAGCCAATCAATCAACAGGCACATGCCAATCCCTCCTTTGTGCTGGGTACAGTGCTAGGGGCAGCTAGGTGCTACAGTGGATAGAGCACTGGGCTTGGAATCAGAAAGCCTCACCTTCATAAGTTCAAATCTGGCCTCAGACACTTACTAGCTGTGTGAGCCTGGGCAAGTTACAATACCCTGTTTGCCTCAGTTCCTCATCTGTAAAATAAGCTAGGGAAGGACATGGCAAACGACTCCAGTGTCTTTGCCAAGAAAAACCCAAAGGAGTTCATGAAGAGACACGTGTGATGGAAATGATTGAACAACGACAATAATAAAGAGTGCTATGTTCTGAGGATACAAAGACAGAGAAATGAAATAATTACTTCTCAATAGCCAAATGTCTCAACAAGTGGTGGTGTGCTTCACTTACTTAATACCTGCTCCCTGGCAATCTGGCTTCTATCCCCACCACTTACTTTCAATTGTTCTCTTAAAAGTCATAAATTACCAGCCAGTTTAATATAATACTATTTTCTCAGTTTTCATATTCGCTGAAGAATCCAATGAATTTGACGTTGTTAGTCACGTCTTTCCTTAAAAGGTTTTTCTGCTTTTTAATTTACAGGACACTATTATTCTGGTTGTCCTCCAACCTCTTAGACTGCACTTTCTGTCTAATTCATTGTATCCTTGTCATCATCTTATAATTAGGGTGTCCCTCAAAGTTCAGTCTTTAACCATTTGATCTTTCTCGACATTCTCTCTCAAAGAACTCAATCACCACCACCCTGAGCTTCACTGGTCATTTCTGCTGGTGACTTCAAAATCTCTATCTCCTCTTACCCGAGTTCTAGTTCCAGATTTTTAGGTGCCTCCAGAATAGTTTTCTAATCATCACATATTCAAAAAATCTAAAACCTGGCATCATTTTACTCTGCACATCATTCCCTCGTGTAATAGGGGTGAGAAACAGAAGACAGACTGATGGATTGGTACCATGAGAACTGAGTTTAAACTCCTCATCAATGGCTTGTTCATAGGCTAGTCATTTAGTCTTCCTGCCTCAATTTCCTCAGTTGTAATATGAAGGAGTTGGACTAGATTTCTTCTGGAGTCCCTTCCAGTTCTAGATCTATGATTGAACATAGAACCCTATCATTAACCTCTCATAGCCCCAGTTTCCTCGTCTTTAAAATGGGCATGATAGGTATACTATATATGCCATAGGTTATTGTTTGCAAATCTTAAAGTGCTAAACAAATATGCATTATTACTATTGCCAACAATCTCCTAGTCCTTCAAACTTGAAACCTTGCAGTCATCTTTGATTCTTTTCTTTTCCATTGCAATTTTTTCATTTCCTACAAAATTACTAGGTCGTCCCAATTCTTCCTTTGCATTAATTCTCAGATGTGCCCCTTTTTCATTCCCACTGCCACCACTCTAAGCCAGAAATACTTTACCTCCTGTCTGAATTAATACAATAGCTATGAGCTCTTCCCTTGACTCTACTGTTGCCCTCACTGATTCATCTGACATAGTCACAAATTAATCTTTTGAGTTTAAAATAGCACTTTGCTCATACAATTTTCCTACTTCATGACCATTAATAATTCCAGTTACTTTTCGAATCAACACTAAATTCAGCAAAACATTTAAGATCAATTGATCCTGTATTGGCCATCTAACATTCTTTCTCACAATTCCCCAAGTGGACTCTCCAGAATCACAGAACCTCAGAATTGGAAAGGTTCTCAGAGTCCATCTAATCCATTTATATTTTAATAAGAATAGTTTCTATAATGCTCAGCCAATAGTCATCTAAATGTTAATTAAAGCTTCCACTGAAGGGCAGCCCACCATCCTCTCAAAAATCCAGTTTCACTGTGGGGTACCTCTAATTGTTAGGACAACAGAAGAAAAAATTTTTTTGGCAGGGCAATTGGGGTTAAGTGACTTGCCCAAGGTCACACAGCTAGTAAATGTGTCAAGTGTTTGAGGCTGGATTTGAACGCAGGTCCTCCTGACTCCAGGGCCGGTGCTCCACTCACTAGATGACCCCAAGAAATTTTTTTTAAAAAAAGATTTCAGATACTAGCTGTGTGATTCTGATCAAGTCACATAAATTCTGCCTCACTTTCCTCATTTGTGAAATAAGAATAATAATAGCACCTAACACAGGTTGTAATGATCAAATGCTACAAGAATGTTAAGCATTTTGCAAACCTTAAATCACCATATATGTCATTATCATCATTATTAATATCATAACTTACTATTTTATGTTATATTAAAGTCACATTTGGTTTTTAAGATAATCATATATTATATACCATTATGTATACCATATAGCATTGTAGACTCAGAAATAAAGCAAAGATGAAAACAAAGATGAGAATAGTAGCTGGACTAGAATAAAGGCTTATGGCAGAGGCAATTCAGTTTTGATGCTGTTGGAAGATAGGTTAGCAAGGAATCTTAAAGAGAGGGAGATACCACATAATTGAGATAAAATCATGGCTGTTATTCTACAGACAAATTCATTAACAAAACACAAATAACTATCATCCTATAGGCCCATTTTCCCATCTCTTTAAAATCTTCATGAGAAAAAAATTATGTAGTTAATGAGAGTATCACTGTTGACAGTGGAAAGAATAAGCTTTCACAATTGATATTTTATGTATGTATCATAACACAATTGACTGAAAGGTGCAGAGAGTATGATTTCCCAAAGAGCATTTGATTATGTAGAGCAGAATATCACCATGAAGTACCTTTACCGCAAGGTGTCTTTGTTTTACATATGTGTATGTTATGTGTATATACGTGCACATATGTAGACAAATATATAAACACGTATACGTGCATGTGTGTACTTTAAAACACTACAGGTTTGAAAGATGTAGCAACAGATACTTTGTTCAACAGCTCTCTGATCACAAATACCAATTAAGGAATAAAAGAGGGCTTACAAAAGGCACTTATTACTATCATGGAGGATTATCAACCCAGAATCCAAATGGACAAGGAATTCCTGATAGGTGGTAAATACCTCCTAAATCCCCTTTTCCTAGATGATATCAAGTTGATCTGACAGATTAGTAATTAAATTTTTATTAATTATTATTATTATTATTTTACTAATAAACTTTTCGACTATGTTGCAGGCACTATACTAAGTAATAGGGACACAGAAAGAGGCAAAATCCAGTCCCTAATCTCAAGAAGCTCATACTCCAATAGAAGAGATGATAAGCAAACGAATATATACAAACAAGCTGTGTCCATGATAAGTAGGAAGCAACTAACAGAAGGAAGGAACTAGAATTAAGAGGGATGGGAAAACATTTCCTGTAGAAAAACAATTTCATTCAGACATAAAGGAAGCCAGGGAAGTTAATAGTTGGAGGTAAAAGGGAGAACATTTTATGAGTGGGGGTCAGCCAAAGAAAATACCTAGAGCAAAGAGATAGAATGTCTTGTTCATGGGACAACAAGGAGGTCACCGTCACTGGAACAAAGACTATATAACAGGGTATAAGGTGGAAGAAGACTGGAAAGGTAGGAGAGAGCGAGGTTATCAAGGTTTTGAATGCAAACAATGCATTTTGTATTTTCTAGGGAGCCACTGCAGTTTATTGAGTAGGGGTGGTGGTAACATTATTGGACCTATGCTTTAGGAAAATGACTTTAGAAGCTGAATGGAGACTGTGGGATTGAAGTCTCTCGAAGGATATCCATAATCACTCAATAGAGTTTTGCCTGTCTCTCCACTCAGGAAATATTAAATGGATGAAAAATACCTTTTGTTTAGGCATAGGCAGTTGGAGGGTCCTAGCATTTATGCAGCACCTATAACTTTGATAGACTTTGCAGAAAGGATAGTGGAAAAGGAGGCCTAGAATTCATTAAGAGAAAGGAAACATACTGGATTGCCTTTGGAAAATTATGTCATTCTTTTAGTGACCCAAGTTTCTCCCCTAAACAAAGACCCATCATGTTAACACCAGCATTTTTTCCATTGATACTATATGATTAGAAATTACGCAATCTCACATTCTCCAAAGATTTAAAGTTGAATTCATCCAAGGGGAATAAAGGATGCATAATGGAAATGAAGGCTGCACCTTATTACTAAAAAAACTACCTAAAAGAAGTAGTATAAAAAGATATTATTGAAGAAGAGTATAACCAGAAAAGGAAGTAGGTCAGTCACATAATGAGATCAAACGGTAAATAATGGACAGCTTGGATTTTCTGTTGGTTTATACAAAATGTCAAGAGGGCTAAAAGAATTATCTAGAACATTTGGAGAAACTGCAGAGATAGGACCAAGAGTAATACAGGCTGAGAAGGCATGAATGAATGGGTTGGTATCTCCACCAGAGAAGTAACTATTCACATAAAAAAGATCAACAATACATTAAGCATAGAAGTAATTACTAGCAAGTTTTACTTCATAACAAACCCAAATCTACATCTCTGAAAATGCTGGACATTGCTCGTAGTTCTGTTCTCTGGGGCCAAGAAAACCAAGTCTGATACCTCTTCCAGGTAACATATATTCAAATACTGGAAGACAGTTATAATTCTCTTTCCCGTGCTTCCAATTCTTTTCCTGTACACACTTCACAAACCCAGTGCTTTCGACTAGTATGCCTATGCTATCCTAAGGAATGATCTCGGGCCTTACACCATCCTGGCTGAACATTCTCAACATATCAGGTTATCAGTCCTTCCTAAAATGGACTCTCCAGACTGACCAGAATGCTCCAAATTGGCTGACTAGGGCAAAATACATCAGGACTCTTACCTTCCTAGTCTTGTACATTCTGTCTCTCCACTTCAATTGAGTTAATCTTATTCTTTCCCACATAAATCATGATCATTCCATCTGACTTAGTTTTTAAATTTTTTTTTGTTCCTGCAATTCTCTTTATCTTGAATGCCCTTTCTTTTCTCTCAATAAACCCAAATTCTATAATATTCAATAGGGAGCTTAAGGCCCACCTATCTCCATGAGTTTCACCAAATGAATTTCAGGGCACAGCACTTCCATATTTACAATCCTTATATTATATATTTATACATGCATATATCTATGTATACATATATATATATATATACACAGAACATATGCACTGAATATAGAATAAATAGGTTCTCTACCAGTTTCTTGCATCTGCTAATATGTTGTCTTTATATTATTTCCCATGTATATAGTTGTTTTCCCATGAAAAGAATAGCTTACTCATAGTAGAAATGTTTTTGTATGTTTCATTACAACTCATCTGGTTCTGCACACATTATAGTTGCTTTGTATAACGGAGAGACCTGAAGCTTATAAAATAAGCAAGCAAGCATTTGTTAAATATATATATACATATATAATGATATGTGCCAGGTACTGTATGCCACTTAGGGTTTAAGTGAAAGGAATCAGACAATCCTACTCACAAGGAGTTCACATTCTAGAAAATCTGGTTTTAAATCCTGGATTTGACGCTTAAAAATATGAGCCTCAGTTTTCTCATCTATAAAAACAGGATACCACCTACCTCACAGAATTGTGAAAAACTTACAGCATGATAGAAACTTGAGATATTGTTAATGAATATTTTTTTGTTGTTATTCATTCAATTTGTGGATAGATTTATTTTTGTTCTTCTTTGCCATAACTGTCCCAACTAATTATGAGCAAAGAGATATTTTTGCAGGTCCTTACTCACTACCTATGCCACAGATAAATGGAAAGAATATTATCCTAAAAGTAAGAAAAACTGGTTTATCACTGACTTCACTTGTTAGATTTGCCTTGACTTAGTTGTATAACCTTAAACAAGTCACTTAACCTCTTTGGGCTGTAAAGTCTTCATCTGTAAAATGAAGGATTTGGACTCTATAGTCTCTAAGGTCCCTTCTAGCTCTAAAATGCTAGGAAACTATGATTATAATTATGGGCCTTTAAATCATATACCCAGGGATCTCTCAGCAATTTATCATCCACTGTTGAAATCCAGCCACTAAAACCCACATTTCATTTCAAACGTCGCAGTTCTAGCTTCTACTTAAATAATTATGTGATTTATCCTTTCTCCCTGGAACATACCCCAAACCAACACTGGACAACAGACCAAAGATCTATAGCTGAAAGGGACCTTAGAGGCCAGTCAGTTTAACCTGCTCATTTTACAGATGAGAAAACTGAGGATCCAGGGATTACCTAAGGTCATATAAGTGGCAGGAATGTACTTACAGGTTTTGACTCTTACAACTGTGTGATGCTGCTTCTGAATGAAAAGAAGATGAAGTCATTAAACCGTAGTTTAACTCTTGTCAAACTCCTTCAGTAACTTTACAGAAACTACTTAACCTCCTTAAATCTCAGTGTCCTCATCCTTAAAATAAGAAGTTTGGTCAAACCAATACACAAGATGATTTACAGTTCCAAAATACATGATCCTATTATATATGCAGTATTCTGACTACTTATTCCTGAATTAAGCTTCATCAGTCACTTTTCTTTACCATAACCTTTTGAAGTAGGTAGTACAAATATTATCTTACCCATTTTGCAGATAAGGCTGTGAGAGTCACTTAGTCAATAAGCATTTTGTTAGGCACTGCACTAAGCATTAGCAATACAAAGAAAAGCAAAAGACAATTCCTACTCTCAAAGAGCTCACAGTCTAATAGAGGAGAAAACATTAAAATAATTATGTGCAAAGAAGGTATAGACAGGATGGACCAGATGTAATCCACAGAGGAAAGGCACAAGAATTAAGAGGGATTGGAAAAGGGTTTCCATAGGAAGTAGGATTTTACCCAAGGCTTAAAGGAAGCCTAAGAAGGATCAAAGCAGAAATAAGGATGTTGAGCATTCCAGACATGGAAGCCAGCCAGAGAAAATGGAGTTTGAGGTAATGCAAGGAGGCCAGTGCCACTGATTAAATCATTCATCAATGACCACACAGCTAGTAAACATCTAGGGTGAGATTCTCACTTGGTTTTTCTGATTGCAAGACCACTTCTCAATTCATGTTGTCTCATTTCATCTCAACACTGACAGCACATAATCCATAGACAACTCAGCATCTTTAAATTTGGGCAATTTCCTTTAGTGGGAGAAAACAAGGAATATTTCATTCTATGAAAAACATGCTAAAAAGTCTTCAGGGAGAAGAACATGATAACAAGAGTTGTTATTTCTCTCATGCAATATAATATATAATATTATATGATGTGATACATGATATGACAAAAAAATTATAAGAATTATCCCCTAAGAAGCAGCTGGTGGTACAGTTGACGGATTGCTGAATCTGAAGTCAGGAAGAGCTGAGTTTAAATTTGGCCTGAGGTACCAGTAAGTCACTCAACCTCTGATTGCCTCATTTTCCTCAATTATGAAATGAAAAAAAAAACGGCATCTATTTTGCTGAGTTATTGTGAGGATCAAATAAGACAGTATTTGTAAAAGTTCTTAACACATCACCAGTCGCTTTGGTCATTTCTGACTCCTCATGACCCCACTTGCTTTTCTTGGCAAAAGTATGAATAGTTTGCCTTTTCCTTCTCCAGCTCATTTTACAGATAAGGAAACTGAGGCTAACAGGGTTAAATGATTTGCTCAGTGTCACACTGTCAGTAAGTGTCTGACGCCAGATTTGAATTTAGGAAGGTGAGTCTTCCTTTATCCAGCCCCAGCACTCTATCCACTGTGCCACAATTTTATTGAATGTTATCCTCTCCCCCAAATTTGACAACAATCATATGAGGTAGATAAACCATAAAGTTTATAGCTGAGGAAATTGTGGCTGTGAAAGGTTAAATTCCATATCCAAAGTTAGCATGACTAGTATCAGACCAAGGCCCTCTGATTCAAGATTCTGCAGTCTTTCCATGATACTACACTGCAACTCAGGGTTATTCTTGTAGGTTGTACCAGCAGTTAAAGCACAGTTACTCAGAGAAATGAATACCAGGATTGGTCAGCATGCAGCATCCTCTGGCAAAATTTGAAAGCATGAAGATAATGAACTGGTTTGATGCTGAGCTTTTCCTGTATGATCTTTTGCATTGTAACCAAAGCAAATAGGGAGAAAAACTTGAGGATAACCTACCTGCAGGGAAGTCACTTAAAAATCACTGCACACCATGAACTGAGAAAATTTAATTCAATTTCAGAAACACATAAAAGGAGGGAAAACATAATGAGATCCTGCTGCCTTTAACTGTGGCAAGGTAGGAGCCCAGGATGCAGGGGGCATTCATTACTTACCAGCTTCACATCTGGATAAAGAGACCATCCCCTTAGGGAATCTTTCAAACCCAACATTCTTATTATTTATCAACCTGTTGGCTTTGGTTGGCACTTGTTCCCTTCAGCCAATTCAAAGCCTTCCAGTACACCGATACACTTTCTGATCTCTCCATGGATCCCTCAAAAGCTCTCTCCAAAGAGCTCATCACTTTCCTGACACACTTCATAAAGACCTATCAAAATTCCTGTGTCCTGAGGATTTTCCCTAACCTACAGATCTAACATTGGGCATCATTCTAGCCAAGACTGAGAAACTGCCTCCAATCCAATTCTTTAGGTTCCTGAATAGCTGTTTCATTTTCTAGGCTTTGTATCTTTCAAAAATGGATCACAGATCACAGATCATAGTTTCATAGCTAGAAGGGAACTTAGAGACCATCTGTTCCAACTTTCCTCATTTTATGTGTAAGGAAACTGAAGTGAAGAGTTGAGTCACCCAAGGTCACATAAGTGGCAGAATTCATATTTGAACCCAGATCTTCTGACTCCAGACCTAGCACTCTTTTCATTGTATCAGCATACTCTTGGAAAGGATCTCTGGCATATATTTCCTCCCAGTTGTTGAATGTTTGATTCTTTCCTAGCAATTCTTTTTTTTTTCCTTTAAAAACTGTTTATATTGATTTTAAGACATCACTGTCATTTCTCAATAAACTGTCTTCTCTACTCTATCCCACAAGAACTCTCCCCCACAAACAGAGAGAGAGAGAGAGAGAGAGAAAGAGAGAGAGGGAGGGAGGGAGGGAGAGAGAGAGAGAGAGAGAGAGAGAGAGAGAGAGAGAGAGAGAAAGAGGAAACTAAATATTTTATATCTATAGTTTACCACCTCTTTATCAAGAGAAAGGAAATATAAATATAAACGACTATTAAATACCTATCATGTAAAAGGAATATGTTTGTCCCTGTCCTCATAAATTTGAAGAAAATACTGTCCCTGCACTCAAGGATCTTATAATCTTGGGGGTTGGAGAGGAGGGCAGATCAGGGGTATTGTGAGAGTCAAATAAGATAATGTATTTATAGCACTTCATAAACCTTAAAAAGCTATATAAATGTCAGTTATCATCATCATCATCATCATCATCATCATTATTATTATTTCTATTAGTCTAGAGTCATCAGATCTCCAGTTTAGTAATGACAATTCTCTGAGCTTTCTACTGTTCCTTGCTGAGCTCAAGCAATGTTTATAGAGAAATACAGGGGTGTGCTGAGAAATGTTTAAATAGGCTCTGGGAGGGGTTATATATATATATATATATATATATATATATATATATATATATATATATATATATATATATACACATAATTTTAAGTTTAGTCTGCATTACCAACATTTTCTTAAGTCTAGATAATTAACAAAACAATAAATCAAGTCCCAATTTGTTGATTGCCCATTTCTGGGACAAAATGTTTATGCTGAAAATTTCACACTTGCCTCTTGCAAACCTCTTTGATCTAGTTCCAGCACAGCCCTGGTAGGAGGCATACGCATAAGTAACTCTAATGGAAGTTAGAAAGTGCTGAAGAGCCTAGCAGGGACAGAGAGAGACACAGAGAGAGAGACAAAGAGAGGGAAGGAGGAAGAAAGATAGATAGGGGAAGATTTCTAATGGTAGAAGCCAACATACAGGGCATCTAGAAAAGGAGGAAGTAGCACAAGGTGTAGAGATGCCTAGAATGTGGTGTGGAAGTCTGAAGACAAAGGGAATGTCAATGGCATGCTATTGACCATGGGGTCATGAAGAGTGGGACATGACTAACAACAGAATCTATCCAAACTCAGGTTAGTTCTAGGGGAGGAGTTGAAGGTTCTTGTAGGAATGAGATAGAGGTACCACATGTGGAGATGGCATGGTAGATTTGAACCAATCTCAATATCTTTCTTCCTCCAACTTCCAACCTTCCCTCTTCCTAACTTCCCTATTTGTGTTAAGGACAACAGCTTCCTCCTGGTTACCCAGGCTTACATACTTGACACCCCACTGTCTCCCCACCCCATATGCAATCAGTTGCCAAATCCTATCCATTCTACTTTCATAATGTCCCTTGTATATGGTCCCTTCTCTTCTTGCACACCACCAAAGTCCAATTGTAATCCCTTATGACTTCACACTTGGACTATTATAACAGCCTACTGGTTAGTGATCTTGCCTCAATTTTCTCAATGTTAAGCTTTTTTTTTTCTTCACAATTCCTGGCATATCATAAATACTTTAACATGTTTGTCGATTTGATTTGAAGGAGGGATCACTTCTGGTATATCAGAACAGGAAAGGTGTCAGGTAAAAATCCTTGGGGTACTGGCAAAGGAGCACTAGATTGGTTAAGTTCCAAATTAGCCTTTAAGTGTCCTTAATCTCATTACTCTCAAGGCCTGAGTGTCTTTATATAGGAGATAAAAAGGGAAGGGGCAAATTAGCGATAGTGTTCAGTGTTCTCCTAGCAAGTCCACACAGAGGAAGTCAGCAACACACCCCCACTTGGCCATGCTTAAGTATTTCATATCAAATACATCCCCCAACTAAGATTAGCTTTTATTTGCCAAATTTAATGAAACCTGAATTATACTTCAATTCCATCGTTGTTGGGATTTTATTAGCCATCAGCAGATTCTTCTTGTTTGCATCTTTATGCATCTATATATATGTATATGTACATACATATACATATACATATATATAATGTGTGTGTGTATATATACATATATATATATATATATCCTACATGCATTTTCTTCTTTAAAAATCAAAAGTCTAATGTAGTATATTATGATGATCAAAGGATTAACGGAGTGAGGAGGGTTGGAGTGAGAGACAGGCCTGTGCAAGGAGCAAAATGAAATTTGATAACATGTTCAGTGACTTATAGGAAGGGAAGAAGTCAATTTTCCCATTCTTTCCCTAAAACTTGCTTGGTAAAGAAAATACCAGAGTGAGCTTGGGAAGGTTAGATTGCTTCTGCAACAGAAAAAAAAAATGGAGACTTAGACAGGGACAGTAATGAGGAATGGCTATAGCTCTGCAAAGTGATAAAAGAAAGTTAGTAGCAATGGCTAGGCGCCTGAATTGCAGGCCCACTATGTGAAGAGAGCACTTGGTTTGACATCAGGAAGACCTAAGTCTGAGTTCAGCTCAAGTGCTTACTGGCTACATAATTCTGGTCAGGTCACTTAGTTTTGGTTAGACTCACTTTCCTCAAGGATAAAATGGGGATAATAAAAGCACCAACCTAATAGAATTGTTGTGAGGATCAAATATAATAATATTTGTAAAATTCTTAGCATAGTATCTGGCACACAGTAAGCACCTAGTCGATGTTTGCTTCCTTCCTTCCTCTGCACCACTCTGTGCATTGCCTACATAAAGCCTACGAGGGATAATTCTAGAAAATAGAAATTTCTAGAAATAGAAAATTCTAGAAAATAGCAGTAAAGGGATACCCATGAGACTTAGAACAGTGATCTTGAAGGACAAATCCAAGATGGAGAAATAAGAGAGCTTCTTAAGCATAGAAGGCTTTATATGACTGTAAGTCTAGGGAAAGATAGATGTATTTGTAGTGATAGAAAGGTCTTGCTTACTGTGGAAGGCTCTGTGTAGTAGTAACAGTAGCAGCAGCTGCAGCAGCAGCAGCAGCAGTAGTAGGGGTAGTAATAATAAGTGACATTTTTATAGCACTTTCAGGTTTGCAAAATATATTTATTGATATCTCATTTGAGCCCCTCAACATCCCTGCAAGGCAGGTAAGTATCAATATTTTTTTCAATTATCAAATATTTATTTTTCCCTTCCACCCAATGGGAAAGGAGAAAGAAAACAGAAGCTTTATAACAAATGTGCATACCTAAGCCAAATAAATTCTTTCATTGATTATATCAAAATTTATTCTTCATTCTCCATAATAGTCCATCATTTTTATGTCAGGAAGTCAGTAGACTTCTCTATCATTGATTCACTGAAATCATGGCTGCTCATTTTTATAATCAGTTTTAGGACTTTAAAGATTATTAATTTTCATAATGTTGTTCTAACAATATAAATTGTTCTCCTGGTTCTTCTCAATTCGCTCTGTATCAATTCATGCAAGTTTTCCAAGTTTTCTATGAAACCTCATTCATCATTTCTTAGAGCACAATAGTATTCCATTATATTCTTATACCATGATTTGTTCAACCATTCCCAAATTGATGGCTACCTTATTAGTTTCCAGTTCTTG
Source organism: Phalanger gymnotis (assembly GCA_028646595.1). NCBI lineage: Eukaryota > Metazoa > Chordata > Mammalia > Diprotodontia > Phalangeridae > Phalanger > Phalanger gymnotis. The sequence goes on along the minus strand of CM053625.1, from coordinate 44,478,890 downwards.
GGAACTGCTATAAACATTTCTGAGGGAGTTATATAGCCAAATGGTGAAGGAAGAACAGTTGTGGGCCCTATTCTACAATGGCACATAGCTGCTTATGTCAGCGTCCCTGGACATGTTTAATAATCTAGACCGTTGGTACCAAGGTTAGCATTGGGTCCCTGGAAGGGTGATCCTTACTTCCATCACTCAACATCATTAAGCAGGAAATTGAGTTAAGTAGCAAGACTAGTCTATAGATTGTTAGCAGTGGAGATCAGACTTAATGTTAGCATTTCAGTTGTGGGAATGAGCTGAATTTTGAGAAAAACAATGTAGACAGAGCTTTTATTCTTCGAACTTGGAAAGAATGAATATAAGTACCTCCAGAAGAATAAGAAGTGAAAGAAGAGGAATTTCTAGTGAGTCTTTATAGGAGAGTGATTAAGTAAAGCATTTTTGACTGAGGAGGGCAGATGTAGAGCTAAAGAGTTAGGGCTGTGCATTCAACTCTGTTCAATCAATCAATCAATAAAATATTTAGAAAGCAACTACTATGTGCAAAATGCCATCCTTGTCACTGGGTATATAAAGACAAAATATAATAGGTTTTATGTCATGCCCATTGGTTATTGATGTACCCCTAAGGTTCTGTCCTTGGACTTATTATTATATCAATCCATATTTCCTCACTTGCTGATCACATCAGCTCCCACAGGTTCAATAATCATCTCTCTGTAGGTGATTCTCAGATGTACATATCCAGAACTAGTCTTTTTCCTGAGATATATTCACACATCACCTCTTAGATATCTCAAACTGGATATCCCACAGGCATTAAAGACTCACCATGTTCAAACAAAATCTTATTTGCCTCATAAATTCTCCACTACTCTATGCACTGTATTATGTGCTACCCTATGACTGCTGAGGCTATCCCCATCTTCCCCATTACCCAGGCTCACATGACTTCTATGTCACTTTTGACTCCTCACTCTTATTTGCTTCTCATATCTAATACTTTTCCAAATCTTGTAATTTTACTATCACAATGTTTCTTCATTCATCTAACCGTCAAACAACTTTAGATCCTCATAATGTAACACCTGTACCATTTCAATAGCCTCCCAAATGTTTTGCATAGCTCAAGTTTCTCCCCACTCTCATACATCTTCCACTTTGCTGCTAAATTGATTTTTCTAAAACATAGGTCTAATCATGTCCTCCTCCTCCATGAGTTTAAGTGCCTCCCAATTACTTCCAGGATCAATATAAACTCCTCTGTTCATCATTTAAAGTTCTTCATAATCTGATTTCTTCCTGTCTTTTCAGGTTTCTTACATTTTACTCACCTCTATATTGCAGTTCCACTGGCTTATTTCCTTCAAATGGATCACTCCATTTCCTGTATTCATGTCTTTGTGTCTTCATGAAGGTTTTCTCTCATACTTAGAAAATACTGCCCTTTCACCTCCGCCTCATAGTTTCTCTGTCTTCTTTCAAGACTCAGCTCACATTTTATCTCTGTAAGGGGCCCCACTTGATCTCTTAGCTCCAAGCCCCTTCCTCTCTCAGATCACCTTTGACCTACTCTATATATCTTGTACATATCTAGTGATTTACATGTTATCGCCCCCATTGCAATGTAAGCTTCTTAAGACTATGGACTATTTTTTAGCCTTATTGCATATCATCAGTGCTTAGAATGAAGCTTAGAAAATATGTAAGTGTTTATCGCCTGACTGACTGATTTATATCCTCTTTAAGAGAAACTGTGTTACAGGGGCAAAATAATAAGTTAATAAACCCAATTTTCACCTCCACTGAGATTAGGTGATATTAATGAGATTTTATATTCTTAAGTTGTCTGAATCTGGAATTTCCTGAGCCTTTCCTCATGTGTTTTGGGAAGACTGGCAAGGGGGTACACATGGTGACTTCAGTTATCTGTGTGATTGAGTTTTGAGATGTCTAAAGTATTAAAATTTCACAACTTGAAAATCTTGAATTAAAACTTCAAGTAGCAAACTAAAATTATAAAATTCTTCAATATATAATTCTATGATCATGCTGGTTTAAAAATCTGAGTAATCTCATCCTTCATCTTCTATCAACTGTGTGTGTGTGTGTGTGTGTGTGTGTGTGTGTGTGTGTTACCCTAGGTGTGATGTGTTTGCCTAGCTGCTCATTTTACTCCAGTAGAAAAGAAAAAGTTAAGGAAAGCCAAATGTTTTTACTTAATGCCTTTGGAAAGAAAAATCAGATTATTGCTTCGTGCAAATGTTAAAAGAATTTGGAATATATTATTTAAATGATTGGATTACAATTTATATGCCAATTGGACAGAAGCTAAAATTATTTGACATTTTCAAGAAATCCACTATCCTGGTTCTGTCACTTACTAGCTATAGAATCTTGGACAAGTCTTCTGTCTGGTCTGGTTTTGCTATCTCATTTGAAAAATAAGGATAGGGTGTCAAAATTGTCTTGAAGTTGCTCCCTACCATAAGATCTTTGAATCAGTCAATGAATCAGCCTTTATTAAACACCTATTATATGCCAATCAGCATTCTAAGTCCTAGGTAAATAAAAGCTTCTGTGCCTTTCTTCCCTAGTTACCTTTCCTTCCTTTAGTCTTAGCTACCACCCCACCTTTTATAGGAAATCTTTACCAATTCCTTTTAATTCTAGTGCCTTCCCCATGTTGCACATTTCCTATTTATTTGTACATAGCTGTTTGCATATTATCCTCTGCTATTAGAAAGAGAGAGAGAGAGCAGGAGAGGGGAGGAGAGGGGAGGAGAGGAGAAGGGAGAAGAAGAGAGGAATGGAAAGGAAAAAAGAATCAAGTAAAATTTAGATAACTATTAAGAAGTATGTTCAAGCACTGGTTTTATGATTCTTTAGATAGAAATATTTCCAACCAAGCACAAATGCACAGTTATTAAAAATGTTTAAAAATTCATTTAGGATCATAGAATTTAAAGCTGGAAAATTCCTTAGCAATTACCTGACCCAACCCCCTCATTTAATAAATATAGAAACTAAGGCTTATAAAGCAGAATTATTTACCCCAAAATCATTTAGGTAGTAAACAGAACAGTTAGAATTTAAACACAGGTCCTCTGATCAATTGATATAATCATACTCTTATAAGTACTTCCTACTTGCTATTAATTATGCAGATATCCAATTCTGAGTTCTTGACTTCTCACAAAGCATTCCTTTTTTTACACCAAGATACTGCTTGGGGTTCAGAATTTGACAATCATAGATCTACATTGGCGGGGGGGGGGGGGGGGGGGGGGGGGGGGGGGGGAAGGGTGGAGCCAAGATAGTAGCTGGAAAGCGGGGACTTGCTTAAGCTCTCCCCCAGGTCCCTCCAAACACCTATAAAAATGGCTCTGAACAAATTCTAGAGATGCAGAACCCACAAAATAGCAGAGAGAAGCAGGGCTCCAGCCCAAGACAGCCTGGATGGTCACTGGGAAGGGTCTATTGCAGGAAGCTGGGAGCAGATCAGAGAGCCCAGCATGGGCCACGCCAGGACCAACCAGACCCCGAGCCAGGCGGAACAGGCTGTAGGGCCCTGAATCATTGAGGTGTAGGAGTTACCAGACTTCTCCACCCAAAAATGCCAAAGACAACAGGGCAGGTTAGTGGGAAAAGCTTCTGGGACAGAGTGAAAGTAGTTTGTGGTTGTCCACCATGCTGGGGGCGGCAGAGGTGGTGCAGCTCTGAGGCTGCTTTCACAGTTATAGTTGCAGTTACTTCTGGCCCCAGGTCCATCTGGGGGGAAGAATTAAGCAGTGGTTTAGAGCAGGAGTGCAGAGAATGCTTTATCCTGCCTGGATCTGGGCCACAATCCTGGTTGGTGGTTCATGGGGGAGAAAGAGTGCTGGTGTGACAGAGCTTGCTGTGTAGAAGTAGCTCTAAAAACAGCAGTGCAACCCCTCGAGCTTGGCACGAAATACTCCTACAAGCAGTGGTACCCTTACAAAAAGCTCAAGGGACAAGTAGTTGGCTGAGAACATGGCCAGGCAGCAAAAATGGTCTCAGGTTCAGACTCAGAGTTTGGAATCTTTTTTGGTGACAAAGAAGACCACAAAATACAGCCAGAAGAAGTCAACAAAGTCAAAGAGCCTACATCAAAAGCCGCCAAGAAAAGCATGAACTGGTCTCAGACCATGAAAGGGCTCAAAAAGGATTTGGAAAAGCAAGTTAGAGAAGTAGAGGAAAAATTGGGAAGAGAAATGAGAAGGACGCAAGAAAACCATGAAAAACAAGTCAATGACTTGCTAAAGGAGACCCAAAAAATACTGAAGAAAATTACACCTTAAAAAATACACTAACTCAAATGGCAAAAGAGCTCCAAAAAGCCAATGAGGAGAAGAGTGCCTTGAAAGGCAGAATTAGCCAAATGGAAAAGGAGGTCCAAAAGACCACTGAAGAAAATACTACCTTAAAAATTAGATTGGAGCAAGTGGAAGCTAGTGACTTTGTGAGAAATCAAGATACTATAAAACAGAACCGAAGGAATGAAAAAATGAAGACAACATCAAACATCTCATTGGAGAAACCACTGATCTGGAGAATAGATCCAGGAGAGATAATTTAAAAATTATTGGACTACCTGAAAGCCATGATCAAAAAAAGAAGCTAGATAGATATCATCTTTCAAGAAATTATCAAGGAGAACTGCCCTGATATTTTGGAGCCAGAGGGTAAAATAGAAATTGAAAGAATCCACCCATCGCCTCCTGACAAACATCCCAAAAAGAAAACATCTTGGAAAATTGTAGCCAAATTCCAGAGCTCCCACATCAAGGAGAAAATACTGCAAGTTGCCAGAAAGAAATAATTTGAGTATTGTGGAAACACAATCAGGATAACACAATATCTAGTAGCTTCTACATTAAGGGATCAAAGGGCTTGGAATATGATATTCCTGAGGTCAATGGAGCTAGGATTCAAATCAAGAATCACGTACCCAGCAAAACTGAGTATCATGCTCCATGGCAAAATGTGGATTTTCAATAAAATAGAGGACTTTCAAGCTTTCTCAGTGAAAAGACCAGAGCTGAATAGAAAATTTGCCTTTCAAACACAAGAATCAAGAGAAGCATGAAAAGGTAAACAAGAAAGAGAAATCATAAGGGACTTACTAACGTTGAACTGTTTTGTTTACATTCCTACACAGAAATATGATGTGTGCAATTCATGAGACCTCAGTATTAGGGTAGCTGAAGGGAATACACACACACATACACACACACACACACACACACACACAGAGGGTGCAGGGTGAGTTGAATATGAAGGGATGATATCTAAAAAAATAAAATCAAATTAAGGGATGAGAGAGGAATATAATGAGGGAGAAATGGAGAGATAGAATGGGGTAAATTATAAAAGTGGCAAGAAAAAGCAGTGTGTTGGAAGGGAAGAGGGGGCACGTGAGAGGGAATGAGTGAATATTGCTCTCATCAGATTTGACTTGAGGAGGGAATAACATACACACTCAATTGGATATCTTACTCCACAGGAAAGGAGGAAGGAGATAAAAAAGGGGGAACAATAGAAGAGAGGGCAGATAGGGGAAGGAGGTAATCAGCAGGGAACCCTTTTGAAAAGGGACAGGGTCAAGAGAAAAAACTGAATAAAGGGGGACAGGATAGGAGGGAGCAAAATATAGTTAGTCTTTCACAACCTGAGTATGGGGGAAGGGTTTCACATAATGAAACACTTGTGACCTATGTTGAATTGCTTGCCTTCTTAGGGAGGGTGGGTGGGGAGGCAAGAGGGGAGAGAATTTGGAACTCACAGTTTTAAAAGCAGATGTAAAAAAAGTTGTTTTTGCATGCAACTGGGAAACAATATATACAGGCATTGGGGCATAGAAATCTATTTTGCCCCACAAGAAAGTAAGGGAAAAGGGGATGGGGGAGTGGGATGACAGAAGGGAGGGCTGACTGGGGAATGGGGCAATCAGAATATATGCCATCTTGAGTGGGGGGGAAGGTAGAAATGGAGACAAAATGTGTAATTCAAAATCTTGTGGAAATCAATGCTGAAAACTAAAAATATCAAATAAATAATAAAGTACAATAAAAATGATCTACATTGGTAAGGGGTTAGCCATTACATTTTCCCAAATGGGACTATTTCTCTATGTGGATTGGCATAGGACCCAGTGCTTAGAACCTCTCTGGTCAATTACATTTGCAATGACTATTGACTATTTGCCTTTTCCCTGTGCCTAGACCCATTTTTCAGGAACCTAATATAGAATTCATCCCAAATATCTTCACTCAGAAACTCTCGTTTCCACATTTATTTTAAAGTGTTTCCATCCCCCTCTTCCCTGTTCAGTCTCATCACCTTATCATTTGTTTTATTGCAATTGAACTCCGAATTATTTCTTGTCACCATGTCATGGATATTCTCAGAGCTGGGGGGAGTGATAATTATGGTGATAAATGACTGCACAAATAGAGCTTCATATGCACATAACTATCTTCTTATCTTAGCATTGGGACTCCATCCAGTATACCATGATCCCTCTCATCACTTCCTCATGTACTCAGAAATGCTACAATGAAGGAAACTAATGGGCAAATAGAAGAAATGATCAGGTACTAAAATCTGAAAATTTGCAAATTATGTATTTTAGTGTAACATTTGCATTTTGTATAAAGCCATTAAAAGTATTTTTGGATTTAAATAATAATAACAAATAAGGCTGAGTTCTTGAAATACCTTGCTCCATCCGTAGCAGCAATGAAGGAAAAAAAAATCATAAAACTAAAACTAAATTGTAGATGGGGTGAAAAGGTAATCCCTGCCTGGCACACAGGAGGTGGAGTCCAAGTTGGAAGGAGAGCTAGCATAATCTGAAAGAGCAAGCTAGGTCACATAACAAGGTTCCTGCAGGGTTGAGATGAGTAGATGAACAATCTCTTAATCAAAGAATTAAAAGGCTACAGAGACTGTAGGAGATAAGAAAATCAAAATATAAGGAATATTAATGGGCAGAGGCTTTATCTAACTCATACCAATTCCCTAAAATGGAGATTTTTTTTAAAATTGGGGCTTGTGAAGCCTTTCATCTGCTGATATTAAAATACCTACCAAGCCCCCTTTTGATTTTCCTAACCATGTTGAGTCATGAGCCTATACATAAATGGTACTGTCTGAAGCAACACAATATATGCAACTATCAGGTGGTTAGCAAGCATGTATTAAGCATTACTACCTGCACACATTGTGCTAAGTACTGGAGACATAAAGAAAGACCTTTACCCTTAAGGAGTTCATATTCTAATATGGAAAACACCATGTTAATAAAACTATGTCCATATAAGGTATATACAATATAAATGGGAGGTAATCTCAGAAAGAAGGCACTGGGCAGGTGGTAGTGAAAGAGGAGGTGAGAAGAGAATGGGAAAAGCTTCTGGTAAAAAGTAGAATGACAATAGATATAGATGGTGGCAAACTATAAAGTTTCATGGGATGATGTTGATGTAGATGAGGATGATAATGATAATAAATGAGACTTTTTAAAAGTGAGCAAAACCTGTTGGACCTCTACTTAAATCATTTTGACCATAAAATGTTAACTTTTAAGTTGCTATTTAACATCATTTAATACCAACCAATTTAATAACAAGATTAGATACCAACATTAAGTTGGTATTTAACAACAATAAACTAATTCATATCAGTCTGGCTAACACCTTGTAACTGCAAGTACCTTAGCATATTCAGGATGGCCTGCTAGCACAGGTTCTATCAAAAAGGGTTTAACAATCCTACTTTTAATTACATTTACTAGTTCAGGGGAAAAGTCACCACCCTGAATGTCAGAGAAAATACAAACAGAGAAATTAAAGACCAACAGACAGGGCTCTTAACTGCCTGAACCAAAGAAAAATTGCTTTACACTTAACATGCACCACTGGATCAAGAGAGCCTTTACATCAAAGCAGTCAGGGGGTCTGAAGATATGGCTACTCAGAGTCTTGACCAGGAAGTCACAAGATCCTTGTCATAAGCAAACCCCCAAAACAAAATACCAACTCTGAGTATATATACACTTCTCAGAGCCAGGAGGCATCACAGGCCTCATGACTCAGTGCCTAATCAACTTAGTACCAAAAGGTATGAAAGCCTTCCTACAACCAAGCCTCTGCTAAGCAAGCTTCCTTTAATGGACTCCACATGATGCTTATTAATGGGTGAGGAAGATCTTCACATCCCATTAACATTACACACCTCAGTTTGGGGTATCTGTGGGGGTTTTTTTAATCATTTTTAGTGGTTAGACAATAAGGCAATTAAGTTTGGCCAAATCTATTCTTGGAGCATGTGATAGTCATAACTGGGATAGTAGCTTAGACCCATCTGAAGTCATTCTTCTCCTAACTCCAGGGCTCAGCCACCTTTTCCCTCCACTCCTCTGGTCCCTTCTCCCACTGGTAAGTTCTTCCCAGAGCCTCCATTTTGAATAAACACCTAGATAAGTAATCTTTGATTCTCCAGAATTCACCACCATGGCCCTGCAATGAACCTCTTCACCCTCCCCCATTCCCTTTCCATCTCTCTTTTATGTGCTGCCTGCTCCCACTAGAATATAAGCTATTTAAGAACAAAGACTCTCTTTATTTTTGTTTGTTTTTTTTTTGTCACCACTCTTTAGCAAATAGTGCCTGGGACATAGTAAGTGCCTAATTAATATCTGTTGACTGAATATTAAAGAAACTTATTTTTTTCTGTTCTTAGTTATTACAAAATTTGGCATAGTCAGCAATGGAATCAAACAATCTACCACAATAAAGCTAAGTTTTATAACATTTGGGCAATTTGAATATGTTGAATTGTCATCACAGAGTCAAACAATTCTATACAATCTTCAAGTATAATCTCCATTTCTTATATCACAGGGTAACATTTAAATTTTCACAAAGAAAAGTCGACTTAACAGTTCCAAATCGTTTAAAAGTAGATATGTCCTATAAACATTACAAAATGATGTGACATGAAAAGGGATACAAATATCACTACAATTATTTTTGCTACATGTTGACATATGATTATTGCTGTAAACCCTAATAAAATAGGTAAGATTAATGTGGAATTTATAATGCACTATACATACTGCTTTTCTAACAGCAAATCTGCAAATTAGGCATGGGAAATATTATTTTAATATATTTTTATTTATTTGGTTCAATATTTATCACCGATATTAAAAAATTAACATTCTTTTTTAAAAAATATTGAGTCTCAAATTCTCTCCCTCCCATTTTTACTCCTTGAGAAGACAAGCAACACAATATTAATTATGCATATGAAGTCATTTGAAGCATAATTCCATATCAGTCATGTTGCAAAAGAAAACCCTAAGGGAAATATCATTATGCCCATTTTATAGATGAAGAATGAGAGGTTCGGAGTGATTCAGCAATTTGCCCATGGTCACACATGCCATAGATGGTAAGGCCAGATTGTCTAGCTGAAAGTGCAATGTATATTTGTATGTGCATGTTTATAAATATACACACATATACACATGTGTACTATATATGGGTATATGTATGTATGTGTGTATATACTGCACTACCTCCCTTGTATGTTTTGTTTTTGTTATCAATATATAGTATTTCATTGACAAAGTTTAATTTTTATTTTAAAATTTTATAGAAGGGCACATGGTCCCAAAAGGCCAATTTGATTAAAGCCTTTAAATACTGAGTACTTGTACCAGATACACAATCCTATTCAAAATTTCCTGTTTCAATCTGCCAGATGAAAGTAATTTCAGCAGCACATCACCAGGGCTATGTAATTAAAATGCTAGTGTAGACATGACCTGAGTTAATTCACCCTGACTTTTAATTGTTGAAACTATGACAGGGAGGAATCAAGTGAAGTGAAGGTCACCATTAGAGCACAGGGCTGAAAATAATCATTTTCCAATTATTTTAAATAAAATGCTGGTTTATTCTGACTACATACATTGACTTTTTGTTTTCATTAGCAAACTCTCTAGGGGCCCCACCAAAACTACAAGCTAAACCTGATTACTTGTTTTATAGAACAGAGAGAACATTATCAAAGAGCTAATGTCAATGTCTGTTCATTTAGAACTCTTGGCTACCTGCAGACTTTTAATCAAGTTTTAAAGGCACAAGAACAAAATAAAAATAAATTAGAGAAAGGGAGCATTTTCCCCAGTGAATAGAAAGGGAGGTGACATGGAGACAATCATTCAAGAACTCTCCAAAGTGATATTAGGACAGTGTAATCAGAGTTGGCTAAGCAGAGATGCAAAACATTGCTTGTAAGAAAAAATGTTGAAGCAAAGCATTAAAAAAAACTTCAACAAAAAGATTTGTGATCTAAGTTCATTTTTCCCACTAAAATTGCTATGTTACATCACAGTTAAAGCAAGACTAAAGAGACTAAAACAGTTTTATTTCTTCTAGAATTAGGTACCTTTCAGAACTCAAATAAGATGAGACATGAGTCTCTGAACACTGAGAGTTATCAAATCATTAAATTTCTATTAATTCATTCTAATAAGGAATAATTAAACAACAGTATTAATGCTGCTCTGTAATTCAGGAATAACATCACCCTGATATTTCAATATAGTATATTGGAAAAGGAACTTTACCAGCCTTGTGGCTACGACTTTTATCGTAATGAAATCTGTGATTCACTCAATTGGGTCAAGGCAGAAGAAAAGCATCTCATTAGAGGATCTCTGAGTGTGGGCACAAATTTCTATAAAATAAGATAAATGGGAGGAAAATGTCATGATGTATTCAAGGTGCTGTGTTGGAAAGTGTGCCAAATGTGAACTAAGAAAGCGTTGGATACAATCCTAGCTCTGCTCTACCCATCTTTATGACCGAGCAAATCAATCTCACAGGACCTCAATTTCTGCACCTGTAAAATGAGAGGCTTGGATTAGATGACCTCAGAGGTTCCGTCAAGTCCTCAAATTTGTGATACTAAGGTTCAGATCAAGCCAACACTTTCTCTTTATTGACTATGTATACTCTTGGCCACTCAATATGGTACAGTGGAAAATATATTGGGTTTAGAGTTAGAAACATTTGGCACGCTTTCCACCACAGCACCTTGAACACATCATGACATTCCCCCCCCCATCATCTTATTTTATAGCTTTTTCCTAGTTGGGCCACTGTTGGGTAGGGTGCCAGTATGGGAGTTGACATCTGTCACAACAAGGACCACAAAGTCTAGTGAAAGGAGCCCAAGAGCCAGGACATCTACCTGCAGCTGCCAGTGAAGCATTACCGGTTCCTGGCCAGAAAAGCCAACTTGACTTTCAACAAAGTTGTCCTGAAAAGACTGTTCATGAGTTGGATCCACCGCCCCGCCCCCAAACCTGTGTCCCTGTCCCCCATGATCAGGAAAATGAAAACTGCCAAGCCGGGAAAACAGGACAGCTGTGATTGTTGGGACTGTGACAGATGATGTCAGGATCCAGGTGGTTCCAAAGCTGAAGGCCTGTGACCTTCGTGTTATCAGAAATTCCCGCAATCACATCCTCAAGGCTGGTGGGAAGATCCCCACCTTTGACCAGCTGGCCATGAGCTCAATCTAGGGCAGGGACACTGTCCTGCGGTCTGGTCCCCGGAAGGGCCAGGAGGTATACAGCCATTTTGGGAAGGCACCAGGCACTCCCCACAGCCACACCAAAACTTATGTCTAATCCAAGGGCTGAAAGTTCGAGGTGCCAGGGGCTGCTGTGCCAGCTGAGGCTACAAAAACTAATTCCCTTCCTCCTTGTTATATTAAAGATTTTGGACAAAAAAAAGAAACCCTGGGTTTAAATTCCAACTCTGCTATTTACTAGCTGTGTGACCCTAGGTAGCCTTTGTGAACTCTTCAGGCCATAGTTTCTGCATGTATGAAATGAGGCAGTTGTACTAGATGATCTCAAAGGTGTCTTCCTGCTCTAAATACTAGAAATTCTTTGGGTTTCCATGACCCCCACTGCACAGGGCAAAGAGGGTCAGATAAGATCTTACATGCAGATTACTTTAAATCTATAAGGTGCGATATAAAGGCGATTTTGTAAAATGACTTGTCTCTTGTCAATTCAAGACCTATGGAAAAAAATCAAAGAATGCAAACTGTCTCCTCTACTGAATGGCAAGAATCTTGAAAGCAGAGAGTGTTAACTGCTCCCCTTCAAAGTTCTCATAGCACTTACCTCTGAGCTTTGCACATAGGAGGTGTTTAGTACACATTTCTTTAAGTGAAATTCTTTTATTAATCTACTACTATTCATGGGCCAAATTTCATCACATATCTTTGTTTCCACCTGAGTCCTTTATCTGAAATAAATAGCCTGTCATCTGGAGAACAATCTATAGAAAGTTTTCTTTTCATCTTTTAACCATAGGACACACATTTAAAATAATCATTTGTGCTGATGCTTCTACTCATTGTGAATTTGTTGCCTAATCAGGGAAACTTTATTTTTTGATATCTGAAATTCAGAGTAGGTATGTATCATGACTTCATATGTATAAATAGATGAGATACGATGATTTTCCCCACAGTCCTTTTGACAAGATGATAATGTCTTATATTCCTTTGTAAATGAGCTATGGTTTTTTTCTCTGATCAAAGCATCTTCATATGTTAGTAAGTGGTTTAATAAGTTATTTAAAAATGTCAGAACTGGAAGGGGCCTTATGGATTCCATTATTTGAAAAACATTTGCTTACCTCCAAGTACTCTGAAAGATACAAGGGGAAATATGATTCCAACATCATCATTTTATAGACAAGGAAGCCAAGGCTCACAGAAATTATGTTAATGGGCTGCGGCCAGACACCTAGCTAAGTGAGAGTGTCTAGACTAGAGACCAAGTCATCGGACTCCAGTGCCTCTATCCCTTCCACTACTCTAAGCTGTCTCTTGCTTCTTTAATACTTGAAAAGCAGACATAAGGTAATCAGGATAGTGAAGGGCCCCAAGTTCATTCCATATGAAGATATATCCAAAGAACCATGATGTTAAATTAAACTTGAAGAAGAAAAGACTAAGGGGAAACACACTAGCTGACTTCAAATAAAATTTGAGGGGCTTCATTTAGAAAATGGAATAATTTATTATGCTTAGCCCTAGGGGGAAGAGCAAGGAGCAACAGAATTCAAAAGAGGTAGCTTATGTTTCCTTGGAGGAAATACTTCTAAACAGTTTCAGCTGGCTCAAGAGATAGTAGGTTTCCTTTCACTGATGGTCCCAAAACACAGCTCAGATGATTGCTTTTCACATATATCATACCTGGGATTCTTATTCTGATTTAAGTTGAACCAAATAACCCCTGAAGCTGCTTTCCATTGTGTGATTCTGTGACTCAACACATGGATGGGTCTGCGATGTCATCAAGATCCAACAGTGAAGGTATTCACTGTATTGGCACAAGTGCCAATGTCCAACCCTTCTAAGCCTATGCTATCTTTTGTCCATATCATCCCACGATGCGTCATCATCATCATCATCATCATCATCATCATCATCATGAAAATAGCATTAGTACGTTAAGGTTTACAAAGCATTTTATAAATATTATCTCATTTTTTTTCTCACAAAAAACCTAGGTACTATGATAGATGAGGAAACTGAGGTAGACAAATTATGTGACTTATTCAAGATAACATGGTATTATAGGCTACATTTGAACTCTCCTCTTGACCCCAGGTGCAGCACTCTCTCTACTGTGCCACCATCCACCCTCCAGAAAAGCACTATCCAATATGCTGAGCCTATTAGCACTTTGTGGCACCAATGAAGCACTCAAACTATCCATCCAATATCCCTCACTCCTGCTACATGACTGTCCTATTCACTTTTCTCATCATATATTTCCATGATGATATTTCATGCCTCTTATTAAGCACAAATCATCATTGGTAAGAAGCATCTAGGTGGTACCATAGGGCAGAGTGCTGGACCTAGAGTCAGGAAGACTCCTCTTCCTGAATTTAAATCAGGCTTCAGACAGCTATTAGCTGTGTAAACTTGAGCAAGTCACTTAGCACTGTTTTCCTAAGTTTCCTCATCTGAAAAATGAACTGGAGAAGGAAATGGGAAACCGCTCCAGTATCTTTGCCAAGAAAACCCCAAAGGGCATCATGAAGAGTTGGACATGATTGAAATGACTGAACCACAGCAACATCATTGATAATACACAGCGTCCTACTTACAGTATGAGCATAAGTTGCTAGGACAAGAGTGCTGGGCCTGGAATCAAGAAGAATGAGTTTAAATCTTACCTCTGATAACTTATTAAGCTATGTGACTTTGGGCAAGTTATTTAGCCTCGCAGCTTCAGTATCCTCATCTCTAAAATGAGGTAATAATACCACCTGCCTTCCATGGTTGTTGTGAATATCAATAAGATGAGATATGTGCAGAGCTGTGTAGACAGTAAGGTATTACATAAATGTTTATAAATATCATAATTATTGTATCAACAGAATTCTTCAGCTAGTGGCCAATCTTCTGATGAGACTTTTTTCATACCTAGGCTCATCCTCCGAGAACAATCTGCTGCCAGACCTGAACTTGAAGTTTTGTTGGCTTGGTAATTTTAAATCTTCCCAATTTTTAGCACAGTCTTTGAATTCCCAGGGTCACTAAGACTTCATCAGAGGAAGGCTCTATTACCTTGACCCCAAAATTTTGGAAGATAGACTTAAGAAAACTAATTGATAAAATTATAGCTTTGTGTCTGAGCATAAATATATATAGGCATATGAATTGGTAATTATATGCATATTTATGATAACATACACATATATACATGCATAGAAATTTACAATCATGATTTTGTCACCTAATTTTTATTAATATGAATACGTATGTACCTACATATATTCACATTCACATATGTATGTGTTCATGTAATGTGATTACTTCTTGTACAAATCTTTGTGTACATGTTGCCTCCTCCACCTATAGATTGCTTTTTAAAAAAAAATTAATAAGCCATTTTTGTCCTTTCCCCATTACCCAGAATCATGATAAACCTATGCTGGTCACTTAATAAAAACTTGTTTTTTTTAAATTATGTCAGTACTATTACTGAATAATTTTAAGACTGCTGAACTGCTTTAATGTATTTCCCTAGAAGGAAAAATATGACAAAAGACATTTGGAAAACTATCTTCAGGACAACTATGGCATAGTTCTAGGCACTCCAAACAATATTGCTGTAGGAAAATCTTGACATCCACTACATTTCTTAATAATATTTGAGATTACTTGATGAGAACACCAGAGCTAAGATGGAAAAATTGTGACATGTCAAAGATAGCATTTCAGCCATTTTGTTTTTGAGCACCTTGCCTGCTACCACCATGTTATCACTACAATCAGAGTCATAGTAGTTGAACTGTGGTAACAAGAAGGCAGAAGTTGCTACCAATAACACTAATGAAGATACCAGCCTCTTCCCAACTCTGATGCAACCTATATATAGACAACATGTGGAAGTGTCGATCAAAAGTCAGGAGACCCTAGGCCTTGCGAATTAAACAATATTTAATGGTAGAACAATATAGTTCTAGAAAGTCTAGCTACTTAGATGATTTTCCCTATGTGTCTGCATTGACTGTTACTTTGCTTCATATATCCTTCTGGAAAAATTCTGTGAATTGGACTAAGCTGCAAACTATCTGATGTCTTGGGAAGAGAGAACATCAAAGGACTGGGCAACAATGACTCTGTGTCACAGAGTGAGTGATAATGTATCCTGAATAACAAATTAAGCCCATTGCTATTATCTTAAGCAAATCTAAGTCAGGTGCTATGGCACCTTGTCAGTCATGGTTACAGGACCTCGATATATGCCTTCTAGCTATGTGAAGGAGCCAATTCTTTTTGTAAGATCTAGTCAGTAGGTGAACATTCATGTACCTGCTTTTGAGTTGGCAATCTTTATATATGCCCTGTTTACTTGAGTTTGTGTGTTCCTTTCCAGTTTTCCTTTCTGACAGGAAAGAGGTCAGATAGAACTCCTACATGTAAATAGTGGTCATTCCCTAGATTGGCAGATTATCATATGCATACACATATACACATTTATATATATGTATATATATTATATATACACGTATGCACACATATATATACACATATATACATGTATATGTGTGTATGTACATGATTTTTATATATACATATATAGTATATAAATGTGTGCATATGTATATGTGTATGTATGTATGAACGGCCCAAGAAAACTAGTAAAATGGATACCAAGAACACTGGCTGAAATTTGAGTCTACTTTTGTTTAATGCCCTCCCTCTCCCCCAAAATCGCCAGATCACAGTCATAGGATCATTGATTTATAGTTGTGATGGCTTTAAAGGCTCTCTAGGACACCCCACTTTTATCATAGATGAAGAAACTGAGGCTCAGAGTGGTTAAGATAGTTACCTAAGGTTACAAATGTGACCACAAAGGTATATGAAGCAGAATTTGAACTCAAGTCCTGAAGTCTTAGACTATAATTCTGTCATTCATACCACTGCACAATAATGCCTCTGACGTTTTCCCAGGAGAACATTTTTTTTTCTGTAGCTGTTTTGAGTATTCCTCAGGAAAATACATCGAGACCTAGGCCTGTCCTATTCTCATGCATGCTTCAAGCCTGTCTCAAGTGTCACTTACTCCCATGAAATCTTCTATGACTGCCTCAACTAGAAGAGATCTTTCTACTTTCTGATTTAATCTAGCACTTCGGAGTTCTCTTGCTCAACTTTCACGCCATATGTATTATGGTTATTTGTGCATTTCCCTTATGAGAATACGAACCCCAAGAAGGGAAGATACTGTTTGATCCTTCTTTGTATCATTTATGGAATAATTTGTGTTACAGCTATTTGTGCATTTTCCTTATAAGATTATGAACACCAGCAAGTGAAGATGTTATGTTTGATCCTTCTTTATATCTTTCATGGCATCTAATATAGCGCCTTGCATGTTGTGGTTAACAAATATTTATTGGAATGAGTAAACGATATTTTTCCATAAACACTGCTCACTTGACTAATGTTAGCCTAGCAGATGTTATACTTAAAGCAAAAGATACTTATTTTAATCAATGGCCATGTCAAATTCGTAAGTTAAACTATCACAAAGACACGTCACTAACATATCATCATCATCATCATCGATAATGTTGGAGCTGGGAAGTTAGAAGGCACAATGAGAATGACCACAACTTTCCTGATTGATAATTGAGATTGCTTGGTAAGAACCCCAAAATTAAACAGCAGTTGGCAGAAGGTGTCATGTCCATGGAACTAAATGTAATTTAATTTAATTGGTAATATAAAATAGAAGAAATCAGATAAAAAGAATAATTTCTAATGGACAGTTCACTCAATGTGCACAATGAGCAGCATTAGAGATAATAATATAAGTATATAAGAAGTATTAATTAAATATAATCTTTCCATTAATTTCATAAAAAATAAGTACAAAAATGTTGTTAATCTTCTTGGTCCAACTATACATAGTCCTTTATTACTATAGAATATTTCATATATGTTATACCTCTGAGTTTCATGCTCTTATCATTGAACCTAAAAGAATTCAAGTGCCTACTATGTGCCAAACATTGTGCTAAGAGGTGGGGAGAAAAGAGAAGCAGCTATTTTTCTCTAAGAGCTTACCTTCTATAAAGAGAAGCAAAAGTTATGTATATAAGTAGATATAAAATATATAAATACAAAATACTATCTGAGTGGGTTAGTGAGCACAATTCTGCTGGAGAGATCAAGAAAAGCCTCATTTAGAAAGTAAGTTGAAATAGGTAAGTTATTTTCCAGGTAAATAAATGGAAACTAGCGGGTTCAATGACATTTTAAGTTCACACAGCTAAGATATGAAGGGGTCAGTAACATGCATTTTGGTCTTCTAACTCCAATTCTAATTCTCTTTCCATTAAACCATGCTGCTTTTCTCAAATATGGTAGGCAAATACAATCATTTTAAAATCACTCTAATTGTAACTTTTATCCCCCTTTACTCTTCCCATAATGCCTTACATGTAGAGAGCATTCAAGAACTACCTGAATTGGATAACCAGAGTATAAAACACATGCTGTAGAGCAAGGGTAGTATAGTATTCTTTGACAGGCCTTGCTTTGGCAACATTGTCACTTCCTATCAGTTCTATAATCCAGAATGCTTTCATCAACCAACGCTGAACCAACCAAAACATATATTCTTGTTTTGGCATATGCAACTGTTCCAGTCAATTCATTTTCTTTTCTTGAGGTCACTGAAAAAAAAACTCCCTTATTTCTTCCTCCCAGTAGGAATTTTGTCCCTTCCTGAGCCTTTTATAGTCTAGGCAGGTTTCAACAATATCAGCAACCCAGCGAAGGCCCTTGGATAAAAGAGCTGTCTGCCTAAGCTCCTTAATTTATCAGAGCCTTCAAACATGAAAGAGTAAATGGGTTCACAGTCAGCAAAGTTGGGTTATGGAAGAAAGAAAAGAAAACTATCAAATGAATTACATACCAGCCTTGAATTCAAAGTGAAAGAATATGCAAAACAAAGCGCTGTAATTAATCAGCACATATTGGATGTTCTCTAATGTCAGAAATTAATACATACATGCATAAATAAAGAATAATCTTGAGAATTCTCAACATTTACATAGCAGATCAAATGATCATAAAAACACATGCACACACACACACACACACACACACACACACACACACACCACCAGTGGAAAGTGTTTGCTTAACTCTTTACATGGACTGAATTTTAACCATTAACATGTTTTATCCTGTCATCTAGTTCAAGGTCAATTTCTTTCCTTGAATTGGGAATTAGTTTTATACCTTCACTCATGCTTTGTACTTCTGCCAGTGGTACTATTTAAAAGGGAAAGGTGGCATTTGGAGTGCCTATTAATGAGTGTACACTATTCACTACTGTCTGACAGAATGGAATGATATAAACAGAATCAATTTCCATTTTAACACAAAATGCTTCTGATGCTTTCCTCTACTAACTCCATATGCTGTCCTTTATGCTACAAATTGAAATATACATACATATGCATATATATTCATATATATGTATATATGCATATATATGAACTGTACCATTAAAGTCATTAAATCATTCTAATTAATCAACTTCCTTCTAAAATCTCACTGAAGAAATCAAAATTCATTGTATAACTGTTGCTAATAAAAAAAGCTATAGGATATGAGATAAAAGAGTATTTTTGCAAATTCCTTATTTGGATTATGCCTAAATAATTCATGTGTGCTTATGCATACATATATAATGCATATTAATGCAGATCATATTGTTTCACTGCATAAATGCTTCCTGAGGGTAAATTAAGTACTTTTAGTAGTTGTATTAACCCTTTCAGTGCCTTTGATTGTCATAGTGCACTAAGGAAGCAACAAATGGTATCCTCATGCCTTGCAAGACGGGGTGGGGAAAAAGGAAGATAATTTCTAAATAGGACAAAATAGCTGCAGGAGAGTATTTTTTCATACTGTCGAAGTCTCAGTTACATTAAAGCATTGATAAAGGATCATAAATAAAGCATTTAGTTCACTAATTAAATACCACTTTGCTGGCATATTTGGCAAATCTTTTCTCATTGGTTTAATCTGTTCCATATGTCCATGTTAGTGTTGAAAGTAAGGTTTAGATTATAAGCTTTCCAGAGCAGTACCATACCTACTCTACTTACCTTGCCTTTGACTGCCTAAGTCAAAATTGCTCAAATAGGCTTTTATATTTTTTTTAAGAATGAATATTGGGTTTCATGAGTTACAGGTCATGTAACACTACAGAAATAATATTGTTATTTTTTTAAACATAAGTTTTTTTGTTTAAGGGAAAAACTTAGAGTCATTAAAAGCACAATTCCCCAAAAGGAATTCATCCAGCTTTCTACCTTCTGCTACTTAATTCTGGTACCAGCTCCTTGTTTTTCTGCAGTCTAAGATATATGAATTGACTAAAGAACTCCATGGCACATGCGACAGCATATGATAATCTGGATAATAAGCATTCTTTATCTACCTTTTTTTCTTATGGGAATGGTTAGCTCAAACTCTTTTGAGTAATTATTAATGTCATTTGGAAATGCTCTGCAATATCTGAGGACTTGATACAATTAATACAATGTATTCACGAACAGGAGTATCTAGGGACTTCACCATCTACAGAGAAACACTGCCATTTGGAATTTGTTTTACATATCATCATAAAAATTACAAACATATTTGTTAAGAATATATCTCCCTCTTTTATGCCTTAAATTATGTTAATAATCATAGGGTTATCAAAGTTATCCATGTTGAACATTTTTCAGGGAATGTTGCGTGTTACTGACATAAATATGGAAGATGTCTGTGAGGACCAGGAATAAACAATACTTTCCTATTTCCTGGCCCTGTCTGTACTCAGATCTTAGGAATACAAATTAGTATTAACATAAAAATATGTAAGATCCTGCTTGATCACATTCATATATTGGCTTTCATGTGGATACTAAATATTATACAAAGGAACTTCAGCTGTCATGGAGTTAGTCTTGAGAAATGTACGGTACAGCCTTAAGAGAGTCAACATCAACAAGGAAATAGGAACATTAAAGATGTATTCAACTAATAGAAGAAATAATGAATGACAAAATAATGAATGCATTTTACTGATGTTTTGAATCACAGTCATTTCACATCCTTTTTGGATTGAACTCTCTTTTGTGATAAGGAAAAGAAATTAAGTAAAAAAAAACCCTACCTTGACCACATCTGACAATGAATACAGTATGAGGAAAAAGGTATTTTTTTAATGAGAAAATTCTTACAAGCAAAGAAGTGAGTTTATTTCACGAGTCTTAATATACTACCATGTAGAGAGTTGGTATTTGAAAAGCACTTGACTAATGGATTAAAGAGGAAGTAGTGACACTATATAATAAAAAAAAGAGACACAGTCTCTCTTTCAATTACCAGAAGGATCATAGGATCATTGATTCTGAGGTGGAAGGGATATAAGAGGCCAAATAGTTCAACTCCATTTTAACTATGAAGAAGCTAGATATCAGTTCTAGTGACTGTAATATAAAGGGAAGGGTGAAGCCTCTCTGCTTTGAACCTTCTCACCCTCTTGTAACTTGCTTCTTTCTACCACTTTGGCATTACTCAAATATAAATGGAGAGAGATTTCTCTTTATGTAGCCTGGGCCTTCCTTATTTCAAGCTATCTTAATGAGGGTTAAAACTATGTTTATTTATCATTCTGTCTCCTGCAGTAAATAATATAAGAAATACCTTTCTGTGAAACCAAATTTACTCCTTGACCCATCCTGTCTACTATGATCCAACACAAATAGATGGTTTGATATGCCTCTAAAGTCTACAAGGAATTCTGGGGACATAGGATGCTTATGCCTATGAACATTTTAGAGTTAAGGCATTTTGGTACAAACTCATTTATAAGTTAGTAAGTAACAGTAAGAAGGTACAACTTTAGATGATCTATAAACATTGGCTTAGCTGTTGGCTTTATAGATCTGTACAGAGTAATCAAACAGAATATATTTTAATGGCCCCACGATTGACTGAAACGGATTGAGAATGCATAATACCATAATACTTATCACTCTTTAACTATATTGTAAAAATAATATTTAATTATGTTGAGCAAAATGCCACCTTAAGGTATTTCCATACAGATGTCAAAATGTAAATGCTACAAGAGGGAACTTTTAATTATTAAAATAAATCTTGATAATCTTACTATGAATGAAAATAGATGCGAGCCAAATGGAATTGTGATTTATAGGCTTTTCATTGGAAGGGCAAATAAAGTCATTAGTTTGATTGTTTCTCCAATGACAGCAAGAAACATCTTTTCATGGGTTTTTTGACATTTCATACTAAGATACAGTGTGTTATAGTAGGTAGAAAGCCAACCTCAAAGCCAGAATGACCTAAGTTCCAGTTCTAGCTCTAATATATGCTGGCTCTTTGAACCTAAGTAAATCACTTTGCTTCTCAGTTCTCCAAGTGATTCTCTAATGTTTTAAGTTGCAGAGAAGCAACTAAACTGCATTGGTTGAGGGAGTTCCCTCATGTAGAAATTTCCTGTACCTGTGAAATCACATGTATAGGCCCTATCCTACACATATTCTAGTGCTTATAATAAGCATTTTAAAGTAAAATCATAAAAATAATTGCTGCTTACATGCCAGTGTCTTCTTTAGAAAATAATCAGGTTGAGAAATTCTGTGAAGAACTTGATAACACCCTTGAAGTTATAGAGAGATTGATTTGATATTCAGAAATTATAATGCAAAATCACGAATAGGGGAGGACAGCAAAAAAAAATATAACTGGAAAACAGGGTTCAGGAATAAGAACAATAGATGCCAGAGTCTTATGGTTTAGGCAAAAATTTGAAGTTTCTGTTGTTTTCTTCAAGAAGAAAGTCAATAGTTACCAAATATGGCAAGAATGAAATAGTGCCACAAAAAGGAGAGAGAATATGAGAGAAAACAATTGGTTCCTGAATGTGGTAGTCATTATTGAATCTGCTATTTTCCATAGTTGGAGTACCAATTTGCTGCAAGAGTAATACCAATTTTGAAGAAATTACAAAAATGGGAAGAACTATTTAAATGTGTTATTGGTGCTTTTAAAAAATAAGGGAAGTGGATGGAAAAACAGACCTAGACACAGGCTATCACAATTTTTAAAAGAATTTTCCTTAATATAATTTCCACAAAAAGTAAATGTAAAGAGCTTAAATACTACCTCTACCAGAAAACTCTCAATCTCCTTGTCAAGTAGACATGGTAGCTAATGGCAACGTCAGCTTAGAATCTAAATCTCTTATAATTACTTATGGAAGGGACTGAAGAAGATCATTAGCAGCATAACTCCATGAAGTAGTAAAGAAGCAGTGGAAAGATAAACAGATTTTTTAAAAGAAAGTTTGGT
This sequence comes from Phalanger gymnotis, assembly GCA_028646595.1. Taxonomy (NCBI): domain Eukaryota; kingdom Metazoa; phylum Chordata; class Mammalia; order Diprotodontia; family Phalangeridae; genus Phalanger; species Phalanger gymnotis. Next base: position 44,455,859 of record CM053625.1, on the reverse strand, counting down.
AAGAGATCTAACTAAATTAAGTTATTATGAGGATATTTAATGTTAAAAACAGAAAGAGGACAAAAGACACATAGAAAATAGAAATGATTTTAAATATTTTGATGATAAAAATACAAATGAATTTTTCTATCAATATCAATGGAACTACCATATTTTGATCCTAACATTATAGTTTCTGGTGGCCTAATGAAGAAACAGAAATGACATTGTAGAAGTAAAGATGCGGAGGGGGGTGGAGCCAAGATGGCGGCTGGGAAGCAGTGACTGGCGTGAGCTCCCCACCAAGTTCCTCCAAAAACCTATAAAACAATGGCTCTGAACCAATTCTAGAGCTGCCGAAACCACAAAGTGGCAGAAGGAAGCAGGGCCCGAGCCCAGGACAGCCTGGATGGTCTCTAGGTAAGGTCTGTCCCACACAGTCCTCCCAGCCCCCAGCCGAGGGGAGCGGAGCTGAGCCCAGAGCGCACGGCGCAAACAGACCAGACTCAGACCTACCAGACCAGGAGACGAGCGCAAAGTACCCTGGCATCCTGAAATACTGAGCTGTGGCATGTACCAGACCTCACAACCCACAAACAGCAAAGACAGCAGAGAAGGTTAGTGGGAAAAGCTGCGTGACTGAGTTTGCGGTTCCAGCCACTTGCCCCTGGGGCAGCGGAGGTGGGGCAGCTTTAGAACTAGGCTGCAGTTGCTTCTGGCCCCAGGCCCACCTGGTGGGAGGAATTAAGTGGCTGATCAGAGCAGGAGTGAAGAGCCTGCTGAAGATTTAAGCCGTCCGCGGTAGGGGCTTTTGGGGAAGGAGGAGTGTAGCTGATAAGGCAGCGCATCCACCCAAGCAAGGAACA
>CM053625.1:44416927-44454514 GCA_028646595.1 Phalanger gymnotis | reverse complement strand
GGGGGGGGGAGGAAATGGGGAGAAAATTTGTAATTCAAATGCCTGTGAAAATCAATGCTGAAAACCAAACATGTCAAAAATAAATTTAAAAAAAAAATTAAAAAAAAAGAAGTAAAAATGGGGAGAGTAGCTACATTAGTTCCAACAAGTATATCAACACAAGGTTAACACTGGATATAATACAATTTTTAGGACATTTATGATATCAAATGCTTAGAAAGAGTCCTGACTTTTATTATTAACAAAAAAAGCTGAACAAAGATATATGAATAACTACCGAGTCTTATTCTTACTTTTACTTTTCTTAAAAACGTCTTTGTGAGAATAATCTATATCACATTGAAGACATTCCTGATGTTCTCATCATGAAAGTTAGGAAAGGGAAAAGAAGGGTAAAAAAAAAAAATTAGTCTATAGCGACACATCTTAATGGCCACATAACTGACTGAAAGGTATAGAGAATACAAGATCCAGCTACACTTTTTGTTTTTTGACTAGACTTTAAAAAATAAAAACAAAACAAAATAAAATTTAATTAGATAGAGCATAATGCCACCTTATAGCTCTTCTCCAACAAGTTATCTCCTATGTAGGTATCAAAATTTGAATGTAACAATAGAGGGAAACTTTACTAAAATCAAAGAATAACATATTAACATATAGAGGCATACAGACATACACACACACACACACACACACACACACACATGCACATGCACATGCACACACACACACAGAATTTGCCCCTCCTAGAGAGTCTGTTTAGAGTCCAAGTCAAAGAAGGCCAATAGATCAGAGGTTCTTAACCTGAACTCCATGAACTTTTACAAATATTTTAAAAATTATATTTCAATAAAATGTGTTTGCTTTGTAAACCTATATAATCCTGAAAAGGGAGCCATAGGTTTTACTAGACTGATGAAGGGATCCATAATACACAACAAGGTTAAGGAACCCAGGATAGACAGTGAAATCCTATACCTACAATGCTACATCATCTCTCAAGTTTTATTTTAAACACGTTTAAATTATTTTAATTTTACGAATAATATTTTAAAATATATCTGTGAATATGTGGTGCCTAGTTCCCCCAGAGGATATATTTTCCTTTCCCTCCCTCAACCCCTGCCACTGGAAATTCAGGCGGATGTAAAAATTTTAATACAAAAAGATAACAGGACCATAAGGAGTGGGAAATGGTGTATGGTGTAGAGAAAAAGAAAGAAGATACAGTTATTTGCCTTAGGCATACAATCCTTATGCCACATAAAATCTCAAGGGATTTCTTTTTTAATCTCTAAATAGATTTTTGAGCTGCCAATGAAGTCATACCATGCACACTTCCGAATGGGCTAGATAATCAAATTACATACTTTTTTCTCTCTCATCAGCAAAACCTTTTTTTTTTTAATGACCCATAGGAGATAGTCTCTAAGGTCACTGTAAATTTTGCAACGCAGCTTCTAGAGGATCATTGTTTAAGTAGCAGTGCTTTTGAGGGAAGATGGAAGAGGGGCTGTTTGCTGATCCAGAAGATTTCACCATTTAGAAACAAAAGATCATAACAAGGAAAGTCAGGGTCCATGATGTTTCTCAAAGACTAGCTACATTTTCTTAGAAAAAATAAGCCCTGAATAACTGATGTGTCCTCCCTTGCTGATCCTAATTGCTTGGTTCTTCAATGCCCTACTAATTTTTTGCCTAATAATTTAACACACCAGCAAACTCTCGAAATATGTTTTGGATGGCCATTTCTTCAAAAATCCCTGCAACCAGTGAGAGAATATCCTCATTCGACAAAATGTTAAACTCCACTGACAAGCAATTTCCAAAAGTGGTAGAAAGAAAGCTTAACAAAAATCAAAAGTCTTGGATCTGGGACATAATAATAATATTAACTTATTTTTTATAAAGTTACAGTTATAGTTAAAGTGTGTTTTACATAGAGACAGTATGGTAGAGGGGCACAGAGCACTGTTCTGGGATTCCTACATGAGGTCTGATGCCCACCCTACCATTACTTTACTGTGAATCTTTGGATGTGATCACTTCTCTAGGCCTCAGCTTCCTCATGTGTTAAGAAAAGTAAGGAATGGGTTAGATCAGGGGTGGGAAACCTGTAGCCTCAAGGCTACATGTGGCCTTCTAGGTCCTTGGGTGTGGCCTTTTTGCTGAGTCCAACTTTTAAAGAACAAATGCTTTTATTAAGGGGATTTGTTCTGTGAAGTTTGGATTCAGCCAAAGGGCTCCACTTGAGGACCTAGAAGGCCTCATGTGGCCTCGAGTCTGCAGTTTCCCCATCCCTGGGTTAGACAATCTCTATGGTTCTTTCCTATTCTAAATGTTTAGGAGTATATCAAGATGTTATAAGGTCCTTTTGGGATATCGCAACACTTTATGGTTGTTAAACAATTTAAGAAAACCAGGTCAACCCAGCGAATAGAGAATTGTGTCTAGAGTCAGGAAGAACTAAGTTCAAATTTCAGACAGTGAGACCCTGAGAAACTCGATTAATATCTGTTACCCCCAATTTCCTTATCTGCAAAATGAGGATAATTAAAACACTTGCCTTCCAGGGTTGTTGTGAAGACAAAATGAGATAATATTTGTAAAAGATTCTACAAGTTTTAAAGCACTCTGTAAATGCTAATTATAATGTAATAATAATAATAGTAGTAGTTATCATTATGTATGTCAAGTATTATTAGCCCATTTTGCAGATGTTTTCTGATTCCCAACTCCGGATTCTCAACAGAATTAGGAAAAAAAATTCTATCCTTCCATACTTTTTTATTTTCTGTTGGGGTGATGTGGTTTAGGATTTTTTGGGAGGAGGAAGCCTTCACAGTACACTCACTATTTATGATATAGACAGCAGCAGAATTAGATGTGAGTGACTTGGAAAGATCATTGTATTCAGAGACAGAGGACCTATTTATGAATCTCAGGTCTGATTCTTACTAACTAGGGGTCTCTGGGCAAATCACTACTCTGAGCCATGGTTTCTAATTCATGAAATAGGGATGATAATACATTCACAGGGTAAGGATTGAGAAAGATAGTATGTTTGTAAAGCACTTCACCATCTTTAAAATACTACAAAAATATAAGATCTTATTATATAAATAAAGCAACCTAAATTTCTGGGATTATTTCAATTCCATCATATAAAATGTCTACCACATGCAAGCTTTGTGCTAGTCATAAAAGATACAAAGGCAAGAACAAAACCTGCCATCAGAGAGTTTACATTCTACTAGGGTATATAACATGTGAATAAATGGGTAAGTATAAGGTTGTTTGAGAAGGGAAGAGAGGGATCAGGAAAAGCTTCCTGTAGGAGGTGACACCTGAGCTGAACCTTAAAAGAAACTTTGGATTCTAAGAGACAAAAGTGAGAAGATAAGCACAGGTGACGGCCAAAATTCTGTGGTGATTCTTGGTGACCCTGATAATTATTGTAGCCTATTTGCAAGGCTATAGTATCTGGCTGGTTTAGATACTATCATGCGATCATTACAGAAAACCTTCCCTAAAAAGTCTACAAGGGATGCATTCAAGCAGACATTCCAGAAATCAATTCGATTCAATAATTCAATAAGCATTTATTCAATGTCTATTATGTGCTAGGGACTCAAATCAATAAGCAATTCTTTTATTTCAATCTTTCCAAATTAAAAGTACAGAAAATATTTTCTATATGCAGATGAATTTTTCCTTCATCCTTAAAATATGTACAGTGGTGGAAATCTTTTTAACTCAAAGTCTAAAGGAACACATTGCTTTATTTATATTTATCAGTGATTGATTTCTATACTATAATTTCACAATTGATATGAGCTGTGTAATCAATAAATGTTCTGTCCCAGAGCATAAAGCATGCACTATAACTTCCTATACATTGCAATGAAATATTAATACCACCAAGCTTATCTGATCATAAGAGATGCCATGGTATAATTAAATGTCCTGCCTGTAACAATAACAACTTACATTTCTATTGGAGCTTCGCATCTTATGAGATACTTTTTTGCACAACAACTTTATAAGGTAAGCAGATCAAGTTTGTTATTTCCCTTTTTAAACATGAGGTAACTCAGCAGCAGAGAAGTAAAGAGACTTGTCCAGAGTCACAGAGCTAGGAAGTGGCAGTGGCAAGTCTTAAACCTGTGTCTTCTGACTTCAGACCAGGGTTAGTTCCACTAGACTACAATGGGCTTTCTTTGACATTAAAAATTAAAAAGCAGCATGATTTAGTTTAAAGTGTACTAGATCTGATGTCTCAGGATCTGGGTACAAACTGCATTTGCAACTTCACCAATGTACACTAGAACAATAGTTCTTAAGACCTTTTTCCTCATCTGAAAAAGTAGTTGAATTTGGTGATTTCTGAATCCCTCACGTTCCTGAATACTGATTTGCCTTTGCGAGTCACAGGTGAAGTTTATAGGTTCTATGTTCCAGGTGAATGGGTCTACTTGCTGTTCAATCTCCCATCTCTGTACAGCATAAGCTGTCCCTGATATCTTGAATCCTCTTCCTCATTAGCTCCCTTCAAAACTCAGCTCAAGCACCACTTCTATAAGAGGCATTTTCCTAATTCCTTTGGTTTTTAGAGCCTCCCCCAAATTATTTCCTTGTATATTTTGCATATGTCTACATCTGTGCAAATCAGTGGTATTAAACTCAAAATAGATCCCATATTGAATTAGAAAAAAAAACCCTAAATTTACGTTATCTATGTTGTATTTTTTTATTTTCTTAAGCATTGCTTAGTTGCATTTTAATTTGGTTTGGGCCACACTAAGGAGCCCACCTAATGGAGTTTTACACTTCTGGTGTACATGGTCTCCTTCCCCAACAAAATGGAAGCTTGTTAAGGGCAAGTCTTTGTCTTTGTACTTTCAGCACTTGACACAGTACATAGTAGGTCCGTAAGCTGCTTGTGGATTTGATTGAATTCTACACGCGGTTAAGGTCAAAGATGAGACAAATATTTTAACTGAACACAGAGACTCTCATTCACTGACAGTTGCCAAGCCTGTGCTGTCAAATTTCCAAAGGAGAAGAATTAAAAGTTCTATTCTTCATGGGCTCCTGGGCAAAGCAGGATCAAGCAACCCATGCAGGCCTAAGCACATGGGCAGCAGGCCAGAAAAGCAGAGGCTAGAGGCATAGAGGAATGTCAAAGATAAAAGAAAGACAGCAGTTCTCTGAAGAGACAATAATTCAGAGAGGAGCCTTTCCTGGTCCTTGGGGAACACTGACTCTGAATGAAAAATGGGATAGTGGATGATAGATTAGCTTCATGAGGACCCCCTAGCCTCCACCACAAGGAAGGTTGTAGGAAATGTGAAAAGCCTCTTGGAGCTGTGCCTAAAAGCCTCCAGCCTCATCACCACCCCAGTCACCACAGTGAAATATTGTTCAAGCCCTTTTTCTAGTTGAAGGTTAAGTGCGGGTGGAAAGATTACAAATTTGGGGAGGAGGGGGTTGTATTAAAATCATCCATCATGATAACTCCATTTCTGTGAAATGGAAATTAGAGAGAAATGGAGCTCACCAGACCATTCCTGAGTGTTACAATTTAGGTTTCTGGTTTTCCTGAAAGAGAAATATTTAGGATATGGTGCATGCCCTAGAATCTCCTCCTACTATTATTAAATCACTTAGGCATCTAGTCCCAACTGAGATACTTACTAGCTCTGACTGGGGATGGGGTTGGGGGTGATGTGATAAGCCATTTTGCCTCTCTCAGCCTCAGTTTCCTCATCTGTACAATAAGATAATTATATTTTCACTATTTACTCCACAGAGTTGTTGTGAGGAAATTATTTTGTGAGCAGTTAACAATTATGTAAACATGAATTACTCTGAGTTGAAAGGGGCTCAGAATGATCATTTAGTCTGCTTGTCTCCTGAACATAAATTCTCATTATAACTTCCCCTATGAGTATTTATACTAGCTACTGCATGAAGACTTTTCATACAGAGGAAACTTCTTCAGGAGGCAACCCACTCTCCTATGGGATTCATCTAATTTAAAGAGCATTTTCTCCTACCACTGAAATAAAATTGACCATCTTATAACTTCCACCTATGGGCTCTACTTCTGCCCCATTTGGAGCTAAGCAAAACAAGTCTAGTTCTTCTTCTCCAAAACAAAATTTTAAGTACTTGAAGAAGGCTATTATAAGTTTTCGAGACCTCTTTTCTTCGGTTTAAATAACGCTTGTTCCTTTGCACGGTCTTTGTATGAAATGGTTGTCAACTCCTTCATTGTCCTAATTCCCTTCTCCAGATTCCTCCAGTTTATCAATCCTAAAGTATAGTGCCTCACACTGAATGTAGTACTCCAAGCATGATCTGACCAGAGAAGAAGACAGCAAAACTGTTGCTGCTATGGTTATAGATGGTTCTTTGTTAAACAGGGTGAAATGACTTCACCATGGTTACAAAGCTAGTAAGTGTCTAAGGACAGTTTTAAACTCAGGTCTTCCTGACTCCAGGCCTCCAGGCCAGCATTCTGTCCACTGCACTACCTAGTTGCTTCTATTTCTTTTCTTCCTCCCTCCCTCCCACCATCTATCCCACCCTCCCTACCTCTCCCTCCCTCTTTCTCTCCCTCACTATCTTCCTCTCTCTCTCTCTCTCTCTCTCTCTCTCTCTCTCTCTCTCTCTCTCTCTCTGCAGGCGCTCTCCCCAAACAAATGTAAATTTTGATCACTGGAATCTTGTGTGATATCTTGGGGTTTATGAGCTAGATTTTTTTTTCTTAGGGACCATGTCTTAAATCCAAATAACTCTGGCTCTCATTGATTGGCCAACAATGAGTCCCAGCCCAAGCCCCACTTGGTTCTTGTCTGGGCCTTGCTTAACTCAGTGTAAATTTAAATAGCAATTGTTAATGTTTTGTCCAGAAGCCCTGTGAGTCTTCTCCTCTCATATTTTGTTTGACTAGGTAAGAGGCCATTCTCTTCTTCATTTCTTAACTAGCCTTAATTACTGAATGGGTGTTGCCTCAGTCAAACTGGAGACCTGTTAAAGGCCTTAGCTTCAAAAGGCCAAGGTTTCCCACTGCATCCAAGGTCATTTGATCTATATCTTGCCTGATCTATCATCCTGATCTATATCTTGCCACTGGATCCAAATGGCTCCAGATGAGAGAGTGGGGCTGGTAACTTTGCACAGCCCTCCCTCACTTAATCCAATTTGCTTGCATGTCATGACATCTTCTCCCTGATGTCATGGCCCTCTAGAATGAAGGACAAACAATAACAACAATAACAATAACAACCACAACAATTTTGTTAAAACTGCCTAAGGTGACCATAGCAGCATAGCTCCTAGAGATTTAGGAACAATAAACTCTTGACCCAGTTCAGTCATTAACTCACCACAGGACCTTGGCTAATCATTATATCTCTATGTATTTTGGTCGCACACCTTCCTGACATGAGGTTGTAGCACTCTAATCTGACCAAGTTATTAGGAAAAAAACTAACTAAAATAATTGCCTCACAGATCACTTTCCATGGACTCACTGACTTTTCTTCTCCTTCTTTAAATTTAGCAAAGCTTTTTTTGTGTGTTAAGAACTTTTCAGTATCTCCCAAGTGACAACTTTCTCCCAACATTCCAGTTTAAGAAAAAGGAGGGGAGAGGAGAGGAGAGAGAACCAGATCTTGGTATCTTGACATTATTCTTCCAATAATTAGCAAGCTTACTTCATATTAGTGTCTCTTTGACAAAGAGAGGATTATTTTAAAAGAATAGAGAATTTATAGGAGTATAACAACAATGTTACTGGCAGCTGCTGTGGAGGTATAAGGCCAATAACACCAGCACACAGGAGGGCTGCTAACACAGCTTCTTTGATCTGTTTTTCTAAGGAACACAACTTTAAGGGATTTACAATCTTGCTTTAATCAAATATGCATATATCATTCACTTAGTTAAGGGGAGAAAGCACACTGAACTTCAGAGCAAATACAAACAGAAATTATAAGCAGAAATTATAAACTGGGCAAAATAAAACAAATCAACAGACAGGCTTCTGTCTGACCAAAGCTATACATAGTTACCAGAGAGAGAAGAACTAACACCTGGATTTGCAAAGTCAAAGGGCTCTATAATGGCTACCCAGAGTCTCCACACCAACACTGTTCCAATGAGTGAGCCACAAAGGGAAAATGCCAACCTCAGAGCTTTTATACCCTGTTCAGGACCCTGAGGGCTCAGACTAACTTAGCATTTAGGGTATGGGAAAGTTCTTCAACCACTAGCAGCATATCACATACATTGTTTCAAATCAATGACTCCTGATTGCCTTAATGCTGAGAAACACTCCAAAACAAAAAGATCGCACTTTACTTGCCCCATTCAAACAAAGGCCAGACTTATTAAAGGCATTTGATAGTCTTAGCATCCCAAAAGAGAAGATCTGCAAAAAATCCTGCCCTGATTACCATTAGAAGGGGAAAGGGAAAACTTAGTACAATATATGACAATAAAAATACTACACATTCAAATTGGTCCAGTAAAATTCAGAAGGTCAGCAGAAGCTGTCAGAGCCAAAACAGAATGCAAAATATTGAAGGAAATAGACTGAGCAAAAATATTTTAGGAAGAAAAAAACAAAGAAACATACTATAAGTACAAAATATTAATATTTTAATAGGAGGCATTTTCCCCTCAATCTCAACACACTAATAATACTACTCTTTACAAATTCAAGTGAAAATTACATTCTTTTTCAAATTTAATTTTATAAGAAAGGCCTATCAAAGGGAAGGTCTAAAGAATAATGAATATCTCTGATGACAAAGCAATATTAGGAGAATGATCAGTTCATGATGAGGAGTGGCTGTGCATTCAAGTGTTTAGGGATACTTATGATTCTCTTGGTAATTGATACCCATAAAACCCATCAACACTCAAAGGAACAGGCTGGATGTTCTCTTAATGCTGGTAAATCAGTGGATAGTCACCACTTGGATATATGAGAATAGAAAATATATGAGATATATGAGAACAAAAATATATGAGAATAAAAAACAGAGTAAAGATGAAGAACTATTGCTTAGACTGATAAGTGCTGTGACATGTGTGTTTGTGAGTATGTCTAAGTACAGATCTCTGGGAGGTTTGTGTCTGTGTGTATGGATCCCTTAGGGAGTGACTCTTCCCCTCCACCCCACCTCGTAAATTCTTGCACACCTTGATTTGTGCCAGTGTATGAGAAGTGAAGATGAGGGCACATAATAGAGGCAAGAGTATCCAGTCTGTGCAGGTGGATGGCAAAAACCCATCTACTTTCGGTCCCAATTTGCCATTGTCAAGATGTGATTCAAGCATTTGGCAACAGATTTGAATGCCCAGGAGTCTCTCTGCATAGGAAAATGTAGTGTCAGGGAATAGAAGAATTGGATATGGGGTCCACAAAGATTCAGCCAGAGAATATATCTGTAATTTATGTCTATTACAGAGAAAGTCAATATCTTTTAACAGGTATTCATATTGGTGAGCTATGAGGCAAGAAGAGAGTGCTTTTCAGGTCTCTGCTCACTATAGGATGCAGCACTATATCAGTGGATGATTAAAAGCACTTAACAGAACCTGGGAGTAAGAATACACCAAAGTGGCAAACATCCAGGACCTAATTAAAAAAGATAACCAGCCTGTCCAAGTGTTTATAAGGGATGGAGTCATGTAGCTTATTTAGTCTAACACCTTAATTTCACAGATGAAGAAACTGAGGAACCAAGAAGTGAAGTGACATAGGAGCATAAAATCATCAATGACCAACTATGACCAAATTGAGTTGGAAAATAGCAGGGAACCCTTTAATCCATTCCCCCTCAATTTATGAATAAGAAAACTGAGGCCCAGAGGGATTATCATACAAGTTGTAAGTAACAAAATCAGGATTCATAACAGGATTCAAACTTAAGTCTTCAGATGATAAATCCATAGCTCTTTCCACTATAGCATATCACTTCCTAGATATTAGAGATGGGAACTGAGCGTTTCATTGGTACAGAGAACTGCTAAGTTCTCTACAACCTATAGTATCAGAAAGTTGCCTAAGGCACTGAGAAATGAAGTCATTTGTCCAGAGTCACATAGCTAATGTGTGTCAGAAACACTACTTGAATCCAGGTCTTTATAACTTTAAGGCCATCTCCCTATACATTATTCCAATACAAGGATTAGGCAGGCACTGTAAGCTGGAAACTGAAGGTAGTCAAAGCTAAGGGAGTCTGGGTTTGGGGACACAGCTATCATGAAATCCATGAGGTAATACTGGGCAACAGTTCAGGGCATTGGTAAAGGAATATATTTCATGCAGTATCAACTTAGACAATGTTTATTAAAATTGCCTTTTGGTTCAGAGGAATCGTAACCTAAAACATCCTGAATTAGACTTGTCTGCAAAAATCAACCTTGTTATGGGTGATATTTTTCAGTCAAATCATCTTTGTTTCTGTAACTCTCAAGAGCACAACGTTTAGCTTTAGTTTTGCTGTGCTTTATTTTCTATAAATCACTGAAAGGCTAAATTGATAAGAGAGATATTTGACATTTTCACCATTAAATAACTGGGAGCAGTTGTTTTCTGTTGCTTCTGATATGATGGATACCATAGAATCAATAGAATCAAAGATTTTTAGATCTGGAAAAGATCTTGGAGATAATTATAGTACAACCCTTCCAATTATATTGATTATAACACTGAGATCCAATGAATTTAAGCAACTAGGCCACAGCAGATATGAGATTTGAAACAAAAACCAGAGACTCCAAATCCATTGAATGCTCCTATCACTATACAATGATTCTCTAGAGGCAGAATGTTTAGATTATTCCTTTTTGGTCTTTAAAAGCTGCTCCCCTTAAAATGAAAGTGTCCATCTCTTATAATCTATCATGCTACTATCCCTTAGCAACAAAGTACCTTCAGAAAGCAAAGGTTCCTGATGAACTTTAAGAATGTCAGTTTCCTTCCAGTGATCACTCTGTGCAACATCTTGTGTGTGGTTAATAATAACATTTCCAGTTGTCCTAAAGTGAGTTCTGAATGGGTGCTGACAAGAGGGCTTCCTCACCTCCAGACAGCCTACACTTTTCTTTTCACAACCAACTACTTAAAGCTATATAAAAGGTTTTCACTTGATTCCTGCAAAAGAGAACTGGGAGCGTTGTGATAAAAGACCATTTTTTCCTGAATATTTTTATGACAATAGATTTTACAGGCTTCTTAACTCTAAGCCACAATTAAGAAAGGGAAAAATGACAAGAGAAGTGGAAAAAAGCTTAGTCTCTGGTAACAGTGACTTCGTTCTCTTTGTATACCTTCCAGTCACCAGGTTAGCAAGAGCTTTTATGATCATTCCTTGGATTGACAAATCAGGAACATTAAAAAAAAATAAAATTTGAGCACTATATTTATAACCTGGGATGGAGTGAAAAGATTTGGAAAAAAGCACTTTTGGGAAGGGGGGTAGGGCAAGCATATATGGAAGGAGAGTAAAAGGTAGATGAACCAAAATACAACAATAAGAATCTTGGAGGGTGGGAGAGTGAAGTGAGCATTTTTACTAAGCTTTCCAAAAAGACATCCATCATGACAACTTAAAAAAATATGGCAAACAAAATTTTGAGTTGAATAACAAAGAAAAAGTCATAGTGAGTCATTTTACCAGCCCAGAGCAAATCATTAGGAGAGAAAAAGAGTCTGCAGTCACTGAGTTGAGGACTGGTTGGGAACAATGTGCCAGGTACACAGAACTGGCTATAAGATTTGAGGACAGCAGACAGCAGCAACAGCAGGAGTTGCAGCTACTGTAGCAGAAGCCATGGTATCATCTAGTAACCAGGAACATTAAGGACACTAAACAAGTGATCAAAAAGAGATCTAAGAAGACCTCACGTGTAGCAATAATGCAGGAATGGGTTCCACTTAGCAGCTGTGTCACCCATTACTCATATCCAGGTCATAGTTCCAGAAGGAGAGGAGGATGAGGGAGAAGGACTCTACCTGTACATGGGCCAGAGGGCAGAATTCTTCCCAGATTACATCATGCCGAAGCACTGAAAACTTACAGGTGCCAACTAAGCTGTGAAAGTAGCAAAGAGACATAAAAGACAAAAGCTCGGGCCAGAGATCCTCCCATCCTTAAGGGAAATAGAACCCAACTCTAACATAAAGTCCAAAGTCAAGAAGTACACTGGAAAAATGATAAAATAACAACAAAAAAAGAACCTAACCACAAAATGCTACTAAGGTTATAGGGAAGTTCAAGATGCAAACTCAGAAGGAGACAATAACTGGAAGATACATACAAGCAAAACCTCAAAGAAAAATAAAAGTTGGACTCAACCCCAACAAGAATCTCCAGAAGAACTGTAAAAGAAGAAAGGAAGTTGGCTTTAAAAGGCAAACAAGTTTGGTAGAGGAAAAATAGGGGGGAAAATGAGAGCAATGCAAGAAAATTATGAAAAGAGAATCAACAGCTTGTTAGAGACACAAAAATCACTGAAGAAAATAACTCCTTAAAAATAGAATTGGTCAACTGGAAGCTAATAATTCCATGAGACATTAAGAAACTACAAAACAAAATTTAAAAAATTATATAGAAGAAATGTGAAATATCTCACCAGAGAAAGAAATGACCTGGTAAAAAGAACAAGGAGAGATAATTTAAGAATTATTGGACAAAACTTGTCAAGAAGACAGAGCCAAGATGGTGTAGTAAAGGCAAGGACTTGCCTGAGCTCTCCCCAACTCCTCCCAAAACAACTTTAAATAACACCTCAAAATGAATTCTGGAGTGGAAGAATGAGCAAAAGGATGGGGTGAAGATTGGTCTGAAAGAGATTACAGGGCAACTTTAGTGGCACTGCCAGCAGCAATCTGCAGCATTGCCCATGTGCAGTTCCAGGTCACAGTTCCAGAGTGAGGAAAAGCTCTAGCAGGAGTAAGGACCCTGGTGACAGTTGCAGTGTGGAAAAGATTGCTTGTGATTGCCAATAGAGCAGAGGATAGGCCAGGAGAGAAGTGACCACACATCTCCTTAAATTAGATCACTTTGAAAAACTGAAAAGTTACAGACAACCAAGAAATAGCTCTGAAAACAAAAGTACAAAAATCTGAAGCTTGGATAATGCCCTCTCCACCTCAGGAGCAGAGACCAACTTTAACACTAAGTTAAAAGTCAAGAAATACGCTGGAAAAATGAGCAAACAATGACAACAACAAATAACGTGACAATAGAAAGTTACTCTGGTGAGACAAAAGATCAAAATATAAATTCAGACGAAGACAAAGGAATCAAAGCTATTATGTGCACAGTCTCAAAGGAAAATGTAAATTGGTCTGAAGCCTTGGAAGAGCTCAGAAAGGATTTAAAAAAAAATTAAAGAGAGCTAGAGGAAAATTTGGGAAAAGGCATGAGAGTGATACAAATAAATCATGAGTAAGATTCAGCAACTTGGTAAAAGGAAAAAAAAAAAACAAATTCCTGAAGAAAAAAACAGAATAGACCAAATGGTAAAAGAGAAACAAAAATCCACCAAACTCCTTGCAAAGCAGAATTGGCTAAATGGAAAAAAAAGATGCATAAAAATTTACTGAAGAGAACTCCTTAGAAAGCAGAATTGACCAAATGGAAAAGGAGAAAAAAAAGTTCACTGAAGAAAATAATTACTTAAAAATTAGAATTGGGTAATTGGAAGCTCCATTAGGCATCAAGAACCATTCAAACAAAATTAAAAGAATGAAAAACAAAAGAAAATGTGAAATATCTCATTGGGAAAACAACTGACCTAGAAAACACATTGAGGATAGATAATACAAAAATTATTTACCTGAAAGTGAAAATGAGAGAGAGAGAGAGAGCACGCCAACCTAGACATCATAGTTCAAGAAATTATCAAGGAAAATTGTCCTAATTTTCTAGAACCAAAAGGTAAAATAGAAATAGAAAAAAATTTCAAAGAATTCATTGATCCCCTCCTGAAACAATCCCAAAATGAAAACTCACAAAAATATTATAGGCAAATTCCAGAGCTCCCAGGTAAAGGTGAAAACACAGCAAACAGCCAAATAGAAATAATTCGAGTACCAAAGTGTGTGTGTGTGTGTGTGTGTGTGTGTGTGTGTGTGTGTGTGTGCAAGAGAGAGAGAGAGAGAGAGAGAGAGAGAGAGAGAGAGAGAGAGAGAGAGGAATTTTAAGACATAAAAGTAGGAGTGAAATTTAGCTTAAAAAGGGAAAATCTTTGCTTATTCTCAGGGAAAATTTATATAATGTAAGGTCCTTGAGGGAAGAAATTATTTGATTATTGTCTTCATATATATATATATATATGAAACTTAATATGTGCTTGTTAGCTAACTGATTTTCTGAAAATTAAAATCAGTTAGTCTAGGTCTGGGCTTTAAAGTTTTCAAAGACGCAGAAACACAAATAAATTCCAAGTCATGGCAAAAAGAAAAAGAGGACTGGGCTTTGAGTGGGCTCAAAACCTACATTTCTCACCTTCTAGGTGACCTGGAAGAGATCTCATGGGTCATTTAGCCAAATTATTCCAATGCTCACAGTCTGAAAACAAGTAAACTGAGACCAAAGAGGAAAAGTGACTTGTCAAAATTTGCCCTGGAAGTGGCCCTTGAACTCAGGTCATCAGTTTCCAAACATGGTAGTATGCTGATACCTGTGGGACCAAAAGTAACTCATTTAAGGTAGAAAGCCTCAGGTTCTATGTATAGGAGTGGAGAAAGAGGAGAAGGAAAGAACAGAAATAATACTTGGAATACCTACTACTCAGGATTATTGTTGTAAGAAAAGGGTTGAGCACACTATTTGGCACTACATAAATGTGAGCTATTATTTCACTTTAACTTAAGAATGTCATAGGGCAGGACAGCAAAGTGAAACCAACAACATTAGCCTACCTTTTGGGAAAACAGACAATTCATCAAGGATGTCACAGAGTTAGGTTTTACAGGAATGATTATATTTTAAGATTTCTTCTTGGTTTTATAAGTATACTCCTTTAATCATCAAAGAGCACATAGTTTCACAAGGGTTCATTTGTTTGTGTATTTAGTTCCAGTTGGAAATATATATATATATATATATGTATGTATATATACATATACATACATATATATATATATATATATATATATAGAGAGAGAGAGAGAGAGAGAGAGAGAGAGAGAGAGAATTTAAACACAAATTATTGCTTTATTATACAAAATCTTAAAGGCATAATCACACTTCTTGATTAGGCCCATGTAAGTCATGGCTGAGTGAATTTTCCCTAAGTACTGAATGGTGGGATTTTGCATGCCTTATCTCCCCAACAAGATCATAAACTCCATAAGGACAAAAAACATATTTTAACCACAGATTTGTAAACTAAAAGCTAATCTCCACATGCACCATATTTAGAGAAACTAAGGGAAAAAATGATGTTTATTTTTCCCATTTTCGGAGTCCAAGCTTTAAACGGAGAATTAAGGCTCCAAATAAAGATGGAATTCTGAAATACAATAAAACCCATTCTAAAAGCATAGAAATGTCAGAGAACAACATGCTATAGTGAGCACACGTGCTTTTTAAAGAAACGTCCATTCTATTTCAATTTGGTTCATCTTATGAGCAAAAATTGAGGAAATTCACCCAAATCATTGACTGAAAGGATGACTTAGATTGTAATTTCCTAATGAATCTGTGCTAAGTTCTGGAGTTGAGACTTGTTCATTGATAGTGGCAATATAGCACTTTAAATGTAGTGTTTCTACAGTATAACACAAGAAAAGGCCGAGGCATGCAATTGGTTGCAGAGCTATAATATTTCAATATCTTTTTCTAGTCAAGTTCCTAGTCTTCTTTGGACTGTATCATATGCAACCATGGTAATGAAGACAATCCCTCTTGTCTTACTCTATAGAATGGTTTAAAAAGATCATTTGAAGTTATACTGAAATCTTCCACCCACAATTTTTAGTGTTTTACAATGTTGCAGAAAGGCACCATTTGCCAGTTGTATCTTCCAGATAGTCTATGGAGATACAAATTTTTGTGCATGCTAAATAATTTTTTTACATAGGCATGTCAAAGTTCTTGGCACTGTGGGGTTGAGGACCCTCCAGTAGCTCTATGAACATCTCTAGGAAAACATCATCTTTACAACATCTACTGAGGCTGTGAATTATTCAAGATTTTGTATTCTGTATTTGCTCATGTTGCCAGAGGCCAAGAGGGTGGTTCTATTCATCAATTATTAGAAAGATAAAGCGAAATAGAAATGCCTGGTGAATGCAGATTCCAGAAAAGGCAGCTGCACTCATGCATCATGTAGGGGCAACTTGGAAGACTTTGGAGAGTGAGTTCTGTGGGAATGACAATACTTCAAATAGTTAAACAAAAAAATTGCTGAAACGTCATATAACAAGGTGGGGGATTTGCAATGTGATATTTAAAAAAAATTGGCTTAATTTTTTCCAAGTTACACTCAAGGTCAACATAAATCATAGCTCAAAATTGCCAGCTATGATGCATGTAAATCAGCTCTTTTGATGTCTCTGTTATTATCCATAATGTCTTATGGAGCAGCACTGCCCTCTGTTGGAATGGAGGTCTCTTTGATGCCCATTTATGATTGGAAAAACATAAATGCCTTCTAATGGAAAGCTGTAAATTACCCCATTATGAAGATATGAATTATAATACCAAAAAACAGAGAGCCTGCATTTTTCTTTAGCATAATAAATTTGGTCTTATTATGATAGGTTTTTATACTTGAAATGCTAAAAAATTATACAATGTTTATTTGGTCACATATTAGAAATGAGTACTATTCATTTTAAATTAGTTGTGCCCTCCATTCTGTCTAGATTGACTTAAAAATTAGGTTTGCAAAACAATGGATCGTGGAAATATGACTTTTTCCTAAAGAGAACAAATGTGTAAGTGATTTCAAATATGAGAAAAGGAATTAGATTAAGATCTTTGCCAAAGTGATCAGTGTGGGTAGAGTATACTGTCTTGTGAAATAGTTTCATTCTAACTTAAATGTAACTTATATCATTGTATTAAAAAAATGCAGTTCCGGGAACCATTGAAGAAAAAAATTAAAATCAAGTGGATGAATTTCTATATTTTTCAATGTCCCTTTTGTGGGTCAGGAAAATGTTTTTAAAGTGTTATTAAGAGTTTTATATTTTTCTTCTCCTTCCCAACCACCACCTATTATGTTACTGAAATCAATGCAGACTTCCCTTCCCCTAATGTAAAATAGAGAATTAGGAGTTTTATCTGTAATATTCACTCCAATGAGGCTAAGTGGTAACCTGAGATACAAGAGAACTATGATATGTTTGGAATTAATGCTCCTGTCCTTAAAATCTGTTAGCAATGGCTTTCTTCTTAATCCAAAAATGGCACTTTCAACATCAATGGCCCTTAACTGTATCTATAAACAATATAAGATTTCTAAGTGGAAGACTAGAGTACCAGCTATTTAATCACCAAGATCAGTGCCTGAAGTGCCTGTGTACATGCCTGGAGATGTTCTCTTCTATTTCTGATCATGTTAAGCACTGTTTATATAAACTTTCCTGGAGCCTCTGTGGGAGCAATTATTAAGCCCTATCATGTGTTCACAGATCCTACCATGTGCAATACAAGATGGCTAAAATCAACCATGCTAATATCAATAGAGTAAGAGGAAAAAGACAGTTCTTGCCAAATAGAAAAATCTGAATGATGTGGAGGAAGGGAAATTGAAAATTATGAGGTGAAAAAAGAAAACAATGAAGCACATGACTCTGGATGTCACTGAATCAATAAATCATCCTCCAAAAACCAAATAAAATTACCAACCCTATTTCTTACTCCAAATTTCACAGGTTCTCCCCTCCCTCAACAATATTTACCACTTTCTAATTATCATCAGATTAAGGTGGTGATACAAGTAAGATTACTGACCAAACTGAGTAGCTGTCCCCTTTTCACAATTCAGAATAAGAAAAGGCATCCAAAAATTGGAGCTATCCAATAATGAAATGGTATTCCTTGACAGATAAAGAGTTTACTGTCACTGGAAGTCTTCAAATAGAGATAGATTTTGACTTCTTATTAGGAATGTTGTAGATGGAATTAATTATTTAACTGTGTGTTGGATTAGTTGATCTCTAAGGTCTCTTCCAAATCTAAAATATTATGATATTGTATGTTTTGCATGGATCATAGGAATTCAAGCTTAGGAAAGGTGCTTAAAGACCATCCAATCCGACTGTCTTATCTTGTAGATAAGGACATTGAGGTACAGAGAAATGACTTGCCCCAAGGGTCCAGTGGTCACAGGCCCAGATTTTTAGCCTTAACCTTTATCTCCAAATCCAGTGCCCTTTCCACAATAAGGCTCAATGTTATGGTGAAGTGAAGTTTGAGGATGATGAAGATTAGTCATAGGAAGTCACTCAATAAGAATTGAAGCTTTAGACTAAAGAGAACTATCCTCATGGAAGATTAAGTAGCAAAAATGTTGAGAGTTTTTTTTTTAAGTTTTCTTCAATTACAAGTGTTCTCAAAAGGAGGTGTCAAAATGATGACAGGGAAACGTCACTCACTGGACAAAGTTTAACCATGTAAAAGGCTCACCAGAGATAACTTCTACTACTCATTTCACTGCCTACGTACATAGTAAGTAGTGTTAGAATTCAATCCAGTTCAATTCAACAAATATTTATTAGCTATCTATTTTGTGCTTAAACACTACCAGATTTTGGCAGTTACAAAGACAAAAACAAAACAAGAGTTTTCTTGGGCAATACTAATACTCATGTATAAATAAATAACAAGATTA
This sequence comes from Phalanger gymnotis, assembly GCA_028646595.1. Lineage (NCBI taxonomy): Eukaryota > Metazoa > Chordata > Mammalia > Diprotodontia > Phalangeridae > Phalanger > Phalanger gymnotis. Next base: position 44,435,635 of record CM053625.1, on the reverse strand, counting down.
TTCAAAGAAATAAAAAGTAATTTCAAGAGGAAGAGAGTGCTGTAATTTCAAGAGGAAGGATCTGAAAAGGCCTCAAGAAGCAGGGGGCATTTGATCTATGCTAGAAAACAAAGTAAAAATTCTACAAGGCAGTGGTGAAGAGGGAGTGCCTTCCAAACATAGGGAATTGCTTGTGCAAAAGCACACAGGTGGGAGATGAAATGGCATACACATGAACAGGGTTAGCAAGCTGCCTTGACAAAGATGGAGAGCATGGCAAGGAAAGTAACATTAAATTACACTGGAATGGCAGGTAAGAGGCAGATTGTAGAGTGGTTTGTTTTGCTTTTGGCCAGTGTGAGGAGTTTGTAGTTGATGCTAATATAAGAGAAAGCCATTGAATGAACCACAAATTGGGCTTAATATGAATTTTGAATTTTAATGACCACATGAGTGTGATATGATGATCTAGTCACAGAATCATAGACTTTTCTAAGAACTAGAAACAACCTTAAAGATAATCTTAAATATAAGGAAACTGAGGCCTAGAAATGCTATCTGCCTAGGTTGCACAGATAATTAGTAGGAAAGAAAGAAGCAGAACCCATATGATTTCCTTCCTATAGAATATAAGCTCTTTAAAGTCAGGAGCTGTTTCATTTTTGTCTTCGTATCTTCAGCACCTAGGATAGTGCTTGATCTGTGATTTCACTGATGTTTTCAGATGAAGAAATTTTTAACTAATTCAAATCAGCCTCTTCAACACATATTCTTTGAGAATTGCCTAGAATATTAAGAAATAAAGTAATTTGGACAGCATTATGATGTTGGTGTGTGTCAGAGGTATGACTTGAACTCAGCTCCTCATGGCTCTGCTAGTTCTTTATCTATTATGCCATGCTGTATCCTGCTAGAAAGTTTTAGCCAGCAAAGTGATTGAAATATACTATGTGCTTCATAAATGCTTGTTTTCACTACACTAAATGACTTACTTTTATTCATTCATTCCAGTTCTGTTTTTATAGTACGGTTTTGCCTTAACTATTTAAATCATTAGTTTATTTAATCAAACAATTAATTTATTTATAAATTTGTTCAATATATATCCTACATAAAAAATGATAATTACCTAGGAGGTCAGAAAACAACTTCATTCTTACCATGTTTTGTTAAATTTCCACTAAAATATATTCAAAGTTAAATTCAGTCTTATATAAACCAAGCCTCTCAAGCTCTCCTCACTACCTCCTCCTCTGAGGCTTGGGATCATGAATATTTTTAATGCTTTCTTTTGAAATAAATGCTGCCCTCCTTCTCTGAAAAGGAGTTCAAAGCCTCTATGGAGGAATATACTACACTGGCTGTGGGACTGGAGATGAGCCTGAAGCAGCTTACTGGAGTCGGACATCAGCTATTTTTAAGACGTTAATTGAGTGAGCTGTGCCTGCAGCAAGCTTTTGGAAAAAAGAACATTTAAAAGCTTTATGGACTTTCAAAAACTCAGCTCCCTTTTAATATAGAGCAATATATTGTGTATTTGCCGGAGTTGGAACTCATAAAGGGGACATGATGGCCCAAAGGGATGAAAAAGTTACTTAGAATGGTCAGTGCCAAAAGCCACTGAAGGTTTGCAGTTTATCCTGCCACCAGCACTAGGCAGTTTTCATTCAGTCATTTTAACTCCTCAAATTTCCTTCCTCTTGTCGGGCTTACTTAGGCCAAATGAGAAAAGACTAGGGACTGACCTAATAGCAGCCTTCAAGGGTATAAAGCAGTATTTTATTACAAAGAGAAAAGTGGTCAGCTGGCTTGTCTTCCTTGTCTGTCCACTGAGGATACAACAGTGAGAAGTGAAGTCTGGTCAGATATACAGAAAATTTTCCTGTCAGTAAGGGTTGTTCAGCATTTGAACAGGTCACCAAGGTGGATCAAGAAATCTCATTCATTGGGCACTGTTGGACAGGGCAGCTTCTCACTTGTCCCAGATGGTTTCAGGATTGTCCTATTTGGGGTGAAATATGAATCAAGAAAAAAATGTTGGATATCTCTCCTGAGATTAATATAGTATGAGTTTGCCCTAAAAATCTAGCTTCTAAAAATTGGTCCTTTATTTTACCTCAGAAGATGAGTGTTAAAGCACATTTTAAATCCTTTCATCTATGACAATTGAATTATGGGATTTTTTTTCTTTGAGTAAAAATATAAAGGTTTTTATTTATTATCAACAGTAGGAGTTACCTATTACAGATCCTCTCAGAGCTTACCAAGCAATTCAACAAAATCACATTTCTGAAAAATGTGTTATTGCACTGCTTTGTGTTGTATCCCAAGAGAGGCTGGAAATTTAGGAGTTAAACAGGACCACTATGTATTGCCCACAGGAGGATGGGTACACTTGATATGGCCATGGACAACAGAGAACTATAATTGAATCACCTTCCTACTCAGGGTAAGAGTGTTCATTTATATAGTTTCCCAAATGGTGCAAATCTAATTCCCAAAAGCTGGCACAGGACAGATTAGATTCAACAAATGCTTTCCTTTTTATGTACAAGGCAAGAGTCAACATGATTAAGTAGATGGAGTATGGCACTTGGAGTCAAAATGGCCCAAGTATGAATCTTGCCTCTTACATGGACTAGCTATGTGGACATGGACAAATCATTTAACCTCTATGAGCCTCCAGAAATTTTTTTTCACTTTACACCAAATATACAGGTTGTTATTTGCCTCCACTTGCCTCCAGAGTCTTCCCAGACATAAAATTATAATATGGAAAAGGCATTATGATGAGTGCCAGATGTAAAATGATTAAATTAATAAAATAATCAACAAATATTTATTAAGTGCCTACTATGTATCAGAGACTATGTGAGGACCTGGAAATACAAGTACAATATAAATATGAGTATTACATTCTGAAGGATACAAGTGAATATATAATACGAATAGCATAAATCTAATTAACAAATACAAAATACTTAAATATAAGGTAGTTTATAAGAGAGATTAATAGAAGTTAAGGGGATAAGGAAAAGCTTAATACAGAAAATGGTGCCTGAGCAGCATCTTTAAAGAAGGAGAGTTTCTATGAGATAGAAATAAGGAGGGAGTATATTCCAGATGTGTTGGATAGCCAGTGCAAAGGCACAAAAACTAGAGATGGATGGGTGTGTATGAGGAAGTCACATATTGAGAAGGCCAGTTTGCCTGGATTACAGAGTGTAGGAGGGAAGTAATGCTGAAAGAGACTAGAAAGAAATGTTGGGGCTAGGTTTTATAAGGCTTTAAAATATAAACAGAGAAAACATATATATATGTATATATATATGAATTAACACACACATGTGTGTACACATATCATGTATACACACATGCATAAACACGCATATACATACATGTGTGTGTAATTCTTCTACTCAACATGCATACACATGTATATATTATCCTAGAGGCAATTAGAACTCACTGGAGGTGGCTGAGTAGAAACTTTACATAGACAGATCTGAACTTAAGAAGAATCACTTTGACAGCTGTGTGATAGGCTAGAATAGAGTGGGGAAAGTCTTCAGACAGGGAGACCAATTAGGAAGCTATTGAAATAATCTGGAAGAAAGGTGATGAGAGCCTGAACTAAGGTGGTAGCTTAGTGAGTTGAGAAAATGACTAGATACAAGAAATGCTGTGAAGGTAAAAACATTAGATTTGGCAATTGATTGGATATTTGAGCTGAGAGAGAATAAGTGGTCCAGGATAATGCTGACATTGCAAACTTTGGACATTGAAAAGATGCTGTTCCTTTGAAAAGTTCAGAAGGAGGAGCATTTGTTTAGGAAGAAAGATATAAGTTCACTTTAAGACATATTGGCTTTATTTTTTCATTCAACTTTATTTTTACTTCCAGTTTCTCTCTCTACCCTTGCCCTCTCATTCTTTAAGAAGGCAAGAAATACAAAATCCGTTACTAATAGAAAGTGATGGAACACAGTATTTCTACATTAGCCATTTTCTGACCAGAAGAAAGAGAAAAAAATATGCTTCAATCTATAGTCTGACTTCATCAGTCCTCTATTTAAAGGTAAATAACTTTTTTCATCACAACTCCTTTGTAACTGTGATGGGTCAATGTGTTGATCAGAATTACTAGGCCTTTCACAGTTGATTATAATATTTCTGTCACTGTGTAAATTGTTTCTTAGGTTCTGCTCACTTCATATTGAATCAGTTTGAATCAGTCTTCCAAATTTTTTACCGTATCCTTCATCATTTCTTACATTAGCACATTAAAATTCCATAATATTTACAGACTACAACTTATTCAGCTATCCCATCTCCTCAGTTTCCAATTTTTTGCCACCATAAAAAAGCTATTATATTTTTGTACACAAGGATCTTTTCCCTTTTGCTTTGTTCTGTCTGTATCCAGACCATGACTGGACCTGGATACAGGAAGAACTGGGTACAAATATGACTTCACATACTATCCATGTGACCCTTAATCTCTCCATGCCTTGCTCTCCTCATCTATAAAATGAGGGTATAAGACTCGATGGCTTCTTTTCTCCCTTTTAGCTCACCATATATGATCCTACAACCTGGCTGAGCTAGGGCTGTGCTTTGACATTTAAGAATCAAATATGGAGTTGTGTGAAATATTCTTTCCCCAGAAACCAAAAAACTCCACAGCTCAGTCACCCTCATATCTACCTAGCACTTTAACCATTATCTTACTTTTTTATATGTTGTTGTTTTACCTTGAGAATCTTTAGCACCAGATGCGAAAGCAGTATTGTAAGCCCACAGTCTAATCCAGAGGCCCCTAGACCAAGCAGTTGGTTGACAATCAAAATGTTAATTCAGAATAAATGAGAAAACATCACCAGAATAGTATAGCGCAGTGTGCAATTTACCACTGAACACATGTTCTCTCCTATTCTCTATTTTTATGACTAGGGCACTCAACGCACAGGAGAAAAGAGCCAAAGTAATCATATGGGGACAATTTCCCACTGCTGCTCAGCTGCTAATGAATTAAAAACATTCAGTAAGACCACGGTAACAATGGTTCTTCCCTTTCCTCATTCTATTCCTTAAAACCACTAGATATTAGAATGGAAAAGAACTATAATGTTGATCAAAAATAACCACCCATTTTACAGATAAGGAAACTGAGACACAGAACAGTTCAATTATTTACTTAAAGCTACCCAGGCATTTAGCAGCAAATGCAAAACTGGAAGACAGGCCTAGAATTTGCAGTTTAAGACCCTTTCTACTATATCAAAAAAAAAATAACATAAATCATAAAATCCTGTCATTTAGTAAGATAGCTTATATCTATATGAGCTCATTTATATGATACTTTAAGACTTGCAAAGTGCTTTGCATAACACATTTGATCCTCACAACCACCTTGTGAGGGAAATACTTTTATCTTCTCCATTTTACAGATGAGGAAGCTGACCCTAAGAGAAGTTAAGTGACTTGCCCAAGGTCATACAGCTACACAGCATGTGGAGCAGGATTTTAATCTTTTAATCTAGATGTAGCAGATTACAAGTACAGCTCACTATTCATTATGTCACCTATTTTCCTCAGAGGTAACCTAGATCATTCAAACATTCAATCTTTTCATTCTTTGCCACATTTTCACGTATGATACAACAGTAAGAACCTCGAGTAAAGGGAGTCAAATAGCAATAATGACAGGAAAGTAGAAACATTAGGTTTTAGAAATTATGGAACAAAATATGAAACATATCTTTTCTTTCTAAAAAATCATTATAGATAGATTAATATACAGATAACGAAACTAAGTATAAATGGAGAGTTTATCAAAAAACCAAGACAAATATGCTGCAAGAACTCAGATCATTTGACTTTAAATTCACTGGTTTTTCTTCTATTATATTATTCATTGCCTCCTTAAATATAAGGGCTATTGAATAACCAAGGGCTTGATACTTAAATGTTTATAACATTTGCCAAATTTTTTCTGTAATGAATGCAAAATTGAGACTCAGAGACAATCACTGGGCTCTATTCTTTCTTTTAAGCATTAAAGAAATTCCTAAGCTTCTTCGACGAATGTTCTCCTAGCCTAGGTGATCAAAATGATCAAACCAGTTAGTGTAATGGAACTATTTAAGCTTACTGCCCATTTTGTGGTCCACCTGTTGTTGATTTCCTAAACGTTTATTCATCAAGTAATAAATATATAAGATGGTTTTGTGATATCCTCAACTCCAGCCCTCCCATGGGAAAACTCCTGGTATTAGAACTCAGGATACCAAGGTTATATCTTTGAATAAATCTCTATGCCAAATAGGCACCTTGATACACTGTTATCAGAACTACAAATTGGGGGCAGCTAGGTGGCATAGTGAGTAGAGCACTGGCCCTAGAGTCAGGAGGACCTGAGTTCAAATCTGCCCTCAGACACTTGACACACTTACTAGCTATGTGACCTTGGGCAAGCCACTTAACCCCGATTGCCCTGCCTTCCCCCCTCCAAAAGAAAAAGAACTATATATTGGCCCAGCCATTCTAGAAAGCAATTTGGGGCCTTGGCCAAATGCTACTAAATCATGCATACTCTTTGATCCAGTTATACCACTACTATGCCAAAGAGGTCAAATAAAGAGGATAAAGTCCTAAGTAGGAAAAAAATGATAGAAGGTATTATTGTAATAATAGAGAATTTGAATTTTAGGGGGTGGCCATCAATAGAAGAATGGACAAATTATTTTATATGCATATAATTAAATGCTATAGTGATACAGAAAAGACAAAAAAGTGGGTTTCAGAGATAGCTGGGAAGACTTGTATGAATGATAGAGATTGAAGTAAGCAGAACCAGGAGACCAAAGAGAGAATAATATTATAAATAAAAATAGCCGAAATATTAAAGCACTCTGATTGATGTAATGTCCAGAGGATCAGTGATGAAGAATGCTATCTACCTCCTGACAGAGATGTTATAGACTCAAGATTCAAAATGAGAAATACATTTTTGTTCATGACCAATATGAGAATTTGTTTTGCTTGATTACAAATACTTGTTATAAGGGTTCTGTTTTTCTCTTTTTAGGTAGCAAGAAGGGAGAGATAACAACTGTTTATCAATTGAAAGAGAGGAAGGGAATAAGAATTTATACAGTGCCTACTATGATAAGTGCTTTATGAATATCATCTCATTTGATCCTCACAACAGCCCTGAGAGGTGAGTGTTATCATTATCCTCATTTTATGGATAAGGAAACTGAGACATGCAGAGGTAAAAGTGATCCTTCTAGGGTTACATAGCTAAAAAGTATCTCAGGCCAAATTGGAACTTCCTGACTCCAGGTTGAGCCCTCTCTGAGCATGTGTTAAAATAAATCTTGGGGTGGACTGAAAGAGTTTGGCTAAGAATTCACTAAGGTCCCCCTGATCCAGTTCTGCCATTCCAAGATTCTAATTTTATTTAAGCAATGCCTTTGTAGTAATCTGGTCTTAAGAGATAGGAGCAGCAAGTCTCAATTCATAGTTGACATTCCTTGGAGGAAAGCGTTATATAAATGCAAAACAGCAATAATGATGCCAGTAGAAAAAAGTCCTAGTAATATTTCATCTTAAAATATTAAAACTAACATTTTTTATAATTATTGACATTTTCTAGATTACAACAAGAGAATATATACAGAGCTAGCAGCTTTAACATGTGAAGAAGGTGTGTAAAGTAAGCTGCCTTTGGTGCTACAGCTATTTGTTATACTCTAAAACTTAAATGGAGATATCATCTCATAGCATCATAGGATCTGGAGAAAGAAGAGCCCTTAGAAGTCATCTCATTCAACTCTTTTATCTTTCAGATGAAAACATTGAGCCCCAGAAACCTTAAGTGATGTGGCCAAGGTCATGCAATGTAACAACTTCTTGCTTGCGGCTTCTGTGGAGGTGTAAGGCCAACAACACCAGCACACAGCAGGGCTGCTAGCATAGGTTCTTTGATCTGCTTTTCTAAGGAAAGCAACTTTAAGGGGCTTACAATCTCACTTTAATTAAACATACATATATCATTCACTTAGTTCAGGGAAAAAGAATCAGCACCCTGAACTTTAGAGAAAACACAAAAGAAATTATAAGCAGAAATTATATAAACAGAAGAATTAACATGAATCAGCAGACAGGGCTTCTGTCTGTCCACAGCAATACGTACATAGTTACCAGAGAGAGAAGCACCAACATCTGGATTTTCAAAGCTGGGGGTCTCCTTAATGGCTACCCAAAGTCTCGTCTGGCCAGGTCACACAAACACTCTTCTAACAAGTGAGCCCCAAAGCAAAATGCACACCTCAGAGTATATATCACTTCTTCAAGGTCAGAGGGCATCACAACCATGTGACTCAAACTAACATGACTTAGGCTTTCTTGTGACTTAAGCCGGTCATCAAAGATTCTTGATTCAAACGAAGGCAATGCTCAAACAAAGGGATTTGATTGCTTTAGTGCTGAGAAGTAATCCAAAAGGAAAAAAAAACAGCAGAAAGTCCCATTCTATTTGCCATTACATGCAAACAGTAAATAATGCATTCAATCAAGTTTAACTCAACATATATTTATTAGGCATCTTGTGTGTTTCAGGCACTGTGCTAGGTGCTAGGGGCCTGAAGACAGAAATGAAAGTCTGAAGCCTCAACGAGCTGATGTTTTAATGGAAGAAATAATGTATGCAGACAAGTAAATACAAAAAATATATTATAGAGAGAAAATATAATTTCCAGAGAGAGAGAGAGAGAGAGAGAGAGAGAGAGAGTGTAGTTTGTGTAAGGGAGAGGAGGGAGAATTAACAATTGAAGGAATTATGAAAGGCCATTCAGTGCAACTAAGAGTTCGAAGATATGGAAATGAGGAGGAAAGTGACTCTAGGCATGGAGGTGTTTTTTTCTGGTAGAGGATTAGAGGCAGGTGATGGACCATTGTGTGTGGGGAACACCAAGGGGCCACGTTTCCTATAACCTAAGGTGTTTAAGGAAGAGTAATGTATAGTCAGTGTAGAAAGATTGCTTGGATGCCAGACTGTGAAAGGCTTTAAGTGCCAAACGAAGGAGTTTGTATTTATCTTAGAGGCAATAAGCTACCAGTGAAGCTTCATGACCATTGGATTGACATGGTTTGACATATACTTTGGAATATCATTTTGGCAGCCATGATGCATTGGAAAAGATAGAAGCCACAAATAGGGAGACCAGTTAGGAGGTATTATAATGGTGAAGAGGAGAGGTGATGAGGGGCCTAGACTAGGATGATTGTAGTGTATGAGGCAATGGGGAATAGTTGTGGGAAATGTCATGGAGATAGAATCAAGAAGAATAGTTAAATGATTGAACACCAGAATGAGTGAAAGCAAACAGTTGGTGATAATTCCTAAGCTACAATCGTGAGTAATGAAACAACGGTAGTGCTCTAAATAGAAAGAGAGAAATAAAGAGGATAGATTGTTTAGGGGGAAAAGATCATGAGTTTTCCTTTGGCTGTACTCTGAGATTCCTTTGGGACATTCAGATGTTCCTAAAGTCTGGACACATAGGCAAAAAGGTATATTTTCAAGAAATAAAATGAATGAAATTTTCAACAACATTTTATTTAATTGGAATATTAACAAACAACATCTTCAATATGATTTCCATCAAAGGTTGATGTGCTTTGCAAGATTCTTGTGAACTTGATGCAATGACTCCACACTGCCATCACTTTTAGCACTCTTTATGCATTCAATCAAGTGTATTGCATCTACTATTTTTGTTGAGTCCACCTCCTTTAGCTAAGGTCTGTTAATATTCCAATTAAAAAAAATATAGTTGAAAATTTCATTCATTTCATTTCTTTGAAGTATACATTTTTGCTTATGTGTCCGGACTTTAGGGACACCCTGTAGATTATAGAAATTAGTTGTAAATGCAGGATACAAGAAAAATTGGAAATGGCAGATGGTAGAAGTAATAACGAAGGTTTGAAATGGGATGAGTGGCAATAGCACATGGGAAGAAATAGTCAAGGGTAAAAGATAGTTTAAGGTTCAATAGGTCAACTGTAGGGTCAAGATTTTGAAAAGGGAAAAGTGAAGCCAGAAGAAAGGGTAATGACCTGAGATAGCAGGTAGGGCCATAGTGACTAGATGCTCCTGTACCTCTTTATGCATCTATTCCTTCCATAAGGGAATATTGAACCCTATCTAGTTTATCTCATCCTGTGTGAATGTATTATAGGATCATGGAAAGAACTCTAGATTTGAAGTTGGACCAAGTTTGAGTCTAGTCTCAGATACTTACTACCCAATGATCTTGAGCAAGTCTTATCACTTCTCTGGGTCTCAGTTTCCTCATTTGTAAAATCAAGGGATTGATACAGATGTTCTCTAAATTCTATTAGTGTATGGTCTCTCTAAAAATCATCCATAAAGTATGTAACCTATATCAAGGAAACCTTCTTCTGGTTATTTTAATAGATAGATTGATATACGTGTACATAATTTCCTGGTATCCTATGCATGTGTGTATGTATGCACATACACATATATACACAGATGTATGTATGTACGTATGTATACACACATATACGGGATACCAGTCCACCACTCAAATTGCTCCTCGCTCTCACCACATAATGAGGACACTGCCATTTAAGGTAAATAATTATGGTTTTTTATGACATTTTCTCAGCACATTACTAATTATAATGTGCTGAACAGTTTTTATGTGTGTCAAGGGTCTTACTAACCCTTTAAGCTACTGATGACAAAAAAAGATCATTCACTATTTTGAAAAAACTAGCATGTTTATAACGGATCTTGTGGTTTTTCAAGTGTTTTCAGATTATTTTAGCTAATCCTCCCAGAATACCTCTCAGATAGGTAAGACAGACATCATTATCCCCACCTTAAAGATGAGGAAACGGAGTTCCAGAAAGATTATGATTCAGTATATCAATAGCCAATCTCATTCCTCTTTCAACTATAGGATGTTACAGCTATAAAATATTAGAGCTCCAAGGAACCTAAAAGATAATCCGTTTCAACACGTTAATTTTACAGGTAGGAAAATGGAGGCTAGAAAAGTTAGCTGATTTGCTCGAGATCACACAGGTAATGAGTTATAAGAACAGGGATTCAAACGGAGGTCTTTTGACTTCAAGTTTAGTGATCTCTCACTAAATTACCCATGGACTAGCACAACATATTCACAATATAATAGAGTGATGAGTAAAGATGAATAGGACCTTGATACAGAGATCTTGGCCAACTGAAGTTAGACAGCATTACCAAATGCACCCAGTCAGCAAGATTTTAAATTTTCTGCCAGTAACACTTGGAAGCTCAGTAATAGAAAAGGAAAAGGAAAGCAGTAGACGTGACCTAGGGTTGAAGATTAACAAGGGAAGAACAGTAGCAGGGCAAGAGAGCAATGGATCACTTAATCCTTAGAACCTGAAGAAATATGCTAAATCTCATATTTAATTTTCTGTCTTTATCCTTGAGAAATTCAGCTTTCTGAAGCTTTCATTATACTTTATCATGCACAATGACTCCATTCTCTCTCTGTCCCCCACAAAACTTTCTTGTCTTTCTCTTCAGAAGAATATCTATTGAGTAGTGGTTACTCTGAGACTAGAGGCCTAGGCCTTCTGGAAGCTAAAATGATACCCAATTTCTAGAACAGTGATCTTGAAACCAGGATGAATCAGGCTATATATTTATTTTGCCAAGTGAATACAAAAAATAACTCAATGAAGTCTTTGTGGAGAAAATAAACATTTGTACAAATAAATGAGTATTTAAAACATGAAATACGAATTCAGGGATGGTTATCATAAGTGTTTTCTTAACATTCTGCAGCTATGTTTCAAATTGGTCTTTTACCTAAGACAATTCAGGTTTTAGGATAATTTTGTAATTAGTTGGTTAATTCCAATTTTAGTCAGTTCTAGGCTTTAGCTGTAACTTATGTTCACACACTAACCCAGCCATGAAGGAATAAGGGTAAGTTGTTTCCTCTCACAAATAGAGCAATTAACTTATTATTTCAAAATTTGAAAGAATTATATCCATAATATCATTTAATGACTTTGCTAAGCCTCCCTCAGATTGACTAAAAAGCATTATCTGCAATTAAGTTCCTAGTTGAACCATCAATTTGTTCTTCAACCTACTCCCAAAAGAAGCTCCTCTTTCTTAAAATCCCTCAACTTGTCACTTCAGTGACAAAACACAGAAGATGACTTTTAAAAAGCTATTGACAAAACACCAAAGCCAAAAGGACCAAAAAAAATGTTTCCTATATTTCCCTCCCCACAGCATAAGAAGATTCAGCATTTCATAGGCCATAGATATAGCAGATTCACTAAGCTTAGTCAGTTAATTAGATGTAGACAAATAGGAGTTGGATCAGAGAATAAGAAGAAAAACAACAGAGGAAAAAGAAAGATCAATTTGAAAGGGGAAAAGATTAAAGAAGCTTAAAACATATAGTTTTGCCAGGATATGATTAAAGCCTGCAGATAACAGCACAGATATACTTAGAAGACATAAGCACCAATGAGAGAGGTAATTTCATTGAGTGTCCCAGGATATAATTAGGAATAATGTAACGAAATTAAGAAAGGGAAAACATGTTCTGACTTTTGGCCTTCAGCAAAATTCCTAACAAGTATATTGACTAATTTAGAAAGCCAAGCTGTAGAACCATTCCTGCGTAGAACCATTCAGCATCGAACATCGAAATTCAAAAAGTTTATGATTCGGTTCAGTATGACTAAACAAATTACAGTTCCTGAAAATAATATGCTATTACTGTACTATAGGAAATGATAAGCATAAAGAATACAGATAAGCATGGGAAGACATATGAACTGATGCAGAATGGAATAAGCACAAATAGGAAAACAAATAATATACAAGACTACAGAAACATAAATGGGAAGAACCATAACAAAAGAAACTGAATACTGCCATTATAATGACCAAGAAAAGGAGAGAAATGTACATCCCTTCCTTCCTTATATAGCTAGGAGATTCTAACTGTTGAACATCTGCATATAATACCATACTAAATTCTACTTGTTAGTTTTGCTGAACTGCTTTTTCTCCCTTACTTATTTTTCATAACAATGGAAGGCTCTCTAGAGTGATTGGCAAGTGATATATTTGGAAATGAAGATAATGTTAAAATAGATTTTTTTTTAAAGAATGTGTTATTAAAGACTAGATTAGTGAACATCTAGGAAAGGAAGATGTGGTCACAAAGAACTACCAAGAAAATGTCATGTTAGATGATAGAATGTAAATGTTTTACAGGCAAGGACTATTTACTTTTGACTTTATATCCCTAGTGACTAACACAGTACCTGGCATATAGCAGGCACTTGATAAGTGATTGTTGGCTGATAAAATTCAATTGAGTGCTCAAGATAAAAAGAGCAAAGTAAAACAAATAGTCTTTGACCTCAAAGAGCTTGCATTCTGCTATTGGGGGGTGGGGAAAGAGGAGATACCACCTATAGACAAGTATAATAAAAACAAAAAGTTGAAACGAGGCACTCAGGTGATCCAGAAAGCAGTGGCCTAGAGATATTTGAAGAGGGATATTACACATTCATCCTGGCAATCAAGGGAAGGTTTCAAAGAAAAGATAGCACCTAAATTGAGCCTGGGGGAGTGGGAGAAGAGAATTCTGAAAGGTAAAGATGAGGAGGGAGTACATTTCAGATAATGTCTTGTGTAAGCACACAAAAGTGTGAGATGGAATGTGAAGTTAATGGAATCACAAAGAGTCTATTTTGAGATGGATCATAGAAAGCATGATGGGGAATGTTGTGAGAAATGCCTGGTGGGATAAGTAAAAGCCAGCCTGTAGGGGTCTATAAAATCTGGGCTATGGAGTTCACATTTTATCCTAAAGGGAGTCAAAGGAGGTTTTTTGGGGAGATAACATAGAGAGACCAATAACCAAGTGAAACTACATGAAATGTTTTATTAACATGAGAAACTGAAGTCAAAGAGACCAATTACAAAGCTGTTACAATAGTTAAAACTAGTAGTTAAGAGGATGTGACCTAGGGTGACAACTATGTAACTAGAGAGAAATGGATATGAGATATTATGGAGGTAGTTCTTGGCAACTGATTAGAAGTAAGGAGTAATAAACAAATGGAAAAGTCAAAATTGCTAAGAGGCTTGAACCTGAGTAATGAAAGGAATAGTGACACCATAAAAAAAAATAGGAAGTTGGGGAGGGGGTAGGTTTAGAGGAGGAAATGATTAGTTCTGTTTTGGAAATGATGAGTCAAATGCTGACAGAATGTCTAAGTGGAGGTATCTAGCAAGTAATTAGAGATTAGGGAATAGAGTTCAGGACAGATATTAAGAACCTAATGGATATAATTTTCTGACATTTTCTATAATGGATCATGACATTTAATTCATTGGAAAGCTTCTGTTTACTTTAGTTGTCTAGGTAACTGAAGGTAGAACTAGTCACAATCTCTTTGGGGCTCAAGGTCCTTATCTATAAAATGAGAGGGTTGGCTTATATCAAATCTAAGGCCCTTTTCAACTTTCAAACGATGATCCTTTCATTATTTGTTTCAATTATTGTTGAAAAATCATGCAAAAATATAAAATATATAACTATATTTCCTTGCCCTAGTAAGTACAGTACAGTAAACATGGCATGTATTTTTGGAGATTTAGGATCTTGCTACAGGAGAATTATCCCAATAACTTCTACATTGTAGTTTCTACTGAAGATGTAAGAGATTAGGCTTAACATGTCCTGAGATATGTGAAAAAAAAAATTTCTCTTTAAAATGACTTGCTAGTATATGTGTTTTTCCCTTCTCTTCCTTCTGTTTCTGTATCTCTTTCTATATACCTCTCTATCTGCCTGTCTGTTTTTTTGTCTATCTCTGTCTCTCTCCCTTCTTCCTCTTGATATGGGATATGTGGGTTCTAATTTGATCATTGTGAAGAAGGAAGAGGAAGCAAGAATCTAATGAATTGAAGATATCTCATGATATTTTATTATATATATATACACATATATATATAAGTTTATATTAAAATTGATCACAAAATGAAAAATCTTAAAGGCTCAAAGAAGGAAAGTTCTGCTACTGCTCTAGACACCAAACTCCACATAAAACTATGAGATGAAAAGCAAGTGTTGGAAAGGAATAAGATCATTTATGAAGGAAAAGAGGAGGTTCACTAGTGCTTTCCCCTAAGAGCTAAGAACAGCAAGATCTAAATGGACAATAATAGAGTTTAGAGCTTTATTTGTGGTTAGATCACAAGCCATTTGTTTTATGTAACTTTCTAGCTGGACTTTTGCACTGTTAGACTACATGCATACAGACGCTTTGTTTTCAGGCATACAAATAACAATGCCTTGCTTTTTGTAATCTAGTGCCATTTTCACTGAAGGTGTTTTGCCCCATTATACAAAGAATCCCAGAACTGAAAGGGATCTCACAACATATACATCTACAACATTTCTTCTACAATAGGGCAAGTTGGTGTTATAGGAAGAATACAGAATTTGGATTAAAAGGACCCAGTTTTGGAAATCCAAGCTGTGTGACATTGAGCAAATTTCATATATTGGCCCCTTGTTTCCACATTAAAACACATACACACATATCATATATATATATATATATGTATATATATGTATCATATATAATATGTATATATGCATATACATATATATATATATGTGTGGGTGTGGGTGTGTATAATATGTATGTATGTGAAAGTTCATCAACATGAACTATACAGCCACTACAAGGTCTAGATTCTGTTCTTGAATACCTCCAGGAAGAGAGAATTCATTCTATTGTAAGGTAACCACTCCACTTTCCCCTGAGTCTAATTGTTGGAATATTTTCTTTACATTGAATAGAATAAACCTCTCTATAGCTTCTATACATTGCTCTTAGTTTATCACCCAGGTTCAAGGCAAATAATGTTACTCTGTCTTTTACATAATCATTTTTAAATATTTGAAGATTTTTGTTATGGTTTACCCCATTCAAAGTATTCTGTTCTCTAGGAAAACCATTATTAACTCCTTCAATGGACTTTTTACAGCATTATTTCAAGGCTTCTCAAAACGATGATAGACTACTGTCTATTTTCCTTTTATTCAGATAATAGCCAGTGTATTTGGAAGCAAGATGTCATACTGATTGCAAATTCTGAGGGATCTCAATACTTGTGCAGGTTTTTAGAGATGTCTAAAGGAAATATGAATTGAGGTGTGAGTTCTTTTTCTCTTTGCCTCACAGATATTCTTTCCTGATCTGAGAATGAACTAAATTGATGAAGTGCAGGAAAGGAGATATCCCAGTAGAGACTGGATCATTTCTGCCTTTCCCTCCCTAGCTTCTAGCACAGTTTTTGGCAAAAATTAGATGCTTTTAAAAATACATGTTTAATTGCACTTTATTAAATATTTCCCAATTACATTTCTAAAAATTAACAATCTTTTTTTTTAATTTTGATTTCCAAATTATTTTCCTCACTTTTGTCTCTCCCCCACCTCTTGAGAAGACAAGTAATGTGATATAAATTATACATAAGAAGTCATGCAAAACATATATCCATATTAGCCATCTTGTAAAAAAAAGAAAAAAATGTAGAAAGCCTAAAGAATGCTTCAATCTGAACTCATAATTCATCAGCTCACTCTCTGGAGGTAGAGAACATTTTTCCTCATGGGTCATTTGGAATTGTCTTGGATCATTTTCTTGACCATCATACCTAAGTGTTTCACAGTTGATAATTGTTATAATATGGTTATTACTGTACATAATGTTATGCTGGTTCTGCTCACCATCCTGTTCATAAATTTTTAGCACAAGAATAGTACAAAATCATAATCATATGCCACAATTTGTTCAGCCATTCCCCATTTGATAGGCAGCCCCTCAATTTCCAATTCTTTGTCACTACAAAAAGAACTGCTTTAAATATTTTTGTATAAATAAATCATTTTCCTTTCTCCATCTCTTTGAGATACAGACCTAGTAGTGTTATTGCTAGTTTAAAGGGTATGCACAATTGCTCTCCAGAATGGTTGGACTAGTTTACAATGTCACCAACAGTGCATTAGTTTCCCTATTTTCCACATTCCCTCCAGCATTTGTTATTTTCTTTCTGTCATATTAGCTAATTTGATAGGTGTGAGGTGGTATCCCAGAGTTGTCTATATTTATATTTCTCTAATCAATAGTGATTTAGAACATTTTTTCATATAACTATGATAGCCTTAGTTTATTTTTCTGAAAACTGCCTGTTACAATTTATCAAGTGGGGAATGGTTGTTATTTTTATAAGTTTGGCACAGTTCCCTATGTATTTAAGAAATTGCCATGAGTTTGTTTGTTTTTTCCCCAGTTTCTTGCCTTCCAATTTTGGCTACATTTATTTTGTTAGTTCAAAACCTTTTAATTTCATGTAGTCAAAATTATTTATTTTATTTCCCACGTTCCTCTCTATTTCTTATTTGATCGTAAATTTTTCTTTATCTATAGATCTGACAAATAAAAAATTTCATGCTTGGCTAGCTTATTTGTGATACTGCTCTTTATGTCTAAATCACTTACCCATTTTGACTTTATTTTAGTTATATGCTGGGAAATGTTGGCTCATTCCTAGTTTCTGCAAAACTGCTTCCAGTTTTCCTGGCAATTTTTGGCAAATCATGAGTTCTTACCACCAAAGCTAAGATGTTTGGGTTTGTTGAACACTAGATTACTATGGTCGTTCACTGCTGTTTATTAACTACCTAATTTATTCTTGTGATCCACCAATCCATTTCTTAGTGATACCAGATTATTTTCATGAAAATTTATATTGTTAGGCTGCATTCCTCTATACTTTTTCCATTTATTACTTTCATATTCTTGACCTTTTGTTCTCCCACATGAATTTTGTTATAATTTTGCTAACTATAAAATATTTTTTGGTAGTTAAATTGGTATGACATTGAATAAGTAAGTTAATTTATGTAGAATTGTCATTTTACTATATTGGCTCAGCTATTCATGAGCAATTAATATTTCTTCAATTGTTTAGATCTGACTTTATTTGTGTGAAAAGTATTTTGCAGTATTCATATAGTTAATCTTGGCAGGTAGACTTCCAAGTATTTTATATCGTGTGCAATTATTTTAAATAAAATTTATCTTTCTAATTCTTTTTTTCTGTTTTATGTAATTTATTTAATATACTTAGTTTTCAGCATTTTCACAAGGGTTTGGATTACAAATTTTCTCCCGGTTTCTACCCCCCCCCACTCCAAGATGGCATATATTCTGGTTGCCCTGTTCCCCAGTCAGCCCTCACTTCTGTCACCCGACTCCCCACCCACCCCCTTTTCCCTTCCTTTCTTGTAGGGCAAGATAAATTTCTATGCCCCATTGCCTCTGTAGCTTATTTTCTGGTTGCATGCAAAAACTTTTTTTTTTTTGGACATCTGTTTTTAAAACTTTGAGTTCCAAATTCTCTTCCCTCTTCCCTTCCCACCCACCCTCCCCAAGAAGGCAAGCAATTCAACATAGGCCACATGCGTAGCATTATGTAAAACCTTTCCACAATACTCATGTTGTGAAAGACTAACTATATTTTGCTCCTTCCTAACCTATCCTCCTTTATTGAAATTTCTCCCTTGACCCTGTCCCTTTTCGAAA
>CM053625.1:44396984-44416427 GCA_028646595.1 Phalanger gymnotis | reverse complement strand
GCCCTGCTGCCCTCTGCCACTTTGTGGGTTCTGCAGCTCTAAAATTGGTTCAGAGCCATTGTTTTATAGGTTTTTGGAGGAACTTGGTGGGGAGCTCACGCCAGTCACTGCTTCCCAGCCGCCATCTTGGCTCCGCCCCTGCTTATCTCTTTCAATTAAGTTTATTTTGTTTTTGTTTTGTCTGACATCATGATTGCTACTCCCTCCATTTTTTACTTTAGCTGAAGCATAACAAATTCTGCTCCAGCCCTATTTTAGCTCTGTGTATGTCTTTCTTTTTATGTTTCTTGTAAACAACATGCTGTTGAATTCTGGCTTCTAATTCATTCTGCTATTTGCTTCTGTTTTATGAGCAACTTTATCTCATTCACAGTCATAGTAATGAATACTAACAGTGCTTTTCCCTCCATCCTGTTTTCTTTAGTTTATCCTTCTCTCTCTCTTTTTATCCTGTTCCTCATCTAAAATCTATCTTTCTTTTGACAACTCTTTTCCTTTATTTTCTCTTCTTTTTTATCATCCCCTTTCTCATATTGCCTACTCACCTATTCCCCTGTTGTAAAAGATAGATTTCTATACCTAATTGAGTGTGCGGGGGGTAGGAGGTGGATATATCCATCCATCCATACATACATACATACAGACATACACACACACACATACATATACATGTATACATATAATATACAATATATACACATATATTCTTTTTGAACTGATTTAGAGAGTAAGATTTAAGTCTTACACCCTTCATTTTCCCCTCTATTATAAAAGGTCTTCCTTGTGCACTTCTGTTATGATGTGAGATGATTCTCCCCATTCAAAATACATGCTTAAAAATGCTTGTTGATTGATTGAGTGACTGAGTGATTAACCAATATAACCCCCCTCCAAGTAGAGAAATGGTAGACTAGATGAGCAGAATGAAGCATATATTATCAGATACACCCAATGTGTTGGTTCATTTTGGTCAATTATATGTCTTCATCAAGGATGATATTATAGAGAACTGGCCTTAGAGCTGGCAAGACCTGGGTTCCAATACTACCTCTGAGACATGCTGGCTGTGTGACCCTGAGCAAGGTTTTTTTAAAAATATCTCAGAGCTCCAGGCCACTCTGTAAGACTGTAAATTAAAGGACAGTGGCTGATCTGTAGTGGTAGATGGAGTTCTCCCACCATTGAAACCATAGGTCTGAGTATGTAATAAAATAATAAGTGATAGCAGTTTTAAAAAATATAATGGTAAAGTGATTTTTCAAAAAGCCAAAGGTATTTCTACTATTAAGAAATGCTCGTATCATCTGACCAGATGAACGTGCCTAGTTTACAATCTACTACATGCAACAAAAATCTTTTATATCAACATAATATTTTACCATTATAAAATTCTTCCACTGTTATTAAAGGTTCTGACAATAGAACCATAAAGCAGATGGCACAATTATTAGCATTCTGATTTTATAGAAAAAGACACCGAGGCACAGCGAAAAAGAAAATATTTGCCCGGGAGGACACATCTATTACATGGAAGAGTCTGGACTAGAATCCTGGTTTTCTTACACCAAGTAAAAGATTGTTTTTACTCCATAACACTTTCTAGGCATTGAGTTCCTTACCAGGAAAATGATTTAGGGAGGATATCATTGGAACATGATGACCTCTACAGTCACATTTAAGTCTAAGGCTATGTTCCCATGATGTCTAACTAAAAATTTCAATGACAGATGCCTCAGTGAAGGAGCCAGCTACATGTAAATAACTGTGTCTCCTAAGAGGCCATGAGCCATTCAATGAGATAAACTCCTGAAATGTAAGAAGTATTGTGGTTGGTTTATGTTTTTCATGGCACACGGAAGTTCTCAGAATTTGTTCAAAGAAGTTATCTTTTACTCACTTTAGGAAGAAAGCCCCAGGCTAATGTCATTGGGGTGAAGCCCATGTTCCAAACAATGGAAACTTATAAAACACTTTTTTCTTCATCAGATTGTACCCAGATTGTCCCTTGGAAGAACTTGTCTTTTTCACAGGAATCATTAATCCAGGTTGTGCCTAGAGATACATCTCAACCCAATTGTTCTGCCCATGAATAGAATGCCTACCTAACTTTTATATATAATTTCACAATCCAGTCATGCTTATACTAAAAGCAGAAAAGTGCATTTCAAATGTATAATGATTTATTGGTGGTTCCTCAGGATTCACCATCTAGCATTGAATAGAGTTTATCAGTAAAATTCAGACAGTAAAGGAGAATTACTCAGAGAAAAATCTCTCTCCCCACAAAATCACATGATGGATATTTTTGAAGCAAATCTTTTTATCTACTTTTTTATTATTACAAAAGTTTTCACATTCTCATTTCTCATCGGGGGCACATCTCCCACCAAATTCTTTTGGCTAAACTTAGTGAAACCCTTGATGCTTCATTTATCTTCATCTATTTAATTTAGAAGGACTTAATATTAACTATTATGGACAACAGACACTCTAGTCTAGACATTTAGACTTCTCCCAGGAAGAACTCCTGTTGTTCTTAAAAATTCTCATCCACTTAGTCTAGTCTCAGAAAACAATAACTTTGATGTCTAGAGGTGTGGAAGCAACATTTAAACAGATCTTGTAAAACTGTCTCAAAGCAAGTTCACTCTGCATAAAAGCTTCCACTAAAAGAAAGCAGGAGGGAAAGGAAAGGGAGGAGATGGAGAGGGAGAAGGAAAAATTAAAGGGGAGAAGGAGACAAGGCAGAAAGAAGGAAGGAGAAAGAGACAGAGATGGGGTAGGGGAAAGAGAAGATTGAGACACAAAGGTGGAGATAAAAGCAGAGAGAGAGAGAGACAGAGACAGAGACACAGAGACAGAGGACAGAGAGAGATACACACAGAGAGAGACGGAGAGAGAGACGGAGACAGAGACAGACAGACAGAGAGACAAAGAGAAACACAGAGAAGAAATATAGAGGCAGAGATAGAGAACAGAAATCACACTAAATTACAAAAAAGAAATTATTTCTCCATAAAACCTTAAGTCCTAGTAAGACAATTTGTTTATTTTATTCTGGTTAAAAATGAATAAAGACAAGTACAAAAACTCCCAGTGCTAGTTTAATAGCTTAAAAGCAACAACAGTAAAACTAAGACAGGCCAGTGTTTTAGTGGTATCACAATCATAGCAACCCAAGCTTTCATCACTGTTTAATTATAAAAGATAAAAACACCTAAATAAACTTCTAAGTTAATTATACCTAACTAAGTCTTAACCCTGCAGAAACTGCTATTACAGTTATAAATGACTAGTTATGTTAGTTAATAGATACAGATACAATTTACTTCTATGCCTTCCTTTAGGACACTCATCACCTCTCTGTTGGACTATAGCAATAGTTTCCTAAGTGGTTTCCCTGTCTCAAATCTCTCCCTTCTCCAATCCACCATCCACACAACAGTTAAAGTTATTTTTGCCCTAAATTTCATGTCTGACCACATCACCCCTTACTCAATGAACTCCAATGGCTCCGAATTGCTTCGATGATCCAATATATAAATTAGTCTCTTTAGTTATACAGCCATTTACAATCTGATTCCAACTTGCTTTTCCACCTTTATTATCTCACATCTTGCAGCCCAGTCAGACCTGCTTTCATGGTGCACCTTACATACATGACACTGCCTATCTTCCCCATCCCTACCTACCGCTTGTGAAATACCTTGGTCAATGTCAAACAACTCACATGCATGCCAGTTAGGAATTGAACCTGGTTCTTCCCGAATCAAAGCCCAGCAAACTATCTGATATGCAATGCTGCTCCTACATCAATATAAAAAAACTTTCAGTTATATTTCACTTTATGTTTTTTTGAAAAATATCATATTTAATCATCACAATAACCATACAAGTCAGATGGAGCAGAAATTACTCTCCCCATTTTATAGAAGGAAAAACCAAGTTCCAGAAGGGTGAAGTCACTTGCTTGTGGTCATAGCTCCTTGTGGCAAAGCCAAGTCTAGATTCCATCCTCCTCACTAATTTTTCCACTGCATTCTGCCCTTCACACAAACCATTTATTTGCACTCATAGTTATTTTAGAAAGAATAACTTTGGTCTTTCTTCCCTTGCAATCTATCCTGTGCAATGTCACCAGAACCATCTTCCCCAAAGCTTCTTTTACCATCTCATGACCCTGACTCTAGAAACTACCATGGCTCTTTACTGGGTATTGTCACATTCCTTGGAATCAAGATTCCTTTGCCTGGCTTCCAAGGGCCTTTGTAATCCGATCTTATATCTAGCCCTAGTCCCCACTGCTTCCCAATATGGACCACTTGCTCCTCCTTAGCCACTCTATATATCCTACTTAATATGTTCATTTCTGCCTCTGTTCATTTTCTCCATTATTTTCTTAAATCTAGATCAGACGTGGGGAACCTGTGTCCTCAAGGCCACACATGGCCCTTTAGGTCCTCAAACAGCCCTTTGAATCCAAACTTTGTTCTGTGAAGTTTGGATTCAGTCAAAGAGCTGCACTTGAGGAACTAGAGGGCCATGTGTGGTGTTGAGGCCACAGGTGTTCTACCCCGGGTCTAGGTAATCAACAAAAGAATAAAGCAAGCCCTGCTTTGTATTTGCCAATTCCCAAGCAGTAAATACTCATTTTGAAAACTGAACAATCAGTTCTCTTGAAACTATTTTGAGCTGGCTCCAGCACTCTCTTGCAATGCCCTCCCCCTCCCACTGATTGTCTTCTCCTAACTCACATTGTAAATAAAAAACTATACTAGACAGTTTAATACTTAATTGTTCTCTGGATATTAGTTTCCTCTTTATAATCAGAATGTAAGTTCTCTAAAGGCAGAAACCATAGCCCAGTACTTCTTTTATATCGCCCATATCCTTTGCCTCATACTAGGAACTTGGTATGTGTTTGATGACTTAATAAATAATTGTTCTTAGAATCAAAACTTCATAACTGAGAACTCAGAGACCACATAACCCAGCTCCCTCATCTTATACATAAGAAAACTGAAGACCAAGGAGGTAAATGACTCCTTCAAGGTCACACTAGTAATAAGCATAAGAAGTAGGATCTGGGCCTAAGACTGAGACTCCAGAATTAGCCACACTTCCCTCTTCTTAAATCATACACTTCAAAGTCAAAAAAGACATTTAGTCCAACTACTTCACCTTGCAAATGTCATGCCTAAAGAAAGGAAGGATGTGTGGTATACCATCAGATGGATAAGTGGCAGAGCCTAGAACCAAACCCAGAACAAATTTTGTTGTTCCACAAATTTGGGGTAGCTAGGTGGTACAGTGAATAGAGTGCTGGGCCTAGAGTCAGGAAGACTCATCTTCCTGAATTCAAATTTGGCATCACACACTTACTAGTTGTGTGATCCTGGACAAGTCATGTGACCTTATTTGCCTCAGTTTCCTCATCTGTAAAATGAGCCAGAGAAGAAATGGCAACCATTCTAATATCTTTGCTAAGAAAACTCCAAATGGGGTCATGAAGAGTCAGACACAACTAAAAATAACTAAACAAAAAAGTTAGCACTCTTTCCACTGGCTAGAAATTACAAACATGTCAATCATCAGAGCCTTTTCCTGGTTGTTTGATGCATTTTACTACCCCCCACACTCTGTATATCCTGCTCACAACTGTATCACCCTCTAATATAAAGACATTTCATTCTTTGGTTCTGACAAACCACTCCTCATGGCTCACTTCTTACTGAAACTTCATCATGCAACATGTCATTTGGTATGAAAATATTAACACCACATCAACACTGCCTACCATAGACAGTGCCCATTATGTTCTGAATAGGTGTTACAAAAGTTTATTTGTAAGTTGAGTTTTTGGAATAAAGAATACCCCTTCATCATTGAAACAATACTGCAAAAGCAAGGACCTGGGAGTAAAGGATTCCAGACCTGTGATTTCCTTGACATGAGAGCCTCCTTGATGTGGATATCCTCCAATGCAGATCAGCAACTTCTCTGTGATGTATAGTCTTCCCTTGGGCACTGGGAAGTTGACTAACAGCTATGGTCACAAATCTCAAATATGTCAGAGGCAGAATTTGATCCCAGTTTTTCCTGATTTTTCACTACCACTTTTCCCTCTCTACAAAAATTCACGTTCAAAGTTGTGGTATGGGATTATAATGGAATACTATTGTGCTTTAAGAAATGATGAGCAGGATACTCTCAGAAAAAAACTGAGAAAGACTTACAAGGGCTGAGGCAAAGTGAAATATACTGTGTACAAAGTAACAGCAATATTGTAAGATGATCAGCCATGAGTGGTTTAGCTATTCTCAGCAATACAATGATCCAAGACAACTCTGAAGCACTTATGATGAAAATGCTATCCATCCCCAGAGAAAGAACTGATGACATCTGAATACAGATTAAAGCGTACTTTTTTATGTTCTTTATTTTTCTTAAGTTTTGTTTTCTTCTCTATGTTTTTCTTCACAGTGTGCCTATTATGGATATTTTTTGCATAACTACATATGTATAACCTATTCTGAATTGATTTCCTTCTTAATGGGGGGATGGGGAGGGAATAAGGGAGATAATTTAGAACTCAAAGTTTTAAAAACAAATGTTAAAATTGTTTTTACATGTAACTGGGAAAAATAAAATACTAAATAAAAGTGTAAAATAAAAAAAAATTCATATTCACATTACTATGTTGTCAATGTCAGTAGTAGGTAGGTTTCCAGGCTACCTCCTAAAAGCCCATTTAATCCATAATATGGCTTAATTGAGAGTCAGTCAGGTATAGTATAGAGACAGCCAGGCTCTTAAGTCATAAAGATCTGGCTTCCAATCTTGCTTCTACCAAATAGCCATGAGATTCTGGGCAAAAGACAATTTCTTAGTACCCAAGGTATCTCTTAAAGACTATAAATCGGAGAAGATTTCCTAATCTCCCTTGGTGGAGAAAATTTTCTCCTTGGGAGCTCCCTCTACCAATGAAAACACAAATTTAGCTTCATCTGCCTGTCCCTCCCCCTTAGCAATGACTTAATTTTAATACTAAATTTTAAACTTTAATACTAAAAAAAAACATTTTTTAGTCACCAGATATGTGTCAGTACCACTAGTATTGACCAAAGTCCTAGAAACAAGGTAATAGGAAGGGGGAAGAATGGTGGAGGGAAAGGAAACCAAAAGGAAGAATCAGAAGGAAGGAAGAATTTTGACCAAAGGACAAACCACCTCTAGCCAGATTTTTTGAAAAGTAAGCAAAACGTGTTTTTTGCATCCTCCCTACCTCTCTCCAATCCTCCCCACTCCCCTCTCAAAAACAACACAATAAAATGTAGTGAACAAATTCTGCAGCTGGGAAGGGGGGCACTTGATACGCATACAACACCTTCCTAACCCAAGATACGCTGATCAGATTCTATTTAACGTAAAGGAATATTTGACATTCCTTTTCTCACTTCCCTCTCTAAAGAGACCCAGACAAGAGGCAATTTTAAGAACTGTGTCAGCAACTAAGAGACCAATATCCTGGACTATGCCCACGGAGGTCTATGCCTAATGACTGTCATTTACCAACTTCTCAGTCTCATCATTTATTCAAATGTCCAGGAGCAACAATTCAGCTGCACCTACAACCTGTTTGCCCAAACCTTCTATAAGGAGAACCAAGAAAAAAAGGAGCTCATTTCTGGCCTCTAAACAGAGATTCTCCACATAACTTTTACATGTTCCCTCATCAAAACTCACAAAAATATCAGCTGGCATTTATGTAACTCCTTAATGTTTACAAAGCAAAATCTGATTTTCACATCACAATAGCCCTAGATGATAGGATTTTTTATAGGAGCCATAATTTCATTGGTATATGGACTTCCCATTTGAAAATGAAATCCATGAATGCGTTAAAATGGATTTTGCTATCTTTTTTAACATTATTTTCCCTTCATATCTTCCCAACTCCTCAACTCCTCCCCAGAAAGCATTTATCTCTTAAGATCTTTTTATTAAAATGGTAAGAGAAAAATATTCAGCTAAACCAATTAACATAAAAATTAATGTTAGATGCAATGTTCCATACCCATACACTTATACAAAGGAACAGGAATTGTTGTGTCATCTTTCCTCTTTGGGGCATAGTTCATTATTAATAACTTTTAAACACTCAGTTTCAAATATTTTGCAGTGCAGTGCATTTGTCAAAGATGAGAAGTGGGTATGAACAAGGCCTAAACATCTCTACTGAATTAATAAATTAATCAGGGGCATTGAAGTAGAAATAAGAAGTCCTTGAAAGTCATAGGACGATGATCCATAAGAGATGTTTTGGTATAGGCTGAAGAAATTTAGTAATATCCTGAGTCTTTAGAAATGGCAGGCTGGATTTATATCCTAAGATTTTGAATGTCTGGCAGCATTCTGGCGAAGGCTCTTAAAAGAAATTTCTTGATAGGGATGAATGTAATGAGCTGCATTCTTCCTTCTCCCTGCCTTGAGTAGAGGAGAATTGTATGAATTTTGGAAGGTGGAAGAATTAAGACTTCTCACTAGTGTTCTAGGAACATCTCCGGAACAGCAGTAACTGGAAGAAGTATCTGTACTAGAAGTTCTGAACAAATAACTCTCTAAGAAAAGGCAGCATCAGGAGTATATAAGTAGCCCAGAAGAAAGCTATATCATATCCAAGGGCAATGCCTTAAAGATTCTATGAGTTGTGAGTTACTCACCATGCAACATAATACATTCTAATCTTGAACCAACTTTCCCTAGACTCTCTGTGTACTTACGGGTGAGTATATCCCAGCCTTTTTGGGAGGTGGTGGTAGGAGAGTCTTATACCCACAAATTTTACTATGCTAATTTACTAATTACACCTTTAAAAATAATTGTCTGGCTGACTAATTTATATTAGCCATTAATTAATGGAGTAAGCACAGAAGTACTGAAGTACTTTTTTAAGAACCTTAAGTATTAAAAACCTTCAGACCAATCCCACCTTTAAAATTCTTCTAAGGCTGAAGTGAGGTAATCTCTGATGATCTAGACTGCCAGTATAAATGGGCATTGGGACAGTAGCTCCAAAGCCTGTGCTACATTTATGTTGCTTTCCTGGTTCTGCTTATTTCCTTTTGCATCAATTTATGTCTTTCCATGCTTCTCTGTATTTCTCATGTTCATTGTTTCTTTACAATACAGTACTATTCCATTATATTAATAAACTACAATTTGTTTAGTCACTCCCCAGATGATTATTATCTATTTTGTTTCCAGTTCTCTGCTACCATACAAAGGGCTGTTATAAATATTTTGATTTTTTTTTTTTTGTCAAAGACCTCCTTGGTCTGTATGCCTAGCAGTTGGAATCTGTACATCAAAACGTAGGGATATTTTAGTCACTTTATTTACATAAGTACAAAATGTTTTCCAGAATGGTTGTACCAACTCACAGCTCCATCAATAATATATTAGTATGCTGTCCTTCCATGGTATTTCCAATGCATTGACTATTTGGGTCTTCCATCTCAATCAATTTGACAGCTGAAACTTCATTGTTGTTTTGACTTACTATTTTCTTATTATTAGTGATTTCAACATTCTTTCATGTTGTTGTTAATATTTTCTTCCTTTGAGGGCTGTATATCAAGTCTTTTGAATATTTCTTTATGGGGAAATGGCTTTTGGTTTTACATATTTGTTAGTTTTCTATTTACTTTGATTACCAAACTTTTGTCAGAGATAGTTGATACAATATATTTTTTGTCTACAGCTCTCTTTCTTATCATAGATAGGTTAATTTTGCTTGCACAAAAGTTTTTCAGTTATACTTAATTATCTATTTTATGTTTGAATTATTTCTAACCTTTATTTTTTGGTTAAGAATTCACCCCAGACCCATAGCTGAGAAGGATACGAGATCTGTTTATCTTCTAACTTTTGATACCAATGGAGATGGGCATTGGCTTGCCAACTTATTGTCTTAGAGAGTAATCTGAGGCAATGAGAAGTCAAATGAGTTATCTAGGGTCTCACATCCACTATGTGTCAGAGGTAGGAAGATTCATTCATAGGTGCTCTTGACGTATATAACTGAGATTATTATTCCTATATTACACAGCCTCAGAGAAGTACAGTGATTTGGGACAGGATAACAAAACTAATATCACAGACAGGATTTAAATACAGGTTCTCTTGACTTACAATCCAGTACTTTTTCCACTATATCATATTATACTTTACATTCCTCTGTGTGCTGGTCACATTCTTCCTTTTATTACAAAAAATCTCTATCTGAATGTTCAGAAAAAAATATGTATTCTAAATATCTAAGAGAAGATTCAGATTCTGAATACATCAATTCAAATCAACAAGCATTTATTAAGCTATCTACAATATACAGGGTCCTTTCCATGTTCAGTACTGAAAATATGAGATTAAATAAATCACAAGACTCTCTATGGGGAGCTTACATTCTGGCAGGAGAGATGTGAGAGATGAACAAATAATTATAATTCAAAATGGAAAATGAAAACAAAGAATAAATGCAAAAATTAAAGATAGAAATAATATATGTAAGAAAGGCCAGGGAAGGCAGACACATTAACACATTATTTGTAGAGTTCTAGATTGATCTATTAGTTCTGGCAGGAAATTGTAATCATTCAAGAAAAAGTTACTGGAAGTTTTATATGCTTTTTTTTCTTAAAATAGTATTCTATTTTTTCCTCAGTTACATGTCAAGAAAATTTTAGCATTCAGGCTTTCTGCCTTCCTTCTAATCTTGGTTGCATTGGTTTTGTTTGTGCATAACTTTTTAAATTTAATATAATGAAAATTATCAATTTTCTTTTCATAACACTCTTTATCTCTTGTTTGGTCATGAATTCTTCTCTTCTCCATAGATCTGACAGGTAGACTATTCTAATTTGTTTAAGGTATTACCCTTTATGTCTAAATCATCTACCCATTTGACCTTATCTGTCTTTGTACACAGTGTGAGATGTTGCTCTATATCTAGTTTATGTCTTATTGTTTTCCAGTTTTTCCAGAAGTTTTTTGTCAAATAGTGAGTTCTTATCCCAAAAGCTGGGGTCTTTGGGTTTACCAAATACTAGGTTATACACTCTGCTATCTGCTTCCATTATATAAGAGAATTC
The DNA here is from genome assembly GCA_028646595.1 of Phalanger gymnotis. Classification (NCBI taxonomy): domain Eukaryota; kingdom Metazoa; phylum Chordata; class Mammalia; order Diprotodontia; family Phalangeridae; genus Phalanger; species Phalanger gymnotis. The sequence continues at coordinate 44,405,277 of CM053625.1, read as the reverse complement.
ATCACGTTCACATTCACAGGTATGTGAATTTCCCTCTGTCCTATTCTTCCTGCCTATCCCTCTCTCCATTCACCCTTTCCCTCCTCACCAGTGTTTTGCTTCTTTCTATCACCTCCTTTGAACTGCCCTCCCTTCTGTTAGTCCCCTCCCCCCATCCTTTATTTAATCTCCTCTTCTACTTCCTGTGAGGTAAGATCAATTTCTATATTTAATTAATTTGGTATATTATTCCCTCTTTAAAACAATAGTGATGAGAATAAGGTTTAAGCAATGTTCATTGCCAACCCTCCCATCTTCCTCTTCACTCTAAAAGGTCTATTGTACCTCTTCATGTGGAATAATTTACCCCATTCTACTTCTCTTTTCCTTCTGTACCCATTGAACTCTTCTTTCTCATCTCTTAATTCTTTTGTCATTCTCTCAAATTCACCTTAAACCAGTATGCTCTCTCTCTCTCTCTCTCTCTCTCTCTCTCTCTCTCTCTCTCTCTCTCTCTCTCTCTCTTGCTTCTAGCTGTACTATTAGTGATACCTTTTTTCAAGAATTACAAGTATCGTCTACTAATAAACAGTTTAGCTCTATTGAATCCTTTATGTTTTTTTTTTCCCTTTTTACCCATCTATGCTTCTCTTGGGTCTTGATATTAAAGATCAAAAGATTAAAGGTCTCCTCCTCCTCCTCCTCCTCCTCCTCCTCCTCCTCCTCCTCCTCCTCCTCCTCCTCCTTCTTCTTCTTCTTCTTCTTCTTCTTCTTCTTCTTCTTCTTCTTCTTCTTCTTCTTCTTCTTCTTCTTCTTCTTCTTCTTCTTCTTCTTCTTTTTATCTTTTCTTTCAAATTTGAACTCTGCTCCCAGGGTGGAAGGGGCACGGTCTCAGTCTTCTCTTTATGAAAGTTTTAAATCCTTCTATGTCATTGAATGACCATTTTCTACCCCGATGTATTAATAATGCTTAATTTTGCTGGGTAAGTGATTCTTGATTGTAGTCCTAGCTCCTTTGCCTTCCAGAATTTCATGTTTCATGACCTCCTATCCTTTAATGTTGCCTAATCCTGTGTAATCCTGATTGTGGCTCCCTGATATTTGAATTGTTTCCTTCTGACCTCTTGTAGTATTTTTTCCTTGATTTAATACCTCTGAAATTTGACCATAAATCTTTGGAGTTTTTAATTTTGGGATCGTTTTCCTGAGATTCTTTCAATGCTATTTTGCTCTTTTTTTTTTTTTTTAGGACATCAGGGCAGCTTTCCTTGATAATTTCTTGAAAGATACTTAAGAGGTCCTCTGTTTACAGCTTTCAGGTAGTCCAATGTTTCTGATATTGTCTCTCCTAGATCTATTTTCCAGGTCAGGTTCCCGTGAGGTATTTTACATTTTCTTTCAATTTTTTTTCACCCTTTTGATTCTGTTTGATTGTTTTTGATATCCCATAGAGTCATTAGCTTCCATTTGTCAATTCTAACTTTTAATGTGTTGTTTTCCTCACTTAGCTTTCTTACATTCTTTTCCATTTGACCAGTTGTACTTTTTAAGCAGTTTTCTGAGCTAGTGACACCTTTCATAATTCTCTTGCATTATTCTCATTTCTTTTCCCCATTTTTTCTTTTACTTCTCTTATACGATTTTAAAGCTCCTTTTTAAGCTCTTCCATGACTTCCTTCTGGGCTCGAGACCATTCATTTCCCAGTTTTCTTTTTGGATTTTGCTCATAGGTGTTTTAAAATTGTTGTCCTCTTCTGAGTTTGTGTCTTGATCTTCCCTGTCACCATAGACTCTTTTTGTGCTTGTTTTGTTGTTTTGCTCTTCTTCTTCTCCTTCTTCTTTCGTCTTCATTTCTTTTAAATTTGAACTCTGCTCCCAGGGTGGAGGGGGCACTGTCTCAGTCTTCTTGTGCCAGTGGCTACAGGCCCTGGCTGTTTACCTGATACTGCACAGATGTTCCCCTAAGGCCATGGGAGATCCTCTTGTCTAGTGCTGTGCTGAGGGGATGGGGTGTAGGTGGCTTGTACTGCTGGAAACTGTAGAGGTCTAGCAGCTTACCTGGTTCTGAGCTGGGGTCATAGCGGTTGTGTCTTGCATGTGCTAAGTCCCAGTGGGATGTTTCTGCATTTCCATGGGGCTACACTGAAGTATGTGGTGGTCTGGCCTCTGGAGGCTGCCTATTTGCTCAGAGGTGTGCTGAAGTACTTGGAGGTCTGGCTGCTGGAGGATGCCTGTTATCTCAGGGCTATACTAAAGAACATAATCATTCTTGGAGCTGGAGTCTGCCAGTTCTCCTGGCTATGCTAAGGTAAACCGTGGGGGTCTACCCTCATGCTGGCCTTTGCCCAGTCCACCACACTAGGGCTCAAGATCTCTCACTGATTTACTGAGGTAGGTTTGCTGCTGACTTGTTGGGACATTTCATATTCTGGGTTATGTTCCTCTTTTACCCAAGTGAGATGCTTGCTAATCTTCTAAGTTTCTTACACTAAAAGATTGTTTTATCCCATCCTTTTGCTGGTTCTGCTGTTCCAGAATTTGTTTGGGGGCCCTAATTTATGGTTGTTTGGAGGTGAATACAGGAGAGTTACAGTGATTTACTGCTTATTCCACCATCTTGGCTCCCAGAAGTCCTCTGCAATTTTATATGTTTTCTTGACCCAGCAACCTTTTTCCTTGGCAGATACCCCAAAAAAGAAAATGAAAGGGAAAGGTTCCATATATACCAAAACATTCATGGCTATACTTGTTGCGGTAGCAAAAAAAAAAAAAATGAAGTGGAGTTGATACCTGCCAATTAGGAAATAGTTGAATAAATTGTGGTATATATGTAATAAAATATCATTTCTCCATATTAAACAACAAATAGGAATTCAGAGAAATATGTTTATTGTTAAAGAATAAAAAGATAGAGCCAAAAGAAAAATAAGTACAAATACAATGTACTCTATCATTTAGGAATATTGCCTTACTTGCAGTTCCAGGAACACATTACATGTCTATTCTCTATATTTTTTCAATGACTATACCTCACATCTAGAAAGTTTTGTTCCTCTCTGCCCCCATATGGCACTCAATTTCCCTGATTTCCTTCAAAACTGAGCTCAAAAATTGCCTTTTGTCTACTCTATAGATTTATCTTATATGTACTTATTTATTGCAGTGTGGTTTCCCCACTCTAGATTATAAATTTCATGAGGATCTTTATTTGTATCTCTAGCGTCTAGCACAGTTTCTGGCCCATTATAAGTACTCAAAAATGTTTGCTGCTTGACTATTTTAATTATATCAGAAAGGAAGGTCACAGAAAAATACATCAGAATTAAGAATAATTCTGTGACCAATCTTGATTCCAAAGGACTGATACTGAAATATTTCCCTCCATTGGAATCAAGATTGGTTAGAGAAAATTTACTTTGTTTAACGGTTACAAAAAATGAATACAGATGAAAGCTTTAAAGTGGTAGGATCAATTTTAAGTGTACAAAATCATTTCAATGTAGGTTAAAGAAGGCTCTCACCCAAGTTAGACCTTGAAAGAAGAGAAGGATTTAGATAGAGGAGAGGTGGAGAGAACATTTTGGAGAAGGCAGGGAATCCATTCCAGATAGAGGGGGAAAATACTGCCACTGGGAGTAACTTCCTTGAAGGCAGGGGCCAGGTCTTCCTTATTTTTAGATCACCTCACCCTAGCCCCCAGGACTAAGCACAGTATGTGCAAGGTACTTGGGAAAAGTTTGCATAATGAATAAGTGAAAGGACGGATGGCTGGGTAGGTGGACCTCTTTTAAGCAAAAGACAGCTATTGTACATAAGCATAAGTATAATTTCATCTCTCTCACTTTCCTGACCAGCAGGGGCTGATAGGAAACTTTTAATGAGAGCAAAATGCAAAAGGATTCATTTACTGCATTGTGCTGCCTTGTGCTGTGCAAGCACCTTTTTAAAATAGCACTTCTTAAAAAATGTTTGAAAAAGTAGGATTCTGAAATAAATGAGGGAAAAATTCAAATTAAGAAAAAAAGAAAAATCACAAGGTTGGGCTGCCAAACTCATCCGTCCGGAGCCGAGTGCAAACAGCAAGTAAAATACGGCAGCTGGTATCTGTGCCTGAACTGTAAACAAGGCATGGAGATGAAATTGTTATTTATTGCGTTTGAGGTCGGACAGAAACTGCTGTACATCAAAGGCAGGCTCATCCCACCCCAGGCTCATTCTTAATACAGGTCACTGACAAAGCAATCTTCGTTAATACCTTTCTAAAGAACCAACTCTCTGCTACCAAACATGCAGTACTATTTTTATTCCCAAATAATGAATGCAGCTTCATTTTCTAATTATGTAGCTGTGGAACGTGGTTTTGTTAGCTGGGCTCAGACTAACAGAGAAAAAAGAAAATTATCTCTTTTTCAATAAGAGGGACTTTTCTTGGAGTTGCAATGAGGTATACCAGTGGCTCAGAAACAATTTTTCTCTGCTAAATAAAAAATGAAGGGCTAAAACCAAATTTCCATCTAAAAAGACCATTTTTTCCCTCACAAAGGAAAAGGACTTTCTTTTTTGAAACAACTTTAAATGAACAAGAAATATGTGATGTTTTACAATTGGGAAGAAGATCTAAGAAGGATGTGAGGGCAAGCTTTTTGGCTTGAAACCTTATCTTCAATAATGGAACACATTTATATCATAGGCACTCTCAATTCAAACAAAGTTTGTCACTTTTTACTTCAGGCTTTTATATGAATGATTCAGTAAATCAAAAGCATTTATTTAGTGCCTACTGTGTGCCAGGTACTATGCTAGGTATTAAGGACATAGTGCCAAAAATAAGTAATAGTCCCTCCCCTCAGGGAGCTTACATTCTTTCAGAGTAGATAAATTGCGCATAAACAAGGATGTGCAAAAACATACCCCAAAATACAAGATCGATTTTTTAAGAGAGAGTAGGGGCGTTACAGAAAGCTTAATGAAGATGTAGCTTGAGCACAATGTACATCTTTGTTGGGGGTGGGGGTGGGTGGATGTGTGGGGAGGGGTACACCCCCTAAGGTGTGAATCTTCTGCACATCAAATCTCAGTGCCCACGAGCCATTTACTAACCCATAAAGAAATAGGTTTTCATCAAATTGTTCATCCTACAAAACTGTTCACCAAATTATTGTCCTAGCTTTGTATGTCCAATGCTTACTGTGGTGCCTGGCACACAGTAAGTGCATAATGAATGCTTGTTGATGATGATTTCATGCATTTGTTTGATTAGCAGTCATCGGGTAACCAGTAATACACCATGCTAGGTACTCTGAAAGGTGCAAGGCTAAATCAAATAACCAGTAAGCATTTTTTTAATTCATTTGAATATTTGACTGAGTGAAGGATTGGTGATTTCATCAGCTCTAGAGTTCTCCAGGCATGGAGATTGTCTCTTCCAATGTAGATCCCGCCTATGAATTAATACAAATACAAGGGAGACACTCTGATGCATATGTGTCAAATGACTCGCAGAACATCACAGAGCTAGTGTAAGAATCAGAAGTGATTTACTCAGGGTTTATTTAATATTTTTATTAAATATTTACCCTGCCTCCAAGCACAGAACTCTCTCTATTATACCAGAAGTGTCAATCAGCAGCCAGTAGTCACAAACTCCCAAGTGACCATCTAGAACTAGATTAAAACGTAATTGGTAAATATTTAACAAAATAATTAAAAATAAAAAAAAATTCAGTCATTTTTTTCAGTTGTTTCTCACTCTTCATGACCCCACAGATACTGGAGTGGTTTGCTATTTTCTTCTCCAGCTCAATTTACAGATGAGGAAACTGAGGCAAACAGAGTTAAGTGACTTGCCCAAGGTCACATAGCTAGTAAGTGTCTGAAAACAGATTTGAACTCAGGAAGAGGAGTCTTCCTGACTCCAGACCCAGAACACTATCCATGGCCCTACCTTGTTCTCATACCCCCACAATAAAATAGAACATAGAAAATGTTAATATGTGGTTTTCTAAGTCAATGCAGCCTGCAGGTATCCTTATATATGGTTCAGTGGTTGCTGTTTCTATTTGAGTTTGATACCACTAGACAATAAAATGCTGCCTCTACACTATGAGCAAGGAGTCCAGACAAGTAAAAGATGAATACTTTGCTTCTGAGAAGGTTCTAAGCCTTGTAGACAGACAAGAATTTGTTACATACAATAATGAGAGAGTGAGGCCAATGAGTATGTTAATTTTATTTGTACCCTTCCTATTTTGATTCTTCTAAGAGTTAAAGGTAGAAGGAGCTATAGAGAACTACTATCTACTCCAACCACCTCATTTTATAGATTTGGAAACTAAGGTCCACAGAGAAGAAGTGACTTTCCTAGTATCACAGATAAACAGAAAAGAGCAGAGAAATGATTCACACATAGGTTTGACTGCAAATTCACCATTTTTTCTACTGTTTCCTCTGATTTCACAAGCTACCAAAAGGATTTGAAGAGGACAAACTAACAAGTTCTAAACCACTTGGCATAGTAAATAGTGATCAAAGTTCAGCTAGGAGGGAACTCAGCCTGTTGGTGATTCATGAGAGTGGCTTATCTCCCTAACACCACCACCACATTAGATCCTTAGTATAAGAATATAAGGGGGGTAGAGTCAAGATGGCAGCTGGAAAGCATGTACTTGCAGGAGCTCCCCACCCAGGTCCATCCAAAAACCTATAAAAATGGCTCTGAACAAATTCTACAATGACAGAACTCATGGAATAGCAGAGGGAAGCAGGGCTCCAGCCCAGGGCAGCCTTGATGGTCCTGGGGTAAGGTCTATTGAGGCTGGGGAGTAGAGCAGAGCAGAGCACAGCATGGGACACTCAGACCAACCATACCGGGAGCTGGGCTGAACAGGCCCTAGTTCCCTGAATCAGAGAGCTATACCACTTACCAGACTTCTCAACCCACAAACACTAAAGAAAACAGAGAAGGTTAGTGGGAGAAGCTGTGGGGGAAAAAATGAAAGGAGTTTGTAGGTTGGCTACCTCCCCAGAGACAGCAGAGGAGATACAGCTACAGAACTACAGCTGCAGTTGTTTCCAGCCCCAGACCTTCCAGGTGGGAGGAATTAAGTGGTGGATCTGAGCAGGAGTGCAGAGCCTGCTTAAGATCTGAGTCACTGTTCAGGTTGGTGGTTCTTGGGCGAGGAGGAGCACTGGTGTGGCAGAGCTTGCTGTGTAGAAATAGCTCTGAAAACAACAGCACAACACCTCAAGCTTGGGACAAAGTACTCCCTACTCTACAAGCAGTTATACCCCCACAAAAAATTCAAGAGTCAAATAGTTGACTGTGAACATGGCCAGGCAGTGAAAATGGTCTCAGGTTCAGACTCAGACTTTGGAATCTTTCTTTGGTGACAAAGCCTACAACAAAAGCCTCAAAGGAAAACATAAACTGGTCTCAGACCATGGAAGAACTCAAAAAGGATTTGGAAAAGCAAGTTAGAGAAGTAGAGGAAAAATTGGGAAGAGAAATGATAGTGATACAAGAAAACCATGAAAAACAAGTCAATGAATTGCTAAAGGAGATGCCAAAAATACTGAAGAAAATAATACTTTAAAAATAGACTAACTCAAATGGCAAAAGAGCTCCAAAAAGCCAATGAGGAGAAGAATGTCTTGAAAGGCAGAATTAGATAAATGGAAAAGGAGGTCCAAAGGACCACTGAAGAAAATACTACCTTAAAAATTAAGATTGGAGCAAGTGGAAGCTAGTGACTTGATGAGAAATCAAGATATTATAAAATAGAAATAAAGGAATGAAAAAATGGAAGACAATATGAAATATCTCATTAGAAAAACCACTGACCTGGAAAAGAGATCCAGGAGAGATAATTTAAAAATTATTGGACTACCTGAAAGCCATGATCAAAAAAAAAAGCCTAGATATCATCTTTCAAGAAATTATCAAGGATACTAGCCCTGATATTCTAGAGCCAGAAGGTAAAATACAAATTGGAAGAATCCACTGATCACCTCCTGAAAAAGATCCCAAGAAGAAAACTCCTAGGAATATTGTCACCAAATTACAGACCTCCCAGATCAAGGAATAAAATACTGCAAGCAGCCAGAAAGAAACAATTTGGGTATTGTGGAAACACAATCAGAATAAACACAAGATCTAGCTACATTAAGGGATAAAAGGGCTTGGAATATGATATTCCGGAGGTCAATGGAGCTAGGATTAAAACCAAGAATCACCTACCCAGAAAAACTGAGCATCGTGCTCCAAGGCAAAATATGGATTTTGAATAAATAGAGGACTTTCAAGCTTTCTCAGTGA
>CM053625.1:44339115-44386907 GCA_028646595.1 Phalanger gymnotis | reverse complement strand
TTAAGGTGTGTCTTATACATGTGGAAATATGGTAAATGCTTATTGAATTAAATTAAATTGCCCTGGGAAGGACCACTGTGCCTGATGCAAACATAGTTTGTAGTTATCCTTTTCCCATTTGGGCATGTCAGAAGGTTTCCAGTTCTCTGGTCCTGCTGCACTTCTGCTGTTCTTTGCCGTCATTCACAGATCACAGGACCATTGGCAAGCAGCTTTATACACATGTTTACCACATCTTTCAATATTTTGAAAGAGCTCAAGACCCATAGTCATTCAGCCTTAGACTTCTTGGACTTTGGACATGGAGTATCTTTCAGGAGCCATCAAAATAGACAATCAAATCTTCTTCTCATTGAAAACGAAGTGAAATGTGATAGAAAGATCACTTGATGTAAAGTTTGAGGATTTGAGTTTAAATATCAGCTCTAATATTTATTGTTCATAAGACATCTATTTCTTCATTGTTCATAAGTCCATTTCCCTTCACCAGCAAAATGAGGGAGTTGGAATAGGTGACCTCTTAAGTTCCTTCCAACCCCAAATTTATGATCCTATGACCCAGAAATCCAATAGAAGTTCAAGAAAAGGAGAGCTCAGTGGGAGTTGGATGAATAGGGCATGATTTATTGGAATAATACATTTAGTACATGAAGTATTTAAAAATGTTTGTTAAATTGGAGTGGTGGGAGATGATACCCGGTAATAAAAAAAATACCTCACTTCTCTTTTGTTCCCTTCATTTGTCCCAATCCCACTTGATTCTCTACTGTTCTTCTAAGCAGTGGGCTTTAAATTACAACTAATCTCCAGTGACACAGAAACAGTTGTTTGTGGTTTCAATGCTGTGGGATCCAACTAGTGAAGTTTTAGTGCTAACTTTGAGTTTCTGGGCATTTTCTGGGCTTTGTAGAAAGTATTATGATGTTATTGCAATGTCATTTTCAGCATGAATTAATTCCAGAGTGAACAAGTATTATTATTATTAATCTGAGACAAATTAATCTTCCCTATTCTAGGCTGCCTTGCTTCATTATGTTTTATTATCTCCCACAGTGAAAGCATAGCATATTTTTTGTGTCTAAGCTTTTTCCCCTTCTTGTGTCTTTTTAATTGTTCGAAAATTCTTAAAGCTAAGTCCTTTTCCAAGAATTAGGGTATTAGACTTGCCATATTGGTTTGGTTCAATGTTCCATCAGCCATGTAGCCAATCTCTGACTAAAAATATGTTTATCCTCTTTGACCACAAACTCCACAGCTTCACGATGTGTTGCAAATACTGTGGTGCCCTACAATAACTTATAGTCTGTCTATCTATCTCTTAACTATGAATAAGAGATTATAGAATGACATATGGATAATAGACCCATAATGTGTACATGTATATATATATGTACATACTCACAAATGCATACATGTGCATATGTATATATATAACAGTTATTTTTATTGTTATTGTGGCTATTGTATTATATACACACACACATATATATATATACATATATTATACATGTGTATATGTATAGGTGTGTGTGTGTGTGTGTGTGTGTGTGTTGTGTGTGTGTGTATGCATGCAGGCATGGAAGTGACCTCCAGATAGCTAGGGAGAAAAGCATATAGAGTGCTGGACTTGGAGTCAGAAAGACCGGACTTCAAATCTACCTCTAGACACTTACAATTTGTGTAGCTCTGGGCAAGTCACTTAATCTCTTTAGTTTCAGCTTCCTCAACTGTAAAATAAGCACTTACCTCCTCAACTTTCTGAGAGGATAAAATGAGATAATATAATCACTTAGCACATAGTAGGTGCTTAATGAATGTTTGTTTCCTTCTTCCTTTTAACTCCTTTCATGACATTGTATAGTTTCTGTTTAAGTAAGACTTAAAGATATATACATTGGAAGTGAAAGGTAATATGAGATAGACTGCTGGAATTAGTCAGGAAGAACTTAAAGTCTCACCTATTGTCCTTATTAGTTATGTAAGTATGGTTAAGTCACTTAGAGTCTACAAACTTTAGGAAATTATCTAAAGCTTATATAATTTGTCTTGAGAGCTACTTCAGTAGAGGGAGCTCCCATATCAATAAAATAGTAAATCCTTGCCATGACATAGCTTTGGGAAGCAATGAAGTGAACTGGAAGGAGTGATGAGTTTAGAGTCAAAGGACCTGGGTTTACATCTCAACTCTTCTACTTACTACTTGAGTGATCTTGCACACTGGGCCATTGCTAGTCATCTTGACTTTCATCCTGCCACTGGGCTCTGATGACTCTGGAGGAGAGAATGAGGCTGATGACTTTGTGCTGCTCTGCCTCACTTAAATCCAATTCACTTATAAGTCAAGATGTCACCCTCCTGATGTCATTAGTCCTCTTTGAGAATGAAGGACAACAATCTTGGACAAGCTCCATATCTAAACATTCGTTTCCTCATCTGTCAAATCAGTGGATATGACTAGATGATCCCTCAGATCTCTTTGAGCTCTAAATCTGTGATTCCTCAATACTTAACACTTTTTAAATAAATTTCTGCTTTGAAGCCTAGTAGAGAGGTAGTGCTATGTCCTCAAGCATCATGCCATTTGAGCTCTGGCAGGTTCTGTTAAGGTGGAGGGGTTTTAAGTATTAGTTCAGGGATGGACTATATTTTTATTGAGGAGCAGCCTACCTAAGTTCAGAGAGGTTTTTTTTTTTTTTTCCCTAGGTTGACTTCAAGATCATGAATTCATTATGGTCATATCAGCCTTCAAAAACTGCAATGGGGTAGAGATCATTTAGCGGCAAGCGTATCCACACCAATGAAATTGGACATCTCATGGGACCAGCAACAACAAGTATATGCCTTATAAGGGTACATTTACCAGACTGTAAATTCTCTGAAAGCATATACTACAGAATATATTTTTTCTATCTCCATTAGTGCCTAGTATAGCACACTGTACATAGCAAGTGCTTAATAAATATTTGTTACATGAATAAGTCTACCTAAACCATACAATCATAAAATTTGGAATTGAAACAGTCCTTAGAACTCATATAGCTCAACTCACCCACTTTATAGCTGAGAAATAAGGGCCACATATGAGGAAAGTCACACATGTAGTAAATAACAAGACAGAGATTCAAAATCAGGTTCTCTGGATCCAATACCAGGGCCATTTCTACTACATGATGAAATATTTCAGAACTCATGTATTTTTGTGAACCATTTACTAGATAGGACTTCTATTTTCCCCATTTGTTCATTTCTTTAGCATACACATAACAAAGAATTTTTATATTGGTTTGAATTAGTTCAAGTATTTTTAATTTTTATTTTTAGTTCTAAATTCTATCCTGCCTACCTGCCTGAACCCCAAGAATTGATATAGCAAGAAATATTATACCATTATACATGTGAAATCATACAAAAAAATTTCCCATATTAGACATGCAAAAAAAGCAAGAGAAAATTTTTTAAACATTTCAATTTGCACTCAGAGTTTATCAGGTCTCTCTCTGGAAATGGATATCATTTTTTCATTAGGGTTCCTTTGGATTGTCATGGATCACTGTATTGAAGAGTTGGTAAGTCATTTATTGTTGATTATTGTTACTATGTAAATTTTTCTGCTGGTTCTGCTCACTTCATTTTGTATCAATTCATATAAGTCTTCCCAGGCTTTCCTGAAACCATCTCTTTCATCATTTCTTATAGAACAATAGTATTTCATCACATCATATGGCATAACTTGTTTAGCCATTCCCCAACTGGTGGGCATAATCTTAGTTTCCAATTCTGAGCCACAAAAAAAAGAACTGCTATAAATATTTTGGTATATATGGGTCCATCTCCTTTTTCTTTTCTCTCTTTGGGGTATAGACCTAGTAGCAGTAATTTTGGGTCAAATGGTATCCATAGATTTATACCCTTTGGGCATAGATCTAAATTGTTTTCGAGGATGTTTGGACTAATTTGCAGACTTACCAACAGTGCATTAGTGTATCTATTTTCCCATATTTCCTCCAGTATTTATCATTTTTCTTTTTGGTCATCTTAACCAATATGATTGGCATGAGGTAGTACTTCAAAAATTTTTAAATTTTCATTTCTTACATGACTATTAAAAGCTTTAATTTCTTGTTCTTAAAACTTTTTTCATATCCTTTGACCATTTATCAATTGGGGAATGGTACTTATTCTTATAAATTTGGTTCAGTGCCCTACATATTTGAGAAATTAGACATTTATCAGAGAAACATATTGTAAATCATGTTATTTTCTCTAGTTTCCTGCTTTACTTTGACTGCGTTGGTTTTGTTTGTACAAAACTGTTTTTTTTTTTATTTAATACAATCAAAATTAATTATCCTTTTTACCTCCTGTGATCCTCTCTCTTTTTTGGTCATGGACACTTCCTCTATCCATACATCTGACAGGTATTTTTTTTTTTGTATGTGCTCCCCTAATTTGCTTATAACACCTTTATGGCTAAGTCATGTACATATTTTGACCTTATCTTGTATTATGGGGTTAAATGTTGGTCTATGCTTACTTTCTGCAAGACTGCCTTCCATTTTTCCAAGTATTTTTTTTTTTTGGTCAAATGATAAGTACTTGCCCCCCAAAGCTTGGATCTTTGCATTTATTAAACACTAAGTCTCTAGCATAGTGAAGTCATTTTGGTCCTTTTCAAGAATGAAGGACAACAACCAGTACTCATTTGCTTCTATATATTATGTTCATAATCTATTCCTTTGACATACCAATCTACTTCTCATCCAGCACCAAATCGTTTTGATGATTGCTGATTTGTGGTATAGTTTGAGATTTGGTACTGCTAGGCCCTCTTCCTTCACATTTCCCTTGTGAGTTGAACTTTTGTTACCCCAGATAATTTTTTATTAAATTTTCTAGCTCTATGAAGCAATTCTTTGGTCGTTTGATAGGTATATCATTGAATTAGTAAATTAATTCAGGTAATACTGCCATTTGTATTATATTATCTCACAACCCATGATCAATTAATATTTCTCCAATTGTTTACCTCTATCTTTACTTCTTTGGAAGGTGTTTTGCAATTGAGTTCATGTTGCTCCTGTGTGTCTTGGCATATAGAATCACAAGTATTTTATACTGTTTGCAATTATTTTAAATGGAACTTCTCTTTCTATCACTTCCTGCTTGGTTTTGTTGGTAACAAATAGAAATGCTCCTGATTTGGTTATTTATTTTTAATATCCTGCAATTCTGCTAATGTTGTAAATTACTTTGACTAGTGGGTTTTTTTTTTTTTAGTTTTGTTTAAGTTACATGCCCAAATTGTAGCTCTGCTCTTTCTCTCTTTCCCCTTTGGTTCTTGATAGTCTTCATGATAATATCTGTAATTACATTCTTCATCTCCCCTGCTCATTTTTGCCACAAGTTAAAATCTTATGCAAAGGACCAAATATGTATTGATATGGTAAGGTATAAGATGGCATAATTAATTTTTTTCTACTTTGTAGTATTTTGTTTTTTTCCAATTATATATAAAGATAATTTTCAACATTCACTTTTACAAGATTTTGAGTTCAAATTTCTTTCTCCTTCTCTCCTTGCCCTCCCCCTCTCCAAGACAGCAAGAAATCTGATATAGGTTAGACATTTTTAATGTTATTTTTAACCATTTTAAACATATTTCCACATTAGTCATGTTGTGAAAGAAGAATCAGAACAAAAGGGAAAAACCACAACAAAGAAAAAAAAAGGAAAATAATATGTTTCAATATTCATTCGGACTCTGTAGTTCTCTCTCTGGATGTGGATAGCATTCTCCATCATGAGTCTTTTGGAACTGTCTTAGATGATTCCATTTTTATGCCTGATCTGTGGTAGAGCATTCTGAGCTCATATTGGTCTGATCAGCCATAGTCAGACACATTGAAACTTGATTCTAGCATAGTGATATCATTTTGGTTCTCTTCCAGAACAAAGGACAACAACCAACCAGATCATTGTATGGCTGAAAAGAACTAACTCTGTCAAAGATGATCATTGCACAATGTTGCTGTTACTACATACAATGTTCTCCTGGTTCTGCTCATTTCACTTAGCATCAGTTCATGTAAGTCTTTGCAGGTTCTTCTGAAATCCACCAGCTTATCATTTCTTATAGCGCAATAGTATTCCATTCCATTCATATACAACAACTTCTTCAGCCATTACCCAATTAATGGGCATCCCTTCAATTTCCAATTCTTTGCCACCAAAAAAAGGGCTGATATAAATATTTTGTACATATGGGTCCTTTTCCCATTTTTATGATCTCTTTGGGATACAGATCTAGTTTTATAACACTTTGGGTATCATTCAAAATTGTTCTCCATAATGGTTGAATCAGTTCACACCTCCACCAATAATGAATTAGTGTGCCAATTTTCTCATATTTTCCCCAACATTTATAGTTTTCCTTTTTTGTCAAATTAGACGATTAGACGAGGTGTGTGGTGGTACTGCAGAGTTGTTTTAATTTGTACTTCTCTAATCAATAGTGATTTAAAGCATTTTTTCATAGGATTATAAATAGCTTTAATTCCTTCATTAAAGAAAACTGCAGGGCAGCTAGGTGGTACAGTGAGTAGAGTACCAGCCCTGGAGTCAGGAGGACCTGAGTTCAAATTCGGCCTGAGACACTTGACACACTTACTAGCTGTGTGACCTTGGGCAAGTCACTTAGCCCCAATTGCCCTGCTCCCCCCGCCACCTACAAAATAAATAAATAAACAAACAAAGAAATGAACTGATAAATAAATAAATGAAAAAGAAAAATGCCTGTTCATATCCTTTGACCATTTATCAATTGGGGAATGACTTGTATTCTTATGGAGTTGGCCCAGTTCTCTATATATTTTAGAAATAAGGTCTTTATCAGAAACACTGGCATTAAAAATGTTTCCCAGCTTTCTGCTTCCCTTCTAACCTTGTTTGCGTTGGCTTTCTTTGTGCAAAGAGTATTCAATTTAATGTAATCAAAATTATCCATTTTGGAATTCATAATGTTCTCTATCTCTTGTTTGGTCATAAAGTCTTCTCTTCTCCATAGATCTGACAGGTAAACTAGTCCTGGCTCTCCTAATTAGCTTATGATATCACCTTTTATGTCTAAATATCATAATGGATTGAGTGTTAGACCTCCATTCAGGAAGATCTAGGTTTGAATCTTTCCTCAGACACTTATTAGCTATATGACCCTAAAACACCTCAGTTTTCTCATCTGCAAGATGGGAATTTTTAAAATGTTTACTTGTTCATTTTTTACAGTCTTTTTTTTGAGTTCCAAATTCTCTCCTTTCTTGCCTCACTCTAACTCATTAAGAAGGAAAGCAATATGATATCAATTATACATGAGAAGTAATAAAAACATTTCTATATTAGTCATGTTGAAAAAATAGTAAAAATCAAGAAACATAAATAAAGCGGGGAAAAAAGTATATTTCAATCTGCATTAAAGAGTGTATCAGTTCTCTTTTTGGGAGTACAAAGCATTTTCATTATGAATTCTTTGGAGTTGTCTGGGATCACAGGAGCTAAGTCTTTCACAGCTTAAAATAAAATTAAAATATAATATTTATACACAATTAAAATATAATATATACATACACACTATATATAATATATGTACATATATAACATAATATAAAATCTTTCCTATTTCTGCTCACTACACTTTGCATAAGTTCATATAAGTCATCCCAGGTTTTTCTAAAACCGTCCTGCTCATCTTTTCTTATAGTACAATAATATTTCATCACACTCATATACCACAACTTATTCAGCCACTCACAGCCAACCCCTTGATTTCCAGTACTTTGCAACCCTAAAAATAGCTGCTATAAATATTTTTGTACAAATAGGTCCTTTTTGTTTTTCTTTCATCTCTTTGGGAAACAGACCTAGTAGTGTTATTGTTGGATCAAAGGGTTATATAATACTTTGGGTATAGTTCCAAATTGTTCTGCAGAATGGTTGGACAAGTTCATAATCCAACAACTGTACATTACTGTCCTCGTTTTTCAACATCACTTCCAGCATTTATCATTTTTTTCTGTCATGTTACAATGTGATGGTTAGTACCACAGAGTTGTTTTAATTTTTATTTCTCTAATCAATACTGGCTTAGAGTATTTATTTATGTCTCCCTTTATGTCTAGATCATGTGCACATTTTGATCTTATTTTGATATACAGTGTAAGATGTTAATCTATGTCAACTTTCTTCCAAACTATTTTCCAATTTTCTCTTTAATTTTTATCATATGATGAGTTCTTATCCCAAAAGCTTGAATCTTTAGGTGTATCAAACATTGGATTACTATGGTCATTTACTATTGTGTAGCATGTACTAAATCTATTTCACTGATCTACCACTCTATTTCTCAGACAGTACTGAACTAATTTGATCATTAACATTTTATATTTTGAAATCTAATACTCCTAAGTAACCTAAGTTAACTTCTTCACACTTTTGATTGATTCCTTTGATATTCTTGACCTTCTGTTCTCCAGATAAATTTTGTCATTCTTTTTCCTTGCTTGAGACACTTAGTAGCCGGACAAGTCACTTAAACTTGTTTGCCTTAGTTTTCTCATCTGTAAAATTCGAGAAGAAAATGGCAAACCACTCCAGTAACTTTGCCAAGAAAACCTGTTATGAGGTCACAAAGAGTCAGACATAACTGAAATTAACTGACCACCAACAATTTTTCTTTTTACCTTTGCTGTAACACTATGATTCCTACTTCTGCCTTTTAAAAAAAATCCAACTAAAGCATAATATATTCTGTTCTAGCCCATTATTTTAACTGTCTATTTCTATTTTTAAGTGTGTTTCTCGTAAGCAACATATTGTTGGGTTCTGGCTTCTAATCCATTCTGCTATCCACTTCCGTTTAAAGGGTGAATTCATCCCAAACATAGTAACAGTTGTGATTATCCTATTTTCTTCCATCCCATTTTCTTCTGTTGATCTTTAACTCTTTTTACCCTTTACTTCCTTAAGAGTCCGTTTTGCTTCTAACTACTGCCTCATTTATCACTTCCTCTCCCCTTCTCTTATCTCCTTCCCCTCCTATTACCCTGTGGGGTAAGATAGATTTATGTACCCAACCAAGTGTGCATATTAGAAATATATGTAAATATTTTCTTCCTCTTTTTGTTTTACCAATTTAGAAGAAAGTGAGGTACAAGCATTGTCCATCCCCTTCCCCCAACATTTCCCACTCAACACTTTTTACATGGCATATAAGGTCTCTTTTATATGGCATATAAATGCCTATATGGCTTTTTTATATGGCATATGAATGCCTCTTTTATGTGAGATAATTTTCTCCATTCTTCCTCTCCCTTGTTCCTTCTTCCAATGCATCCCTCTTTCTCAATGACCAACTTTTTTAATTACCTCAACATAATTGACTCAGTCCTGAGCCTTCTATATAGAACCTTTCTAAATACCTAAATAATGATAAAGTTTTTAGGAGTTATGTGTATCATTTTCCTGTATAGGAATGAAAATAGTTTAATCTTATTACATCCTTTATCATTTTCCTTTCATGTTTACCTTTTTATGCTTCTCCTAAGTCTTGTCTTTGAAAGTAAATTTTCTTATTTATCTCTGATCTTTTCATCAAGAATGCTTGAAAGTTCTATATTTCATTAAATGTTCATCTTTTTCCTTTGAAGGATTATACTCCATTTTGCTGAGTAGGTTATGCTTGGTTGTAGTCCTAGTTTGTTTTTCCCCCTTCCCAAATATCATATTCCAAGACTTCTCTGTTCTTTTAATGTAGTAGCTACTAAATCTTGTGTGATCCTGACTCCATGATGTGAATGGTTAGTTTTTGGCTGTTCTCAATATTTTCTCTTTGATCTGGGAGTTCTGGAATTTAGTTATAAAATTCCTGAGAGTTTTCATTTTGGAGTCTCTTTCAAGTGGTTGTCAGTAGATTCTTAAAATATCTGTTTTACCCCCTGTTTCTAAGATATCAGAAGTTTTCCTTTATAAGTTCTTGAAATGTGATGCCTAGACTCTTTCTTTGATCATCAATTTCAGGTAGTCCAATAATTCTTAAATTATCTCTCCTCAACATTTTCTAGCTCAGTTGTTTTTTTTTTCTTCCCAATGAGATGGTTTACATTTTCTTTTCTTTTTTTCATGTAAGTTTTTTTTTTATTGTTTCTTGATATCTCACAGAGTCATTAGCTTCCACTTACACAATTCTGATTTTTAAGGAGTTATTTTTTTTTTCAGTATTGTTGTGTCTCTTTTACTGAATTGTTAATTGTCTTTTCATAATCTTCTTGCACAACTTTCATTTATTTTCAAATTTTCCCTCTACCACTGTAATTTGGTATCTAGGAGTTCTTGTTGGGCTTATATTGAATTTATGTTTTTCTTTAAGGTACTGTAGCTATTTTGACATCATTGTCATCTGTTTTTGTATCTTGAGGTTCCCTGTCATTAAAGTGGATTGTTATGGTCAGGTTTTTTTTGGTTGTTATTTGCTTGTTTTTCCAGCCTATTTTTGGACTTTGAACTTTATGTTAAAGATAAGCTCTGATCCCAGGGTGTGGTGGCAGGAGAACTGTCCCAACCTTCAGGCTTTTTCATGAAGCTGTTTTCAGAGCTAGTTTTGGATGTTTCAAAGTTTTCAGTTCTTCCAAGGATGTTATGATCCAAAGAAGAAATATAGTCACTGCTCTCCTGGCCTGCACTCTGGTCTTTACCCAAGAAGGGCCCTTGATACTACTCCTCAAGGGCACAGCTTCCTTTTGCTTAAAAGTAATGTTGCTCCTCAGCGGCCCTGCTTTCTTGGTACTGTAAGCATTACTCTCCAGCCTGGAACTGTGATTTGAAAGTTGGTATAAGCAGTGGAATTGCCAAGCAGTGCCATATCCTGTGCTCAGAAGTCAATTGTAATCTTTATCTCATCAGTTTTAAGATCCCCTTAATATCTCTGGCTTAAGAGCTCCTGATGCTTCTGGTGCTGCTCTTGCTACCTCCAAAGCCCACAGCTGGTGCTGCTGCCATTTAAGTTCTGGGCCCATCCTCACCATGGTGTCACAAACTTCTCCTTCCAACCTCCCAAGGTTTAGATGAAAGAAATGTCTTACCTCAACCTTTTGTTGGCTTTGCAGTTCCAGAGTTTCATCTGAGGCACTATTTTAAAGGGTTTTGAGGGAAATGTTGGGAAAATTTGGTTGCTCTCTGTACTCCACCATCTTGGCTCCGCTCCTGGAAGTCTCTCCAGAACAATAATTATAACACCTACTTCATAGGACTGTTGTGACCATCAAAGGGAATAATGTATATAAAGCACTTTGCAATCCTTAATGTACTTTTTGAGTAATTGAGTCCCTATTATTGTCAAATCCCATGCTATTCAATTTCATCTTTCTTCACAAAGATGAAATTAAATGCCATCCCTGCCCAAAAGCAGATTGCGACCTATTTAGGAAGATAAGATGTGCATGCTAATAACTATAATACAAGTAAGTACCATAAGAGAGATTCACATCCAATGCTGTAAACAGTGGAAGAAAAAGCTATTATATCCAGTTGAAAGGGTCAGATTAAATTTCATTGAAGAAGTGGCACTTAAGTGAAACTTTAAAGCATAGGGTAGAATTTTAACAGAGATTGTAATGAAAGAAGGACATTAGGAGAACTAGATGGAAAGCATAGTCTACATGAAGGGAATAAAAAGCAATAAATTAAGGAAAATAAACAGCTCAACATATCTGTATAGGAAATAAAGGTACTGTGAGATAAGGTAAGTTGTGGCCAGTTTGATACCTCAAGACTTATCAACATAAAAGTAGAGTTTGGATTACCTTCTCCTAAATCCATTATCTTATTATCTCACACCAAAGCTCAGGGGTTAATGGTAAAAGGGGTGGGAGGTTTTTGTTTCCTCTTTTAGATTCTAAAGTAATTAAGGACCTTTGATGAGTCTTGCCTTTCAAATGTAATAGCAAGCAAAGTGAACTTTTTCTTGTCTTTGTTGTGGAAGTGCTTCTCAAAACTAAAGAATCTTTGATTGAATCAGGAGTCTTTGATGACCTGCTTACCTCTAGGGAAGGCCTAGTTCACATGAAGGAAGGCCTAGCTCACATGAGTTTCAATAGCCTGGTTGTGATGCCCCTTGACCCTGATACATGTATATAAGATTTGAGGTTTTTTTTTGCCTTTGGGGGTACACTCATCAGGAGAGTGTTGGTGACAAGACTCTGGGTAGCTGAATGAGCCCCCCTCAACTTTGAAAACTCAGATATTGGACAGACAGCTAGAAGCTTGTCTACTGGTTTGCGTTATATTAATTTTTTTGTGTGTGTTTGTAATTTCTGTGTGTATTTGCTCTGAAGTTCAGGATACCAGCTATTCCCCCTGAACTAAGTAAATAATATATGTATGTTTAATTAAACAGAGATCGTTAATCCCTTAGAGTTGTTTTCCTTAAAAAAGCAGATCAAAGAAACTATGCTAGTAGCCCTCCTATATGCTGATGTTGTTGACCTTACACAGCCACAGTAGTGGCAAGTAACACTGTTGTTACAGGTGTCAATTATTTGCCCCTCCTTTATGAAATTAACCTATAGATAATCCTTGCCAATTTAGTATTTTCCTACCTGGAAGACCTAAGCATTATCTACAAGCTTGCTGATCCTACTGGCCATGTCCACTTCTAAATCAGATATGGAATATTTTAAGAGCTCTATTCCAAATCCCAGTGTTTATTCTTCTCCATCCAGAGAAGCTCCCTTTTATCTCTCCTCTTTTTGCTTCCTTCAAGCAAATTTGTTTCCTATCATGACACAACACTCCTGTCACTATCATAGTGACTCCATTAAAGGCATCAAAAATAGCAAACAACAACACACATGGCCACTATTAGTCTCAAACCTTGATGAAAATAATTTTGAGATGAAGGAAATCATAGGAAAGGAAGAGTATGGTTGATCTTCCTGAAACAAAGCTTTGCTTTTATAAGCAATTTTGTTAGAAGAAAAATCCATTCAAAAAATTAGCACCCCTTTGCTTTTTCCCCCAACTTGTACTGGCCCTGGTAGTTTGAGTCTCCAATGGGTTGACTGCTACTACTGATCTAAGGGCCTTTGGGGTAAACTTCAAAGCTACTTAGGGTTCTAATAGTGTCATTCACAAGACCTGACCAATTTTTTTCCCATTAACAATCAGTCAAACTAGCCTGATTTCCCATTAATCTTCAGTTGATACCAATTGCCAATTAGAAAAGGAATATTTAGTAAGAAGGAATAGAATAACAATAGTTATAGAATATTCTTCCAAATATATTCCAATATTCTATATTCCAAAGAATATAGAATATTCTTCCAAAACATCTGCAGGTCACACAGCCCCATCACAAAGACACCTAGCATCCATGAAGAGAATTGGCACAAATACAAAGGTAGCAAGGAACACATGTAGGGAACATGTGGCAAAGGAAAAAAACTCACAACTCCTGGTAACTGCAAGTCATTTTATTCCTTCCTTACAAAGTACCTCTTAGAAATTATTCCCTGCTGAGTAGGTACCTGAGCTGGGTTCAGAGGATCTATGCTTCTGTTGAGTCCATAGCTGGCACTTCTCAAGGAGTCAGTAGGGGTCCCATTCCCATTGCAAACTCTGCTGTAACCTCAACTGCTTCATTAAATACTGCCACAGCAACTACCACCATTCAGCTCTCGATTGGATCCCTTATATCCTACTTGTCTGGTCTGTCTGAGAGATGTCAATGATGGGGGAGGGATAGTACAGGAAATTAACACTCTAGGCTCCCCTCCTCACTGCCCATTGGAACAGGTACAAAGATCTGCCTCCACAACGATGCACTTCCAAGATAGATTTACCTTCTTCTGGACTGGCTTGCTGTTTTTTATACAGGGAGCCTGGCTGATTATCTTGAATAATCACAAGATGTTTTCGGTGATTCAACTGAAGAGGTTCCACACATGATATAGGTACCAGGCTATAAATGCATGCTGTTTACACATTTAAAATAGCATAATGCAATTGGTAGAACCAATGGTACACACAAATTGAGCAAAGTTCAGGCCTGCTTCCCCACAAAATGAGATTATGTAGGAGACATTATTGGACAAAATGCTTGGACTTTTTCTCAATATATCTTTGAAGTAAATATATCTTTGTAACAGCCAAAAGTTACATATACATATATATGTATATACATATATATGTGTATATATGTGTGTATATATATATATACATATACATATAATGTAAAATCTCTAATGATCTTATACTGATTTTATTGTAGGCCTTGATAATTATATTGAGGTGAAAGTGTAGACTTCCCTCCTTTGCATTTAATTTAATATTTTTCCAATATTTTTAATTTTCTGTTTTCAGATACATGAAGAACATATCTACCAAGTATTAACTATAAGAAGTTGGCATCAACTAGCATTTATGCTTTTCACATGCACATGATTCTATATGGAGGTAGAACAGTTAATACAAAAAATACTAATATGGTAGCATGTTAGCTTTGAATGAAGTGTCGTAGAGGTTTTCATACCCATTACCTCATTCAATACAAAAACCCTTGTGAATTAGACAAAGAAGTTATTTTAACACTAATTTTACAAATTAGGAAACTAAGGCATATGCAGAAGTAATTTGTACAAAGTCACCTATATGGCAAACATGGGATTTAGTACAGAGACCAATAGCAAATGTGAAATACATGAAGTTCTAACTGGGAGATTACAAGTCATGCAGAAGGGGGAAAACAGAGTGAGGGGAAAAAAACAATATACACATAAATTTCAACTACATAAAAGAAAGTAACATCAAACATCAGGCAACCTCAAGGCAAACACAGAGCACAACATTGGTTGTTAAAGGGAATCTTGTTAAAGGGAATGTAAATGGTCTTGGTTTATTTAATCAGCAAATAACAGAAGGGTGCAATTGCATGCACAATCATTTGTAACCACCTTTGTAAAATGTTCACTAAATTGTTTACAAGGTTTTTGTGATGATGTTCTCTCCTCTCTCTTCCCATCTCACCTGTCAGTCTTTGTTGATTCATCATCCTCATAATCTCTCTTACTTTGGGATTGCCTCAAGGCTCTGTCCTGGACTTTCTCCTACACTCTCTCACTTGATAACCTCATAAACAAGGATGAAATGAGATAATATATGTAAAGCATTCAGCACAGTGCCTGTCATATATGTGTTTTAAAAATGTTTATTTTCTTTCTTCTTTCCCTTATTAGCTCCCATGGGCTTAATTATCATCCTTATGATCTCCCAGATCTACACATTCAGCCCTAATCACCAACTACCTATTGGATATTTCAAACTAAATTTCAAATTCAACATGTCCATAACAGAGTCCATTACCCCTCTCTCTTATGAGCTTCCTTATTTTTGCTGAAGGCAATATCATCCTTAAATGCTTCCAATTCCAAAACCATTATCGTCACCTGTTCACTCTCACTTACTCCAAACATATTGGATCAGTTGCCAAATCTTTTCTTTTCTGCTTCAACAACCTCTCTAGCATACTGCACTTCTCACTATCCACCCACAGCCATAACTGAATCCAGGCCTTCATTACCTTTCACCCGGATCACTGCAACAGACTGCTAACTGAGCTTTCTATCTCAAGGCTTTCCTCTCTCCATACAATTGCCAAAGTTAGTTTCTTTAAGTGTAGGTCAGATGATGTCACTCCTCTAGCAAATAACCCCCTGTAGCTCTCCGTTTCCTCTAAGATAAATTATAAACTCTTCTGTTAGGTATCTAAGCCCTTCATAATCTGGCTCCAACCTACAAATTTAGTCTCATTATACATCACTCTCCTTACCACATCCTAGGATACAGCCAAACTGGCTTTTTGCTATTCTTCCCATCAACAATCCTTCTACTATCTCGATGGCTTTGCTCTGACTGTCACAGCCCCTGAAATTCACTCCCCCCTCCCCCCCCACCTATCATCTATCATCTATATCTTAGAAACCCTTGTTTCCTTTAAGATTCAGCTTCTGCATGAATCCTTTCTTGGTCCTCCCAACTGCTAGTGCCTTCCTTCCCCAAATTTCTTTGTAATTATTTTTCTATATACTTTCGATACAGATATACCTATTATTTCCCTCAACAAAATAAGCTCCTTGAAGACAGGAACTTCTTTATTTTTGCTTTTGTATTACCAGTGCCTGGTACATAGGAAGTGCATAATAAATGCTTGTTATTTGATTATTTTTGTTTTATGTTCTGTTTAGTTTAGTTCTGACTGAGCTTGTTTGAGAAAAAAATGAATCATGGTTAGATATATAAGGCATCGTTGCATAGGGAATTGAAGATCAGACTTGGATAGGCCTGGCTCAAGTCCTGCCTCTGAGACATACTGGCTGTGTGACCCTAGCCAAGCCATCTAGCCTCTTCAGTGCTTCAGGCAATTCTCTAAGACTAAAAGTTGCATAGCTGATCTGTATCAGAAAGAAGGATTTTCCATACTGGGAGTTCCCTACACTAATGAAATCAGGGGCCTAGAGCTATAGGTTGATTTAACTGCTTTAGCCTCCAATATAAAAGATGAAACAACTAATAGACAAAGATGGGGAACAGATTTTATGTCTTCAGAAAATGGATGGAATTTGGTTTCAATTTTTGCTGATCGATCTTCTCCATGGGTAACTATGCATGTCATTCAGAATTTAATGGACTAAACCAGTGGTCTTCATGCTAATTTTTTTATTGCTCACCTCCATCAGTAAAACGTTTTTGGGAATGAATCCCCAGTATGTATAAATTTACATTATAAATTGTATATCTGTCTACTATACAAATAGCTGCATATGTTATAAAACTTACAGAAAAAATAGAAATTAAAAGAGGATGACAAAAAAGAAATACTGTAATATTTGACCGTAGCTAGAGTCAAGTGGAAGCTTATTGAGTGACAGGGTGGGGAGGGAAGGGCAGGGCAAGGGGGAAGAAGTATGTAACATGGTTAGACTTGCCTTTTAGAAAAACCACTCAAGTGCTCTGTGGTGTGTGGATTGGAATGGAAAGGACTTGAGGCAAGGAGTCCAATTAATATCCTATTGCAATAATCCAGGCAAAAGCTAATGAGAGCCTTGTAAAAATTTGAGTGAAGAGAATAAGACAGATACCAGAGATCTGGAAGTATCCCTGACAAGATTTGCCATCTCATCATTTATACCATGTTGTCATTTGGCAACTGATTGGTTTTTAGGGGAGATCATGAATTGAAGGTGACACCAAGGTTGCAAACTGGCAAATGATGGTGCCCTCATCAAAAAGAGGAAAGTTTGGAAGAGGAGTGGACTAGGGGCAAAGGATAATTCAGTGGGATAATTCAGTGAGATCTGAGATGCAGTCACAACCCATCAATGCCTGTTGATCTTGTGAAAGTCATTCTGCCCCACCCTAAAGAAAAGGGGTGAGATTCTTATTTGATATATTCAGAATATACTGCCTATTCTCCAAGGGGTACCTGGCACAGGTAATCAAGGTAATTTGGGGAGCATGGTGTGGGTACACTGGAGGGGAGGGGAAATTTTCTCAATGGTATTTGTGCAGCTTCTGCTGTGATTACCCACATAGTGGTTAAGTTTTAACAGTCCTAAGTGTCTAAAACCCAGCTCAGACAATGATGATGGGCCCTTGAGGAAGAAGGTGCCTAGGGTGAGAGAGTGTTGGAGAACAAGTATATGTGGTTTGGCTATCCTGAGGACAGAGAGATGTGCCCCCACCTTCCCACTCTCTTATTGATTTATCACATACCCCTTGAGCTCAACCCATAGCTCCCCTATGACACCTCAGTCCCCACTTTGGAAACCAATGGGTAAAGCTAGAATGCTTTGGCTGGGGTGGGGTGAGGACAATGGAGGAGCATTGAGTTTGTTTTATATGCTTAGCATTGCTGCAGATTTTGAAAGAGGAGAGAGAGAGAAAGAGAGAGAGAGAAAGAGAGAGAGAGAGAGAGAGAGAGAGAGAGAGAGAGAGAGAGAGAGAGAGAGAGAGAAACTATGATATGGTCTCTACACTCAACAATACTCATGTTTTTAGCTAAAAATATCAGTAAGTATATAATAAGTGAGACTTTATTGGTACAAATAAATGCCAAGAAAATCCGATCATTCATCCCTGAGCTCTGGGCTTTGTGGTATACAAAAGTAGACAAGTCACTGCATCTCTCTCAGCCTCAGTTTGTTGGACAGCAGAATGGGAATAACAACAAGGTCCTTGTAAGGATCAAATAAAATAGTGAATGCTAAGCATCTTGTAAATTGAAAAGCATAAAATAAATGCCAGCTGTTCCACTATCATCATAATCACAATGAGGCATGAAAATGAGCCCTAGACTGTATATCAGACATCAGGAAGTGAGCCTAATGAGAATCAAACGAAAGGACCTTCTGTCTCCCTGTTGTAGTCCACTCTAATCTAGGCTTCCTACAAACTTGTATCCATGGAAATGCCCAATGCTTCTCACATGTCCAAAAAGTAGCAGAAGGTGAGGCAAGAGAAAAGTTGTAGAAAAATATATTTTCTTAGCAAGCTGAGACCTAAAGGAAGCTGAAAAGAAAAATTTACTTAGTAGATTACTAGCCATTTCTCTACCTCCATTCATTTGAATAAGCCACTCTTCCCACCCTATAATGCATTCCCTCCCCATCTCCACTTCTTGGAAGAATCCTTATCTTCCTTCAAGGTTTAGCTCAGGTGCCACATGGACCGTGAAACTTCTCCACATCCTTAAGTTGTTGCTGTCTCGTTATAGGGAACTTCTTATTATCGAGACACCCTCTGGCTGATAGAAGCAGACGGGCAACTTATCTGTAAGTTGTAGAGAGCTGCCTAGGAAGACAGAGCAGTTATGTGATTTTCTTAGAGCCACATAGCTAACATGTGAACTTAGGCCTTCCGGATTCTCACTCCAGTCCTCTATCCACGATGCCCTGCGGCCTCTTACCTCATCCATGGTAGTTACTGTCTCATGTCAAACTACTTGCCAAATATGTCTTTTCTTCAAATCAAGTGCATTTCACATGTATCTAATAAAAATCCACTATACTTTTGCTCTTCTAAGAACTCAAGCCACAGGCTTGAAGACTTTCTCCTAGTATCACACTAGGATGGGACATTAGAGGTCATCTTGTCTCACCTGTGCTTAAATAAGTGTGCTTTCTACAACATCCCCTAGAAGTGATTATCTATCTAGTGAAAACCTCCAGTGATGAGAAAATCACTACTGTCTAAGGCAGCCTACTCCATTTTGGTACAGCTCTAGGTATTAGTAAGCTTTTCCCTTATCAAACCAAAATCTCCTTCTCTGTAACCTCTATATATTTTTCTTAGTTCTATTCCTAGAGAGAAGCAAAACAAGTCTAATCCCTTTTCCGCATTACATTCCTTCAACTAGCACTCATTCCCCTCCTGAATGCTGCCGGCTAGAGATCCTCAGTTCCATCAACTGGCCATACATAATATGACATGATTCTGTAGTTGTTCCTTATTGTCCTTTTTGCCCTCTTCTAAAAGCATCCTAAGAGGCCAATGTCTTTCTTAAAATGTAGGCCCCAGAGCTGAACACAGTACTCCAGATATGGGTTGATGGGTCAGAATAAAGAGGAATGATCACCTCTTGTTTCTGTACACTATGAATTTCTTAATGTAACCTGAAATTTTAATAGGTTTTGCTTTGTTTAGGTTTGGTTTTGGTTTTGTTTGACTACTATGACACTACTGGGCCATTTTGAATCTGCAGTTCACTAAAACCCTAATTTTTTTAAATCAATATTTGTCATCAAATATTGGCTAGCCAAAGCTTCCTCGTCCTATATTTGTGAATTTTACTTTTTGAACCCAACTATAGGACTTTGCATTTATAAAATTACATTTCATCATGTAGAAGGTACTGCATTCAGCCCATTGTTCTAGCCTATTGAGATATAATTGGAGTCCAAAGGTCATCCAACATGCTTGCTGTCCCTCTTAGCCTCCTGTCATCTATAAATTTGATAAGCATCCAAATTATATTTTCATTCGAGTCACTAATAAGAATGATAAATAGCCCAGGGTCAAGGATAAATTCCTCGTGCACTTCTCTAGACTCCCATCCAAGCTAATGTTGTCCTGTTACTGAATACCCTTTGGGTCTAGTAGTTGACCAGTTTAGTTTAGTTTCTTTTTAAATTTAACTAATTGTAAGAGTACTACATGTGAAGCCATAAGACCTGGGTTCAAATACTGGTTCCACTACTATAGTGAGTCACTATACCTCTTTGGGTATCAGATCTTCATCCATAACATGAGATTTTGAACTTAGTAAATACCTTCTAGTTCCTAATCTATGCTCTTATGTCTACATAACCATTGAGACATAACCCCATGCTCTCCTGGCCCTATTATTCTCTAGCCCATATATCTCCTTCTTATCTAGAAGGAGAGCAAAAGAGACTTTGTTCAATATTTCACTAAAATCTAGGTATACTCTATCAACAGCATTCCTTTGATCTACTAATAGAATAACCCAGTTAATAAAGCAAATGGGGTCAGTCTCACATGACAGGTGTTTCTAGTGATTCTAGTGATCACTGTTTCTCTTTCAAAATGCTCACAAATCATATTTTTAATGCATGTCCTAGAATTTTGCCAGGGATTGAAGTCAAGCTTCCAGCCAACATTTGCAGACTCTATCTTTTTCCTTCTTTGAAATTTGGCAATTTGGAATTATACACAAAAAAATGGTGCCCTTTGACCTAGTTATACCACCATTAGATCTATATCCAAAAGAACAAAGAAAAAAAGAAAAGGTCCTTAATGTAATATGTGTGTGTGTGTGTAGATAGTATATGTGCGTGCATATATATTTATAGCAGCCCTTTTTGTGGTGACAAAAAGCCAGAAACTAAGAGGATGCCTAGCAATGACAAGATTTTGAATAACGACAAAAATGAGCATGATGGAATACTCTTATGCTGTAAGAAATAAGAAAATAGATGATTTCAAAAAGAAACAGAACTGATATAGAGTGAAATGAGAAGAACCAGGAAAGCAATTTATAGTATAATGTCAATATTATAAAAAATAAACAATGTCGAGGACTTTCATAAGCTGACAAAGAATAAAATGAAGAGAACTACAATAATTTATACAATTACAATAACATTATAAAGCAAATAACTTGAAAGCACTGATCAATATACAATGACCACTTGTAACTCCAGAAGACCAATGATGAAACAAGCTCTACATAACAGAGAGGTGATGGATTCATGGTGAGATAGATAGATAGATAGATAGATAGATAGATAGATAGATAGATAGATAGATAGATAGATAGGTATACACACATACATACAGACACACACATATATATTCATATGTGTATGTATGACATACAACCATTGAGGGATTTTTTTTGCTTGCCTATGCATATTTGTTACAAGAAATTTATTTACTTTTTTTTTTTTGGAGTGGGGAAGGCAGGGCAATTGGGGTTAAGTGACTAGCCCAAGCTCACACAGTTAGAATTTTCTTTTCTTTTAATGGGATAGAGGTGGGAAGAAGAGAAAATGTATTTCTTTTCAGAGAACAGAGAAGTAAAGGATGCTATGGGCAGCTAAGTGGCACGGTGGATAGAGTGCCAGAACTGGAGTGAGGAAAATTCATCTTCCTGAATTCAATCTGGCCTCAGACACTAGCTGTGTGACCCTGGACTACAAATGTGACATGCTGTATGTACTTTTATATGAGGTCACTGGATTATTAGTTTTACTTAGCTGTTTTACTTTGTAATAAGAGATCTTATTCACCTGGGAGTTAGGGAACTCCCAGCTGAATTACACCGCCACCCCGTCAATGCAGATTAATGCCTTCTCTGCAATTATAGTCTTAGATAGTTTATTAGACAAATGAGTAGTTGTACCTTGGCCAGGGTCTCATAAGCCTGTATTTATCAGGGGTGGGACTTGAACACCTGGTTTTGAGGCTGGCTCTCTAAACACTACACCATGCAGTCTCTCTGAATGCTATTTAGTTGTAATGACCAATCTTGGCCTTGGAGAAGAGGTAGGAAATGCACCTCCTTCCTTTCCCTACAGCATCATAGGATCATAGATTTAGAGCTGGAACACTCAGAGAGTTTGAGCAGATTGCCCAAAGTCACACAGATAATGACAGAGTCAGAATTTGAACCTAGCTTCTTTGACTCCAAACCCAGTGTTCTTTCCGTTTATACCACATTCCATCTCTTTGGAAGAAGTGAGGAGATACATTTGTAGAATGCACACACTATCAGAAGTGGTTGCTTTGTCAGTAAGTTTTCCTTAATTTTACAATTTAAAAATTTTACAGTGCGGAAAAGGGAAAGTATGTGAAAGGTGGAGAGAGAAGGGATCCAGAAATTACTGTCATGTAAAAATATGTAATAAACTTGAATTTTTTAAAAAAGAAAAATTTAAAGTTGAGTTTTAAGCTTTGCACACAGCTACATAAAGGATAATATATTCTGAGGTAATCTTCTCTTAATTAATCAACAATAACTTATTAAGAAACTCTTGTGTCAGCCTATGCCAGGTACTAGAAATAAAAGGAAAGACACGATAGAGTTTCTTCTCTAGCACACATTTTTTTTGGGGGGGTGGGGGTGGTGACAACATGTACAGATATAAGTAAATATATAATTTACAGAAATTAATAAAGGGTGTGGTTTTTTGGTGAAGGGCTAGCAGTAGCGGGGTGGGGTGGGGGGGGAGTAAGAGAGTAACCAGGAAAGGCATCATGTAGGAGGCAATGCATAAAGATTTGAAGGAAAGCAGGAATTCTAATCTTCATTGATTTAAACTTTTGGGGTAACATTTTTCTAGGTTAAAAAAACAAGCAGACTGGCAAAATAAATAACTGTCAGTAGAATTCACAAACATACACAAAAGAAATTCAAGAACTAAATAACTGCATTTGAACATCACTGAAGGACTGACTTTTTTTCTCTCAAATAAAACTAATTAAAACCTAGGAATTTTGACAGAAGGATTACTATTATGGGAAAGGAAAATAACCTACCATGTATGTCGCTATTTTAATTGGCTGCACAAAGAATACATTTTCAACTCATTTGAAACCAAGTCCTGCCAAATGACACAAAATTAACTACAACAAGTAGCATATACTCTATGTCACAATGAGATCTCTGCTTCTGAACTGTACTTTTTAAAAAGTGCTACATAGCGGAAGTGTCAAATTATTGTAGACGTGAGAACCAAGGTTCTATGCAATGAGCTAATCTTTCATGTTATAATCAGATGGAAAAATAGGGAATCCCAAATTTGTCCCCTCTCCTAATCATTATTCTATCTAGAAATACATATTCAGCTCTAGCTTGATGACTAAGCTATCAGCTAGATTCATTTTTGGACCTTTGGGGATGTGCATTAGCTATTCTGGGCCAGTAAAGTAATACTGTTTCGGTGAACAAAAAAAATCCTTATTAAGGTCTCTAAAAATATGCCTTACCTACACCTAGCCAATTGTTGGCTCACCTAACAATGTTCTGGCCCACTTACTATATAGAGAACTGTTTTATTCAACTGCCAAAGTATCAACTCATACTAACAAACATTGACCAAATAACTTTTTATGAAAGACAGTCTGCTTTGAATGCATAAATTAATGCATGTAACTATTATCCTGCTCAACACTGTGCAATACTGTAGGAAGGAAGGAAGGAAAGAAAGAAGGAAGGAAGGAAGGAAGGAAGGAAGGAAGGAAGGAAGGAAGGAAGGAAGGAAGGAAGGAAGGAAGAAAGGGATGGAGGAAGGAAGGAAGGAAGGGAGGGAGGGAGGAAGGGAGGGAGGGAGGAAGGGAGGGAAGAAGAGAGGAAGGGAGAGAGGAAGGGAGGAAGGGAAGAAGGGATGGAAGAAGGAAGGGAGGGAGGAAAAGAAGGAAGAAAGGAGAGAAGGAAGGAAGAGAGGGAGGGAGGGAGAGAGAAAGAGAGGGAGGGGGAAAAAGAACGAAGGAAGAAAGGAAGGGAGGGAAGGAAGAAGGAAGGAAATGAGCATTTATTAAGCCATCTACTAAGTGCCAGGCACTATGTGAGCACTTCACAAATGTTATCTTATTTGATTTCCATAACAGCCTTGGGTATTATCCTCATTATTTTTTTCAGTTGAGGAATCTACAGCAAAAAGAGATTAAGTGACTTGTTCGGGATCGTACTGCTATTAAGTATCTGAGGTAGCTTTAGAACTAGGGTCTTCCCAAATTTACAGCCTACACTTTGAAGGCTCTATCTACTGTGCCACACAGCTTCAGATTGCAGTAGGAGATTAGGCCCCTAACCTCAAGTATTAGTGACTATTTGATTATATCAGGCAGGATTGTGGCTTTGAGAATGTGTACATGAAATGCGACTATAGAATGATCTGACCAGTTTGGGGGAGAGGATTCTTTGTCTTTTCTTATAAACACCTCGAAATACAGGCCTCCAAATGACATTTTGCTGCTTTAAAGCACTAATTGTGGAGATACCAGTTTAGTCATTTTTCAATCATGTCCAACTCTCCGTGGCCCCATTTGGGGTTTTCTTGGCAAAGATACTGGAGTGGTTTGCCATTTCCTTCTCCAGCTCATTTTACAGATCAGGAACTGAAGCAAACAGGGTTAAGAGATTTGCCCAAGGTCACAAAGCCAGAAAGTGCCTGAGGCAGATTTGAATTCAGTCACAATGAAATGATGCTTCCAGGGATCATATATTCCAATCCAATCCAATCTTAGTCAAGGAGTATTTATTATTCACCTATAATATGTCAAGTGCTGCGCTAAGTTTCAGAGATAAAAAGACAAAATAAAGCCAATAGTACTATCCTCAGTGGGGTTACATTCTCTTGATGAGGCAGAGGAATACAACATGCAAATAAATGTGTCTACATGATAATATGAGGTGGGGAAAGAGAGTATTGACAAGTACAGAATCCAAAAAGACTTCCAGCTGGAAACAAACACTGTTCTGAGCCTTAATAGGGGAAAAAAAAGTCTGAATATCCAAGGCAAGGAAAGGGTGAATTCCAGGCCTTAGGGGCAACTGATTCCTGAGCCTCTGGGAGGCTATCAGTGATACCAAGTACTCATAGAATTATAGGATTTAGAGCTGGCATGGGACTTTGGAGTTCATATAGTCCTACCCCCTCATTTTATAAATGTGAAAGCTGAGTCCCAGAGGCATTAAGATTCAATCCAGTAAACATTTATTAAGCACCTACTCTGTGCCAAGCACAGTGCTAAGCACTGGGAATACAGTGAATAAAAACACAGTCCTTACCCTCAAGGAGCTTACAATCTAATTCAGGGAGACAACACATAAAAGTGGTCAGGAAAAGAAAAGAGGGATGGGACACCAGGGGGTATTCCCACATGGGGGCATCTTGTTTCGTGGAGTTGAAACCAGGCAGAGCAGCATATACAGAGTAGCCTGAGCCCAAAAGTCCAATTTCTGCCCTCTATAAAGGAAAGTATTGGGAGGAGTTTGTTATTCCACATTCGAGGCCTCCAATCAGAGATGAGAGGAGGCTGGGGGGGGGGGGTGATATCAGTCAAAGGCGGAGTTAGCATGATGATGATGAGATTAGATGTATGGAGCTTAACCCAGGAGGGGCTTGTTCTGTGGGGTTGAAACCAAGGCAGAGTAATAGATACAAAATGGAATGAAGATCTTCCAGATAAGAAGTAGCAGAACTAGGATTCAAACTCAACTCCTTTGACCCCAAATCCAATGTTCATAGCACTATACCATACTTCCTTTCTCTATAGACTCTTTTGAATAAACTAGTCCAAACTGGTCATATTACAGATGAAGAAATTAAGGCTTAAAGAGGTGAGGTGATTTGCCAAGGTTACACAGGCAATTAAATAGGTTTCAAGCCTAGGTCTCCTCTGACTCCATATACAGTACTCTTTTTCCTATATTTTCTATCTTTGAAGGTGTATTTGATTTTATGAAACCACAGAAAATCATTCTATCTGAAGTCTAGTGAATAAAGAATGTGGTCAAACTACAGAATATTTTTTTAGATTAAAAATATTGTTGTTCAGTTGTGTCTAACTCTTTGTGACCCCATTTGAGGTTTTCTTGACAAAGATACTGGTTTGCCATTTCCTTCTCAAGTTCTTTTTACAGGTGAGAAACTGAGGTAAACAGGGTTAAATGACTTGCCCAGGGTCACAGAGCTAGTAAATATCCGAAGTCAAATTTGAACCCATGATGGGTCTTTCTGATTTCAAGCCCAGTGCTCCATCCACTATGCCATCTACCTTTCCTACCAGAAAAAATAAGGATTGACTATTTGGAATGAAAATGCCCCTAATTGGGCCCTAAGGACTATTTTCATGAAATATGTGTAAGGTCTTCCAAGATGACAATTTTGAAAAACTACATATTCTAATGTAGACATTGTGACACTGTTTAAAACTCAATTTCATCAGTTAACCAATTAACAAAAATTTAGGGAGATGCAAATACAAAAATGACATAGCAACTGTCCTCAAGGAGCTTACATTTTACAGGGGAGATACAATATATCCATCTTTTGTAGGCAGAGTTCATATATCCATTTGACTGTCTTCCCTGTGCTCAGAGGCATGTATAAATGAAGCTGGTCATATCAGCAAACTCTGCAGGAGCATTTCTATTGGTCTTTCATCTAAGAGTCCACCCAAACATGCTCTATGAACACCTATGCCTAAACTTCAAATCCACAACTCTGAGCTAGATATCTGTTCCTAAGTAGGTTCTCATTCTAAAGCCAACTAGATGTCTCACATGCCAAATGTTCCTCCCACACCAATTCGAGTCAGCAAAAACTCTTATAGGAAGCAAAGTTAAGCTTAGTTTACGGTATTTTAGGTTCTTGCTGATTTATGCCACAACCTCAATAGTATTTTGATCCGACATGAATAAAAATGATCTCAAATGTTCAACTACAGAAGCATGAATGGCGTCACTCACTGTCAATTAAGAAGCCATCAAGAGAAGGGGATAAATCACACACCCTGGTAAGTATTCCAGTAACTGGTAAGAAGGCAGCTTGGAATGAAAAGGAAGAAAAAAGAAGGAAAGAAAGAAAGGAAGAAGGAAAGAAAGCAAGGAAGGAAGGAAGGAAGGAAGGAAGAAAGGAAGGAAGGAAGGAAAGAGGGAGGGAAGGAAGGAAGGAAAGAGGGAGGGAAGGAAGGAAGGAAAGAGGGAGGGAAGGAAGGAAGAAGGAAGGAAGAAAAAGAGAAAAGAAGAAGAAAGGAAAGAAAGGAAGAGAGAAAAGAAGAAAAATAAAATGAAATATCACTACTCTTTGGACACATCAGTGTATATTATCATATAAAAAATGGTTGTTAAAGCACAAAGGCTTACACATGATTCATTCACAGTCAGAGATCATTTCAGAGAGGTCAGTGATGTCACAAAACCTACAACAGCTAGACTATAATAGCATTATTATGAAGCTAATCCAAATGTGCTGCCCCCCCAACAAAAATATTGATTGGTTTACAAATGTGGAGTACGAAGGCCTGACTGTTCAGTAACTTACATTTAACCCTTTGAGGAACTGTTTGCATATGTAAGCGAAGCCCGTGATATAAAATATATAAACGTGATGTAATGAAATTGGATTTTTAACAAATATACCAGAAATTATACAAATGGATACATTTCATGGGATTGGATATTCACACATGGAAGGCACCTTAGAGATCATCAAGCCCAGTATCCCCTTTTATAGATGAAGGAATCTAGAATGGATCAGCAACTTGTCCAAGGTCACACAGATAGTAGGGAGCAGAACCAGGATGTGAACCTAAGTTCTCTATTTACAGATCCCGTGCATTTTTAAAGTAGTCACCTTGGGGGGCAAAACACATTTTTCGTAAATGTTGTCATTGGCAAGGGAAGAAGTTATACTAAGCACCTAAAGTGAGCTAGAGAAGGAAATGGCATCTCACTCCAGTACTTTGCCAAGAAAATCCCAAATAGAATCATGAAAGGTTGGACATGACTGAAACCACTGAACAAAAACAAGCACCTGACAAGTGCTTTACAAATACTATCTCATTTGATCCTCATAACAACCTAGGGGGAGATAAGGGCTATTATTTTCCCCATTTTACAGTTGGAGATATTGAGACAGACTGAGGTTAAGTGACTTGCCCAGGGTCATACAGGAATAATGTTTTGAAGCTGGATTTGCGCTTAGGTTTTCTTGATTTCAGGCCAAGCACTCTATTCGCTGTACCATCAAGCTGCCTCTGTGCTCAATTGCTATCTGGATTCTTCCTGGATAACTGACTTCAGATCCAGTTTACAAACCAAACAACCTTCTTAAGCCCCAGATTCTTCATCTGTAAAATGGGTGAAACAGATGACCTCTGAGCTCTCTCCAGCTTTAGAACTAAGCTTCTGTTGCATTAGAAGTGGGAAGTGAGGAAATTTATCAGGATGCACCTGATAAATTTATTTCCATCCTGCCCAGCTAAAGAACTCATGGAAGATAAAGGATAGGTAACACCCATGAGGTTTGAAGGTCTTGAATGAGATGTTGAGATGTGTTTTAGTCTTTGGATCCCTTTACAAGGATGAAGAGGTTCTTTTCATAAATCTTGATGGAATTAGAGGGCAGCTAACTACTATATATCCAAAGGCTGAACATGGCCTGAGTGGGTAGCCTTTTAGAGGAACTTTGCCAGCTTCAGAGAAAAGGTAGAAGACCACTTTAAGGATAATGAGCTTTGGCAGTCCAGAAGAGAGTCAACCATAGTAGAAAAACCCAGGTGTTTAAAAGGAACCAATCCTTGCTGCCTGGGCAGGGCAGTGGGGAGAGGGGTTGGAGCACTGAATATTCTCTCCTCCCCATGTCCCCAGTCTATTGGCCAAGGCTTCTTAGAGCAGAACTACTTATCTAGTAGTAAACGCAATGCCCAGCAGAGTAGACCGAGGGTACTCAGTGGATTATACTTAGGGTGAACAGCAAGGAAACATCATGAAAAAAGCAAGGCTATCAGGGTACTACAGAAACCTGAATCATTTTTACCACATGTATTCCTAGTGTGCTCTGTGTGTGCCCATTCTTCTCACTGACCCTATATGTATGTGTGGAAGAGTGTGCCCCAAGTTTATGGGGGGTGGTTCTTTGTAGACACTGTTCTTATAACTCCATTTCATAAATGTTACTGTTTTGAGATAATTGTATCAACTGACTATTAAAGGTAACTAAAGCAATGGCAGTTGAAAGTTGTAGTTTGAGGAGAGAAGATTCACAAAGTACCCAGAACATGAGGAGACCCAACCTGCAAGTGAGATTTAGAGGTTGGCCAGAGGGGATGCTACACTATGATACTATGTAACTTAATTCCATGACTTGATGACCATGTTCCTTTTTGTTACAGTAAAGAGACACTTTGAAGCACTAGAATTTTCTTCCTCACACTTTCCTCCAACTGACCCCTGACTTTTTTTTAAGAATCAAATTCACCTTGCAAGGGCAAAGATTTGCCTTCATTGACAATACTCAAAAAATAATGGGCCACTTGTCCATAAGACAATTCCAAAAAAGAATACCTGGAATGTTTTGAATGCGTTTATGTGCCTGACTTTCTAAAGTCATCCTTGTGAAAAGCATATTTGGGCAGATAAGCTCCTTTGCAGGAGTCTGATTCTGATGTCTCATTGTGACACATCTCCTTAATACCCTTTGTCCATGGTCCCCCTCTTCCCTCTGATTAGAGGGCAGAAACTCTCCTCCTAAAACCTCAATTTTCGTGGGGAGCTCAAGTTATCCAACTCTTCACCTCCCACCCAACTTCTGGGTACCTTCTTCATCCACCTGGATTTTCTGCTTCCTTTTGTATGTCACGAGCCCTTTGAAGGCAGGGATTATCTTTTCTCTTTCTTTGTATTCCCAGTGCTTAGTATAGTGCCTGAAACATAGTAGGCACAAAATATGTACTGACTGACTGGCATGGGAGTGGCCCTAGGGTCTTGAAGGCAATGCCAATGGGACATTAACTCTGGCAGAAAAATCTTAGCGTATGATCCAAGAGTCAGACTGTGTCTGCCAACAAGTTCAGGGAAAATTGAGTCCTTCCAGCCACAATCCAATTTAAACGCACTGTGAGTTAGGAAATGGAAGGGTCAAGGAAGCGAAAGGGACCAAGGTACAACCTAGCTAAGTATGCAAGGTGCACTAACAGGTTGACCACTAGAGGCAATAGTAAACCATAAAACAAAGTTATTCTGCATTTACTTCAAAAAGAAGTCCAATCCCCTCTCATCTCTCATTTCTACATCATATTCTCTCTCTCCTTCCTCTCTGTCTCTCCCTGTCTTCTCTGTCTCTGTCTCTGTCCATCTCTGTCTCTCTCTCTCTCTCTCTCTCTCTCTCTGTCTCTTCTCTGTTTGTCTCTGTCTTTCTCTGTCTCTCTTTCTAAGTCTCTCTGTTTCTCTCTGTCCCTCTGTCTTTCTCTGTCTCTGTCTGTCTGTCTCCCTGCCCCTCTCTCTTTCATACACACACACACACACACACACACACACACACACACACACACACACACAGCAAAAGGAAGCAAAGCTAAAAGTACTGCACACACTTTTGGTGATCTTTTTGTTTCACACGTGGAGAAGCTCTGATTATCTCTATGTTAAACTTACGTGAAAGAACAAGCCACAGCAGAACCTAGTCTAGGCAAAAAAACCAAAAAAAAAACCCATAAAGATTGAGGTAAAAAGGCAGTGAGGCAATAGACAAATGACTAGATGGTTGATGAGACTGATATTCAGGAGAGAACTGGATACAAATCCCGACCCTGGAACGTCCTGGTCATGTGATTTTGTTTCTTAATCCATAAAATGGGAATAATAAAACTTTTACTACTAACTCACAAAGCTGTTTGAAGGAAAGCACTTTGTAAAAACCTTAAAGCACAACAAAACATGAGCTACTTTATTATTCTTAGCACTTTTAACTACCCCAGAAACCAATTTCTTAATGTTCTTCCAAATCCTCCAGGTCAAGAGGCCCTCAACTGCCATCCTCCACACCCCAGAGGGCTTCCTGACCCCCTCTCTCCCATAAAAATGTATCTATTTGTCCCAATCTCAGAGGCCCTTCTTCTCATCTAGTACTAATATAATAAACGAATTCAAGTTAAGATGTTAGTGCATGATAATGCATTAACAGTTTTTTAATGCAATATTTTACCCCTCTGGGAGTATATTTGCATTTTAATAGCATCCTTCAATGTTGTTTCAGTCACACAATGCCCTATGACCATCAGTAACTCTCTTTGGACCTTATTTTCTTTGCCTGAAAAATGAAAGAGATGGACTAAGGGATTTCTATAGTCCCTTCTAGATCAAAAATTATTTCCTTCTGCAGACAACTTCATTCAAAAATTTCTAAGAGAAAATTAAAAAGTGGCAAAAGGAACACTTTCTTATATTTCAAATCTCGGCAAATATAAGGAAACAAAAAAAAAACATTGCTAAGAATTAATCTAAAAGGAAGTCAGATTAGGCCTCTGTTAAAACATTTCTATGATATGTCACTGCTGCTATGTTGCTACTCTTCCCACCAGATTGTAAAAGGCCTTAAGTCATTAACTTTTTTCTCCTTTCACTTTGCAGTTTCTCTTATCTCATTCTCTTCTCTTACTATCCCTTTTTAACCGCCAATGTATCTAACTGAAAATAGTGTTACAAGGACTCAATTGCCCTCACACTTGTAGGCAGTCAGAATGCCGGGCATTCTCTAGAAGCTTCTGATGGTCCTAGGCAGATGCAACAACCTACGTCAAGCTGAAACAATGATGATGACTGATGATGATGATGATGATGACAATTAACATATGTGTAATACTTAAGGTTTACAAAGCACTTCACATTATATCACCTCATTTGCTTTTGACAACAACCCTGTAAGGTAGATGCTATATTATCTTATATTATAGATAAGGAAGCCAAGACTGGGTGAGATTAAGTGACTCACTTTGGGTGGCAAACATGGTGCTTGATCTAGGATTCAAACTCAGGCCTTTCAGCTTTCAAGATCAGCACTATATAAGTCTACATCACCAGGCTGCCTCATGTGAAAGAGAGATGTTCCTCCCAATCGGAACACTTTTTTCAGAGGAGGAGCTCTTGGCTATCAGTTATTAACACAGCATTAAACTGAAATCATCAGAAAGATTTTGTAGAAATTAACCTACATTTTAACTACTTTGTGATATTAACCTATTATATTAAAATCCTCTGCTGGTGGCCTACGCAATGTAGCATGGTGAGGACCTTAGGTTCTCGAAGTCTATGTTAGAAGAGCACCAGCTCTGACATATCTTCAGAGGGGCTCATTGTCTGACGTTGACCACCAAGGGATAAATTTGGGTGTTAACTCATGAAGACATCAATGGAAGAGGATACCTATACTGATGAAATTGCAGATCACTTGGAAATGAAGAAGCTATAACTAATGATTTTGTTTCACTTTACATTCTTCAGGAAACATTTGTGTAGATGAGGATATAATGTTCATATCTCAATTTTTTTCCAATTGGAATATAACTTAAGACAGACATTAAACTGCTATTTTTATAGGAATATTTACCATGCAAGGTTGAATTAAACCAAAGAAAGAGAGCAACTGTAGAAAGAGTTTGTATGCAAATGGTGTTTATGTCATTGTATCCTGTCAACAATTTTCAAAAAAAGTACCTTTTTTCCCTCTTCTGTGTTTGTCAGTCACCTTTTAAAACTACACTCTCCTTGCTGTACATCTTTTAAAAATGCAACTCCCTGGGCTCCTTCTCTTAATAGAAACTATCTTTAAAAATTGCCATTCCTGAAAAACAGTATTAAAGTCCATGTAAACCCACACAGAACTCTCCCTGGACCTTATCTTCAGCCGAGTGTATTGTCAGAAAGCAGAAAATGTAGTTTGTCTCGCATTATCTGTAATAAGATAGACAGTCCTTCATTTTAACAAGGTGCCACTGCCAATATGAGCCCTGCTGGGTGAGAAGCCGATGCAATGATTTCTTTATTTATACAAGTGGAATGAAATCCAGAGAGACTGGAGGCAATTGATGATGCTGTCCAACAGCTGGCACATGTTGGGTATTCATGCGGCACCTTGGTGAAAATTATAGCTGTAGATTAGGTCCTGTGTGCAATGCACCAGGGTGTATATTGGCATACTCACCCAGAACTGGCAACAATTAGTTACAGAAGCTTTGTGCTGAGAGTCACACATTTATAGGGTGAAGACCACCTGGGTGCACTTATTTTAGCTTTTCCATTGAGAAAGGGGAAATTCAGGAGTATAGTATCATAGAGGGCCAGAACTCGCAATGTAATGAATTACGTCAGGGAAGTTCTTTTTCTGTTGTTTATTTATTTTTAATTATTAAAGATTTGTCTAGGGCACTGAGATGTTACATAATTTTCAGGGGTCACAGAGCTAGTCTGTTTTAGAGGCATATCTTCCTGACTTTACAGTTAGGCTTTTATCTACTACAGTACACAGCTTGGAAACAGCAAGGTAAGGAAGTGAATAGAGCACCTGGCCTGGATTAAAAATACCTGAGTTCAAATTTGGCTTCAGGCACTTACTAGCTGTGTGACCCTGGCCAAGGTACTTTACCCTGTTTGCCTCAGTTTCCTCATCTGTAAAATGAGTTGGAGAAGGAAATGGCACACCACTCCAGTATATCTGCCAAGAAAATCCCAAATGGGGTCACGAAGAAGAACAACAAAATACAGACTAGGGGTTTGGGGGTGGGTGGTGGCATGGAGAAAGGACATTTGCAATTAATTTTAATTCAGGCTGTAAGACAGCTTTACTAAGGGGTTTATGTTTGTTTGTTTTGTTTTGTCTTTTAGAAGCCAAGAATCTTTTTCATATGAGTAGAAAGATTGGGCAGTATATGTGAAGGCTTGTTTTTGATAACTATTCAGACTATTAGGATACAAGTCCTTTAAAATGGAAAGGTTGTTTGGCATAGTGAGA
This sequence comes from Phalanger gymnotis, assembly GCA_028646595.1. Classification (NCBI taxonomy): domain Eukaryota; kingdom Metazoa; phylum Chordata; class Mammalia; order Diprotodontia; family Phalangeridae; genus Phalanger; species Phalanger gymnotis. The sequence continues at coordinate 44,352,831 of CM053625.1, read as the reverse complement.
AAAGTCTGGAGGGATATGGGTTTTATTCTTACCTCTGATGTCAATTTCCTCATCTGTAAAATGACCATAATGATACTTGTGGCATTTACCTCACAGGGACATTGTGAGAATCAAATGAGATCATGTATGCAAAGTACTTTGCAAGCCTTAAAGTGTTGTATAAATGTCATCTGTGATTAAATCCAGAGACTGCTCCTCCTGTGTGTTTGTCATACCACCTAGCAATTGCAGAATCATTGCCTAGAGGATCTTAGAGCCTGAAAGTTTCTGCCAGTAGAACGGAGACTATTTTGACAGCCTACAACAGATGTTGTAGCTCAGCATTTACCCAGTCCTCCCATCCTATCTTCTATGAGGTGTTGAAAAAGAAGGGCAGAAAAAGAATGCTGTGCACATTGGCAGTGGTTCTGCCTCCTCTGTATGCCACGGATGCCAAGAGATCTTCTTAGCCACTAACTCCCTGATTCCTGACTTGTCAACTTCTCTCCTCCCATGCCACATTTAGTGCCCTGCTCAATTGTCCTGTACCCTGAGTAGATTCCCAGCACTTATGCCACCCCTTTAAAATGCTCCTCTAGAGTAATAAAGGGTAATGAAGTACTAAAACACTGGGTAATTGAATATTATGGTTTGTTTCAATATGGCATGCAGGTTTATTTCAATAAAGTGATCTTAGACTAGAGTACAGAGTGACTCTGGAAATAACTCTCACTCTATTAAATGCAGCACTTGACACAAGGGTCACAGGATCATAGAAAACAGAAAATGAAAGGCAGCTATTATAATATCCAGTCCAACCCCCTTAGCTTCCAGAGGGGGTATCTGAGGCCCAGAGAAAGGAAGGGGCTTAAAGGCAACATGACATAGTGCAAAGAGTACTTAAATGGAAGTCTAGAAGACCCAGATCAAATTCTACCTACACCATTTCCTAACCACGAACCCAAAGAGGAGTTACTTAATATGTCTTGAATCTCAGTTTCCCCATCTGGAAAATGGAGATATCACTATCTTTGATAAGCAATCTCACATGGTTGTCTTGAGGCTCAAATGAGATAATGTGTGCAAAGAGCTTTGCCAACCTTAAGGAATAATGTCAATTATTATTGCCCAAGGTCATGCAGTTGGTGGTAGAGTTGCCATCCTATGTTTGTTTTAGTTCAGCTTCTCAGATCAGGGGAAAAAACGAAAGTCAGGAAGGGGAAGAGTTGGAAGCCCTGTAAAGGCCAGTCTCCCCAAAAAAATGATATAGCAGTGAGAGGTGTCTCATTAGAGTCCATGAGCAGGGATACTTGTCTGGTGGACTCTTCAGATTCATTCTCCCCTCAAGTCTTGCCAATGATGGTCAATGATAGTCACAGAAACAGACTACAAATAATTAGATCCTGTCTTCTCTCTTATAGTGAGGTCACTCATCACTAGGACCTCATGCCTTTTACTTTTTCCCTCTTTAAAAATACCTAAGATTAGTGGGTGCCTACTGATTAGAAAATCTTTAAGCATATTAATGTAATTGCATACCGTCATGCCAAAAGAAATTACAAATACAAAGCATTCAGAGAAACATGGGAAGACTTACAATAAATAATAAAGTCAGCAAAACCAGGAGAACAATTTGTCTAGTCACCATAGTAATTAAAGGAAAACATTAAAAGACTTCAAAACTATTCACCAAGTCCCCAGAGTCAATGGTTACTTCAGAGGGTCGGAGGTCACACATATCTCCTACCTTTCAGCAGAGAGGTTTTAAGTGCAGAGTAAGGTACACATTTTCAGATAGGGCTAATATTTCAATTTGTTTTGCTTAACTGTTATTCATTAGAAAGTTTTCTATACAGGTGAGAACAGTTATTGGGAACTACCAGTGATGTAAAAAAGAAAAAAAAAGCATCAATAAAATATTTCAAAAGAATCTCCTGAGGTCCCTTACAACTCTATCATTCATTTTATTCAATATGTGAAAATCCAAAGGGAAGGGGTCAGACTTTAATCTAATATCACCTAATACCTAAATTATCACTTAACAACTCATTGGAGCTGAGGTGATGAGCTGAAAGCAGGAAAGAAGGTTTAAGAGATGCCAAGAGGTAATGAAGGGACACTGTTGGTGAAGAGGTGAGAGCATTAAAAGTAAACTGCTTAGTGCACATTCTTACCAAGGGCCAACCCAGGCTCTGCCACTTTAAAACACTTAACAGTCTACCTTTGACATTTGTGCCACAAGTTGCCAACCCTTAATCAATGCCACAAAGCATTATAAAAGTGGAAAGAGTATTCTATGTGACTTCTCACAAGTCATTTCCTATCTCAGGATCTCATTTTCCTCATTGTAACATGGCAACAGAGAGCAGCTAGACTAAATCCTAATGTGCTTTCTGGATTTAACCTTCTATGATTCCATACTGTGAATGTATGTCACAGCTAAAATCTGATCTGAGGCTAGTATCACTAGCAAGGAGCAGCATTAAACAAAGTCCTAAGTCAATAAATGTTAGGTAATGTAGAAGAGGACCATAGTGAGACTTTGAACTGGGGAATGAAAAAAACAAATCAATGCCTGAATTAGATGAGTCTCCCAAGAGAGATATGAAATGGACTGGAAGGGAGAAAACTAGAAATCAAGGATTAAATACTTTGCATAGTACTTTATACAAATTATGTTAATTATCTTCGCATCTCCCCAAGTGTCTAGCATAGCGCTTTATACATTACTTTTCATTCAGACCTGTATTTTCATTGGTGTTGGGAATTCCCAGTTGAACAAAGACTCTATTAATGCAGATCTAAGGTTCTTCTGTATCATAGACTCTTAGAGAATGGCCTAAGAGACTAAATGATTTGCTCATGATTGCACAGCTAATATGTGTCAGAGACAGAAACTGAAACCTGGGGATCCTGATTTTGAGGAAAGGTCACTATTATCTCACTTTGAACATAGTAGGCACTTAATAACTTCTGTTGAATGTATGAATAAATAAATAGCTAATGTTTTTCAGTACATGTGGGTTGTATTGAAATGAGTTGAGTTGTTTAGTAATTGTTTAGGTTTATAGTAATTCATTGTTGATGTGACGAAGAGTTGGCCTAGGGTAGTCACAGTGAGAAGGGACAAAACTGAGAAAAATTTTGAAAGAAAAATCAAGATACCTTGGAAATAGATTTGATGTGGAGAATTAAAGTGAGTTGTGGTTGTTCTTCCTTCATTTTCAAAGGCCTATGGTGATAGTGATATATAATGAGAAACATAAAGTTTGAGGTGAAGGTATGATGAGCTAGTGAATATGTTCTGTAGGGAGTTAAAAAACAAAAAAACAAAAGGAAGGCTCTGAGTACATGATAGAAGATAGAGGTTTGGCAGTCATTTGCATAGAGGAGATAGTTAGCACTATAAGAGGGAAAGAACTCTCCAAAGGAAAATAGGGGAAAAGGGTAAAGTCATAACTTAGCTCTAGAAGTATAAACAGGCCACTTACAAATTTTCTAATTGTTCTTTCCCACTTTTAGACATTATTTCATGTTTGTGTTTTAGAAGCAATATTTGTAATATTAGCATGCCCCCTGTAGCACAGTCTCATCCAACACCAATAAATATGACCATTAACAATATAAAACCAAATCCTGTTGCAAAATGTCACAAACTTCTGTTAAAATATTGTTGAATTCTTGTATGTGGAACATTCACAGGGTTTGGTCTCAGAAAATCACCCAAGGCAGGAGAGAAGATAGCCTGGGGACTACAAATTGGAGATGATAAATTTGGCAGAGTTAGGATTAATCTGAAAGACAAACAGGGAAGTAAAGGATATTAGGTTTAAGAGAACCTGGTTGGATAAAAATCCTGCCTAATGGCCTCCAAGGTCAACCAAATCAACAATGATCTTTTAAATGTGCTGTGCTGGGTGCTGGCAATACAAAGACAAAAATGAAACTGCTCTTCACCTCAAAGAGCTTACATTTTAATTGAGAAGACAATATGTAGGTAGATACAGAATATATGCAAAATCAATACAAAACAACTTTGGTCAAGGAAATGAGGGTTTAGGACAACCTTCATATAGAAGGTAAGTCTTGTAGAATCTTAAAAAAAGTGATTCAAAGAAGTAGAGGAGAAGAGGAAGTGTATTCCAGGCACGGAGCCCACTCAGTGGAAAGGTACAGATATAGGGGATGGTAACATTTTTTTTATAAGAAACAGTAAGAAGAATAATTTAGGTGAGCCATAAAGTTCAGGAAGAAGAATAATGTATATTGATGTTGGAAAGGTAGGTTGGGACTAGGTCATGAGAAGCATTATGTGTCCGGAAAAAGAATTCACATTTTGTCCTCCAGGCAACAGGGAGCTACTGGACTTTATTGGGTAGAGAAATAATATGGTCAAACCTGCACAAATTAGGCAAGGCAATTTGGCAGTTTTATAAGGGTTGAATTGTCTAGAGAAGAAACTTGAGGCAGGGAGACAAATTAAGAAGCTATTGCAATTGTCCAGGAGAAAAGTAATAAGGGTGGTAATTTTGTGGGTTGAGAGAAGAGATCAGATGTGAAAGATGTTATGGGGGCACAAATGACAAGATTTGATAACTAGTTGTATAAATGAGGTGACAGAAAGTAAAGGAAAATAGGAAACTGAAAGGATGGTGTTGCCCTTGACTGAAATCAGGAAGTTTGAAAGAGGGGTGGGGTTGAGGGTAAAGATGCCCAGTTCTGTTTTGGATGTGTTGATTTGGAGATGTGCATGTGGAATATAGTTTGAAATGTCCAACAGACAGCTGGTTATGTTAGACTGGAGCTCAAGAGAGAGATTAGGGCTGGATCTTTAGGAAGTCATTTGCATAGAGATGATCACTGAGCTCATGGGGGCTAATGAAGTCACCAAGTGAGAGAGTAAAGAGAAAAAAAAAGATAACAGCATAGATCTTCAGGGAATACTTAGGGGGCATGATATATATGATGAACCAAGAAAAGAGACTGAGGAAGAGCAATAGAATAAATCAGAGGAAAACTTTCCTGAAAACTCAAAGAGAGAGTACATAAGAGAAGAAGGTGGTTAACAGTAGTGAATGCTGCAGAGAGGTCAAGAATGAGGAGACCCAAAAAAAGTCTGTAAGATTTTGACAATAAGAGATCAATGGAAGCTTGGGAGAAAGTAATTCCAGTTGACTGACGACATCAGAAGCTAGATTGCAAAGGCTTGAGGAGTGAGACACACAGGAGGAAACAAGTTTTAGCTTTTTTTTACGTAAGTTTAGATGCAAAGGGAAAGTAACATAGAAGAATATAGCTTGAGGGAATGGTGGAGGTTCCTTCTAGCTCTGAATCTGTGATGGCAAGTCACCTCCCTGGACTTAAGTTTTCTCATCTGTAAAATGAAGGTAGAATTTTAAAATAACTTCAAAATCTAAATCACTTGAACTAATAAGTCATATGTGATAATCAGTGAACAGAAGCAATAGTACTGTGTCTAAAGGTGAGCTGAGATCTATAGCACTATTCAAGAGGATTCAAGCAGGTAGCTGAGACCATACAGACTCAATAGAGGTCAAACTTAGCAGAAGGTCAGAGGCAAAAGCAAGTCAGCAGATCAAAGCAAAGGTCTGCATTGAAGCAAATAAATGGAGAGAGGGAGCAGAGAGGAGATTGAGGTTTCCACTCTAGATGACTTCCCTGTTGCCTTTTTTATTCTGAAGCTAGTGCAGCAGCCTGACACTCTTCTATTAAATATTGACCTTGGACAGCTGCAGCCTTTGACACCAACTTAACTTTGCTCCCATTAAACAAACTGCTCCTTATAACATAATTTCACCTAACATTTTATTTTCACCAAACCATTTAATGACATCGGGCAGAATGTGCCAGTATAATATTGATTTGTATGTCCAAAGAGAATGTAAACAATAGTGATCATTCCTTGAATGACTGCTAGATGGTGCAGTAGATAGAATGCCAGGCCTAGAATAAGGAAGACACGAGTTTAAATCAAGCCTCAGATACTTACTAGCTATGTGACCCTGGGCAAATCACTATATCCCATCTGCCTCAGCTTCTTCATCTGTAAAATGAGCTGGAGAAGGAAATGGCAAACCACTCCAGCATCTTTGCCAAGAAAACCCCAAAAAGAATTCACAAAGACTTGGAGATAACTGAAATAACTAAACAACAATAAAACTGGAAAGATCAGTAAGTGGGTACATGTATACAAATATGTTCCTGCATTTTCAGAACTTAGTCTATGGATACCTGAAAAATACAAAGCATAAACTATTATTGCGCATCTTAATAATGTGGGAACAGTCTATCCCATTCTGCTGAGTCTCACTTGCATTATAGTAATTCCTTATCACAAAGGATTGAAATATTAACATCAACTTTTTGTCTGTAGCACTGCAAATCCTTGCTCAACCAAGGCAAATCTCTAACTAGGTCAGGCCAAAGTGAGCACATTAAACTTCCAGATGAATTTATAGGTTTGTTACATCTTGGAAAGCTTTTCTACCACAGGATAATATAGTACTTTCTCTCTATAGGCCATACTGAACTGACCACAACTGCACTGAATATAATGAAGTAAAAAATTAAGGAGAAATCAAATAGACTTCTAGAATCAAATGCAATAGGAAAAAAGTCTGCCTAAGACACACTAAATACAAATCTGTACTTACACTTTATCTACACCAGTAAATCCAAATTCATCAACTTTAACAAAGTTTTAATAGTGAACACCCACAATAATTTGAAAAGAACATAAAGATGTGACCCCATTGTGCTGTTCCTTCGTTTCCTCTGAAATTTCAGGCAGTTAAAGTTGAGCTGCAAACATGGAAAACATGCCGTCCCTTTGGGAGCATATGCGTGGACTACTACTAGATCAAAATTAATCTAAATGCTGTGGAAAACTTCCATTCAGGTCTCTCTCTTTCAAGGAATTGGATAGGCTGGATTTAAATAATGATGGGATTTTCTTGGGGGATGGGCAGTACATATAATAAGATATGTGATGTTGGGTATTACTTCAACTGCTCAGCCTCAGTTTCCTCATCTATAAAATTAAGGGAGTTGGATTAGATTTCACAGGTCCCTGATAGCTCTAATAGGCTCTTTACCAATATTCTACATCCCAACATTCTATGTCCTAAGGTCTTTTCCATCTGTTCTAAGATCCATTCCAACTCTGACAGTGTATCTAAAGTCCCTTTGAGCTCTGACATTTGTAAGGGCAAGCAAAGTGGGACTTGTTGTTGTCTTTTGTTTTGGAGTGCTTCTCAGCACTAAAGCAATCAAGTGATTGAGTCTTGTCTTTGATTGTAGGAAGGCACTACCCTTTTGCTAATTAGGTCATGAGAGGTGTGAAGCCCTGGAAAGGTGTGAAGCACTCTGACCCTGAAGAAGTGTATACATACTCTGGGGTTAGAATTTTGTTTGGAGTTCATTCATTGGGAAAGTGTTGGTGTGGAGACTCTGCATGACTGTTAAGCAGCTCCCCTGCCCCCAGCTTTGAAAACCCAGATGTTGATGCTTCTCTCTCTGGTAACTATGTATGTATAGCTTTGGTCAGACAGCTAGAAGCCTGTCTATTGATTTGTGTTAGTTGTTCTGTTTATATTTTCTCTGTTTGTAATTTCTGTTTGTATTTGCTCTGAAGTTCAGGGTGCTGACTTTTCCCCCTGAACTAAGTGAATCATATATGCATGTTTAATTAAAGTGAGATTGTAAACCCCTTAAAGTTGCTTTCCTTAGAAAAGCAGATCAAAGAACCTGTGCTAGCAACCCTCCAGTGTGCTGGTGTTATTGGCCTTACACAGCCATAGTACCTGCAAGTAGCATTGTTGCTACAACATTTAAGTTCTCTTCCAGCTCTGAGAGTCAAGGGAAATCAACAAGCATTTTTGTTAAGTGTCTACTGTGTTCCAGGTACATTGGCAAGCACTGAGGATAAAAAGAAAGGCACAAACAGTCCCCGTCATTATGGAGTTTAAAATCTAACAAAAGAGATAGCATTCATACACTCTATCTATCTATCTATCTGTCTGTCTGTCTGTCTGTCTGTCTGTCTGTCTATCTATCTATCTATCTATCTATCTATCCATCTATCTCTCTATCTACATATATTATAAATAGGCTGTAATCTCAAAAGGAAAGCACCAGTCTTAAAGGGGACTAGGAAAGATTTTCTTGTAGGTAGGATTTTAGTAGAGACTTGAAGAAAGCCTGGGGATAAAAACCAAAGCAGGAGAGAATTCCATCCATGGAGGAAAGCCAGTGAAAACATATGGTGATACTTAGTGTTCTAAGCTCCTTCTAGCTCTGATATTTTGTGTTCTAAGGCAGTGGAAAGAACAATAGGTTTGGAGTCAGAGGACTTGGATTCAAAACCCACATCTCCTATTTACTACCTATGTGGACCTGGACAAGTCATGTAAAGACTTCATGGGACTGGACTAGAGGACTTCTAAGATTCCTTCCAGCTCAAGATCTATGATGCTCTGAACCTAATGACCTTTCCAGATATGTCACTCTTCTGTATGTTCTAATGTCTTCCTGAGCTCTAAAATCATGTGGTTTTATAGAATCTTGGAATACAAATCCCCAAGACAAGACACAAGCAGTGCATTACTGTAACATAGTAGACTCACTTCAAAGATTGTGTTCTGATGGAGCCAACTGAGAATGGCCTGCTGTTCTCAAGGCTTCATTCACTATGGAAAAAAATAGCTGACATATGCACACATCTAAGAACATCACTTGCTCTGCATTGAGGAGTCATATGTAGGATCCCAACTTGTTTGAGTTGGGGCAAGTTGACTCAGTGCTATTGCTCATGTGGCCTTTGGAATGAACTGTTTGTTGATATACTCAGTCAGAGATGATATATAATTCTTACCCAATTCAGTAAGAACTTAAAGGATTCACTCTTTCAGTATTGACTTCATCGTTTAATGGGAATTAGCACTTCTCCCCTTGGCCTACTTCACAAGGATGCTGTGAATGGGGAAAGACATACCTGTAAACTGCTCTGAGCTTCTAGGAGATGGGAACCATTTATGAAGCACCTCTTTTCATACACCAAAGTATCTGTTGCTGTGCAATAGGAATATTATAAATGCCAAGTACAATAAGAGAGCATGAACAAAGGAGAAGCAGACAGTTATCATTTTTAATTTGAAGTGATTTAGTTCCAATTCTATTACCCGTCTGTTTCTCCTGTTTATGTGATTAAAAAAAATTACACTAGACAAGGAGCTTTCATAACAGCCACAAAACAATTTATCCATGGAGAAAATACAAGTCAGATACATCCTTTGCTACTGAAGGATTGGGGAAAACTTCGATAATGATTGAAGACTTTCTGATATTCTCATTGTGACATCATTGATGGAAACCCCCAACATGAGGAAAAAAACATGTTGTTATGGCTATTATTGTCACTATTATTATTGTCATTGTTGTTGTTATTTCATCTAAAGTCAAAAAGTAATGTTCCAGGCACTGTGCTAGGCACAGGGGGATACAAAGGAATACTAAAATCCCCTTGGGACCCAAAGTGGATACAAAAAAGGGCAAAAAATGCCCCTGCTCTTAAGGAGCTTAAGGTCTAAGAAGGAAGTTTCTATTATTTAAAAAAGTAATAATATACATACATAACTAACCTATGATCTAATCCTTGCTGCTTTGATCACTGATGATCACAAGCCATCTATACCTTAAGATGATAGAATCATAGAAAAAGAATTGGAAGGGACATCTAACAACATCTAATCTAATCCTCTTATTTTATGAAGACACTCAGACACAAAGAGGTTAAAATATATCCATATCTTTATCTATACACATATGTGTATATACATATGTATATGCTTATATACGTACACATATGTTTATACATATAATCCACACACATATATAATCATATATATCCACATATATACATATGTACATATAAATATATGATGAGATCACATATATACATAGACACATATACATATACTTATGCACATACATATATGTATACACACATACACATACACATATGTGTGTATACCCAAAGCATACAGGTAGTAAATGGCAATGCTGAGATTCGAATTCAAGTCTCATGATTCCACGTACCTTCTAATAAGCTAACATTTATATAGCTATAGTTTAAAAATTACATTACTAAGTTCATTTGATGCTGACAGAGCCTTGAAGATAAGGCTGAGATTATTTCTCTGAATTTCTATTTTCTATCTAATTATGTCCCAAATTCTAGGCAGCTAGGTGATACAGTTGATAGAGGATTGGGCCTAGAGTCAGGACAGCTTGAGTCCAAATCTGTCCTCAGACTCTTACTAGTTGTGATCCTGAGCAAGTCACTTAATCTTTGTTTGTCTCAGTTTCCTCAAATGTAAAATGGGGTTAATAACAGTATCTACCTTTCAGTGTTGTTGTGAGCATCAAATGAAATTATATTGTTAGCACAGTGCATGACACATAACAGTTGCTATATAAATGTTAAGTCTTTTCCTCTCCCCCTTCTCTCATTTACAGACGTAAAAACTTGGTCTCTTAGGTGTTAAGTGATATGATCAAGGTCACATATAGAGCTGGTAGGCAACTGAGCTAGGTATCAAATCCAGATACTCAGGACTCCAAATCCAAGGATCTTTCTACTACGCTACATCTGCCCCCTTATTACAATATTGACACACAATGATGATAGAGTATGTTTTTCCCTCACAAGTAAGTGGCTCTAAGATATATTGCTTTGTTCTATAATGTTACACTTGACAGGTCTGATAGTTCTATTAGTCTCTTAGCAGAGGTCCTTGGAACAGTTCGAATAAGAAGGAACAAAATAAAGTGTTGCATAGTAGATTGGTATAAGAATGCAATTTACATAGTTTATGTGATCCAGTTCATGTACAGTAAGTTGCTTATCTCATTTGTGTGATAATAAATTTGTTTACTAGCCAGGAGACAGACTGATTTTGTGTCTCACACAGCCTGCAATTTCAGAAAATTAAGTTAATAAAATTTTTCTCTGAGATACAGTAACATCTAATAGTGAATCACAAAGAAAACCTGCCAACTTCATGGAAATGTAGAGACATTGTCTCCTACCATGTTGGCTAATTCTCAGATTTGACAGACAGAGGTTAATAACTATTCTAGTAGGGTACAGAGGTGGCCAGAGTAAGTATGTAAGGTGGTCCTGTGTCTGCATTTACGAATAGAGGCCCATATTGATCAGGTCCAGTTTTCAGTGCTGTACATGGAGCTGTGCTAGACTGGAAATGGGTGTCTGAAAAAGAGACCATACCTAGGAATGTGAGAGCCTCTACTAAAGGGACACCATCTATGGAGACATTTTAAAAATAATGACAAATACATTAATTGTTACAAGGCATCTCTGCAATGGCTGTTGATGTGAGATTCAGCCTTGTGGAATCAATAATCTTACAGGTACCTACACAGATTATAAAAGCTACATTGTCTTCCTTTTATTAGAAAAAAAGGAAGATCATTATGAAATGGAGTTATTATTTTAAACCTACAAAGTAGGGAAAGAATATATTTAATGCTGCTTTTTTTGTCACTGGTGCCATGCTACATCACTACAGACCAATACAATACAATGCACTATAATTATTTTCATAATTATCGTACATCTCTCTGCAACTCCATTCAGCCTCATGTCACCTCATTCCTCCTACTCATCTGTGCTGGGTGATAGGGAGTACAGGAGATATCTGTTTCCTTTCTTTTCTCCATTTCTGGCTCTGTGCAATGATCCTGTCTCTTCAGCCCTTTTAATTAGTCCTCTCTTGCTCTGGCATGTGTCAGAAAGGATAAGAGGTGTTTCCTCATGGGCAGACTCACTCTTCACATGCAAATTCAGAAATATTATATCCTATGACCTCCCCTCCTCCAAACCCATAAAACTATAAGTATATGGTTCAAAAATAAAAGTATACAGGGCATTAAAGAGTCTTTAAATTCATAGGGATTGCGTTAAAAAAAAAGTCAGGTAACACGGTAGATGGAGTTCTAAATGTGTGCAGAGTTCTTTACTAGGTGATAAAGAGGAGGAGGAAGAAGAAACAGAAGAAGAAGAAGAAGAAGAAGAAAGAAAGAAAGAAAGAACTCACTTAATAGTGTTTTTTCAGTTTATAGAACCCTTTACTAACAAGGTCTTATGAAACAGATAATATATTTATACCTTCATTTTCAAGATAAGCAAACTGAATCCCAAAAAGCTTAGGTCACTTGTGCACAGTTTTATAGCTATTACATAGTAGATATGGTTCTCAAACCCAGGCCTCATAATCCAGGATTCTTTCTACTATCTTATATTACCTCTCCAAGAAAAGTATGTGTGTTGGGGGGAGAATAATATTTTTTTTTTTTAAAAAAAAGCAGTCCAGCTATTCTTGGGCTTGCAATTTGAAACCATAAGCTCACGAAATGTTATTCCAGGAAAGAGACTTTAGAGCTCCTCTAGTCTGACCCTCTGTTTTTATAGTTGGGGAAATTGAGACTCAGAAAGGGAAAATGTCTCATAAAGATTCTAGAGCTCTCTGGTGAGGAAAATATGGCATTCATGATAAAGTAGTAAGGGCATTAAAAAAAATACAGAAACAAGTGTGAGGTAGCATTCTTTACTAGATAGTGGACCAGACTGGGAATCAAAAAGACCACGTTTCAGGTCTTGCCTCTTTACACATAGCAAAGCTAAGTGACAAAACATAAATCACTTAATGTTTCAGTGTCGTCCAAGTAGCTCTCTAAGGCTATATGTTACAAATGAGTTATTAATCTGCATTGATGGAAGGAGCTTACATACCAGAAGGTCCCCACAACAACTAAATCAAACCTATGAACAAAGTGCAAAGTGTTTCAATGAGAAAGTGTGAATATGTATGTGATATGTATATACTCATATTACACACATGCATGTACAGGGTGTTCCTAAAGTCTGGACACATAGGCAATTGACGGCAATGTGAAGTTATTTTATCAAGTTCACATGAAACTTGCAAAGTGTATCAACCTTTGCATCACAAATGAATTGAAGGTGTTATTTGTTAATATTCCAATTAAATAAAATGTTGAAAATTTCATTCATTTAATTTCCTGAAAATATGCATTTTGCGGGGTGGAGCCAAGATGGCAGCTGGAAAGCAGGGGGCTTAAGACAGAGGGCACAGGGTCAGTTGAATCTGAAGGGATTATATCTAAAAAATAAAATCAAATTAAGGGATTAGAGAGGAATATATTAAGAGAGGTGGAAAGGGAGAGATAGAATGGGGTAAATTATCTCACATAAAAGTGGCAAGACAAAACTGTCCTGTTGGAAGGGAAGAGGGGGTGAGGGGGTGTGAGTGGGAGTAAGGGGGAGAGGGAGAATGAGTGAATCTTGGTCTCATCAGATTTGACTTGAGGAAGGAATGACATACACACTCAACTGGGTATCTTACCCCACAGGAAAGAAGGAAGAACGGGATAAAAAAAAGGGGGATGATAGAAGGGACAGCAGATAGGGGGAGGAGGTAATCAAAGGCAAACACTTTTGAAAAGGGACAGGGTCAAGGGAGAAAATTGAATAAAGGGAGACTGCATAGGAGGGATCAAAATATAGTTAGTCTTTCACAACATGAGAACTGGGGAAGAGTTTTACATAATGATCTATGTGTGACCTATGTTGAATTATTTGCCTTCTTAGGGAGGGTGGGTGGGGAGGGAAGAGGG